>CM061134.1:160297372-160897372 GCA_030789695.1 Scilla litardierei
TAAGGTTGGCTATCTCACATGAGCAACCGACTTTATTCTATCAGACGGATAAGATAAAGATGAGACATGTTTAAAGTCAAAATCATCAGACGGATGATTTAGAGTCATGACTTAAACAAAATGGTTGTATGGAAGATCTGCATCATATGGATGCTTACAAAAGATCTAAGAAGATTTTTGAAATCTTATCTGTCTTATGCGGGATGTGGTTACATGAAAATAATGAGTAGTAAAAGGGACTTAAAGTCAGACATTGTGGTGTCTGATCATCATCCTTACAACAGCATTAAGACATACGCTCCCTGGGAAAGGAGTGATGTTGTAATACGTATTCATACTACGTATGCATATGACCATTGGGTTAGAATAGTAATTGTGTTTACTATTATGTGAGACCCAAAGGCCACATGGGTCTTAACTTCTTACCCTTATGGACTCTAATTGGTTCCTTTAGATTTGACTGGGTGATCGCTATCTTAGCATGTTGCTTATGGACTATGGTCAATTCGGTCCGGCGGAGCATGTTAGAAAAGCGAGTCAAGTCAAGATCGAAAGGATCGTAAGAAGAGAAAGATTAATTTTATATTCACATTTGGACTTTAGATATTCAAAGCTGGCCAGCCAATTGTAATCCAGATGGGATTCAATTGTTGAATATAAAGTATAAGAAATGTGAAGAAATAATCTAGGGTAAAACATGCGTTAATCTACTCAACTTTGCACCCCAAGGAGTGTTGTGTATCTCTAACAAGTGCACAATAGCGGACTCTATGCGCATGACTGTCACACGGTCTATTTCTCAGTATGATAAATAGAAGAACTAAAGGAAAAGATGTTTCCTTACAATCCCCTCAAGTGTGAGTGGGAGATGTTGGATATGGACGACATGTATACACCCATGAGGGGATGTATGAGGGTCTATGGACCTCGGATGTCGCGTACATGAAAGCATGTGCGAAGGGAACCTTTTCATGTGTGAAAAGGACCACTCGATAAGTGGAAAAAGTCACATTATAAGTGCATAAAGGCACTTGATAAGTGCTTGAAGAAGAGGATAAGCAAGGGTGTTGATATAAGCTAATAAGCTTATATATGGTTATTTCCTACAATAACTACCCCTAAAGCCTATAAATAGGACCCAAGGGTTAGGCATTTAAGGCTAATCCTTCATGCCATAAGTTTGCATAAGGCAAATCTTTTCCTCTTCTCCCTTCCATTTAGTTTTTCTTCTAAATAGAGATTTAAACGGTGGAAACTCTGCTTCGATCCTCTGTGACGAAGTAACGACCGTTGTGGCGAATCCGAGGGCAAAGTTCAGAGACTACAGCGCAGCGTACGCTAACGTAAGTTCTCTTTCGATCCTCCATCTCCGCGCGATGGGTTCCTACATGGACATTGGTACAGAATCTGTCGCACTCCCAAACAACTACAGGACCTCTACCAGGCAAGTTTCAAGCCTGATGCTGAGACAAACCTGATAGAAAGCACAGCGTTACCAGAGACTACATGGAATCCAGAAGATTTCAAGGGAGACGACACTCTTTAGTCATGGACCATATGCATTTTATTTTCTAGCAATGTATCTTCCTTCCTGCATTGTATCTTGCTTTATGTCAAACTACTCTCGTTATTCAGCATCTTAATATAAATGAAAGTACCTCCCCTTTCCTTTTCGTATTATTATTGCTTGAATGTTCTCTTTATATATAGATATGGAATCCATATGCCTAGTGGACAGTGCATCAACGCACTCAATCCTTCAAAATACAGACTTCTTTACAAGCATTAGTAGCTATTCTGGTCCATTGAGAACAATCTTAGGACCAGCTGATATAATAGAAGGATCAGGAGAAGCAATCATATTGCTTCCCAATAACACACTCATCAAAATTAGAGATGTGTTACACTTACCTAAATCAATCCGAAAGCTCCTAAGCTTTAAAGATATCCGTTTAAATGGGTATCACTTAGAGACGGTCGAAGATAATAAAAAGGAATACTTGCACGTAACGTATCTAACAAATGGTACACAAACCATTGTGGAACGTTTCAAGGGACTCCCCACGGGACTCTACCAAACAAGTATTCACTCTCCAGAAGCATTATTAACGGAGCACCTGCAGTGCCCCCCAAACACCAGAATTCCAACTCTGGCATAGTAGACTGGGACACCCTGGATCTGTTATGTCACGCGCCGCTTCCAATAATACCCGGGAGCGAGGACGCGACGAAGGTCCGCATGTGCATAAAACAAGGAGGAATTTTTTTTCTTCCTTGTTCGATGCACAATAAGCGTCTGTAGTAATTCCATCGAAGGCAGGTTCTTGTCATGCAAACTCAGAGAAATAACACACAATATCTTTATTATCCAATAGATAATAAGTAGTACAGAACTGGGCCTTATAGTACGGCCTACATCGAATCGACAGAAAAGTAAAGTACATCACTCGAAAGTAAATAGCACACTGATGGTAAGGGAAGCACACTGACGGTAAGGGAAGCGGATGCTGTGGCCAAGTCGAAGACTCCTACTCCTCTGCAGGTGCGAGCTCAGTAACGTCCTTTGATCCCTGGTCTGTGGGATCGTTCTCAGTGTAATACTCCACGTACTCCGTCGGCTCGTAGTCTGACATGCATTTTAGAGAAAACAATGAAACACATGTCAGCGCTAAGCGGCAAGTAAAAAACCAACAGAAAGTAAAGGTAGGAAAGTAATAAGCGAGCAAGAGGAAACAACGTCGCTCGACTCTATAATAGTGTAGGCTGGCCTAATAATAAGAAGTCTAACTTAATTCCCAAACCAGTCAGGCAGTCAGGGCTTGAAGGCACATGTCACTTCTATGATCGCAGGACAAGTCCTTTGGTTGACCAACCCCCTTCCCATTCCTTTCTAGACACTGATCCGGTAGTAATTTAAGACCACTTATTATTATACCGCTTTGCCATGTTCGAGTAGTCTCGACTTAGTCAGTAGAACAGTGGTATCAAGTCAGCAATAGTGGCATAGTAAACAAACAAGCTAGTGCATCTGCCTTAGCCCGAGTGCACGATATGCAACCAGAAGTGCACCCATCCCACGGAGCAACCCGTGGAATATCTACCTACCATCCCCTGCAGGGTGATGGTACAGCTTACCAAATAAGGGTGGACCCGGTCACTCCCACACACTTCGTAGCTTAAAACTACTCCAAAACCCGTGTCGTATCACATTAACCGTATTTGTATCCGTATGGCGTTATAGGCCCATCATTTTGTACACCCAACACGTGTACAACAATCACATAAATCAGTTAATAACTTGCAACCCACACATATATATACGATATTTACTTGCATGTGGTCGTAACCGGTTGCAGTCCGGTTCCTTAGGCGAGTCTCGTGTCGCGTTCGGGAGTTGGTGTCTTCCCGGAACATCTACCTACAAACACCACACGCACGCATCCAGATTTTATTAATATAATAATCGAAATTACAAAGTTCCGTACTATGTGCACATATGCATGTATACGAATACACGTATAAAATACAATAAAAATAATTCCTAATCCCTAATTTTTCTAACTCTAAAAATTTAACCAAAATCCCTAAAAAATCTTTCCCAAAAAGATCATTCACAAAATTTCTTCACAAATTCCCCTTTACAAAATTGCATTCTCTCTTTACAAATTAATCCCTACAATTCACAAAATAAATACCAAAAAGGAAATCCCTTCACAAATTTGCCCCCCAACAGAACTGTCATTTTTTTGAACTTCCAAATTTTTTTTGTTTCTCATCGTCTTCCTCATTTGCTTATTCTTGTAGGTTGATCCATGGATGAGCAATGAGGAGCAATGGACCAAGTGAGAGGGGGGTGTGGGGTAGTCGACCGTCGCCGGCTGCCGCCGGCCGAAAAAACTGCTATGTTTTTTTATTTGTTTGTTGTTGTTTTGATTGATTCTTGGTGTAGAATCAATGGGGAGAGGGAGAGAGAGTTGTAGGGGTAGAGAGAGGGAGGTGGAGGCCATGGAATTGTCGCCGGAGTTGGCTGGAGATGGAAAGTTCGCCGGAGATTGCCATGGGTTCATGGGTTTGCTTAGGTTTTTTTGTTGAGTTTTTAGAGAGAGATTGAGAGAGATTGAGGGAGGTTGAAGATGGGGAGATGGAAGAGGATGGTGAAGGCTCACCGGAGTGGGGAGGAGTTCGCCGGAAAGTTGGCCGGAGCTTCGCCGGAGGGGAGGTTTGCTGGTGGAGGAAGAATAGTTAGGGGCGTTTATATAGCTAAGTTAAATTAGTTTTTAATTAGGTTATTAAATACTTAGTCAAAAAGGTAAGATTAGGTTAGATTTAGATATAATTTGTTTTTGAAAGAAAGTTAAACGGTTCCCCGCACATGTTAGTCATGATTATGGTAATTATCAATTAGGTTAATGTAATTAGTAATTAGTAAGGGTAATAAGTGATTAGGTGATGTAATTAGTAAAACGGAGGAATACAACCCCGTTTTCGCATATGACCCCGAAAAATTATGAAAACATACCCACAGGTTCGTATCGTCGCAAGGATCGCGAATACAAGATTCATTTAGGGGTTTGAGCTACGGAAATACGAGTTTTGGGCCAAAATGTTTAGAAAGCGGGTTTGTGGGTTCTCTATTGATTTGACGTCAGAAAATTATGGAATTAATGTGGAAAGCCCAAAATGATCATAGGATGATACCGTAGAAGTTTGAAAACGTTTTGATGATGTTTGTATAGAAAATTAATTCATTAAGCCAAAACAGTAATAATTGATAATGAATTTTTATTCAATTATTTAGATGTATTTGATGAAACCCGAACTTACTAAAATACTCCATAACTAGTTTGATACTTCAAAATATTTTTATAAAAAAATTTTAAAATCATAAAACCCCTGACGAACCATAGTTTAATAGGTTAAACACGCAAATTGTTGTGTTGATGAAAACAGACTATTACATGTTATGATGTACCGCATCATAAAAAGCTCAAGGGGTATAAATTTGAAGAACCTGAAGATTCTTCAAAAAGGTAAATTCCCTTGTCCACCCTGTTACAAGGGTAAACTTATTACGAGACTCTCTCCACTTAAAGTGGACTTGGAGTCTCCAAGCTTTCTGGAAAGAATCCATGGAGACATTTGTGGGCCTATACACCCATCAAGTGGTCCCTTCTGGTACTTTATGGTCTTGATAGACGCATCTACTAAGTGGTCACATGTGTGTCTACTGTCCACCCGTAACTTAGTAATGTCTAATCTTTTAGCTCAGATAATCAGGTTGTGGTCCCACTTCCCCGACTACCAGATAAAGAAACTTCGTCTAGACAATGCGGGGGCGTTTACATCACAAGTCTTCCTAGACTATTGCCAAGTACATGGCATTGAAGTCGAACATCTTGTAGCGCATGTTCACACCCAAAACGGGTTAGCAGAATCTGTAATTAAGAGACTACAATGGATTGCTCGTCCATTATTACTTCAATCCCAGTTGCCAGTGAATGCATGTGGTCATGCAATATGCATGCTGCATCCTTAATAAAATTAAGACCTTCTAGAGGTCAGTCATCTTCTCCTATGCAATTAGCACTTGGAGTTCCACCAATTGTCTCACACTTGAGAATATTTGGTTGTGCAGTATACGTCCCCATAGCACCACCACAAAGAACAAAGATGGGTCCACAACATCGTCTGGGCATTTATGTTGGGTTTGAAACGCCCTCCATAATAAGATTCCTAGAACCTCTTACGGGAGATGTTTTTAAGGCACGTCTAGAAGACTGTGAATTTGACAAAATATCATTTCCAAAACTAGGCATACAAACTAAGAAGCCTAAAGCTTCAGAGAGTATCACTTGGAATACAAAGACACTAAGTCACTTTGATCCGCCCATAAGCCAGTGTGAGGAGGAGGTCCTGAAGATTCTCCATATCTAAAACAATGTTCATCTCTTGTCGAACAAATTTACTGACAACCATAAGATTGTCAGATCACATGTCTCTGCTGCTAACACTCCAACTAGGATTGACATACCGCAAAATGGATGCAATCTGCCTGCAGCAAAGATGGTTGGACCTCTTAAAAAGAGAGGACGACCACCGGGATCCAAGGACCAAGTCTCTTGAAAGAGTAGGACCCTTGACAATGATAAAACAATACCACCACAGGATGCTACTATAAGCCCTACTACCCAATCTCTCCGAAACTCTCAAACAGAGGAAAACCCGGGAGAAAATGAAGTTTCGATACATTATGTACGAACTTGGGAGTATTGGGACAGAAAGAGCACAATTATAGATGACACATTTGCGTGTAATATTTCCATCAACGTCGCGTACTGCGACGATGATATTGAACCACACTCTCTGTCAGAATGTCAAAGTAGAGATGATTGGCCAAAGTGGAAAGCGGCAACATGATTAGAGTTGGATTCACTCACAAAACGCAAGGTCTTCGGACCAATTGTCCAGACACCAAAAGGTGTAAAACCTGTGGGTTATAAATGGGTATTTGTTAGAAAAACAAATGCACAAAATGAGATCATTCACTACAAAGCAAGACTTGTAGCACAGGGTTTTACCCAACGTCCAGGGGTGGATTTTGACGCCACATACTCCCCAGTCATTGACGCGATCACCTTCCGATTCCTTATTGGCTTAACAGCTCAAAAAGGTCTGGATATGCAGCTTATGGACGTCGTGACTGCATACCTATATGGCAATTTAGACCGAGACATCTACATGAGATTGCCTGACGGTTATTCTTTGCCTGCAGCACTAAAAGAGAGACAACGTGACATCTACTCAGTGAAACTGCAAAGATCATTTTATGGTCTAAAACAATCTGGAAGGATGTGGTATAACAGACTGAGCGATTTCCTTGCAAAACAAGGATTTAAAAATGACCCAGTCTGCCCTTGCATATTTATAAGAGCAAAGGCAACATGATTTGTCATTATAGCCGTCTATGTGGACGACTTGAACCTCATTGGATCTCCTGGTGAGATCGTTGAGATTTCTAGAAGCTTGACAGAAACTTTCGAGATGAAAGACCTCGGAAAGTCAAAATTCTATTTAGGTCTTCAAATAGAGCATCTTAACGATGGGATCCTGTTACATCAGTCAACTTATACATCGAACTTGCTGAAGAAGTTCCAAATGGATAAGTGCCACCCCCTCAGCACCCCAATGGTCGTCAGATCATTGGATGTGCATAAAGATCCTTTCCGACCGTTGGAAGAGGGGGAGGAAGTACCAGACCCTGAAGTGCCTTATCTAAGTGCAATTGTACACTCCTTTACCTGGCTAACTGTACTCGCCCTGACATAGTATTTGCAGTCAGCCTACTAGCCAGATATAGTGCTGCACCTACACAGCGGCACTGGACCGGAGTTAAGCATCTTCTGCGCTACCTCCAAGGGTCCATAGACTTAGGTCTATTCTACAGGAAAGGGGCAACAATCGGTTTAGTTGGTTATGCTGATGCAGGTTACAATCCGATCCTCATACAGAGAAGTCTCAGACCGGATACATGTTTACATATGGCGGCACCGCCATATCCTGGAGATCTGTGAAGCAGACCATGACGACCGTCTCATCCACTCAGTCAGAACTCCTAGCAATCCATAAAACAAGTAAAGAGAGCTTCTGGCTACGTTCTATGATCCAGCACATTCTTACCTCCACCGGCTGATGACCAGCGTTCTTGCTCCTACTCCACTCCATGAAGACAATGTAGCATGTACATCCCAGCTACAGGACGATTACATCAAAGGCGACAAGACGAAGCATAGCTCTCCCAAGTTCTTCTGGACGCATGACCTTCAGAAGCAAAAACAGATTGAGGTACAGAAGATCCAATCATGTAATAACTTGGCGGATTTGCTTACCAAATCCTTGCCTACTAGTATCTTTGAGAAACTTGTATATGGGATTGGAATGAGGAGAGTGAGAAAATGTAAACTGGGTCAGGATGAGAGGACTATAAATGTATAGATACATAAGAGACTGATGTATAGATTCATAGGAAATCTACAAGACTGAAGCTTGGTCAGATGAGGGGGAGTCAACTGCAGAGATGTACTCTTTTCCCTTGGCTATTGGTTTTTTTCCACAGGGTTTTCCATAGTCAAGGTTTTGACGAGGCAACCTCGTTGACTCTGGATACTGAAGTATCCACCCCTAGACACATCCCTAAAACATGGGAAGTTATGGATAAACCATTCTTTATTTAACAAGGCAGTTATTCTAACTCGGATCCTGAAGAATCCACCTCTTATTCAATGTTGGTTGGATAAGGAGAAGTGTTATGAATATGCCCGTGAGGCTCATTGGATATCTGGCCCATCATTAAAAGCTATATATATGAGGGTAGGGGGGCTCATAACCCCTTACACCTATTACTCTAATTTTCCCTTCACAACAATTTTCTCATTGATTTTTTCATTATTTTATGATGATTTGCTGTAAGGGTATTTTTGGTTGTCCCGGTCGTGCGCTGAGCAACCCCGTAAATATTATTATTTTATTCGTGGTACACAGAGTAAAAAGTAAAAATCGGTCATGCGCAGAGCAAAACGGTATGTGCGTAGCAACTCCCTTTTAAAATGTAGATACAAGTGAGCCAACTATACCATTAAAGAACACTCATTTATATATATGTGGAACATATGTCTAAATTGGAGTAAGGTACTCTACATATTTCCTCTTAGACAAAGTGTGTTTATAGAGTGGTTGGTGTTCAGAATTAGTCAAACCCACATCATGCATCTGAGCTTATGAGCAGAGTTTGTAGGAATGTGAAAATGGAGAAAGTTGAGAAGTGTGGATTCTTAGGAGAGAGAAATTTGGTGTTGGGTGTTCTTTTTTTGGAAAGTGTGCTTGGATTGTGGATTGGAAAGTTGAGGTGTGGCCCACTCCGTGTAGTGTGTTCTTTTGGTTGAAGAAAGTTGGAGGTGGAAAGTTGTATAAGGCAGCAGCGAGAAGGGGAGAATGAAGAAGAGGCAACCTCGGAGCAAGCATCGGAGGTGATCACACACAAGAGGGCCCCACGCAAAGGCAAGATTCTCGTGTAATCGCCGTGAAACCAGGCAAAAACAACCCCCCCCCCCCCCCCCCCCGCAAAGGCAAGATTCTCGTGTAATCGCCGCAAAACCCGGCGAAAACAACCCCCCCCCCCCCCCCCCCCCCCCCCCCCCCCCCCCGCTCCGATTCTCGCCTGCCATGTCTACGTCGGACTACTTTCCCAAATCACAAATCCAAGAAAAGAACAAACCACGAGAAAGTGAAGGAGGATTCCACCCAACAGTGGGTGAATAGTTCCCATTCGCAGAATTTGCCCCAACATTTCGAGAAAAGAACACTCCCTAAATAGATCAGTTTAATGCAAATGTTAAGGCCCGGAAGAAATTGAGACGGTCAAAGATAGGCAAATTCAAATATGACATTGCTATATAGATGTGACATTACTACTTAGGACAAAGTCACATCAACCTCTCTTTTGTACCTGCTTTTTGTACCTGCTTGGAGTAAATGCTGAATACTTTTGCAGAAATTTCAACCGGGGCTGTACATGTGAAATTGTGCGGCCACGCATGTGTATCAATAGATTTGTGCACGAAGGGTTCAAATCTTGGATCATTGTCAACATCTGCTAATTAAATTAGACTCCAGTTACCTTTTTTTTTTTTGGTTTACTCGGTCCTGTTATTGTATATTTATGATAATACGAGAGAATCAATCGATTCAAACCCAACAACATTAGCATATACAATCTCAGATCTAAATCATTTGTTTGCCAGTTAAGTCTATATGCTGTAGTTGCATAAATTCTGTTTATTAACATTGCTGGGAGGAAAAAAAACAATTATTGACAAGATATGACTATTATCATACTGGTTTTAATGTGAATAGAGAGTGTTTCAGAGTGTTTTCTCACTACAAAAGCGTTGACCGTGGGCAACCCGGTCAACGTGGTCAAGGGGCCCGCTTGGGTCCCTCGGGTGTGTCGAGTCGGTGCAGACGAGGCGGGAGTCGGAACTGCAGACGACGTGGAGCGCGTCGGCTGGGCCGAATCGGTGTCCTCGGTCGTTGGTAGGGCGAGGGGAAGCCTCGGCCCGGGTTGAGACGCTCGGCCTCGGTCGGGCGTGCTCGGCCTCGGCGGTCGGACGACGAGGAGTAGCCTCGATCGTCCAGCTGGTTGCACGGTCGGCGAGAGGCGGAGGAGAAGCCTCGGCCCGTGGGTCTGATGTCCTCCTGCGTAGACGAGAACGCTCGTCAGGGGGCCGGACCTTGGTTCCGGCCAAATCCCCTCTGATGCCTAAGTCAGACAGTGATCTGAAAGAGGGGGCCCGGCGGAGACGGTTCGACTCGAGAGGAGATCGGAACGGCGTCTCACGGCGCGAGCGGGGGAGGAAGGAGATGAAATGGGGGAACAAGGTCGTTGATGGAGTACCTTAGGTTTTGAATACCTGAGATGCGGTCCTTTGTCCTGTCGTCCTTCTAACCCTTTTATAGACCTCCCGCCGTGATTGCCCCCAACCCACGTCGCTCGTCTGCCCTCGATCGTGCCCCCTCAATCCCCCCCCCCCATCGCCGCTCCCTGCGCCATGCCAGCACCTCCCCATAACAGCCATTAAGTGGGCACGGGATCGGGGGAACGGTTATCGCTGGAGCGGGTGAGTGACTCGTGCCTCATCGGGGCCGGGTCGGATCGACATTTGGGGGCTCTCTATGGGGCTTTTCCGGGCGGGCCTGATCGCGCAGATGGGCTTCCGATCGGCGGTCGGGCACCCAGGCTCGTATCTTTCGGGCTTCGTTCGGTGGGCCGTGCTTTTGGGTCTATGTTGTTGGGCCTTCGTAAAATAGACGTATCAATTGCCCCCATCGGTGGGGCCGATCGGCCTTGGCCGGTTCGGTTCGACCGATGTGACTCCTGGGGTTCCGAGTGGCGCGTCAGTCGAGGCGTGGTTATAAATGAAGGTAATGATGAGGCGGATCGATTGGACTCCCTTCAGCGCCGATTTCGAAACGCCGCCGGTTCTCCGTGACCTGCCACGCGTTCCTGTCAGGCGATTCGAATTCGCCCCTGAGTCTGGTATATAAGATCCCCGGCTGTGTGGATCCCCACTTCTTCTTTGCTCTTCCCTCTGTTTTTGCTCCCCGCAGCTTGGAGTCTCCCATCGTCATCGTTTCCTTGTCTTCTCCGAATTAACAAAAAGGTAACTCCTTTCTTACTTTCATATTATGGCTGCTCTTAGGATAGGTGGTTCCAGCCAAGGGGCGAGGGATCCTCCTGAGCCGAGGCGGGGCGGGTCCCGGCTTGTGGGACCAGATCCTTCCTCTGGGAGTCGTTCCTTTCGAGATAAGGGGAAGGAGAAGCTCTTCCCGGAGTACGTCGGCGATGACGTGGCGTCGGCTGCCGTGCGGCTTAATGTACCCCCGGTTATTCTTCGAACGCCGTCGGGGACTCCTCCTTCAGTGGCCACGATGATCCGGGAGAGGTATCTTTGCTACCCGTACGATGTTCGAGTTCCGTTCATCGACGAGCGGATCTGCCTTCCGAGGAGCAACGAGGTTGGCGTTTACGTCAAGATGTTCCACCTGGGCCTTCGTTTCCCGCTCAATCCCTTCCTCATATAGGTCATGGAGTATCTCATGGTGCCCCTTTGCCAGTTCACCCCCTGTTCGATCGCGGTACTGACGGGCTTCGTGATGCTCTGCTGTACCCGTGGTTTGGAGCCGTCTCTCCCCCTTCTCTTTTACTTTTATCGGATCCAGACGGTCGGCCCCGGGTCATGGTTGCAACTTCGAGCCCGCTCGAGGAGGGAATGCCTGATCGGGCTACCCCGCTGGTCGGGGGATTGGAGTTCGGATTATGTCTTCGTGGTCTTCCGGGAGGATGCCCGAATTCTGACAGGCTGGGGTGGGTCGGTCCGGCCCGACTCATCGCTAGCCCTCTCTGAGGCGGAGCTGGCGGCCGCCACGCTGCTGTCGACCCTCCCCTTGGAGGCGAAATCCATATGGTCCTTGTTGGACGACCTACTTTTGAAGGCCGTCTTGTGGTCTCCGGGTAGGTCGCTTTTTTGGTCCTGGGTTGCCCCGTAGCTTACCCTGATTTCGGTTTCCCTTGCAGGAATGGCTGGTCGCGAGTTCACCCGTGATGTTGATGAGCTGATCCGTCGTGGAGCCGCTCAGAGCCGGGGTAGTACCTCTGGAAGGGCGCCTCGGCGGACCGTTGAGGAGGAGGTGCGCCAAGCCGAGCCTTCTGTGGGTAAGGTGGCGGCCGCGCCTCCCGCCTCTTCTTCTGGCGATCTTCTTTCCCGGGGGGTCGCAAGGGCCGGACCCGCCCCGCCAGTCCAAGAGGCGGGGGGTAACGACGGGTCCGGTGCAGTCCCTCCTGCCCTTGGCGCGCCCCCTCTGGTTCCCGAGGGTGGGGATGGTGCGAGGCGGAAGCGCTCCCCTCCGGCGCCCTCGGAGCCTCACGGAGGAAAGAAGAGGAAGGAGGATGCGGATCCCACCAGTCCGGCGGGTTCCGTGCTCCCTGCGGCGACCACCGGGGATCTTCCGGTAGCCTTGACAACCACCCCCCTCGCAGCGTCCTCGCCCATATCACCGGGGATCGGAGCCCTGTTGGCGAGCAATTTGGCTTCCCTCGATGTCGTCCCTGGGAGTTCGGTGTTTATCGACCGAGCCTTGGCCCAGCAGGTTGCTGAGGTCTCCGTCCTTCCCCGGGACCGCAGTCTCCTCGAGAAGATCACTGCCGACAAGATGTCGGATTCCTTGGTCTGGATCCTTCAACAGGGTCGGCTATCTTGCTGTCCCTTCCTTCCCTTTATTCTCTTCTTAGCCCATGTCTCTTCTTCCAGGGTTCAGCGCTCGCCGTGGAGTTGCAGTGCCGAGCCGTCCGCTTGAGGGAGCTGGAGGAGTCCTCCATGAGGGCCCACGAGCGGGCCGGGGCGGCGGAGGTGGCTATGACGGAGGCCCAGATGGAGTCTCGGCATCTCAAGCTCCGTGTGGCCGAGTTGGAGGGACGAGTGGGTGACCTCCAGGGAAAGTTGGAGGATGCTCGGCAGTCGGCTGAGGAAGCGGCGGAGTCGTTCCGCCTGGAGAGGGAGGAACTTCAGAGGGAACTATCGGATCGGCGTCAGGTGGCACGGCTTGCGGAGGAGGTGGAGAGGGGTGTCGTCGGGACCCTGGGGAAGAAGATCTTTGAGGTTCTCAGGGAGGCCTTCGGTACATATGAAGACCTCATCGCCCCTCGGATTGTCGAAGTCGTCCAGTCTTCCTTCCGGGATTGTGCGGAGCGCGTTCGGCAGGCTCCCCCGCTTGTCGATCCCCCTCGCTCCGAGCAGGGCGAAGCGCCCGAGGATGTGTCCTCTCGAGCCCAGGCTCCTTAAGCCGTCTCTCCTGGCCTTATCCTCAAATTTTTTAGCATCCGCTTCGCTTTGGGCCAGTCTACTTGAAATGGATCCCTGCCCCTGCTATCTCCTTCGGCTTCGCTACCGGCTCCAAAGCCAATAATTGCTGGTTGCATGGCTGTTCGCTTATGCCGACAACTTTGGGTCTTTCGTCAACAAATTTTGATCTGTCGGTGTCGACCTAGTTTCTGTAGGTGACGAACTTTGTCATTCGTCGAGAGTGGATTATTTGTAGAGAGGTTTCTTCGCTTCAATTCCCTGTAAATAAGACACATTTTTGTACCTTGGTTAACTGTTATAAACGAAATTGACTTACTCGGACTTCTCGCGTATTTTGCGTTGCCGCCTTGTTCTTGGCCTAGGACTGGTTGACGTCCACGCTGGCTGGGGAAATTGATCCCAGACTTATGAGCGCAGGAGTTGGTCGGCGAGGGCGAAGCTCCTCGGCTTTGGACCGGTCGGCGTCCGTGTCTGCTGGGGGAATTGCCCCCAGACTTATGGGCGCAGGAGTCGGTCGGCGAGGGCAAAGCTCCTCGGCTTAGGACCGGTCGGCGTCCGCGCTGGCTGGGGGAATTGCCCCCAGACTTATGAGCGCAGGAGTCGGTCGGCGAGGGCAAAGCTCCTCGGCTTAGGACCGGTCGGCGTCCGCGCTGGCTGGGGGAATTGCCCCCAGACTTCTGAGCGCAGGAGTCGGTCGGCGAGGGCGAAGCTCCTCGGCTTAGGACCGGTCGACGTCCGCGCTGGCTGGGGGAATTGCCCCCAGACTTCTGAGCGCAGGAGTCGGTCGGCGAGGGCGAAGCTCCTCAGCTCAGGACCGGTCGGCGTCCGCGCTGTCGGGGGGGGGGGGGATTGCCCCAGACTTATGAGCGCAGGTGTTGGTCGGCGAGGGCGAAGCTCCCCCTCCCCCTCCAGTGAGGCGGCGGTCTTCATTCTTTTGCACCCTTAGTGAAACGTCGATTCCGTTGAAGATTAAGAAAAGACAAAAGGGAATGCAATTGTACTCTTAAGAGTCCTGTCGGACTAGTACATTTGGAGGAAAGGAAACAGGGAATAAAGCTAGACAGAGGGATGTAAACCTAGATAATCCCCTCGGACTAGGCTACGACTGGGGGGAGAGAGCTCGCCCGCTCACTCTATGATGCGGAGGGGTCCTTGGACGGTGTTGATCTTCTTCCCCTTGTCCGGCTGCATGGAGGTCCCTTCCCCATGGGCCGGCTCGTCGGCTAAGCTCCTGGCGTGCCCCCGGCTCATCAGCTTCTCAATGTCCTTCTTTAAGTGCCAGCAGTCTTCAGTGTCGTGGCCATTGTCTTTGTGGTACTTGCAGTACTTCTCCCCACTCTTCCCACCTCTTTTTGCCTTTGGTGGGGGGCGATCGGCGCGCTCTTCCTTCTGTACTTGAGCGAGGACGGCGTCTGGGGTGGCGTCCCTCGTACCCTCTCCCCGCTGACTGTTTCTCGGCCTCTTCTCGGTCCGGTACCCTTCGGGGCTGCCTCGTCCGCTGTCGCCGCGTTTGGTCCCTCGAGTGGCCTTTCCTGCCTCAATGGCCAAGGTCTCCTCGGTCAACATGAAGCGCTCGGCCCTCGCCATGATCCCTGGGAGGTCCTTCGGGGGGTCGTTGTGCAGAGATTTCTTAAGGCCTCTATGGCGCAGCCCTTTCTTAAGAGCCGTTTGGACAACAAGGTCGGGAGGGCTGTTCACGTTCAGCCTTTCCGCGTTGAAGCGGCGCATGAACTGTCGGAGCGGCTCGGCTGGGCCCTGCACTATGTTAAACAGATGTTCAGCATCAGGCTTTACCTGTCTCCCCGCCATGAACTGTTTGCAGAACAGCTGGGTGAGCTCCTCGAAGCTGTCGATGGAGCGGCTGGGTAGGCTGCGGTACCAGGTCCTCGCCGCTCCCCTGAGAGTCGAATAGAAGCCCCGGCAGAGCAGGTCATCGTCGGCTCCTTGGAAGGACATGTCCCCCTCGTAGTCCATCACGTGGTTTCCCGGGTCCCCTATCCCGTCATACTTCCCCAGCGTCGGGATCTTGAATCGAGAGGGGACCCGCGCGTCGGTTATTCTCCGCGATAGGGGACACCGGTCTCCGTGGATCCCCCCGGGGGTTCGACACCCGCCCGCCTCTGGTTCGTTCGGTGGTGGAGGGAGCACAGGCGCCGGCGGGGTCGGCTCCACGGCCCTCGCCACACTGGGAGTCGGGCTGACCCGTCGTTCCCGGCTCCTCCAGCGGGAGCTCCTGCTCCGCCACGATCGGTCTCTCGAGTGGTGTCGATTGCTTCTCCTGCGGTGGGGTGATCGTGGTCGACGAGACGACGCAGTCACCGATTCGTCCTCCGTGCCTTCAGTTTCTCTTCGGCTCCTTTCACGATGAGGGGAGGAGGCACGTGATCTCGCCTGGCGGGAGCCGGACAACGTGAACCGACGCTCTGCGTTCGGTCTTTGGTTCCCATGGTCGTCGACCACAGCGGATCGTAAGAGCGGGGGACCCCCCGCCCAACGATGGTCGTCGCCCAACGCGCCTCCGTTAGCCGGCGCAGTGCTGACGAGCTGCTGTACTGCCGCGACCAGCGTCTGGATGTTCGCGTTGGTCTCCTGGGCCAGGGCACGGAGTTGTCCCTGTGTGGCCAGTTCCGTCCCGCCAATCTCTTCAGTTGTGGGGGCGGGGTGATTGTTGACGGGCGTGTCTTCGAGGTTGCCGTTGGATGCGCCATTCCCCTCCTCCGGGATGGGGGGCATGCGTTTCCTTCCGTTGCTGGCTCGTGCCATTGCGGGTGTGGTTTGCTTCTTCGTGGGACGGTTTGCGGTTCCCACAGACGGCGCCAGATGTTTCAGAGTGTTTTCTCACTACAAAAGCGTTGACCGTGGGCAACCCGGTCAACGTGGTCAAGGGGCCCGCTTGGGTCCCTCGGGTGTGTCGAGTCGGTGCAGACGAGGCGGGAGTCAGAACTGCAGACGACGTGGAGCGCGTCGGCTGGGCCGAATCGGTGTCCTCGATCGTTGGTAGGGCGAGGGGAAGCCTCGGCCTGGGTTGAGACGCTCGGCCTCGGTCGGGCGTGCTCGGCCTCGGCGGTCGGACGACGAGGAGTAGCCTCGATCGTCCAGCTGGTTGCACGGTCGGCGAGGGGCGGAGGAGAAGCCTCGGCCCGTGGGTCTGATGTCCTCCTGCGTAGACGAGAACGCTCGTCAGGGGGCCGGACCTTGGTTCCGGCCAAATCCCCTCCGATGCCTAAGTCAGACAGTGATCTGAAAGAGGAGGCCCGGCGGAGACGGTTCGACTCGAGAGGAGATCGGAACGGCGTCTCACGGCGCGAGCGGGGGAGGAAGGAGATGAAATGGGGGAACAAGGTCGTTGATGGAGTACCTTAGATTTTGAATACCTGAGATGCGGTCCCTTGTCCTGTCGTCCTTCTAACCCTTTTATAGACCTCCCGCCGTGATTGCCCCCAACCCACGTCGCTCGTCTGCCCTCGATCGTGCCCCCTCAATCCGCCCCCCCCCCGTCGCCGCTCCCTGCGCCATGCAAGCACCTCCCCATAACAGCCATTAAGTGGCCACAGGATCGGGGGAACGGTTATCGCTGGAGCGGGTGAGTGACTCGTGCCTCATCGGGGCCGGGTCGGATCGATATTTGGGGGCTCTCTATGGGGCTTTTCCGGGCGGGCCTGATCGCGCAGATGGGCTTCCGATCGGCGGTCGGGCACCCAGGCTCGTATCTTTCGGGCTTCGTTCGGTGGGCCGTGCTTTTGGGTCTATGTTGTTGGGCCTTCGTAAAATAGACGTATCAGAGAGAATGCCACAGGTCATTCTATTCAAACAAGTATTAAAGAAAGAAAATTAACATATCTTGGTCCCCTCTGAATTATGCCAGAAATACTCACTATCCTCACACAGCAGAAAAGAATGATTTAATAGCATTTCCCATAGAACCAATGCTATAAGAAGCTTTATAATCGTATTCTCATAGCAGTGCAGCCTTCAGCGACCTGGTGAAGGATTCAAGCTTCTTTAATCCTTCTTCTGGGGATGTTGCATCCCCTAGAATCCGCACCATCGCGCTACCAACAATGACACCATCTGCTCCCCAGCCCGCTACCTGCATCATCCAATGAAACATTAAAGCACGCAATGAAATTTGCGTTTTAGTTTTTATATAAAGGACATCGGCAAGTTAGCTTCATCATATCATGACTGACCTGCTTCACTTGGTCTGGTTCTGATATGCCAAACCCCACTGCAACAGGTTTCTTTGTAACCTACAATTACCGACAAATAATGTCATAGTTTGCATTTACATATTAAGTAAACAAGAAAGTCTTCATACAGTGTAAACTTGCACAAGTGAATAACCTTCATTACTTATTCCACTTAGAATGAAAATGAAGATAACCATACGTTATTGGAAATGAATGTGAAATGGTAACTTGCACTTTAGGCATCCAGAAGTATACCATCCTTGTGGCTACCATTATTTATCCGATTTATTTAATAAATCGAATGTTTATCTCCTAATAAAAATGTCACTGAATCAATCATGTTTGAAAAATATACAAATTTCACATGTACTAACACATCAACTTAATGCGGCGTGGTGTTTGCCAGTTGTTGCGCTGGCACATGTTTACTATTAGGGGCATTGATCTGTGAATTGTAATTCTTGGGTGCTTGCTATTCAAGTTACATGGTTGTTACCTACCTTCAAATGGAAATGAATACAATTAATAGTTAAATCTTAGCATTCAACTTATTTGTGTCATGACCTTGTTTAGATTCTCTGTCTTCTTGACCAATGGTCTACAACATTGGATAAGAACATGATATGACCAAGTAAAAACTAAAATGGTGCTTAAGATCTCTCCATCTGAATAAAAGAAATCTAAAACCTTTTCACGCATGTACCATCAAATTCTGCGTAAAATCAAACTGATACTTGAATTCCTGCATATCCGATGACCATAGTAAACCCTTCATTCTTAGATAGTAGTGCTAGTTTAGACCAACTTGCTAGCATCGTGATTTCTTCTGTTACTAAGGAACAGTCATATCATCCACTGTAATTATGTTGCAACTAAGAAAATATTTAAAGGCTAGATATAGGTCAAGAATTTACTCTCGGATAGTGTTGAGAGTTATAGGCTACTCGGATTTAAAGAAAAGCCATAAGAAGAAGATAAAACTATGGGACAGGTTGGTCATGGCCTATGATCTTCAAGTTGGAACTTGAAATACAATGAAAATAAAACAGTCCTGATGATCTTCAAAACGACCGTAAGGAGATGCACTGCTTTCCAGATAAAGTAAAAAAGAAATGTGAGCAGAAATCTGCAAGTTCTCATGTGATATTTCTTTTACAAAATTCTTATTAAATAAATAGGAATAGTGCCAAAATTAATAGAGAATAATGTACAATATTTTGAAAATTTTGATTAACATAATAACGGACAATAATAAATGATAATACCTCTTTGATTTCTTGCAGGAGAGATTGCACTCGGGAGCTTACAGATGAACGGGCACCAGTAACACCGACAGAGCTCACCTATGTCAGAAATTTATAGCACATTCCAATAAGCAAAATAAGTATATGGTGAATGGAGAATGAAGGCCATTTCTTCTATGATTTTGCACTTAACCCATTAACATGCTTGGGAATGAAAAATAACGGAAGTAACTTACAAGGTAAATAAAACCTTCAGAAGCTTCGACTATTGCTTTCATTCGTTCAGAGGGAGTAGTGGGAGTCGTAAGCAGCACCTTCATTGAAATGAGATATAATTTAACTATTGGAAGGAAAAAAATGGAATATATATACATATCTTCTCAAACTTCATCCACTTGTGTAAGGTTGGATCTTTTTTTTTTTTTTTTTTTTTGGGGGGGGGGGGGGGGGACCATCAACGAATTTAATCCACACAGGTTCGTTCACATTTGCAGAAGCAACATTATAAAGTAGAAATTTACAGGATAACATAATCTTTAGGCACCAGCGGTAGGATGAAATTTCTTACAGCAAATGAACCCCCATTGTTTATGGCAATTAACTGACTGATCTAATCTTAATTGGATTAAACTATTGGAAAAGCATATTACATAGTTGTTATAAAATTTAATCTAATTGAAATTGGATTAGTTGTCTCCTTATTTAAAGATTTTAATACGTTTAAAGTAGAATCAAGAAGTCAACGCGAGCTTAGAGTTGCTTACTACCAAGTGTTTGCTAATTTCCAACAGGAAGAGAAGAGAGCACAAAGTGGGCACTTACTAACTCAATGTTATGGTCAGCTGCTTCTTTCCTTAAAATTTCGGTTTCCTCTATAGGAACATCAGGCACCACAAGTCCTGCAAAAGATTAAAAGTTAAGAAACAGGTGAACAATTGAAAAGGCAGTAATCTTGTGGACTTCTGTCCCTAATGGTGATTACAGAATAAACATAGCATGATAATGTATATGGAAACAATAACATCTATGGTACTATTCTCAAGGAAAAGAGTATTAAATAGATTTATTATTGCTTAATCAAGGCTAAGGTCAACCCTTACAATTTAAGTAGGTTTATCTGTTAAGTCCGATATAGGTGCATGCCTATTTTTTATATCTATATCAACTTAGAATAGATAAAATGAGATGTAACTTCAGCAAGTGGCTAGCATTCATCCAGGACACCTGTATTATTAAGAATGCTGCATACGACTATTAAATATTAATCATAAAGAAAACCAAACCTGCCTTTAAGGGGGAGGCGGTAATGTACGAAAGAAATTATGGTTGTGATATTATGATTACTTGTATATGCTAACTACACTATAATGGCCCATGCTTAGTAACGGAATATTAACATGGAAACTGATGTTTTTTGTAAAAAAAATTTTCTCATGTTTTGCGTCTTGTTTCTGATAATCCACCTTCCTCCCCTACTTCCTAGTGAAGCAAGGGAATCCAGCATGTAAGGTTTTCTCCGAGTTTAGTGTTATAGACATCAATGATACTCTTAATACCCCATCCACTTATTCATCATCTAAAGATGCATGCAACTGCAGATGCAAAAATATCAGTCACTTCCAATGCATCATGATACAAATGAATCATGTTTATTGTTTAACATGTTATATCTTCTCTCAAAAAATATACAATAAAATAAAATAGACGTGTTATATTGTTCTAATGTTAGGTGAATAACTTGTTATATCGTTATATCATCCACCACAAAGGGCCACATATTGACATCAACTTCCCCAATAGATTAACAGATCATATGCTAAATCCAAATGTCCAACCATACAGATCTACGAAAAAAAGTCGTATGCAATTGATCCACTCGTTTCTATAGAAACTAGATTCTAATATCAACCCAAAATCTATGGCGAAACAGAAGCCATGTTAGAAAAATAATCAGTTAGCATTAACTAATTATGAAGAAAACCATAGATAAGAAAGGAAAGAATGTATGCAACAACTAACAAGCTGATGGGATCATTTATGCAATTAAGAAGCATTTGATCAGTTGAGATGTAAAATTAAAACAAGGACATGAGTCAGAGAACCCATATTAGAACAATTATCATCTAGTACTATGTAACTGTGGACACTGGCAGAAATGAGAAAATAAATGAACTTATGCAGGTTGATAGCATCATTAAAACAACTAAGTGGCATTTTATTTAATTAAGACAAAGTTACCCTGCACTCCAGCTTCTTTGATCATAGACATAAATGTCTGAGCACCACGCTTCAAAATTGGGTTGTAATATGAAAATAATGCAATCGGACAGGATAGCTGAGGTACAACCTATAGAAAAAGCATTATCTTAGCCTGAGAATTCGTGGAACAATCATCCAAGAGTAGCATCATGTCAAAATAAAATCTTGAATACATATGTTAAAAGGATCATATTCTTATATGTTATATAATTTTTGTACACAACCCATTGCTGGTCCACAAACTGATCAACTTGGAATTTTCAGTGTAGATGTTTTATAGCATAATCTTATATTACAAATTACAACAAGTACTAGGTTCAAATTGCATAAGCATCTTATTCGGTTATTCTTGAGCATAAATTGTTGTTGGCTCAAAATCCACAAGGTTTATTTTTGATTAAAGTGGGTAATCAAAAAGAGAGGCTATGCTCACAGACACTTCCCAGCTGATCTAATAGATTAATAGCACCAAATGTACCATTGTGAAGTTCTTAGATATAAAAGAGAGGCTATGCTCACAGACACTTCCAAGCTCAAAAAGAAATTACTAGTGAGCTAGAATTAGATTTCCAATATTAATATATCTAGAGAAGTATATTTCCAAAATCAATAGTACTAGAGAACAAGATTTCTCAAATTAATTGCATATTTTGTGAACACATAAAAATAGAGTGTGACGATAGCATAACTATTTGTAGGTCAAGAGAATTGAAAACAATTAGCTTCCACCCATCTCTAATTGTTGTATCAAATCCCCATATGAAGGCGCACTGCGAACTTCCAATATGTGCAAAGGTACAAATTTTGATGAACTTAGAACCAGGCAAACAGCAATGATAGTTAAGTTAGCATAATCATAACAAATGGTGATATAACACATTAATAATAAATAATTGCATATTCTAGGTCCATGTAATTGAAATAAAAAAATTGTCTGGCAAACATTCTAGGAAGGTCTTAGACAAAGTATTATGACACAAACGTGCACTAATTAGCATGAATGACTAGAGTTTTCAAATTATTAGAAACTCAACATCTCCCAAACTTTCAGTGCTATATTCTCCAGGAGACTGCTATTATTCTAGATAACACATATAATCTACAGATTTAGGTGTAGTCTATTCAAGATCAAAACACGTGTTCAATTGGCTATTATCTTGAGCTGGATCGTGAGAGTTCTGTTATGGTTCATATATGCAGACTCAGATGTCATATTCCAACAATGACATGGGGTGTCAGATGTGACAATCCTTCAAACCCTTGACACAAGGACATGGTTATATGTATGTCTTTACATCAAAAACAATGTTTATTTAACTTATATAAATGTGTGAAATTGGTTGTTATTCACACCATGAAATGACATAAAAACAAGAACAAACGTTTACACTTTACACTATTAGAAGCGACAAACATGGGTGGAATTGTCTAATTTTCTTGTTGGAGGTAATAGCATACACAACTTGGGAGATCTACAAAGAACACATGTGGATCAATTGCCAGATTCTGTTTACGCAAATGGGATTCACCCATAATCACATGAAGACCTTCCACCACCAAATAATCAAGACATCAGCAGTTCACATTTAGACTCTAAGCATAAAGCCACTTTCGGTTTTTGGATTGGATTAAAAAACTATAAGACCAAGGGCAAATATATAGAGAAAATCTGCAATTGTCCTAAGTTCACAGAACTACGATTCATGTGCACAAAAAGACCAAATATAAATGATGTAAGATTGCTTACATCAGTTAACATCGACATGATTGCATCAAAGTTTGTTCCTTTCGAGAGGGCACGAGTAGTGGCAGCCTGCAGTAAGTATGAACGCATGTAATCAGTCCACTTTACAACAGAAAATCAATACAGATGTAAGCAAAATTAATGTGGTAATACCTGAATAACTGGGCCATCTGCCAAAGGATCAGAGTATGAAAGCCTAATTCAATGATGTCTGAACCACAGGAATCGAGAACTTTCAGTGCTTTTGAGGTTGTCGACAAATCAGGATCACCAGCAGTGATGTAAGGTATTAGCGCAACCTTCAACATCGGAAAGAAAAACATTACAGGCTTGTTTAAAGTTTAAAGTTTAAACATGCTGATATTATCTCCGTGTGAACGTAATATAACATGTGTGAAAGACGATAGTAGTAACATATGGATTATGGTCAATACGTTCTGAATGAAAACCTCATACTACCATGAAGTACTACAAATAAAAACAATAGACATGTATCTGTATTCAATTCTAACTGAGGAGTTCAAAGAGAATGTGGAGTATCATCACCTTCTTTCACCAAACGGATAAGAGAACCCTATTTGAGGCTGCGAGTGTGTCTAGATAGGCTTAAGAACTAGGTAATAAAGGTGAGGCATATAACTTTTTATGTAATTATGAAAAAAAAAGAAAAATCATCATCTAAAGTAATTGTATACATTGGCATCCAATCAGAAATAATGTTCAGACAAATTTAATTTAATACTTAAGAATGGCCTTTTGCTTGGGCTTCTACTTGTGCTAATGCACATACAATGTGAAACAATTCAGCTAGCATATTTACGTTGTGTTCAGCATCATCATCATTATATCATTTTCTTGTTGCTATGGAACCAGCTAGCAGCAATATTTCAAGTCAGGAAAGCTATGCAAAAGGAATTGTCGTTCTTTTATTTTATTGGTACCTGCCAAATAATAATGCAATGGCAAGTTTTCTGGGAAAGTAAGCAAAATAGAGTATGCTTCCATCAACTCAATGGAAGCTTGCTAACATGAAGTTGTGAGTCACGGTTTGAATCAAGCCTCCAACTTCCCTAGATTGCAACGTAGAAAGACGATAAGAAGATTGCCGTAGGTATTGCAATCATCTCCATGAAAAAACATATGCTAAATTCTGTTAATCAATGAAAATGTACCACATGGTCAATGGATTAAAGTCAGAAGGCAAGAAGGCAAGCCACCAACCCATAGCATCAAGCAAAGGCACAACGTAAGTGAAGAAATCGACTCCATTCAAAAGAAGAGATAAACAATAATCATTTTCTCTTTCTCTTGTTCCTACTTTGTAAGCAAGTATGAGAAAACAAGTGCACTTCTTGATTTAAATTCTAAATCAAGCATGACAAATTGGATGGTCATATGATTTCACTTGCAAATGAGGGGAGGTTTTCCTTTCTTTGTATGTTTTTTACCTTTCTAGGGAAATGTGTTAATAGCTCCCTTTTCATAATTTAGAAGATGTAACAGAAAATTCATACAATGTAAAAGAGATGGAAAAAAAAGAGTAAGCAAAACGCCTTGCAATCTATCCAAACAAATATTTACAGCGGAACCCATCTGGTGACAATATCTGCCATCTATTCACTGAGAAAAGCACAATTTAAATTCATATAGCAACACAAAACAGGACATATAAAAAAGTAAAAAAAAAAATTCTTTTTGAAAAAGGGGAACCAAATTCTCATCTTTTCAACACTATCAGATGAGAAACCCAATTGGTCATATATACAACTGATCATATCATGAAAAGAATTTCATCCTACTAATAATACACTCTAAGATTCTGGCTACAGAAAAATTTATCTGTTAATAATTTAATTTTTAGGTCACTAAAAAACAGACCAACCAAATGACCACATACCCAATTCAGCTCATCCAAATAAAATATTAACTGATCGATGAAACGAGCAAAAAATGTTAACAAAACTTCTACGAAAAAAGGGACCCAATAAAATTAATTAAAAAAAGGGCAATGCTTACTTTGCCCTGTTCCTTCAACTTGGAAAAGGTTTCAGAGATGCCGAGAGATGGAGAGGCAGTGAGAGAAGCCATTGGTGAGAGAGACTTCGATCGAGTGATGGGTCTAAAAGAGGGCTGGCAATTGAGAGTGAGGCCATGTGTTTTTCTTGAAGAAAGAAGAAAGCAAGAGGGGATGCCATTGAGAGAAGTAGCCATTGCTAAAAAAGAACTTCGGATTTTGAAATCTCGCAACCTCGCGTCCCTTGGGTACAGCGTCTGTTTAGGGTTTTTAAATTGAGACAGTTCGGATCCTGCATTCCGAGGTTTTCTGAGGGGAAATGTACTTTGGAGAAGCACACGGACACATGCAATTAATCAAAAGATTGACGAGGAATGCGATTATGTACCAGCACACAGTTACCAAAAATACCAAAACAAAAAATAATAATTCCCTAAAAAGAATTTGCAGAAGATATATATCAAAAAATTTCTTAACCTGAATCGGCCCCCTCTTCTAGCATGCAAAGAAAGAAGAAAGCTTGCCACTTCATTTTTTGACGGGAAGTTATATCTTTGTTCCTATACATAGTCTATGTAAATTTGTTTCGTTAATCTAATATATTATTAGCGTGTGTAAACGGAAAATAAGATGTCCCAGGAGAATATTCTCTTCTGTGATCGTTAAAAGATTTATTCTACACGTATGTTTTGGATGATCGACATCGTTTAAATCGATATACACATTCTAAATCCAGCCCCAAACAAAAACACCAAGTATCTTTTGAACCCTAATCTTTTTGCTCCATGATTTAAGAAGTGAAAAAAGTGTTATTACCCTAAAACAGTTAAAATGGTCAATAATCTAATGCATGTTATAAACGGGCTTCTTGGTGGGCCTACCCGTTAGTGGGTATCCACCCATTATGTAACCCTACCACTATAAATACAGGGCTATGGTCTCCATAGCCGCCAAGTTTACAACACGTTATCAGCACGCTCAAAGCTAAGCCGAACCTCTGCCGACGGACGGACGCGACGGACGGACGCGACGCGAACGGGCTTCCTTCACCGAACGTCGCTAGATCCGGCGGGTAGGATCTAGAGGTAACTTTCTCCCTAGATCTAAAAATTTTGTATATGCGCATATGTGGTGATTTAATTCTTTTTGGCTCAATCGATCAAAAACACCGTTTTTATCGCTAAAAATCACCCTTTTTCAATTAAAAAACGAATTTTTGGAAGAAAAATTGGGTTTTTTCCACTAAAAATCGGATTTTTACCCGTTGTTTTTCCCCAAAAATCACCCAAACCCGAAATAGGGTTCACCCACGCCCCCCCGTCGCCGGCAGCGGCGGGGGCCTTCCCGCCGTCGCTGCGGCGGCGGGAACCCCCCCCCCCCCCCCCGCCACTGCGGGCGGGGGCTCCCCGCCGCCTGCAGCGGCGGGCAACCCCCGCCGCCAACGGCGGGGGCAAACCCCGCCGCCAGCGGCGGGGGCAAACCCCCCGCCTGCAGCGGCGGGGGCAACCCCCGCCGCCAGCGGCGGGGGCAAACCCCGTCGCCTGCAGCGGCGGGGCACCCCCGCCGCCAGCGACGGGGGCAACCCCCGCCGCCTGCAGCGACGGGGCACCCCCGCCGCCGCAGGCGGGGGCTCCCCGCCGCCTTCAGCGGCGGGCAACCCCCGCCGCCTGCAGCGGCGGGGCCCCCTCCCCGTCGACTGCTGCGGCAAACGGGCCCGCCCGCCAGTAGCGGGTACGGGCCCGGCGTGCGTACCCCAAAACCCTAACTAGGGTTTCTGACCCAGAAATTTTTTTCGAATTTTCAAAAATTTTATTTTTCAGATTTATTGCGATTCTTTTTCGTTATAATCTGGACCAAAAATGCATGTGATTTTTTGTCATCGCAAATTATATTTGGATTTATGATTTTCTTTAAAAAAAACGTTTAAAAATTAAGAAGATCCTGCGACCGCTCTGCCGTTAGTCAACTAACCTAACGGTGCATGACGTTGCCTAGTGGTCCAATAATTTTTAAACGGTAGATTTCATTTTCCATTATAAACTGCCTGTGATGAATAAATAAATTGCCTGCGATGTATAAATTGCCTGTGATGATGCCTGCTGCATTATAACTGCCTGCGACGAATGGTTAATATTTGCTGTGGTTTTGGATCGGCTAGTTTATCACCATTTTTATTTTTCATGCATTATTTTCTTTTTGAGAGAAAAATGTAGTGAGGATAATTTTGTAAAATTACAAGCCCGGCGGACGCCTCAAGAAGATGAAGGACTATTCCAGAAGAATAGGGGCCCCACGGGGGTTCCCGAGTTGTACTTTCTTTCTTTTTGGGACTGTAAAAGACTGTAATTATTTATGGTGATTAGCCGATCCACGCAGCAAATATTTATGTCTGATGTGCTTGATTATTTATTTTTCCGCAAAATATCTAATTAATGCTATCTTTTTACATGCTAGAGTGATAAATGGCCAAAATTGCGAGCGTCGATTTCGACGTTTTGGATGCTTCAGGAAAGAATTACTTAAGCTGGCAGCTGGATATAAAATTCCATCTGCGAGCACAGGGATTGAGTCACGCCATCGCCTTAGGCGATAAGGTTTCTGATATAGATAAAGCGAAAGCAATTATCTATATCAGACGCCATATCGATCGGACCCTGAAGGCCGAGTACCTAACGGTGGAAGACTCGTATGAGTTGTGGACCGCCCTCGAGGACAGGTATAAACATCAAAGGGATGTTATCCTACCTCGAGCGCGATATGAATGGGAGAACCTCCGTCTCCAAGACTTCAAGTCTATTGCCGAGTACAACTCGGCACTTTTCAGCATCACCTCACGCCTGAAGTTGTGTGGTGAAAAGGTGACGGAGGAACGCATGTTAGAGAAGACGTATACATCATTCCATGAGAAGGATGTCATACTGATGCAACAGTATCGTGAACGAAAGTTCACAAAATACTCTGAGCTTCTCTCATGCCTTCTGATGGCAGAGCAGAATCGTGACCTCCTTCTGGCCACCCACAACTCACGCCCTACCGGCACTGCTCCTGCGCCTGAAGCGCACCACAGCTCCTTCCAGAAGAAAAGGGGCAACTTCAAAGGCAAACCCCAGAAGGGCAAAACCATGAAGAAGCAGGCTCGAGGACCCCCTCCAAGAAACAACCAAGAGGGGAAGAAGAAAAATGTGTGGAAGAGAAAAGACGACGGCCAGACTTCTGCCCCCAGAAAGGACTGGGAAGATAAATGCCACAGGTGTGGCATGACTGGACACTGGTCCAGAAATTGTCGTACTCCACGCCACCTTCAGGAGTTGTACAAAGCAAGCCAGAAGCAAGCTGAGACAAACCTGGCGGTTCAAGAAAACCTGGCACCAATCAGGTTCATCGCCGAGGACTTCTCCAACGATGACCTGCTCGACTGAGGACATTTATCTACTTTATATGCATTGTAGTTTTTCCTTTTGAGAAACAATTTATCAGCTTATCTCTGGCGTGTTTTAAGTACTTTTTCAGACATCAAATTAATTTTCGTAGTATATACCTTTGTGTTTTTACCTTATACTGCGACTTTTCTTTAAAATAGATGGATTTTAAATGCCTAGTGGACAGTGCCTCTACGCACACGATCCTCCAAGACATCTGCTTTTTTCAAAGCATTAATAAATACGATGGTACCGTAAATACGATTTCCGGTCCATCAAGTATCATTGAAGGATCAGGGGAAGCACATTTTATGCTCCCCAATAGTACAAAACTACTCATAAAAGATGCCCTTCTCTCCCCTAGCTCGCATAGGAACCTGTTGAGCTTTAAAGATATCCGCTTAAACGGATACCACCTAGAAACGGTGAGCAAAGGAAACAGTGAATACCTTGATGTAACGTTCCATAAATACGGTGCTAAAAACACCGTCGAACGTTTCGAGGGACTCCCGTCGGGTCTCTACCACACAAGGATCAGAGCAATGGAAGCAAACACATTGGAGCACCAGAAGTGCCAAAATCAACCAGAATTCAAACTCTGGCACGATAGACTTGGACACCCCGGAAGGAATATGATGCGTCGCATCATATCCCAATCACGTGGAATTAATCCGAAAAGCCTGACGCTACTTCGGAAGGGTGCAAATCCTTGTCCCCCTTGTTACAAAGGGAAATTGATTACGAGACCATCCACCCTGAAGGTAGACTCTGAGTCTCCGAGCTTCCTAGAGAGAATACATGGCGACATTTGCGGGCCTATTCACCCCGCAAGTGGACCATTTCGGTACTACATGGTACTAATTGACGCATCTTCAAAATGGTCATATGTGTGCCTCTTGTCCACCCGCAACGTAGCCTTTGCAAAGCTACTTGCACAAATTATAAAATTGCGGGCACATTTCCCAGACAACCAGATCAAGAAATTGCGTCTGGACAATGCTGGGGAATTCACCTCACAAGTCTTCCTAGACTACTGCCAAGCAACCGGCATAGAAGTTGAACATCCTGTAGCTCATGTTCACACCCAGAACGGGTTAGCCGAATCTCTCATAAAGAGACTACAATGGATCGCTAGACCATTGTTAATGCAATGCCAGTTGCCGGTTTGTGCATGGGGACATGCCATACTGCACGCTGCATCGCTGATAAGATTACGACCGTCAGGTAGTCAATCTTATTCTCCGATGCAACTTGCATATGGGAACCCGCCCGATATCTCTCACTTGAGGATATTCGGATGTGCTGTCTATGTCCCCATAGCACCACCGCAGAGAACCAAGATGGGTCCTCAACGGCGTCTTGGTATCTATATTGGCTTCGACTCACCATCGATCATTAGATACCTCGAACCCCTTACAGGGGATGCCTTTAAAGCACGTCTAGCAGATTGTGAGTTTGATGAAAGCATTTTTCCAAAACTAGGCATTAACACACAGAAGCCAGAAGCTTCAAAGACCATTACATGGGACACAAAGACCTTATCCCATTTTGATCCGCGCACAAATCAATGTGAAGAAGAGATCCTGAAGATCCTTCAAATTCAGAACACAGTTCACATTTTACCGGATAAATTCACTGACAACCAGAAGATTGTCAGATCACACGTCCCTGCTGCAAATACGCCAGCTAGGATTGACATACCCAAAGAGGGATGCAATCCACCTGCAGCAGAAGCGGCAGTACCTCAACAAAAAAGAGGACGACCCCCAGGCTCCAAAGATAAGAATCCTCGAAAGAGGAAAAATCCTGGAGCAACAATAACGATACCACCACAGGATGCTGAGCTCAGCCCAGCTACCTCTCCACTCCTACCAACCCCTGAAGAGGAAAATATAGGAGAAATCTCATTAAACTATGTACGTACCGGGGAGGTACTGGACAGAAAAAGCACAATCATCGATGATAACTTCGCGCTCATTATTGCCACTCACGTCACTGAATACGACGATGAGACCGATCCACGCTCTCTAGCAGAATGTAAACGCAGAGAGGATTGGCCAAAGTGGAACGAGGCAATAGGAGTAGAGCTGGACTCACTCTCGAAGCGCAAAGTTTTTGGACCTGTAGTCCTAACACCAAAAGGTGTTAAACCTGTGGGATATAAATGGGTATTCGTGAGAAAAAGAAACGAGAACAATGAGATCGTGCGCTATAAAGCGCGCCTTGTTGCACAAGGTTTTTCCCAACGCCCAGGAATAGACTATGACGATACCTATTCCCCGGTCATGGACGCGATCACTTTCCGTTTCATTATCGGCCTATCCACGAAGGAAGGTCTGGATATGCAGCTCATGGACGTTGTGACTGCATACCTATACGGAAATATAGATAAGGACATCTATATGAAAATCCCAGACGGATACAAACTACCGACAAAAATGACAGAAAGACCTCGGGACGTCTATTCCGTCAAACTCCAGAGATCACTGTATGGTCTCAAACAGTCAGGTAGAATGTGGTACAACAGACTGAGTGAATTCCTAGTGCAACAAGGATTCACAACAAATGAAGTCTGCCCTTGCATCTTCATACGAGCAAAGGGAACAGGATTCGTAATTATAGCCGTCTACGTAGACGACTTGAACATCATCGGATCTCCCGCAGAGATAGATGAGATATCCAAAAGTCTCACACAGACTTTTGAGATGAAAGACCTCGGCAAAACAAAGTTTTGCCTAGGACTACAAATTGAACCTTTAAGCGGAGGAATCCTGTTGCACCAATCGACATATACAAAGAAAGTGCTGAAGAACTTTCTTATGGACAAATGTCATCCGCTTAGCACACCAATGGTCGTCAGATCATTGGATGTTGAAACAGACCCCTTCCGACCGCTGGAAGAGGGGGAGGAAACACTGGGCCCTGAAGTACCCTACTTAAGTGCAATTGGAGCACTCCTATACCTGGCAAACTGCACGCGTCCCGATATAGCGTTCGCAGTAAATCTACTAGCCAGATACAGTTCAGCGCCCTCAAAGCGCCACTGGAACGGAGTGAAACAACTTCTGCGCTACCTCCAAGGGTCTGTAGATATGGGACTATACTTCAAGAAAGGTGTATCCACCGACCTGGTCGGTTACGCAGATGCGGGATACAGGTCCGACCCACATACCGCAAAGTCCCAGACCGGTTTCGTATTCACATACGGTGGGACGGCCATCTCATGGAGATCCGTGAAGCAGACATCCACAGCGACCTCATCCAACCACTCCGAGCTCATCGCAATCCACGAAGCTAGCAGAGAATGCTTCTGGCTTCGATCAGTCATCAACCACATCCTCAAGACCACCGGCCTGAAGACGGGAGATCTTGGGCCTACCACCATGTACGAAGACAATGCTGCCTGCATCGCTCAACTACGAGGTGGCTACATCAAAGGTGACAGGACGAAGCACATTTCCCCCAAGCTCTTCTGGACGCATGAACAGCAAGTGGACAACCAGATCGACATCCAGCAGATCCAGTCCTGCAACAACCTGGCTGACCTATTCACTAAAGCATTGCCTCGCAGTACCTTTAGAAAACTTGTATTAGGAATTGGGATGAGACAGCTGAGAGATGTACAAGCCTGAAGCTTGTACTTATCAGGGGGAGTTAATGTAGTGCTGTACTCTTTTTCCTTGGCTGTTGGTTTTTCCCACTGGGTTTTCCACAGTCAAAGGTTTTAACGAGGCAGCCACATTAACTCAGGATCCAGAAGTATCCACCACTGATGTTATCCATCGATCAGGGGAAGTTACAGAGACTTGTATTCTTTTCCCTTAGCCACTGGTTTTTCCCACTGGGTTTTCCTTGGCGAAGGTTTTAATGAGGCAAGCACTCTTAAACTTAGAGATCCAGAAGTATCTACAACCCCATGATCAAATAAGCTTCATGAACCCTGAAGCGTTCACCATGGCTTACAACAATGGATGGATAAGGGGAAGTGTTATAAACGGGCTTCTTGGTGGGCCTACCCGTTAGTGGGTATCCACCCATTATGTAACCCTACCACTATAAATACAGGGATATGGTCTCCATAGCCGCCAAGTTTACAACAATGCAGAGAAAATTGGCTAAATAACATAGGTCAACCATCACTTTTAATTTTCACCACCCTATTTAAAAACTTTGCTAGAATACCACACCCCCTTAAAAAAAGACTAAAATACCTCCGTTCGTTTCCAAAAATTAAAACACAACATATTAGCGTATATTGGCGCATATCTACGTCGATGCCGGACTCCGACCACCCCACTTCAAAGCCCGTCCGCAGCTACCCTCCGATGTCCACGGAGAAGCCAGACGCCGCTGCAACACGCCGACGTTGACGACAACATGACGCACCCCACCTCGCTGCTGCCGCTGCCAAGCACTTCCATCGGAGCTCCACCCGCCTCGACTCGCTGCAACCCCACGCCCACGGCAGCCCTCCTTACACCCAGCTGCCTCGCCGTATTCCGCCCGTCCGCAGCTATCCTCCGATGTCCACGGAGAAGCCAGACGCCGCTGCAACACGCCGACGTTGACGACAACATGACGCACCCCACCTCGCTGCTGCCGCTGCCAAGCACTTCCATCGGAGCTCCACCCGCCTCGACTCGCTGCAACCCCACGCCCACGGCAACCCTCCTTACACCCAGCTGCCTCGCCGTATTCCGACGACACCCGGAGCCCAACCGCCTTCCTTCCGCCCAACCGGCTTCTCTGTGGACGTCGGAGGGCAGCTGCGAACGGGCTTTGAAGCGGGGTGGTCGGAGTTCGGCATCGACGTAGATATGCGCCAATATGTGCCAATATGCGTCAACATGTTTGTTGGGTTTTAATTTTTGGAAACGAACGGTGGTATTTTAGTCTTTTTTAGGGGTGTGGTATTCTAGCAAAGTTTTTAAATAGGGTGGTAGAAATTAAAAGTGATGGTTGACCCATGGTATTTAGCCAATTTTCTCATCTGATGCATGTGCAAACTACAAGTGAATCACTAGATATTTTTTTGGGAGAAAATTGGCTAACTAGCATGGGTCAACCCTCTCTTTTAACTTCTACCACTCAATTTAAAATCTTTGCTAGAATACCACACCCCCCCTGCGAAACGACTAAAATACCCACCATTAATTATTTTCAACATATATTAGTGTATATTAACGTATATTAACGTACTAGTCATAACCCGTGCCCGTGGGCACGGTGCATTTAAGATTTTTTTCCGCGAAAACTTTGTCCCCCAAAAAATATTTCTACAGCCAAAATTTAAAAGAACAACAAATTAGCGTAAAAAAATTTAGAGGCACGACCGCCTTCGGCAAGAAACAATAAATTCGGTGCTCCTTCGGCGCAGAACAACAAATTAGCGTACGTGCCCGCCTTCGGCAAGAAACAATAAATTCGGTGCTCCTTCGGCGCAGAACAACAAATTAGCGTATAAAAATTTAGCAGGCGCCTTCGGCGCGGATAGGTTGGTTAGACCTCTGCTTGACGCCCAAAAAACTCAGCCCGCCTATTTGAACGCACATTCCCTGTATTTTTTTTGGGTTTCAATTTTTTTGGGGTCAGCCGAAATAAGCTCAGCCGATATAAAGTTCTCTTTTGCATACTTGTAATTTAAGTTGCATATTTTTTGGGTTTCATTTTGTGTGTGTGTTTTTTGGGTCTCATTTTTTTGGTCATTTTTGAATGAAGAGTATTAAATGCTGATGGTGCCAATTTCAAAAAAGAAAAGCTTTTGTATTCTCCCAACAAATTTTCCCCCAACCCAAAAAATTCCCCCCCAAAACTTGATGTGACATTGCCACATAGGACAAAGTTCAAAAACAGCTCTCAATTGTAATATAGATACTAGTGTATGTTAACGTATCTTAGCATGTTGCGAAGCATGTGCGAGACATGTATTCCTATCAGTTCGAACTAGCTACGCACAAAATGGAGAAGCAATTAAGGGCTGAACTGAACCTCCCACCATCTGAAAATGAACCCCCTAAAGTGATTGAGCTCAATGATGTTGGGAAGTTTGTTGATGTTGAGGCGGATATTGGGCCATTTTCATACGAATTAATAAGTATGTGGTAAAGGAAATGCTAAGTTACGTTAACATACACTTATATACGTTAATATACACTAGTATATGTTGAAAATAATTAATGGGAGGTATTTTAGTCTTTTCGCAGGGGGGTGTAGTATTCTAGCAAAGATTTTAAATTGGGTGGTAGAAGTTAAAAGAGAGGATTGACACATGCTAGTTAGCCAATTTTCTCTTTTTTTGGTGCTTCGGTAAATAAATCACTTGATTTTTTATTTATCTACGTTTAATGACATGTAGATCAATTTCAATGTTGTTGATCACCAACAAATAATATAAAGAGTGGATTTTTTACCGCCATAGAAAGAGAAACCTTATTATATGACATCCTATTTTATTTGTATATATCATAAATATATATAATATATATGTACTGATGGGTTTTTTTTGGGTCCTTGGGGCTATAAAATCAACATCGAGCCTAAGTCGAATAAATGACGAAATCAAATCAAGCAGCGGAAAACATCTTAAAACTATTTTAAGAACAACCCTAAAGAAATAAACCCTTGCCAGAATCTCTACTATCACTGGGTTGGGCCGACCGACCCCTAAAGATAGATCTATTAAACTATTGCAATTATAAACACATGAATATTAAACTACATATCCGGAACTTCATTTCCACAGAATATGAAACGTCGTTTTCAGCAACCTTTCTTTGACCTCGGAAGTGATGCCCCGCATTTGGGCTGCGCCACTTCTCCCGAGCCGAACCACATCCCGAGCCGAACCGCGTCCCGAGGCGAGTAACACCTTTTCGCCAAGCCAATCACACGCTCCAAAAAGTTTCACCTTGAGTGGATCCTATGTCAAGACTTCGGATCCGATCCGAACTCCTTCGTAGCTTTGCTAGAGCCCGATCAGGAGCAAGAAAGAATTTTGGGAGAAAGAGAGAATATTAATTTATGTATTTATCAGAGTGTGATCAAAACTTCTTGGAGTTTCTCGAATTTGAAGACTTGGTGCATGTATCAAGAAAGGGTGTATGCCCCGATTTATATAGGCGGTTGACCTCCTCCCTTTTTCTCCATTTTCGATGTGGGACAAAACGCGTTTGGAGAATTTTCTCAACACACAACATGCATTTCACAAAAGCAGTGTTTGGTCGATTAAATCTCTCCAACCATTGATCTCCAAGAGTGATGTCATACATCTTGCGAATAGGGTTGAATGGTGAACGCGTAGGAAAAAACAGCGCTCCATTCCGAGTTCATTTAACCCCTCAAAAGATACTCCAAAGTTGACCAAAAATCACCATTGGCTGAAACAATGCAGCCACCAAGGGAAAAAGGACCTAGGGTTCGTAACCTAGGCCGCGCCCGTGGGTCGGTCGCGCCCGATTTGCAATGCCCTTAATGGGCTATTTCCTCTTGTTTTGGCATTATATTGCTCATTTAAAGGTCGTTTTGGACGCCGTTTGAAACGGGGTTTAGATAGAGACGTTCCCGTAATCCGATTACACATCTTATGTGTTCATCCTATATAAAATATGCTCGTAAATATTTTACAACATATTCAAAACTTCTTGCATCATAAGCAATTTCCCACATCCTAAAATATTCTAAAGCTTATATCGCAAACTATTTATGACACAATAAATTTACATACATTCGATGTATAATCTCCCTAATTTCTACCTATTACTTGATGAATTTCTTACTCTGTGTGAGACCCTACAGCCTGGCCCTACTATAGGTAGGGCTCCAAACATAAGACAGGAGTGACCATGAGCAGCAGGTGATGTCCCTGTTTCAGTATCATAATTATGTGGTTAACTCATCAACATGAGTATTATCGGGACCACACTGACTTTGTCCGTAATGAATACAGCAGTTTTAGTCCCTTCGTCAAAACTATGCTGCTTACTAAAGCCTAGGGTATGGTCAACTGTCAACCCTAATAGCTCGAAGTCGGTTAGTCTCCATCGATCTTTAGTCAAACAATGTTGGACTTCTTCCAACATACTCTAGCCAGAGTTTTTACTAAAGATTGAACGAACACGTCCGATACCTACTCCCCATGAATGGGAGAGACAAATCCTCTCTTGGTCATTACTCTCCTCGTACGCTTCAAGTGTCACCCAACTAAAGACCTTTCAACGAGGCTTGCCCCGAGGATACATCAGAGATCTAAGTGACACCGGTCATGTACAGGTTCGTTGGCTTCAAGTCTAAGGACCAACTTGCCTATCATCACTGAGAGTTATTACTGACAGATTAGTCATTGTTAACCATATGATAACTCTCGTTGGGTCGTTCAGTGAACTCATTCTCTAATGAGCACATGTGTCTCGTCTCTGACTTTGTCACACATCAGATAGACCATGGTAAAAACTAAGACACAATGGTTTATCTGATGTGTCAATATCCTTTTCTCGAAACATCTAAGACCACGAACGTTTTTAGACCTATGCTACAATCGGCCAAACACTTCTACATGATCGAGATCTCCATCTTGATACATGTTTGACCTCGCATTAAGTCTCAGGACTTTACAAAAATTCTAATGAACACTACATTATTATAAACTTAGGTAAATACTTACCAAACAGCTTACTGTTATTTCGAACAAGATGTTTGTAAACATACACATGGATAATTTACCTCGACGGCATACCCATCCCCCTACATCTCCCCCTTGCACTCAGGCCTATTTATCCCAGTATCTCATACCGCATTTACGCATAAGTCTCTCTAGTCTTCTTCAAAATAACAGTAAGCTGTTTGGTAAGAATTTACCTAAGTTAATAATAATGTAGTCGACATTAGAACTTAGGTAAAGTCATGAGACTTAATGCGAGGTTAAACAAGTATCGAAATGAGGATCTTCATCATAGAGAATTGTTTCACCGTTAGTAGCATAAGTCTAAAATCGTTCATGGTCGTAGATGTTTCGAGAAAAGGATATCAAAACATCGGATAGACCATTGTGTCTTTGTCTTCACCATGAAGTGGTGACGATGATCTCATGGTCGTTCGACTTGGCTTCACTGAACGATCCAACGAGAGTTATCACATGGTTAAACATAATAAATCTATCAGTGATAACTCTTAGTGATGATATGCTAGTTGGTCGTTAGAATTGAGGTCATTGTATGAACCTGTATGTGAATGGTGTCACTTAGATCACTGATCTAGCTTCGAGGCAAGACCTGTCGAAGGGTCTTTGGTTTGGTAACACTTGAAGCGTGCGAGGAGAGTAATGACTAAGAAAGGATTCGTCTCTTTCGTTATAGGGAGTTAGTGTCGCATGTGTTGGTTCAGTCTATAGTGAAAAACATTGGACAAAGTATGTTGGAAGATGTCCAATATTATTTGACTAAAGATCGATTTAGACTAACCAAGTTCAAGATATTAGGGTTAACAGTTTGACTGTACCCTAGGCTTGAGTAGGCGACATAGTTTTGATGAATGGCTCAAAACTGCGATATTTATCACGGACACAGTCAAGGTGGTCCTGACAATACTTATGTCAATGAGTTAACCACATAATTATGATACCGAAATAGGGACGGCACCTGCTGCTCGTGGTCATTGCCGTCTGGGGATTTCGAGTCCCACCTGTAGTAGGGTCAGGTTGTAGGGTCTCACACAGAGTGAGACCTTCGTCAAGCAATAGGTAGAATTAAGGGAGATGATGCATTCGATGCAAGGGAATTAATACGTTACAAAATGTTTGTGACAAAAGATTTAGAATATTAAGGATGTGTGTTTAAATTACATTTGATGCAATAGGTTTTAAATACATCGCAAATTGTTTGCTAGCCTATTTATTATAAAAGGCATAGAAATAGAATAGGATTTTCCTGTGAAAGTCACAGAGAAAACCCGCTCAAATCGGAGTCCAAACGAATCCAGAAAACCTATTTAAAAGGAGTTTTAAATAGGAAAAGAACAAAAAAAATGGGGGGAGGCATTTTAAGCACAAGACCAGCCCTTTTTGGGCTGGGTACTTCATCCCAACTGAGCTGGGCATTCAGGCCCATTTTGGGCTTGGGCACCCCAGCCCAGTGGGCAAGACCCGCACGCCCGAACTGGGCAGGTCGGGCCCGCCCGAAAGGGCAGGCGCTGACCTGCCCAAGCGGCTGGGGTCTGCCCACCCATGCCGGCAGGTGCCCAGATCTGGGTGCCTAGATCTAAGCAGGTGGGCTCCACCTGCTAGAGGTTTTGTTCTTTTCTGGCGTCTGGTTTTTTCATGCGAAAATCAGATTTTGGCCAATCTTTCGACACACATTTGAGGGGTCAAACGAACTTGGAATGACGCGTCATTTGTTTCTATGCGTTCATCATTTAGTGCTCTTCGATTTGATAAATATTATCAATTGCGAAGCTCAACGGTGAGGGAGGAAAATTCGCTAAAGATTGGCCTTTGTAAAAGGTAAACTTTAATTAATTTTTTCACTCCAACATTTAGTCCCACATCAGATATGATGAGAAGGGGAGGGGTCAGCTGCCTATATAAATAGATGCCAACCCCCTCCTTATAACTTGCACCAAGTTGCAGATCTGAGTAGCTCCATTAAACGTGAGCAAGCTCGGATCTAAGCTTAAATAAATTATTCCATCTTCTCCCTAATTCTTCCTTGCTCCTGATCGGGCTCTAGCAAAGCTACGAAGGAGTTCAGATCGGATCCGAAGTCTTGATGGAGTCCACTTAAGGTGGAACTTTCTTTGGCACGTGTGGCTCGATGACAGGGTGTTGCTCGCCTCGGGACGTGATTTGGTTTAGGACGCGGTTCGGCTCGGGACGTGGTTTGGCTAGGAAGAAGCAACATAGGGCATCACTTCAGAGATAAAGAAATGTTGCTGAAAACGATTTTATAGCCCTAAGGACCCAAAAACCCCTTCATAGACTTCATGTGGTAGAGCCTTCATGAGTGGACCTGCTAAACCGTCTTCTGTATAAACTTAAGGGGTTTTATGTTTCTACTAAATCACATATTTGAATCTCATCCAAATCGTTTCCTTCATCTCTTGGAATCCATAAAATTTGTTTTGCATGGATCTCATCCAGCTTATTGTCTTCTACGAGAATAGGCACTGGTCATCTGCACGGTTCATAATCATTTTCTGATAAAATGTCAAACTCTTTGACCACTTGGTCAAAACATAGGTTCCAGCTCCTTGATGCATCTCACGCCTTTTATTCGCTCCCACTGATCTTGAAAACCCTATAAGTTTGTTCTTCTAAATCATATTTAGAAAGCATACATATTTCAGTATTCATGGTCATCATAAGTATTGACATCGAGTCTGATCCGAATAGATCTGTACACAGCTGTTGGCGAGAAAGTTTCATCACAATCTATTTATAGGAGTTCTGATGATAACTGTTCTCAACCAGCATAACTTGTACTGCATTATTTTCCATCTGCACCTATCTTCTGTCGTGAAAATTCACTTGCAGCCAAAGGGAACACTTCCTTTGGGCACGTCTTCTAAGGTCCATATCTTATTTACGTGCAAGGACATTTTTCAGATCGCATCAAACTATTTTTCAGAGTTCCTATTTCGAATGGCATCCTGGACGTTGACTAGGCCATCATCAATTACGATATTTTACTCAACTTCTTCATCTCACGAGGCTCGAGTAATCATGTAACTTCCTAACGATTGATTTAAGGAATATTATATTCATAAAGTCCTCATAAAACCTTATCAAGAACCTAGGCATCATAATATGGGGCTTAACCCGGAGGGAGGATTGTAACTCAGAGTCACTTGTCATGTATCGCACCATGTCTAACAGAGTGTGATTCATGCTCTTCAACACACCGATGTGTTGTGAGACTTGACTTGAGAGAAAATCTCATTCTCGCAAGAATTACATAGCAAAGTATTCGCCTCTTCGATCCGATCGAAGTATTCAAATACTTCTGTCATTGTGTTCTCTATTTCATCAGACTTGTGTTTCATCAAGAACATGTGTCATAATAAAATAAGAACATCATATCTTGGCTAATTTAGACTTGGGTCCGGATACATCCGTATGTACGAGACCATGAGTTCTCCAACTCATTCTCCCACTGTCTTATAGGAGGAGTTTTTGACCATCATACCTTTAAGACAAAACTCGCAAGTGTATTTCGACTCATAATACGAGAGGTCAAGGGACCCCTCTTTATGTAACTTGTCAAGTCTGTTTTCTTCGGTACACCCTAGTGAATATTTGCCAGGGATATACTTTGCTACTACCTTGCGCATTCATGTATTAACTCTTAATACAATGTAGTTATACAAAATACTCACACTTAAACATTTCTCTAGAAGTAATGTGACGACATTTGCCAAGTGTGAAATATGTCACATATGGTCCAAAGACAACTCTTGCTCATTAGCCAATATGCATGACAATCTATTCGTTTGCATAACATTTATTCTGAAACTTTAGACATCAAACATGTCTCATTTTCTGTTCCTCCTACTATGCATTTTCTCATGATACACCAAACATTCTTTCTCAATGAATTATCTTTAGTTCATTCTCCTTTCTAAATCACATTTAGACATTTCATGTCCCAACACAAATATTAGCTATGCAAGCATCACATGCATCCAAACACTTGAGCTTTACAACCTTATGGAGACTCAACAAGTTATTCATCTCAAGATCTAATTTGGAAACATGGTCTTGCACCACTCTTACACTCATCTTCGAGTTAAACAGTTTGATCGAAGTTTCGAACCTTGAAGATTGAAACTGTTTTTAATACAACCTTGAGGAGACTCAATAAGTTGTACAGAGAAACATGCTTTGAACGTAAGTATGTTCACACTGCCCCTGCTTATAGAGGCGAGTGTTAAGTAGCGTGCTTTTATTGTGCTAGATCTTAAAGCTTAAGGAAATCATTGTCCTTCTTAGTTGATTTATCAAATATTCCTTAACCAATCTTTTGACCAATTGTTTTATTCTTTTAGGATATTATCATTTGGATTCTACCCAGTAAAACATAGAATTTTCCTAGTTTAGCATATGTTCATGATTTTTAAATATAGTTAAAATGGTTTTTATTCAACTATATCCTCCCACTATACGCCATATAGATAAACTTAAGTCATTTAGTGGGAGAGGGACCCAACCAACCTAAACTTCACAACCTTAAGGAGACTTAACAAGCTGATCGACTCTGCAGTAGGTTGATAAACTCTTTATCAATCACATCACACGTGAATCCCTATTGGGTTTTACCGCTTGTCACTTATGATCTTGATGAGACACAACAAACCAAAATGACTATGTTGGATACAACGTGTAGTTGGATACAATGATCGATGACGTCATGTTTGATGATAACAAACGTGTGTAAACGATTTGATGTGTGTGCTAAATGTTTGCAGGAGTGGCAAGGTCATAAATAATCGAAGGATGACTTATTCAAAGTGATGGAGAAATGTGCAAAGAAGACTTAGCCAAATTGATGGAAAAATTGAAATTCTTTTGCAATTTGACTTGGTCAAAGATGGAGAGATATGGAGAGATCTCATTCATATCAAAAGTGGTTGAATCAAATCCCTCCAACACAAATGAAAACTTGGTCAAAGATGGAGAGATATGGAGAATCTCATGCAAATCAATTGTGATTAAATGAGATCCAATTCTAATCATATAGCCATACAAATTCAAACTCCATATCTAATAGTGATTGAAGAAATCTTCCATGGTGATTCTTTCAAATCCTATTCAAGTTAGGATTCCATCCAATCTCCTTCAATTATGGGATTTTATTTGATTCTAATTGATCTCATCCTCTCCTATATAAACTCATATTCAAAGGAGAGAAAAGTGAAAGGGCAATCCAAGAGAAAATTCGGCCATCATCTCCACAAAGCCCCCCCCCCCCTCCCCCCGCGCGCAACATCCCTAGCTTCTCAATCTCTTCATTGCACAAGATAATTTCAAGATCCATTGCCAAAATATACATAGGGGTTTCTCATCTTCTCCATTGCAAGCTATAGCAAGCCAAGCAACATATCCTTCCTCTCACAAAGCCAAAGCTTCATTGCGCAAGTCATCTCTAAGAGCTTCATTGTTCAAGTATCCATCCTAGCCAAGGTCGCAACATTGCCAAGCCTCTTCTCCCATTGCGCAAGGCTCCATTGCCCATCCTATAGCTGCAAGCATAGCATCCATTGCCTACCATCTCCTACATCTTCAAGCAAGGGAAGCACTATCTCTACACAAGGCCGCAAGTTTCAAGGGGAGACACATCTCAATGTCACAACTTGCATCCAAGCTTGAAGGTCATCTTCCTCTCTTTATTGTGAAACATACCAATGGGATAACATCCAAGGCCGCAAGCATCTCAAAGAACATCTTCCATGCCCAAGGCCGTAATATCCAAGCACACATCCTCCTAGGCCGCAAGTTCAACCATGGGGGCTAGCCGCAACTTGAGTTACTGAGATCAGAGACTACATCATCGTCAGACTTGATCTGACTTGAGCTGATTGACAGAGACTACGACGCCTACACAAACTGAGCTTTCCGAAACTCTTTATCATTATTTATTTGTGTATTGGTGTATAGATCTTTGTAGGGGAAACTTTACCAAACTTGTGCTTTTGGGATCTTGTCTAGTTAGGGTTAGACAAGTGTGACTTGACTAGTTGGGGCTAATCAATAGAAAGCTTATACTAGGATTAGTTTTGTTTAGCACTTTGGGAGTGCGGTACGGAGAGCCTGGTAAGCGTAGAGTAGGTACTCAAGCTTTTTATGGTTAGACCTGTAACATTATTAATCTAGTATCTGCTTTAGAGGCTGAACGTAGGTCGTGGGGATGACCGAACCAGGGTAAATCTGTTGTGCACTCTGTGATTGCTTATTATTACTCTGCATCTGCTTATAAATGTCTGTAATTGCTCGCATGTGAACGAGAATTTTTTATTTCCTATTCACACCCCCCTCTAGGCTTAGATCCAGATCCAACAATGGTATTAGAGCAGGTTAGAGGATCTAGGCTAGAATAATTATGAATATATCCGATCCATCATTTGCTGAAGGTTAGTCTATAGCTCGACCCCCTAATTTTAATGGAGTAGACTTTGCATACTGGAAGGCAAGAATGAAAATCTATTTAGTGTTTGTAGATTATGATGAGTGGGATATTGTTGAAAATGGATATAAAACCCCCACTATTAAAATTGAAGACACTGAAATTGTTAAAAAAAAGATAAATGGGATGCTGTTGAGAAGAAACTTTATTCATTGAATGGTAGAGCTATGAATGCACTTATTTCTCTTTGGATAAAACTGAATTTAATCGTATCTTGCACTGTTTAACTATGCAGGAGATATGGCATACACTGGAGGTGATGCATGAAGGAACGTCACAGGTGAAGGAGTCTAAACTTGCTTTGCTGAGCACAGAGTACGAGAGCTTCTGCATGCTTCCATCAGAATCCATCAAAGAGATGTTTGCGAGGTTCACAGACATTGTCTACAAGTCTAGCTCCCTTGGTAAACCATACTCTAGCCTTGAGCAGGTGAGAAAGATATTAAGAGCGCTGCCAAGCTCGTTCCATCCTAAAGTCACAGCCATTCAAGAAGCTAAAGATCTATCAAATATAAGAGTGGAGGACTTGATAGGTAACTTGATGTCACACGAGCTTGAGCTGCAGAGCATCGAAGAAAGAGAGAAACCAGAGGTAAAGGCTCCAAAACCACTAGATCTTCGAGCTAGCGAAGATGAAGATAATAATGAGGAGCAAGCACCGATGGTCAGAAACTTCCGAAAATACATCAAGACCAAGCAAGGAAGAGCAGAAATGGCACGAAGGTTTAATCGCTCTAATAACTCTAATCATGCTAGAAATTCCTCTGAACAGATTGCTACTGAAAACGTCATATGTTTTAAATGTAGGAACAATGGACATCATATGAAGGATTGCCCACACAAAATGAATAACGTCGCAGAAAAGAAAGTCAAAGCACTAAAGTTAACGTGGGATGAAAATAGCGAAGATGAGTTTGAGGAGACTGCTCACACCTCCCTCTGCTTGATATGAAAACACGATGAGGTAAAGTTTGGTAGTAAAGCTGAACTTCCGGATATTTGTAAGCCAATGTAAGATGAAATTGTAGAGCTAGAATCCACCTTAGATTCCTATAGAAATGATAACTTTGAAATGCAACAAGAAAACTGTGACATGTCTAATGAAATTTATAATTTGAAAGAAAAACTTGTTACATGTAATTCTACAATTGATTTGCTGAAAAAGGAAAAAGCTAACATGTCTGAAAAAGTTGATTGTCTTTCATGTCCCACTTTATTAAATGAAAATAGCTTGTATAAATAGAAACTGATTAAGCTAGAAAATGAAAATAAATTGCTTATTGAAAAGATGTGCATGCTAAATAGTGAGCTTAAAAGCAAAATGATTTATTTTGAAAAGAAAGAAGAGGAAAACAAGAAAGCATTCATTAGTAAATGCACTTTGCTTATGAATGAAAATACATCCTTCAAATCCAAAGTCACAAACCTAGAATTGTCCATTAAGAAATTTTTTATTGGAAAACAATCTTTGGATACCATTGTTGAAAATCAACTATATGGCAATAATTGACGTGGACTTGGATATGGTTTGAAACATGCTTTAAAGACTAATTATAAGAGATTTCACAATGTGCCAACCAAAGTGAAAAATATTTATGCAAAGTTCTTTACATATGCTAGTGTTGGTCATACTTCTCATTATTGCAAATATAGGAACATGAATATCAAATTCAAGCAAATTTGTGTTCCTAAAAATTTGATGACTAACATGAGTGGACCTTGTTGGATTTCAAGGTCACACATAACATTTTTTTGTATAGGTAAGATGGAGGTGGCGAGGAACTATGGATTGGACATCGCATTTATTAGTTCCTTAGCCAAGCGACAACGCAAAGGTATGACTTTTCTTCTTTGAACTTAATGCATACCTTCATAGCATTTTATTTGTGTGCTTGACTTTTTTATTCTGTGTGCTAGTTTGTTTACTTTCTAGCTTGTTTAGTTCCTTATAAACAAAAATAAAAAAATACAAAATACAAAAAGCAAAAAAAAATGGAGCTTAATGTATATCTTTTCTTTTGAATCGTTTAAGTTGTATAAATGAAAGATATTCATATCCATGTAGAAATTGATGTTTTATTGTTATGGCTACATGTGCATGTTTGATTTTCTAAGTAGGCATGACATGTTAAATGATTAGAATAATTTGATTTCTACATCTACACTTTCACTTCCACGAGCATTAAATTTTGTTGTACATTTGGAGACATCTTTTATGAAATATTGAAAGGGAATGTAGGATGAAAAATAACTGAAAATTTAAGAGATACGATGTGTCTTTCCATGGATAAAAATTGAGCACAAAAAATTGAATAAAAATGAAAAAAGGAATGAAAATAGTTCCGTATGAAAAATGGATACAATCCTTGGCAATGACACTACCCACGAGTATCCAACATACGCTTTATGGTTAAACTTTAGCGTTGGTGTTATACTCGTCAAGCAATATAACCCCACACATCTAAGAGTCCTCATAGGCTATGTTTTGGGTGTGGTATCTTGAACTCATTTTTAATGAGATGGGAAAAATAATCCTAGGTGATATCATGTTACATGGAAAATGTGGATTGGTTTTTGGTTGAATTTCGTGAAAGTTTCTCCTCATGTACTTCAATGTTTAATCATCACACTTACACGTGGGTGTTGAAGTCCTTGTTATAATTTTCATTGGATTTGACTTGCTTATTATGCGAATGTCTACATGCCAGTGAATGTCGTAATTTATAATGCTCACTATTTTGCAAGTGGTATGAATTTGACTTCGTATGTACAATTTTAATGATAACAGAAGGGGAGAAATATTGAGAAGATTTGTGCATTATTGCTTACGAATATATGGATACATGCTTGTATGTGCATATATGAATATTGGTTTAAGGGGGAGCATTAATGAATAATGAATGAATGCTTAATGAATATGGGAATACATGTTTAAGGGGGAGCATGAATATAGGGGGAGCATGCTTGGATGAACATCATTGTCAAATTGTTGAGCATGCTTGTATGTTGCACATTATTGTCATACTTGTTGCATATTACATACATCCGCCATCACCACACTTCACACACACATGTCACGATGATATTATTTGAATCTTTATTGCTCAAATCTTATATTGGTTTGTTATCATCAAAAAGGGGGAGATTGTTGGATACAACGTGTAGTTGGATACAACGTGTAGTTGGATACAACGATCGATGACTTCATGTTTAATGATAACAAATATGTGTGAACGATTTGAGTATGTGCTAAGTGTTAGCAGGAGTGGCAAGGTCGTAAATAATCAAAGGATGACTAATTCAAAGTGATGGAGAAATGTGCAAAGAAGACTTAGTCAAATTGATGGAGAAATTGTAATTCTTTTACAATTTGGACTTGGTCAAAGATAGAGAGATATGGAGAGATCTCATTCATATCAAAAGTAGTTGAATCAAATCCCTCCTACACAAATGAAGGCTTGGTCAAAGATGGAGAGATATGGAGAATCTCATGCAAATCATTTCTGATTAAATGAGATCCAATTTTAATCATATAGCCATACAAATTCAAACTCTATATCCAATAGTGATTGAAGAGATCTTCCATGGTGATTCTTTCAAATCCTATTCAAGTTAGGATTCCATCCAATCTCCTTCAATTATAGGATTCTATTTGATTCTAATTGATCCCATTCTCTCCTATATAAACTCATATTCAAAGGAGAGAAAGTGAGAGGGCAAACCAAGAGAAAATTCGGCCATCATCTCACAAAGCCCCCCTTGAGCAACATCCCTAGCTTCTCAATCTCTTCATTGGGCAAGATAACTCCAAGCTCCATTACCGAAATATACCAAGGGGTTTCTCGTCTTCTCCATTGCAAGCTATAGCAAGCCAAGCAACATCTCCTTCCTCTCACAAAGCCAAATCTTCATTGCGCAAGTCATTTCCAAGAGCTTCATTGCGCAAGTATCCATCCTTCCCAAGGCCGCAACATTGCCAAGCCTCTTCTTCCATTGCGCAAAGCTTCATTGCCCATCATATAGCCGCAAGCATAGCCTACATTGCCCACCATCTCCTACATCTTCAAGCAAGGGAAGCAATCTCTCTACACAAGGCTGCAAGTTTCAAGGGGAGACACATCTCAAGGCTGCAACTTGCATCCAAGCTTGAAGGTCATCTTCCTCTCTTTATTGCAAACATACCAAGGTGATAACATCCAAGGCCGCAAGAATCTCAAAGATCGTCTTCCATGCCCAAGGCTGCAATATCCAAGCACACATCCTCCTAGGCCGCAAGTTCAACCTAGGGGGCTAGCCGCTACTTGAGTTACTGAGTTCAGAGACTATCATCGTCAGACTTGATCTAACCTGAGCTGATTGACAGAGACTACGACGCCTACACAAACTGAGCTTTCCTAAACTCTTTTTCATTATTTATTTGTGTATTGGTGTATATATCTTTGTAGGGAAAACTTTACCATACTTGTGCTTTTGGGATCTTGTCTAGTTAGGGCTAGACAAGAGGGACTTGACTAGTTGGGTCTAGTCAATAGAAAGCTTATACTAGGATTAGTTTTGTTTATCACTTTGGGAGTGCGGTACGGAGAGCCTGGTTAGTGTAGAGTAGGTACTCTAGCTTTTTATGGTTGTACCTGTAACATTATTAATCTAGTATCTGCTTTGGGGCTGGATGTAGGTCATGGGACGATCGAACCAGGGTAAACTGCTGTGCACTTCGTGATTGCTTATTATTACTCTGCATCTGCTTATAACTGCTTGTGATTGCTCGCGTGTGCATGAGAATTTTTTATTTTCCTATTCATCCCTCTCTAGACTTAGATCTAGATCCAACAGACTAGTCTAGTCGAACTCTTATTTTCATGTCTAATATTAACTTACACCAATACTCAAGGAGACCCGATGCAGTGGTTTGGGTTAATACCAGACTACATCACATGTATGATGGCGTCGGTTTCTAAAAGAGACCATGTTATAGCTTGAGGACACTCAACAACCATGATAGGCGTCTTTTAGTCTCTTAATTCAAAAACCAAAAGTTCTACGGCTAATCTTGAAGATGATTTTTAACGTATTTGACTAGATGTAATCGATGGTTTCACATAATCATAATTCGCATCCTTGTGGTCCAGTGGAACACGGCCAGGGATTTGGCTAGGCCATGATGACTATCCCCAGTCGAGCTAGGGTGATCCATAACACTAGTTAAGAAACGCTAGACATGATCATGATCCTTTAAGGTATGAATTATTTATATGTGTAATATCAATTTGGAATGGCTTCATTAAAACTAGTTAATCCTATCAACTAGTTGAATCCTAAAATTCAAAATTATTAGGATTGGTTAATAACTTTTATTAAAGTCCTTATCTACTATAATGATTTTTAGGGTGCTATCCTAATCACGTATTAGGAATTAAAAGTTCAAGTTGTAATAATTTAAATCATGGCCATTTTTTCAATATTATTATTAGAACAATTAAAATAATAATTATTGGAGAGGGTTGTTGGAAACAGCCTCCTAGAATATGTTTGATGATAACAAACCCTACTGAACTGTTCTAATATGTGTGTTAAGTGTGTCTCAGGTCCCTATGCAGTGTGACAGTCAGGTTTGGTCAGGTTACACATGTACGTACTCACGTATGTTAAAAATACAAGGTTGAAACTTCATGTGGAATGATGAAAGTTGCTCAAATAAGGAAGTATAGCTATGAAACTCTACCATAGAGTTAATCATAGGTTATAAACATCATGGGAATTTTCTCAGGAATTATGGAAATTGTTTGAAGCCAAAATACGGGGAAATACGAGGAAATACAGAGTATACAAAAAAGGAAATTTTTCTAAAAGAGATGAAATGAGGTGAAACAATTCTAACATGTAAATATGGGGCTCTGGGATTTTTAAGAATATTTTCAGAATTTTTGGGATTTATTTGGAGGGCAAATACTCAAGAATACGTCGCAAATACGATGCAAAATCGACATACGGTACTGCTCCTTTAGTGGCGCCGTATACCACGCTCAGCCGCTGGCGACGTGGATGAATCACAGCCGTTGGATCTGCATCCAATGGTCAGGAAGCTGCCGACTTGAGTCAGCGTTGGCGGGCGGCTCCATGGGTCCGGGTCGTTGATGGCGGGCGCTGACGCGGGCGACGTGGCTCAATCGCAGCCGTCCATCTCAGATCCGACGGTTGCCGACAGTGCATTTACGCGGATGCGGGTCCTGCCGCTTTAAAACCCGCTAAGCCACCCACGTTGCCGATCCCTTGGAACAGTAACACAATCCGTTAAGCTGCAACTATATATACCCTTGTACACCCTCTCACATTTTCATCAATAACTTGAGTTCTAGATATCCAAATTGAGCACCGTTTACGGCGTTGTGATCGTGACTTCATCCCCGACGTGCTGACACCAAGTTGGGCAGCCAGTTCCTCCTATGCATCAAATGGCATCACTTTGATTGAGGAGCTTCTACCGACTACTTTCACGGGGACATCGACACTTCCTCTACACAACTCCGATGGTCATTCCGTAAGAAGCGTTGTGAAGCTACTGACATGCTGAAAGATGACTACCATAGGGATCTTGACAAATGAGCTTTCTAAATGCTTGATCTTTTATTATTATGAATACGTTGTTGTATATGTCGTTGGGTTTTGGGTTTTATACTTTCTTCCGCTAAACTGATTTGAGTAATCCGAGTTGTTGGGACATATCGGATTGGGAGAGCATCATAAGTATTGTTATCTTTTTGGGCTTTGGTGAGCTAGGGTTAGTCAGAGTGGTTAGAGTTGGGGCTCTAATCTTGTGTGACTGTAACTGCTTAAAGAAACATATTTAGTGATGTTGTTCTGGGGTGGATGTAGGTCTTGGGAGACCGAACCACATAAATCTTCTGCGTCATCTGCTTGATCTGGTTGTTGTGTTATCTGCTTTACTATTGCTTTTACTTATATGTTTTAATTAGACTTAATTATTTTTATCTTGCGATAATTTGGTCATCGGCCTATTCACCCCCCTCTAGGCCCTATTTAGATCCTACAAGGGTTACCCTAATCATGTATAAGGGGTTTAATTTGTTGCAACGATTTTAAATCATAGCATATCCACCAAAAGTAGCTTATAATTTTCAGAAAGCTTTTAATGGCTAATCTGATAGTTTTTCTTATATTATCACATAACGAACAAGAGATAATATAACCATTAAAACTATCAACTAAACATTTTATCTTATAAAATTTTAGTTTAACATGTGTTAAGGCCAAAAATGACCAAGACAGTTGTCAGACTGACGTAGACCCTTCGTGCTGAGTCGGAGCCTCGTTAGCGAGTGAGGTGGGACACTCGGTTGATAGAACTAGGGTCGGATGATGGACGTTGATTGGGATGCGATCATCTATCAACCCTCGAGCGGCTTGTACTTCGACGGATTGAGGTTGGGAAGCTCGAAGGCAACCTTCAAAGGAGATTGAGACTCGTCGATCTACACTACAAAGAAACGTCAGGGGGGATCGGATCTGGGTTTCGACCCAAATCCCCTCCGATGCATAAGTTAGTACGGAAACTTAAGGAAAAGAGGGAGCTTGGAGCAGCTGAGATCGACCTACGAAGGTTCGTCTGAGATCTGACGTCATAAGCTCTATAGTGTAAGAAATATCATCTAAAAGAGTAGAGTCTATGTATTAGATCTCGTACCTTCTGAATTGAAACACCCTTACCTTTGTCCTTTTGGATATTTATAGGCAGCTCCCTATTGATTGTGTGTAACTGTCCCTCATTGATTCGGGCGCGATCTTCCCAAAATTCGAGATAACGGCTGCCCATTTATTCGCCCCCATTAACTTCCTCCTGAATATCGGCGGAAGATTAACCGTTGAACGAGCCATTTGCTTGACTCGGTAATACTTCTGTTTGAGCGACGAGTATCGGGTGGTGGATGCCAAATGGGTCAAGTACGCAGATACTTCACCATGATCTGTACCCGTGCACTAACAATGACCCCCATCATTCGTGCCTTAGAAACTGCGCTGATTGAGACCGAATGATGTGTAATCTCCTTAAATGCACACAATTTTCGAACTATTTGATTTGTGCCGCTAAAACCCTTTCATCTTTGAATCGATCTCCTCCGCTTTATTGAGGCCGTCTTCATACATGTGTCGTTCATCGATCATCAATTGGTTGAACTCCTTCATATAAAAGAAAAGTATGGGAGGAGAAAAGACTTTTCTGTTCCTCCTTCTTCCTTGTTTTGAAAGTCTAATTCTGTCGTTGCCTTCTTTGGAGATTGATTGCTCTTACTAAGGTACTTTCTCCTGATTGACCTTGACTCTCTTTATATCCATCAAGTATTTTCGCACCAGTTAGGATGAAGGAGCCGACCTACGAGGAGCTCATGGCACGCCTTCGACCCCCTCAATACAAGGAAGTGCCTGGAAAGGGGAAAAGGGTTCGTGTCAAACCAGAACTTCCCATTTGTCGGAGGGATCCAAGTTTGAAGATTCCCAGAGTTATCTTAGAGATGGCCCCTAGGTTTTCTCTTGATCTGACCACGGAGGTCTGACTAGGCTATCTCTACTATCCTTTTAGGGTTAGGGTGCCCAATCTGGGTGAGAGAGTTTATTTTCCTCAAAAGAATGAGGTCAGAGTGTATCTCAAATCCTTTCACCTAGGACTTCAGTTTTCTCTTCACCCCTTCATCGTAGAAGTTCTGTGCTCTTCGGGGCTGTCCCTTTGTCAACTCGCACCCCAAGCTCTTCCTCCCTTAGTTGGATTTATTGTGCTTTGTGAGCTCTGTGGGGTTCGACCATCCCTTGGGCTATTCAAGTATTTTTTTCCAGATAATACTCGATCCTTGCCAAGTGTGGTACCATATCGTCGCTCACCCAGCAATGAGGCTTATATACGACCTTCCGATTTCCGACCCTGGATGGAAAGACACTTTTGTGTTTTTCGTCCTTCCTAACCTGGGACCGATGCTCAATGGTTGGAGTTGTCCAAGATCTAAGCTCGCTAAAGAGTCTCGGTTATCATCAGAAGATGTCAAATCCAGGTTGTCACCGGGCAAGGTTGAGGCGGCAAAACTTCTTCTGGGTCGATCGAGGCGGGAGAGGTCGACTCTGTATCTGCTAGACGGTCATCGATTGAAGACCCTTTTGTGGAGTCTATGTAATGCATCTTGACTCTATGTCTTTATCCTCACCACTTACGGTAATTATATCTGTTGTTTGCAGACATGGCTAATGGAACTCGTTGGAGTGGTGACTCTAGAATGGATCAGGTCTGGAGGGAGCAGCGAAAGAAAAAGAGGAGTGGCGAAAGGTCAAGCGCTCGTGTTGAAGGGTTGAGCACTCGTGCTGAAGGGTCGAGTGCTCGGTCTCCCCTTCCCGTCAACCAGAGCTCTTCTTCTGAGTGTGATGACGTTAGGTGGACCTCGAGGCCTTCTCCTCGTGCCCCTTCAAGGAAGGCTCCGAATCAGGCCCACGTTCAAACTGTTGTGCCCCTTGCCTATGCCGTTGTCTCAGAGCCCCTAGTGGTGATCGACACCGATGCTACTGAATTCGTTGAGCCCACCGAAGCTGTTGGCCAGAAACGGGGGATATCCTCCCAAGGGGAAGAGGAGCCAGGGAAAAGGAGGCGAGTGGAGGAGGGAAATCCCCTTCCTTCGCTCATGGCAAAAGGTATGTGGGTCGCCCCTCTCGAGTCTCAGGAGGTGATTGAGGCTTCCTTGACGTCTCAGACTCCCATGATGCCCCTTTTGGATAAATGGCATGGGGCAGTATTGAGTCACCCGTCCCTCTGGTCGGCCTGATTCATGTGGAGTTTGATCGAGTTTTGCTACTCAATCAACTTTCATCTTGCTTCTCAGGGCCTGTAAAGGGTGATCCTTACCAACCTCCCTTCGTCGTCGGTAGGGAAGCGTCGGCCCTGTTGGATTTTGGGACGACTGCTTGATTAGTGGAGAACTCGATTCTCCCTAGGGACCTGGAGTTCTTTTAGAGGTTGGACCTCGAACGGGTGGCTAAATTTTTGTGGGGAGAGGATATCAGGTACGTCGTCTGACTTTTGTCTGTTAATGCACGATTTAGTCGATCCTAACTAATCTTTCCTGCAGATATTTGTTCTTGGCACCAAGTTGCGTCGTCAGGCCGTCGACCTGATCAAATGAGGTCGGCAGGTGGCAGACGCTGAGCGCAAGGTGTTCGAGCTCGAGACTCGGATGAGGAAGTTGGAGGAAGACTTGGAGAAAGCCCTCAAAGCTAAGGTGGAGGCCGAGTAGGTGGCTGTAGAGGCTAAGAATAGCCTCTCGTCTATGTCGGACCTCCGCAAGTCTACCGAGCTTCAGTGGAGGATGGAGAAGGCTCAACTCGAGGCAGACCTCGATGCTTTTAAGAGGGAAGTGGTCGAGCTCCGAGCCAAAGCTTCCGAATCTGAGAGATGGGCGGAGGCTTGCAAGGCAGAGGCTGCTGAGTTTCAGGCCAAATTCACCGAGCTCGAGGAGGCCGCTACGAGGGAGAAGGCAAAGCTCACGGCAAGGTTCATAAAGGTAATGGAAGCTTTCCACAACATCTTTGTACCTAGAGGCCATCCTCTGCATTCCTAGGTCGGCAGGCCTTAACTTTGGCTTTTTGCAATCTTTCTGTTTTCACTCCTTTTTAAAATGAAAATAATAAAAACTTTTGCAACTTTTGCATTTTCATTCACTTGAACATATGCGCGTGTATAGCCCCTCAACGACTCAATCTTCCAATTTCTTAGAAATCGATGATAAATTTGGTCGTTGATAAGTTAGGCGCATTAAATCGATGAATACAATCCTTTAAACCATAAACCATGCTTCGTTTGGTAGGGAGGGGCCAAGCCCCTTCGACTTAGAGCCAACAAAAATTGGCGATCGTTCGGAGGCGAGGGACGAGGGCCCTTCGGCTTATGGCATACAACTGTCGAGAATCATTTAGTGGCGAGGGGTGATCCCTCGGCTTACGGCTGATGACTAGGGTCGCTCGGTGGCGAGGGGTGATCCCTCGACTTACGGTTGATGACTAGGTTCGTTCGGTGGCGAGGGGCGAGGCCCCTTCAACTTATGACCGACGACGGTCGTGGGTTGCTCAGTGGCAAGGGGTGATCTCTCAGTTTATGGCTGACGACTAGGGTCGTTCGGTGGCTAGGGGCGAGGCCCCTTCGACTTATGGTCAACGATGGTCGTGGGTCGTTCAGTGGCGAGGTGTGATCCCTTGGGTTACGGCTGATAACTAGGGTCTTTTGGTGGCGAGGGGTGAGGCCCCTTCGACTTACGACCAGCGGTGGTCATGGGTCGTTCAGTGACGAGGGGTGATCCATCGGCTTATGACTGATGACTAGGGTTGTTCGGGGGCAAGGGAGCGAGGCCCCTACGACTTACGACCGATAACTAGGGTTAGAAATCATCAGACAAATATCGAAAAAAATGATCGACTTTGCATTTATCATGAATCGGCATAAGACAAAAGACAAAAATAAGTTTCGATCATTTAGTGCATTTACCCTTGCTGGTACACTTACAGATAGTACTTCTACAAATGCTCATCGTTTCAAGGATGAGTTAGTTCTCTATCATCCAATGTAGCGAGCTGGTAGGTGGCAGGACCGAGCACATCGATCACTGAGTAAGGTCCTTCCCACTTAGCAGCGAGCTTTCCATGCTTAAGAATCTCTGGACTGAAACCAGCCTTACGCAACACCAATTTGCCCACACGGAAGCTGCGTCCGCGAACCTTTGCGTTGAAATATCAAGCTATATGCCCCTTTTGTTCAATAAGTGTCTGCAACACCGGTTTGCAGACCTCGTCGATCAGTTGAAGATTGAGTTCGAGCCCTTCAGAGTTTCTTTTCTCGTCGTAGTATTGGAGACGAAGTGGTTGTTCATTAACTTCCACTAGGACGACAGCTTCACATCCATAAGCCAGCATGAATGGTGTTTCTCCCATCGAGGTTTTGTGGGTCATTCTGTACAACCATAGTATGCCGGAGATTTCTTCTGGACAGGTTCCCTCGAGCCCAGTTATCCTCTTTCGAAGGGGTCCAAGGATGCATTTGTTAGCAGCCTCTGCCAATCTATTAGACTAGAGATGGGCAATAGAGGCGAAATACAGCTTGATCTTCAGCTCGGAGCAGAAATATTTGAAGCCGACACTGTCGAATTGCGTCCCATTGTCCGTGACAATGGATTGTGTGATGCCAAAGCGACAGACAATGGATTTCCAGACGAAGCTCTGAGCTTCCTTTCAGGTTATTCGGGACAGTGGCTCAGCCTTGATCCACTTCATGAAGTAGTCGATCGCCATTATTAGGAATTTTCGTTGCCTGCTCGTTTGTTTGAATGGACCGAGGAGGTCCAAGCCCTACTTGACGAAGGGCACTGGATTGACGATGGGGATCAGATCAGTTGGAGGGGCCGAGCTGATCCTTAAGAATTTTTGGCAAATCAGGAACTTTTGCACGTATTTAATGGCATCTTTAAACATCGTTGTCCAGAAGTAGCCTTGTCTTACTGCATTCAAAGCTAATGTTTTTCCTCCGCAATGATTCCCGCAATCACCCTTATGGATTTCTTGGATCACATAGAGCGCTTCCAGTGGGGCTAAACAATTGAGGTAGGAAAAACGTCATACCTGGTCCATCGCCTCTTGTATAATGAACCATTTAGCAGAACGAATTGGTACGCCTTCCGTTCTAGCTTTCGTTCCTCCACCGGGTCAGTCAGCTTTTCCCGTGCTCTGGTAACGGATTATGGGGTCCATCCAAGTGATTCCTCGGTCGAGGCTTAGCTGTTCCTGCTCCAACACATTAGGGTGTGGTAGACGTTGTACATGCACTATCTGACCGAGTCCCGAAAGGGAGGATGATGCGAGCTTCGAAAGGACGTCGGCTTGGTGATTCTTCGACCTTGGTACTGATGTTGTCCATATTTTCCATGTTTTACCGCATTATTTCATCTCATTTCATATCATATCTGCCTCCTAAATCCATAATTTTATATATTGCGCTCCTAACGCAATATTCTGGTTTTTACATAGATTTGTGAATTTTCAGAGATTTTGGAGCGAATTGGAGTTGATTCGGGACATGGACACATCCAGCACGTCCAAGACATCATTGGCAAGGATCCATGGGAGTTCGCCGTAGTTTAGAAAAAGATCGGTGGAGAGGAGGAGAAGCGAGCGAGGGAAATCCAGAAAAAGCCCTTAGCCACTCAGTTTTCCATGTGACTCGGGCCGAGTAACTTACAGCTACTCGGCCGAGCTGACACGCGGATGCAGCATGAAACAGACACGAGGTGACTCGACCGAGCAACTAGGCGACTCGACCCGAGTTTACACCCCCTGGTACTCGATCGAGTAGGGGGCTACTCGACTAAGTAGCCTACATCAGAAGCAAGCAAGCAGAACTGCAGCCAACGAAGTGACTCGACCGAGCAGCCACCTGCTCGTCGAGTAGCCGACGCGTCCAAGCAACATATAAGCCTAACTTTCCAGATTTCTGAGAATTATTTGTGGCGTCCCTACCCTTTGTATAAAAACGATTTTCCTTTAATATTTTAGACATCAAGTGTTTTATCAAGAGTTTTTAGTGTAAGCTTGAGATTTGGATCTAGGTTTTGATTATTGAGCAAAGACTCGATTTTTATTGCGTTTTTTGGCTTGGAATCTATTGGATCTTATTTCTCTGTGACTTGCTATCGATCTACATTGCTTTTTGTACGTATTCCTATCTTTTATATGTTTTTGTCTATTAAGATGAATTCCATGCTAAAAATCCAACCTTTCTTTGTTTTCTCCACCATTTGTGAGTATTTCTATCTAGGGCTAATGGATTAACCCTAGGATCTTAGGAAAAAGATGCGAAGTTAGGATTTTTTAGGTTGCATTGGATAATAAATGGGGAGTATTTTGGTTGACCTAGCAAAATCCCTAGGAGAACTCATACTGCGATCATGCCTACAGTCGGTGGAATCGATTAGCTTAAGAAGTATCCTATGTATTTAATTAGAGAGTTAGTGGATTCAACCGAGGCTCGTGACCATGTCCGGCTCATGCCTTGACGGGATACACCGACGAACTATACCACTAATTGACGGCTACGGCCATTGCGTCAATAAGAGCCACCAAAATACCTCGAAGCTCTAACCCACGAGAGTGGTACGAGTTGAGAGCATCTAACCACAAGAGTGGGGAGATTATTGTAGATCCTTAATGCACATACCGTATGCATCTATCGCGCGAGCGGGGTGAATACGGTATGTTAGATTCATGTAGCCTTGACGCATGAATTCACTTCCTAGATGCTACAATCTCCAATAAAACCAATGCAACGTAGAAGTCCTAATCTAGCATCGACCTCCGATGGTCCTAGTGGTGAGTCCTAATGCCCTAGTTTCTTTATATTGATCAAACATCACCACACAATCATTCATTCAAACTGACTGCTACCTCCTTCTGAGATTTAGAAATAACCTTAGATTAATACACCGCTACTTTTCCTGTGGGATCGATATCTTTTATACTATAAGTTGACACCGTCCACTTGCGTTCGTGAGCCCGGAATCAATACCTAGGAACCGTTAAGCGCCTAGCATTAGTGACACTGCCAGGTGGCTTTTAGGTGTTAGTTATGTAGCAGGAGAGCCGATTGGCCAAGAGGAGACATACTTCCTCGAGGGATGCCCCACTACTCATTGAAAATTTTGAGGGACTCAAACTTATGACTTAAAACAAGCGCTTATCAGGAGGCAACCCGATCTTCTACCCCTTGGCTTTTGTTTTTACCTTTTGCATTGCTTTTCTTATTCAAAACAAAATAAATACGCTTTTAATTCTAAGAAAATACGAAAACACAAAAATTTGATGAGACCCCTCTTCTACAGGTTGAACGATGAAGAGAGCGTGACAAACGATGAAAGGAAGAAGAAGGAACCAATGGGAGAGCGCCATATAGAAGCACAAGCTTAGGGGAGAATAGCTACATGCGACTCGACCGAGTATACCCCTACTCGGTTGAGTGACAGTCAGCTGGACAAATGGCCTGAAAGAGCGTTCTAAAAGCTACAGGCAACTCGGCCGAGTAGCCACCTACTCGGCCGAGCTACAGGGAATTGGAGAAAACAGGCCAAAATCAGCTTCTGGAAATTAATTGCTACTCGAGCGAGTAACCCGCTACTTGGTCGAGCTATAGTACAAGCTGCATGAGGCTGGAGATGAAGGTAAAAAGTGGCTCTGGAAATTAATTGCGACTCGACCGAGTAGCTACCCTACTCCGCCGAGCTGTAGGGAGAGCAAAAGAGAGCTGAAAACATCGTTCTGTTTTAATTCAGTTCAATCGAGCTGAGTAAGCAGCTCGGTCGAGTACTAGGGCATAATTTTTGAGCTTAATTTCAAATTTATTTTCATCTTTTCCTACTCGACCGAGCTGCTATAGCTGCTCGGCCCGAGCGAAACTTAACAATGGGGCCCATATTCCAAACCGAGTCAGCTCGATTTATATTATCTCTCTCCCTCACTCGGGCTATTCGAATCGAGCCTAATCCCCTAATCAACCCCCGAGCAACCCAAAGACCTAATCCCCCCTACTCGACTCCTCCCTCGTCGCCGCACCGCTGTCTCCGTCGCCCATCTCCGCCTACCGCACCACCGATTCGGTCCACCCCCGCCCACTATCTCCTTATCTCCCTTTCCCTCTCTATCTCTCTCCCTCTCTCTATCTGCCCTCAACCCCCCAGCTCTGACGACCGCCGGAGCAGCACCGCCGGCGCAGCCGCCATCCACTACCCCCCATCTTTCTCTCCCTATTTCTCCCTCCCTCTCTTCCCCCCGATCCCCCCGACACATCGCTCCAGTAAATCACCGGAGCATCACCGCCGGTGCCACCCAGCGCCAGTAGCAACACACCCCCCCTCTCTGTCCTACCCACCCTCTCTATCCCCCCTCTCTTCACCCTCTCTTTTCCCCTTACCCCCCGATGTCCCTTAACCCCAACACCACCACCTGAGCACCACTATGCTCAGGCGGCGCCCGAGCACCCCCTGTGCTTGGGCTGAGCAGCCACCCCCCATCTTCCCCATCATCATCATCACCCTCCCCATCATCCACCCCTCGCCCCTTCGTTAATTTTCAAATTTTAGCGCTCCGATTCATTTTATAAATGAAATTGCCTCCTGATATATTTGTTTCTTCTTATTACAGGTACTTCGACGTGCTCTGAGGAGTCGTCTAGATCAGGAGCAGCTTGTGGAATCACATCGGATTTGTGGCTTGACTCGTGCATGATTATTCTGCACTCGCAGCGACGCTTGAGTCGGTACACTCTTTCCACTATTTACGTTACCCACCGACGTTCGTCGTTTGTTAACTTGCACGATGCCCCCACGACGAGTTAGGCCTAGGAACACCGACACCGACGCACCCTCCTCTAGGCCGACATGCCGTCACATCGTACACACTCGCCCACACATGAGCTGAACTTTGGCGATCTGTCGAGTCCAGCCACTCAGCCCATCCCAATTGCCACCCCTCCCGACCGTCTGTATCTCAACGATGCAACATATGACATCACCTTCAGGAACAGGGAGCAGGGCAACCAGTTTATCGCCATGCTCCTCCTCATAGGACATGGGGCAGGACTTCTCAGCAATCAGATGAACAGGACCTCCAGCCCTTGTAGATCTTATCAGGCATCAGCGTCCCCGTCGACCCACCACATCTGATGTCGTCCTTCCTCCTGGTCCCTAGAATCAGGATCCACCACCACCACCAGAGGGTGGTGCTGCTATCTGATGCAAATATCGCATTTTTGCTCCATTTCCTCCCTTATATTTTTATTTAGTGCTCATCTGTCTTTTCAGGGCCCTAGTTTAACATAGCTTGGGGGAGGACCCATTTTGCATTTTGCACATCTCCATCATTTTGCATATGTCCATATAGCATTTGCATTATATCATACTTTGCATCATCTTGCATGCTTTCCATATTTTGCATTTCTTGCATCATTCCATGCATATGCATCTGTCCTTTTTCTTCTATTTGCACAGTTTTATTTTCCATTTATTCTTTTATCTTTCTTATTCGTCCACCCACCCTAGCCTCATTTACTGACCTACCAGCGTGTTCTCTGCAGTGAGGACAATGCTGTGTTTAGCTTGGGGGATGAGCGCTATCGCTTTTTATTTTTATTTTTCAAATATTTTCTTTTGTTTTCCACCCATTTTGTCTACCTTTTTCTTTTTCTCATTCAGCATCACGTTTTCCATATTTTACCATGTTTGCATGCTTGTTTTTTTATTTCTTTTTACTCTCTCCACCCTTCTTTCCCCCTTTTGCTAGATTTGTTCCACATGATAATATCTCTCATAGCCTTTAGTATGCTATTGCGATGCTTACTACTTTTGCCATGCTAGTTAGAGTATTTCGGTCTCTTGCTACCTATATGCTTGCATATATATTCCTTTGCCGATTTCTCTATATGAATGCATGAAATAAATTGAAACTGAATGTATGCAGTAGTATCTAGTATATGCTTGTTAGAAATGCACCAAGTTTCATGAATCATTACAATATCTGAAGCATCTGCCTGTTGTCTTATTTCACTTCTTACTGCATGCCTGCTATGATTATATGCTTTACCGCATGTCTTCATTATTTATCAAGATGAATGAAAATATCCATGCCTGCTTATGAGTTTAGTTAGAGTATTATTTTACTGAACCGTTGTGCACATCTTATGAGTGAACTGAGTGTTATATCATTTTCTTCTCCACATATCTTTATAAATCTCTACATGTCATTTGGTTTCACCCCATACAGTTACTTACACCACATCTGTTTCCCAAAAATCCCAAAAGAAAAGTTAGCCTCCAAAAAGCCAATAAAGGAGCCAAAATCAATATGTATATCCTATTGCTCCCCTCAACAAAAAAAAGAAAAAAAGGAAAATCATTCCTTATATCCTATTTGCATGGAGCTACACATATACTTGGGGAAAAGCCAAAATTTTCATATTTCTATTCTTTAGATGTGACACCTCAAGTTAAGCTTGGGGGGTGAACCATTTGACCATATGAGTGAGTGTGACATTAGAGTGGAGTCGTGTACAGTTGGATATGTTTGATAATGCTTAAACTTTATGAAAACTGCTAGCTACGGAGATTTTTCAAGATTTGAGATGAATATATGAATGTCATGATCCTTTCTATTCTCTTTTGCATGCCTGATTTGAATCTTAGATGCTTCGGTTATATATATTGATTAAAAAGTGCATCACCAACATTTTTTATACTAGACTCTATGAATTGCTGGATGTTGATAAGAATTGACTGCATGAATACTGAGAATTCCCTTTCTTTGATCTTAAATGCTTGCAAGTATTACATTAAGCGAAAGATACAAAATTCATATTAGCATGTGATTTATTTCGAGGCATCGTGATATGTGGCTAAGGCTTGAGATCTGACCGAATAATCTAGTGCTCCCTTCCATCTTCTATTCCTTTTTCTATTTCTTATTTGTATCGCCCGGTGAGCCTAGTATTGGTCTTCCTCGAGGACGAGTAAGAGGTAAGCTTGGGGAATTTTGATGTGTCCATGTTTTCCATGTTTTTACCGTATCATTTCATCTCATTTCATATCATATCCGCCTCCGAAATCCATATTTTTATATATTAATGTGCTCCTAACGCCATATTCTAGTTTTTGCATAGATTTGTGGATTTTTAGGGATTTTGGAGCGAATTGAAGTTGATTAGGGACATGGACACATCCAGCACGTCCAGAACGTCATTGGCAAGGCTCCATGGGAGTTCGCCGCAGTTTAGAAGAAGATCGGAGGAGAGGAGGAGAAGCGAGCGAGAGAAATACAGAAAAAGCCCTCAGCCACTCAGTTTCCCAGGTGACTCGGGGCTACTCGGCCGAGCTGACACGCGGATACAACATGAAACGAACACGAGGTGACTCGACCGAGCAGCTAGGCAACTCGACCTGAGTTGACACCCCCTACTACTTGACCGAGTAGCCCGCATCAGAAGCAAGCAAGCAGAACGGCAGCCAACGAAGTGACTCGATTGAGCAGCCACCTGCTCGGTCGAGTAGCCGACGCGCCCAGGCAACATATGTGCCCAACTTTCCAAATTTCTTAGAATTATTTGTAGGGTCCCTACCCTTTGTATAAAAATGATTTTCCTTTAATATTTTAGACATCAAGTGTTTTATCAAGAGTTTTTAGTGTAGCTTGACATTTGGATCTAGGTTTTTATTATTGAGCAAAGACTCGATTTTTATTGCATTTTCTGGCTTGGAATCTATTGGATCTTATTTCTCTGTGACTTGCTATCGAGCTACATCGCTTTTGGTACGTATTCCTATCTTTTATATGTTTTTGTCTAATAAGATGAATTCCATGCTAAAAATCCAACCTTTCTATGTTTTCTCCACCATGTGTGAGTAGTTCTATATAGGGCTAATGGATTAGCCCTCGGATCTTAGGAAAAAGATGCAAAGATAGGATTTTTAGGTTGCATTGGACAATAAATGCAGAGTATTTTGGCTGACCTAGCAAAATCCCTCGGAGAACTCATACTGAGATCGTGCCCACGGTCGGTGGAATCGATTAGCTTAAGGACTATCCTATGGATTTAATTAGGGAGTTAGTGGATTCAACCGAGGCTTGTGACCATGCCCGACTCGTGCCTCGATGGGATCCACCGACGAACTATACCACTAATTGACAGCTATCGCCATTGCGTCAATAAGAGCCACCAAAATATCTCGAAGCTCTAACACACGAGAGTGGTACGAGTTGAGAGCATTCGAACCATGAGAGTGGAGGATTATTGTAGATCCTTAATGCACATACCGCATGCATCTATCACACGAGCGGGGTGAATACGGTATGTTAGATTCGTGTAGCCTTGACGCATGAATTCACTTTCTAGATGCTACAATCTCCAATAAAATCAATGCAACGTAGAAGTCCTAATCTAGCATCGACCTCCGACAGTCCTAGCGGTGAGTCCTATTGCCCTAGTTTCTTTATATTGATCAAACATCACCAAACAATCAATCATTCAAACCACCTGCTACCTCCTTCTGAGATTTAGAAATAACCTGAGATTAATACACCGCTACTTTCCCTGTGGGATCGATATCTTTTATACTATAACTTGACACCCTCTGCTTGCGTTCGTGAGCCTGTAATCGATACCTAGGAATCGTTAAGCGCCTGGCATTAGTGACACTGCTGGGTGGCTTTTTGGTGTTAGTTCCGGGTGCATCAGGTACTTGATGGATTTCTGCTCGTCTGAATTTGGCGAGCTCCGCTTTAGCAACTTACATGTAACTATGCATTGTGTCTTCACGAGCCTCGAAGCTTCCGTTTAGTTGGTGGACGACGAGGTTGGAATCGCTGTGTAGTTGGACCACTTTTGCTCCTAGGGCTCGAGCCAATCGGAGTCCGTTGATGGCCGCTTCGTACTCGGCACCATTATTAGTGGTTTAGAAATCGAAGCGGAGAGCGTATTCGAATATATTTCCCGCTGATGTTTTGACAATTATTACGGCCCCACTCCCAGCTTGAGTGGCCGAACCGTCAACTTGTATGATCCACTTTCCCTCGTCTTCAATTGCATCGGTTGACGAATTAAGACCTGTCAAGGGTGAAGAGATAGCATCGGGTTGCATGTTAGTAACATATACCTCTTCCTTTGGGCTGTTGTTGTAAGTAAGTTCGACAATAAAGTAGGCAAAGGCCTGTCCTATGATGGCGGTCCTCAGCTTGAACTGGATGTCGAATTCACTCAGCTCGACTCACCACTTCGTCATTCTCCTTAAACGATCCGGCCTCTTTAGGGTCTATTCCAAGGAAGTGTTAGTGAGGACCAAGATGGTGTGCGCTTGGAAGTACAGTTGCAACCTCCTCGTAGATTGGATCAACGCAAAAGCCATCTTCTCTATCCTTGAGTAGTTTATCTCCGTGCCTCAGAAAACTTAGCTGACGTAGTAGATGGGCCATTGAACTCTCGAGACTTCTTTGACGAGCGCCGAGTTTACGACCTCCATGGTAGCAGGTAGATAAATGATGAGTTGGCCATCTCTGTCTGGCATGGTCAAGAGTGGGGGGTTGTGAAGGTACTCCTTAAATCGGAGAAGGCTTTCTTGCAGTCCGCATCCCACTCGATGTCCCTCTTGCCATTTGAGGCAGATGTTATCGCCTTTCTTAGTACTTTGAAGAAAGGTAGTAGTCTCTTGGCTGACTTAACCAAGAACCGGCCCAAATAAGCTATCCTCACATTCAATCTTTGGAGCTCTTTGATGGTCGAAGGCTCCTTCATCATTACAATCACGGCGATCTTGTCGAGGTTAGCTTCGATCCCTCGGTTCGTTAGCATGAAACCGATTAACTTCCCCGACCGAACCCCAAACGTACATTTAGCCGGATTGAGCCGAAGGTTGTATCGTCGGATTTGTGCAAATATCTCTCGGATATCTGTGATGTGATCCGTCGGTTTCCTCGATTTGACCAGCATGTCGTCAATGTAGACCTCGAGGTTCCGCACGATTTGAACATCAAAAACCTCGTTCATCATGCTTTGGTACGTGGCCCCTGCATTCTTCAAACCAAATGGCATCTTAGTATAATAGAAAATACCTCGATCGGTGATGAAGGATGTCTTCTCTTCGTCTTTCGATGCCATCTGGATCTGGTTATATCCTGAGAATGCATCCATGAAGCTGAGTAGTTCGTCACCTGAAGCACTGTCGACCAGATGTTCGATCCGAGGGAGTGGGTAACTATCCTTCGGACATGCTTTATTGAGATCGATGAAGTCGACGCACATTTTCCATTTGATGTTCGTCTTCTTCACCATCACGACATTCGAGAGCCAGTCAGGATACTTGACTTTTCGAATGAAGCCCGCCTCTAGAAGTCGATCCACTCCCTCGATTGCAGCCTTCATCTTCTCGCCCCCATGTTCCTCTTCTTTTGCTTCATGGGTTTGGATGTCGGGTCGACTTTTAGCTTGTGGGATATCACCTTGGGGTCGATGTCGAGCATATCCTTCGAAGACCAGGTGAAAACGTCTACATGCTCTCCCAAAAGAGCGATCAGCTGCTCACTTAGGTCGAAAGTGAGCATTGACCCAATAGAGACGGTCTTCCTTTCTTCTTAGATTCGGATGTTCTCTGTCTCCTCAACAGCTGCGGGTCGTCGATCCTTACCTTTAGGATCGACTGGGTCTACCTGCCCAACCATTCCCAAAGCGGTGGACAGAGTATAGCACGACCGTGATTGCTTCTGAATTCCTCTCTCTTTTCGAACCCCTTCGAGAGTCTGGAACTTGATCATTTGATGGAAAGGGGAGACTACCGCCTCTATAGCATTTAGTAGTGGTTTTCCGATGATTCCGTTGTATACCAAGTTGAATTTTACCACCATGAATTCGGTTAGGTGAGTGACTTGTCGTGGATGCATTCCTAAAGTCACCGGTAGGGTGATGATGCCTGCTACTGGGGCTAAGTGTCCGATGAACCCCACTAGAGGCCCCGAACAAGGTCTCAACTCCATGGATGAGAGCCTCATTCTTTCCAACGTGGTGAAGAAAAGCACGTCGCACGATCTTCTAATGTCGACAAGTAATCTCTTCACGGCGATCTCATTGATGGTAGTCGTAATGAAGACGACATCATCATGCAAAAATTCTACACCCTCTAGATCATCATATAAGAATGATATAGGTGGTGAAGAATCTCTGGGCCGTTTTCGTCCCACGGAAATTGTCATCAACCTTTCAGCATAGGAGCTTTGAAGCGAGGTTGACAGCTCCGAGTGCGAAGGACATCCCATTATCATGCTGAGAAGGCCAATGCTGGGAGGCTCCAAGGCATCACCGGAGGATCTTGGTAGGCGAGTTGGCATAGTCGAAATGTTCTTTTGATTGGGACGTCAACTCGGATTTTCCATAGACGGAGCTAAACTGTTAAGACCAAAAATGACCGAGACAGTTGTTAGGCTGACGTGGACCCTTCGTGCTGAGTCGGAGCCTCGTCAGCTAGTGAGGTGGGACCCTCGGTTGGTAGAACTAGGGTCTGATCATGGACGTTGATTGGGATACGATGCTCGATCAACCCTCGAGCGACTTGTACGTCGACGGATCGAGGCTGGGAAGCTCGAAAGCGACCTTCAAAGGAGATTGAGACTCGTCGATCTACGCCACAAAGAAACTGTTGAGTATTGGACTTCTCCCTACTTGGTATTAATGATGAGCAAACATAAATACTTGCGACTAATCTCCTATTTGCAGTTAATCCATTGCCTAAGCATATCATGAAGATCAATTTGTAATGGATGACACTCAAAGATCATTGAAAGCAAAGGAAGTGGATTGGATGATCATAGATGGTGATTGAAGCTCCTAGAAGACTTCAAGCTCATGCGTTGGATAGAAGAGAGAGTTCTTCAAATGTAATTTTCTTATTTCTCTTCTAGTATGTAGATTAGAAGTAGAACTTTGTTGGAGCACACACACACATCTTCATTTCAGTCTTAGGATATCATTAGATCAACTTTCCTTAGACTCCAATTCATTTCTATCTAGATTGTGCATGTCATGATTTCAGCAATCGACTGCTGAATGATTTACAGCCGCCTGTCTCAAAACAGTCGACTGTGTTTTGTTCTATAGTCACCTGCTATGCACAAACTTTTTCAGTCTAATTTTGGGCTTCTTAGCTTTAACTCATTCAGGCGACTGATGTACATTGCACAGGCGCCTGTCCAAGTGACAGTCGACTGTCACTTGGACCCCTGACCAAAGTGATGGCAGCGGCCCTGACTGGCTGGCTTCTTAGAGACCTGGCCCTGGAGATGAGGACAAGAGTCGACGGGAAGAATATGCAGAAATATTGTCGGTACCACCGCGACAACGGCCATGACATCGACAACTGCTTCGCCCTGAAGAACGATATTGTGCGGTTGATCCAGGGCGGGCATCTCCAGAGATTTGTCGACCCAGAGAGACCCGACCACAGGAGAAGGTCAACCGCAGGGCTTGATTAACTGACCCACGACGCCGAGCAAGTGGCCCGCCACAGGCCCAAGCCGGTTGTGCATGTGGATGTAATATGCGACGGGCCGGCCCAGGGTGGCACATCAGCATCGGCAAGAAAGGCATACACTCGACAAGTCATGACGGCAGATCCGGTACGGGGGTAAAGCAGAGAAGAGTGGCTCGTCTCCTATCTCCTTCTTTGATGACTACCTGGAGGGGGTCGAGCTACCGCATGAGGACGTCATCGTCATTGAGGCTCTCATCGGGCCGACGATCGTGAGCAGCCTCCTGGTCGACACATGCAGCTCGTGCAACATCCTGTTCTTGTCCACGATTTTGAAGATGGGATTGGACCAGGTGAAGCTGAAGCCGTGCTTAGGCTCGATTGTCGGCTTCACCGGACATTCGGTGCCCATTGTTGGAGTGATCACATTACCGGTCACATTGGGGAAGAGGCCAAAGGTCGTCACTTGAATGACGCAGTTCGTTGTCGTCGACATCACCTCGACGTACAACGACATCATAGGGTGACCTTACATGACTGTCGTCGAAGCTCTCCCCTCTCTTCTGCATTAGATGGTGAAGTTCCAGACTCCGCAGGGAGTTGGACTGGTGCGGGGATCCCAAAAGCTCTCCCGAAGCTACTACGTCAGCTCCACCAAACACAAGAGGTCCGACCAAGCCTTACCGATCGACCTCCTTGACGATCGAAAGGACTTCCATTATCAACGACCTGCTCCAGTGGAGGACAAAGAGGAGGTGTCAGTGGCAGAGGAAGCGGGCAAAACAGTGTCGATCGACACGAAGCTCACCGCGGAGCTAAGGGCGAGTCTAATTAACCTCCTCAGGGCGAATGCAGACATCTTCGCAGGGTCGCCCTCTGACATGCCTGGGGTCGACCCAGAGGTGATCGTCCATGAGCTACATGTCGACTCCAAAACTTGCACAATCCGGTAGAAGAAGAGGGGGCAGGAGGCGAGAAGAAACTGGCAGTGGTCGAGGAAGTGGATCGACTCTTGGAGGCCAAATTCATTAGAGAGGTGCGCTACCCTAAGTGGCTTGCCAATGTGGTCATGGTGAAGAAGCCCAACAGAAAATGGCAGATGTGCGTGGACTTCACCGACCTCAACAAAGCTTGCCCGAAAGATAGCTTCCCGCTGCCTAGGATCGACCATTTGGTAGACAACGCCTCCGGATACGAGCTGCTGACCTTCATGGATGCCTTCTTCAACTACAATCAAATCCAAATGGTGCCCCACGATGAGGAGAAGACGTTGTTCATCACTGATCGAGGGACGTTCTGCTACACTAAGATGCCTTTTGGTCTGAAGAATACCAGGGTGACCAATGCAGATGGTGAACAAGATCTTTCACCCCCAGGTCGGAAGGAATATGGAGGTTAACATTGATTATATGCTGGTGAAATCCAAGAAGGCCGCGGATCACCTCGCTAATCTTGAGGAGCCCTTCCAGAAGGTGCGGTGCTACAATCTACAGGTCAACCCGGTGAAGTGCATCTTTGGCGATCAATCTGGGAAGTTCCTCGGCTTCATGATCACAAAGCAAGGAATCGAGGCTAACCCCAACAAGATATCTGCCCTCATCAACATGAGCAAGCCAAAGACGATCAGATATTTGCAGAAACTGAATGGCCGGATCTCTGCACTGGGGAGGTTCTTGTCGAAGTCCGTCGAGAGGTCACTCCCGTTCTTCAAAATCTTGCGGAAGGCCCTCGACGTGAGGAAGGGCATGAGGAAGGAAGTGGAATAGGATGACAACTACGCCCAAGCCTTCGACGAGCTTAAAGCCTATATGCAGAGCCTGACACTGCTCACTAAGCCGGAGGAAGGAGAGCAGATCGGCCTTTATCTCGCCGCCACCGAAGAAGTTGTTAGCTCGGTCCTAATCAAAGAGGAAGGTGGTATTCAGAGGCTGATCTACTACACAAGTCGGGTGCTCCGGGAGGCAGAGACCCACTACAGCCTGATTGAGAAGGTCGCCTATTGCCTAGTACTAACAGCAAGGATGCTCCGGCCCTACTTCCAAGCGCATTCCATCGTTGTCTACACAAACTTGTCGCTTGAGAAGAACTTGAGGAGGCTGAAGAGGTCGGGCAGAATGCTAAACTGGAGTTTCGAGCTCAGCGAGTTCAACATCATCTACAAGCCCGGGGCGGCGATCAAGGGTCAGGCGTTGGCAAACTTCGTGGCAGAGTGCACCATCAAAGAGATTGGCGGTGCGGTGCCCGATGCCCAACCGGACACACAACAGCGGAAGCTCGTCGACAAGAATCCTCCAACTACTTCTGCGCAGTCTGGAGGTGAGCTATGGATCGTCCATGTCGATAGTGTAGGGGTTTTGGCGGACCCTCAGAGCTCGAATATGTGTCCGTCCTAAGTCAGACAGACCACAGGGGCAAAAAAGCGCAGCGGAAAAACAAAAACTAAGGCTAGCTAACCAATTTAGCTAGGCTCTGCGAGAGCCAGAACCTAGCCCGATCTATGCCAACTTGGGGTGGATCTGACCACCCTAAGAGGGATCTATTCTACAGTGAAAAAATTAAATCAACACTAAAAATAACTTAACCACATAGCCGAAATCTCGACCCTGGGGCGGGCAAGATGTACCACATTGTCTTCTGATGCTCCTCGTAGCCGAACCACCCTGACTCGATCCACCCGAGCCGCCTCGCAGCCTCGAACCGATCTGCCCAAACCGACTCCCGCCTCCAAGCCGATCACACGCGGTAGAAAGTTTCACTTGAATAGACCCGCGTCTTAGATGTCTGGATCTGAATCCAAACCCCCTTCGTAGTCTTGCTAGGACTAGTCTGGAGAATAGGAGGAAGAAGAAGAAGAAGAAGAAGAAGAGAGAGAGAGAGAGAGAGAGAGAGAGAGAGAGAGAATAGTTTAGTCGTAGATCGAGCTAGCTCAAATATCTAGAGCTACTCGATCGAGGACTTGGTGCCTTTTTCAACGAAGAGAGTGCACCCCTATTTATATAGGGAGTCGGCATTCCTACTTTCGTTGTGAGCAATGTGGGACTAAAACAAATATAGGAGAAATCAATTTAGCTAATTAGGCTTTAATTGAAGTTTAGTGAGCATTTCATAAATGCCAACTTCAATGAATTAATTCTCCTTATCCATTAAACTTTAGACACCAAACAAGCCATCAATTCGAAGGGCTTCAAATGGTGAATGCGTAGGAACCAACGATGATGAATTTCGACTTCGTTTGACCCCTTAAACAATTGCCCAAAGATAGGCAAAAAACCAATTTTCGTAGCCGTCATTTGGGGTTTCAAAAAACCCTAAATCACTTAAGTTGCGGGTGCGCCCGCCCAAGACAAGGAGGGCGGGCGCACACCCGCTGCAGCCAGTGGGCCGCGCATGTTTGCCCTTGCGGATGGGCTTGTTAGCCCAGTGGGTCCAACCCACTTTGCCTTGGACTGTTATCGCGTTTCTGGTCTCGTTTGAGCTCTGATTTGGACGCGGTTTGAACCTGTGTTTAGACCAGGACGATCCCGTCATCCAGGTAACCCTTTCTAATGTATTTGTTCCTACAAATATTGTCGTAACCTATTTACGACACGTTTAATCTTTGTTTGCATCAAATGCAATATTGTCCATATTGCATTTACAAATTATTTTCACAACTAGCTTTATGAATATGAACTATTCATATCATCAAATGAATCTCTCTGAATTGATCTTCCTATTACTAAGACACGAATGCTACTCGGTGTGCGACCCTACAGCCTGACCTAACCACAGGTTGGGGCTCGAAACCCCTAGACGACTGTCACCACGAGCAGTAGTTGTCGTCCCTGTTTCAGAATCATCATAACGTGATCGACCCATTGATAAAAGCATCGTTGGGTTTACTTTGGCTGTGTCAGTGATAAATGCCATTAGCTATAGTCCCTTCGTCAAAACTGTGTCCCAGTTGGCCTAGGGTATGGTTTACTGTCAACCCTATTAGACAACATTGGTCAGTATATGACGGTCTCATTTGTATTTACCTTGTACTTGTTACGACGTACCCCGGCCGAGGATTAACACAAAGCCTGTACTGAGCCTGTGACACCAATTTCCCTTTAACGGAAGTGACGAATCCCATCTTAGTCATCTACTTGCCTCGAGAGCTTCGGGTGCAACCCAACCTAAGATCTTTCAGCAGGCCTAGCCTCGAAGCTAGATCATAGGTCTAAGCTACACTGTTCACTCACAGGTTCGTACAGATGACTTCAGGTCTTAAGGAACAGCTTACCTATCATCACCCTAAAGGTATTATAGACAGTTTAGTTAAAATTAACCATTTAATAACTCTAAGTTGGTCGTTCAATGAACTCATTCTGCAATGATCACCTGTGTCTCGTCTCCGACTTCACCAAGTCGAATGACTATGAGATCATCATTACCCTACGGTAAGACTAAGACACAGTGGTCTATCCGATGTGTTGATATCCAGTTCTCAACACATCTATGACCACGAACCTTTTAAGACTTACGTTTCTATTCGGTCGCTTACTACTCATAATCGAGATCTTATCTGGATACGTAAGGACCTAACTATAAGTCTATGGACATTATCTAAGTATATAATATAATCGATTTCATACTTAGAATAATGGACACCATATGTTATATGAACAAGACATACATTTAGGATAAATCGCCTTATGGGCATATATCCTCCTACATCTCCCACTTGCACTTAGGCTATTTATCTCGGTATCTCATACCGTTATAGCATATTAGTCACTTTGACATTTATATGACAAACCTAAGAGTGGATTTACTAACGAGTATCTATAATGCATTTTAATGGATTATTAATTAATACATATCTTGATCACACAGTGTTGATCCTTTGAAAAATGATTTGGATCATTTTTTCCTTTCTTTGTATAGCTAACAACTAGCTTATACAATCTAGATGTAGGGTCTAACATTTCTATAAGTCAGTCTCAGCCCATTCCAATTTTCTTGTGTGAACATGTCAAGTATATGCTGACACCTTAAGTCTCTATATATTCGATTAAATCAAAACCATTTTGATTCAATGTTCTATATAGATGATTCAAATAAGTTGGAAATCCTTTTTACTTAGTCTGAGAAACCGGAACTAAGTATACGAGCTAGCTCCCACTGACTTTAAGAATTACCTGGTTAAGTACTTCAATTTTATATCTAAATCATATTTAGATTATATATATGAAGACATAACCATTTGATATGTGCTTTAGAGGGAATTTACTAGTGTCAGGTTGGGTTTGACGAATGAGTCAAATCAAGATCAGTTTAAGGAATCTTGGCATTGACTCACTCAATCAAACGTCCTACACTGTACCTTTCCTTTAACTACATTTAATATTAACTCTTTAAGAATCAAATGTAGTATATTAAGTATTAATCTTAATATGCGTATAAATGTGATTACACACAATTTATACGTTCCTGGAACCTATACTTAACTATCGATTGACTATAACATTAAGTCAGCTTCAAAACAACCAAAATTTTCTGAAGCTCTGCATCATAGTTCGAGAATTTTTGCAACCAACTCAGAAATCCACAATCACAGAAATTTAAGCCAATCACAATCAAATCTCAATTTCAACAGAAAGCACATTTTCGAGACATTCATTCAAACAACGGATTCATAAAAGATGAACCATAATATGTTTATCAAATAAACTTTGAGTGTTGGACACTCAATCATTGTTTTAACTTTAAGGAATGATACATTTTATTCAACTAAAAATGAGTATCAGCTCCTTCTTCATGTCTCTCGAAGTCTTCGCACGGCTCCAGCAGCAACGATTGCTCAGATGTCAACCGTCCTCTGAACTTCTTTCAATCTTCGCTTCATTTCAGCCAACTGTATACATTACACATATGCCTTAGTATCTCATACTATGTGATTGGAAATAATTATGCTTTACTGAATTTAATTTGTTGTACCTAAGGTAGAGGCATCAGTATGCCCCTTCTTCTTTTCTGCAAGATAAATCTTGCAGTTTCTCTTCTAATGGCCAGTCTTATGGCAATGGAAGCACTCAGATTTTGATGGGGCCCCTTTGGTCTTTTTCTTCCCTTTCTTCGCCTTGGCAGGTTGCAGGATCTGCCTCTTCTTACCCTTGCATTTCGGCTGGTCTGAAGAAGCAGAGCCAACAACCAATGCAGTCGGTTTCTTATCAATCTCCTCAAAGTGCCTAAGCATATTGAGAAGACCAGAAGATCCATTTCAAGACTGTTCATTATGAAACCAGTAATGAAAGGCTTGAATGCCGGGGTTAAAGACTTAAGGATAATGTCCACGGACATCTCATTGTCCAGGACAAAACCCAACTGGTCGGCGTCATCCACGTACCCGATCATCTTGATGACATGATCTTGTACGGGCCATGCCTCCATCTTTGTGCCCCAGAGGTTGCTTGTGGCTTCAAACTTGGCAGCTCGAGACCGCTTGCCGTATAACTCTTGTGCATTCAGAAGCATACTTTGAACATCCAAATGTTCATGCTTCCTCTGCAGTTCGTTATTCATCGAAGCCAGAGTAAGGCACCTGGCCTTCTCTGCATCCCTCTAGTATAGCTTATAGGCTTCTTTTTCCTCGAAGGTCGAATCGTCATCAGGCTTCTCCGGAGCGTCCTCGAACAGTACGTATCCAATCCCGGCTAGAGAAATGACTAACTTAATGTTCCTAAGCCAGTCTTTATAGTTCGTTCCATCGAGCACGTTCTTCTCTACCATATATCTTAGACCTCAATCCTAACTGCAATTTTATAGATACTTTAGTCAGTATATGTTCGTTGTATAGTTTCAATGGTTTTTAATAAAACTATATTCTCCTACTAAATTTATTAAAGACATAATAATAAACAGTTTATTATAAAATAACATTTGTGAGAGAGGGATCCGACTATCCTGAGTCTGACAACCTTGAGTATGTCTCAATAAGTTGTCCGACTCTGCAGTCGGTAGACGAACTCGTCGTCAATCATATTAATTATGATTCCATATCGTTATTACCCCTAGTCATTTGTGATTATGAGTGTACTCATCCAAATCACAATGGCTACCCTAGTCGGACCCTTGTTTTCGTGTCCAACCTGACTTGCCCCGTCACTCGGTGTATGTATGACACGTCGGTTTGGGTCAGGTCTTAGACTACATTCTTGGTTAGACTTACGCCAGCACTCGGCGAATGCACGAGACGCCGGTTTGGGTCAAGTCAAGATGTTATCAAGAAATCGGTTTCTATAAGATTGCCATGTCGCAGCTTGAGTGTAGCTCAACAACCGCAACACTGGTCTTACAGTTGCCAACTCCTAAAACAAGGAGGGCTACAATTTATCTTGAATAAGATTATTATCATATTTGACTTAGGTATAGTCGATGGACTTACACAATCATGATTCGACTCCTTGCGGTCCAGCAGACGCGGCCAGGGAATTGACTAAGCCAGGACTACTCGGCCCCTAGTCTAGCTAGAGTGGTCCAGCAAACTTAGCCAAGCACATTGACCGACATCATGATCCATTGAAGGAGTTTCATCAATTCTATGTTCATCCAACAACAAATGGCTTTTAATTAAGAAAACTAGTTAATCGTTATCAACTAGTGGATCCTAAAATTCGAAATTTTATGGATTGGTTGAACAATTTTTATTGAGTCCTTATCAACTATAAGGTTCATACGTTCAACTATGCTACCCCAATCAAATTAGGATTTTAATAAGACAATAACAACATTTTTCAAAAATAGTCTTTTATGATAATCATCATTTAAACGATTTATTGCAATGATTGTCAATCAAAAGGGACTACCCTAATCTGGTATTAGGTTTTGATGTTGTTTTGTTTATAAAAACGTAACATGTCACTAATCATTAAAATTTCATCTTATAAAATTTTAATCCGTTAATGGCTAACCTAAAGGGTTCAAGAATACATTATTCAACATGTCCATTAAAATATAAACCAACTAATTTAACCGCATAAATTAAAGGTTCATTTAGTGACATATCATGAAAGCTTGCAAGTTAAAATTATTTATAACATAATCGAACAACTTGCAACTCTAAAATTTAACATTTAAATATAAAGATTTAAAATTTAAAGCTTAAAGCATTTTTATCACATAAAACTAGGTTTCATAACATTATCAAATAATTTTAAAACCTAGGCTTTAAAATTTTAACGATACACTTTTAAGATTAAAATATCGCATAGAGTAATCTTAAAACCAATATGTAATTTAAAAGAAACAAATTTATTATTTCATCTTATGAGAATAAAATTTTCTTTATATCACATATTCTTTAAAACAATTCTAAAACCCTTTTAAAATCATTTGAAATTAATTTAATAAACTTTCGGATAAAGCCATTTAAAAAATTTCAATCTTTATATAACCAAAAATATGAATTTTCAATATCATCGCATGAAATAAAATATTGCTTTTGTGTTACATAAACTTTATAATAATTTTAAATGTATGCTAAAATTATTTCTATCTTATAAAATAAAATTTTAAAACATTTAAACATGAGAGGCCTAATTAAATTTATCGCATAAATTAAATCGTCTCAAAAAAATTTTCCATGTTGCAAAACAATTTTAAAACATAAAACATTATTTTAACATAAAGCTAAAATTGTCCGTATGTTTAAAACAAGCAATTAAAAGATTTAAAAAACGTCGCTAAAATAGATCTACAAGCATAACCTGGCTCTGATACCACTGTAGGGTTTTGGCGGACCCTCAGAGCTCGGATCTGTGTCCGTCCTAAGTCGGACGGACCACAGGGACATAAAAGTGCAGCGGGAAAACAAAAACTAAGGCTAGCTAACCAATTTAGCTAGGCTCTGAGGGAGCCAGAACCTAGCCCGATCTATGCCAACTTGGTGTGGATCTGACCACCCCAAGAGGGATCTATTCTACAGCGACAAAATTAAATCTACACTAAAAATTGTTTAACCACATACCCAGAATCTCGACCCTGGGGCAGGCAAGATGTACCGCACCGTCTTCTGATGCTCCTCGTAGCCGAACCGCCTTGACTCGATCCACCCGAGCCGCCTCGCACCCTCGAACCGATCTACCCGAGCCGACTCTTGCCTCCAAGCCGATCACACGCGGTAGAAAGTTTCACTTGAATAGACCCGCGTCTTAGACGTCTGGATCCGAATCCAAACCCCCTTCGTAGTCTTGCTAGGACTAGTCCGGAGAATAGGAAGAAGAGAGAGAGAGAAAATAGTTTAGTCGTAGATCGATCTAGCTCAAATATCCGGAGCTACTCGATCGAGGACTTGGTCCTTTTTCAACGAAGAGAGTGCATCCCTATTTATATAGGGAGTCGGCACTCCTACTTTCATTGTGAGCAATGTGGGAATAAATCAAATATAGGAGAAATCAATTTAGCTAATTAGGCTTTAATTGAAGTTTAGTGAGCATTTCATAAATGCCAACTTCAATGAATTAATTCTCCTTATCCATTAAACTTTAGACACCAAACAAGCTATCAATTCGAAGGGCTTCAAATGGTGAACGCGTAGGAACCAACGGCGACGAATTTCGACTTCGTTTGACCCCTCAAACAATTGCCCAAAGATGGGTAAAAACCCAATTTTCGTAGCAGTCATTTGGGGTTTCAAAAACCCTAAATCACTTAAGTTGCGGGCGCACCCGCTAGGCTTAGCGGGCGTGCCCGCCCAAGACAAGGAGGGCGGGTGTGCGCCCGCTGCAGCCAGCGGTCCATGCCCGTTTGCCCTTGCGGATGGGCTTGTTAGCCCAGTGGGTCTAATCCACTTTGCCTTAGACTGTTATCTCGTTTCTGGGCTTGTTTGAGCTCTGATTTGGACGCGGTTTGAACCTGTGTTCAGACCGAAACGATCACGTCATCCAGGTAACCCTTTCCAATGTATTTGTTCCTACAAATATTGTCGTAACCTATTTACGACACGTTTACTCTTTGTTTGCATTAAATGCAACATTGTCCCTATTGCATTTACGACTTATTTTCACAACTAGCTTTGTGAATATCAACTATTCAATATCATCAAATTAATCTCTCTGAATTAATCTTCCTATTACTAAGACACGATCGCTACTCGCTGTGAGACCCTACAGCCTGACCTTACTACAGGTTTGGGCTCGATACCCCTAGACGATGGTCACCACGAGCAGTAGTTGTCGTCCCTGTTTCAGAATCATCATAACGTGATCGACCCATTGACAAAAGCATCGTTGGGTTTACTTTGGCCGTGTCAGTGATGATGGCCGTTAGCTATAGTCCTTTCGTCAAGAATGTGTCCTAGTTGGCCTAGGGTATGGTTTACTGTCAACCCTATTAGACAACATTGGTTAGTATACGGTGGTCTCAGTTGTATTTACGTTGTACTTGTTACGATGTACCCCGGCCGAGGATTAACACAAAGACCGTACTGAGCCTGTGACACTAACTTCCCTTTAACGGAAGTGATGAATCCCATCTTAGTCATCTACTCGCCTCGAGAGCTTCGGGTGCAACCCAACCTAAGATCTTTCAGCAGGCTAAGCCTCGAAGCTAGATCATATGTCTAAGTTACACGGTTCACTCACAGGTTCGTACAGATGACTTCAGGTCTTAAGGAACAGCTTACCTATCATCAACCTAGAGTTATTATAGACAGTTTAGTTAAAATTAACCATTTAATAACTCTAAGTTGGTCGTTCAGTGAACTCATTCTGCAATGATCACCTGTGTCTCGTCTCCGACTTCACCAAGTCGAATGACTATGAGATCATCATTACCCTACGGTAAGACTAAGACACAGTGGTCTATCCGATGTGTTGATATCCAGTTCTCAACACATCTATGACCACGAACCGTTTAAGACTTACGTTTCTATTCGGTCACTTACTACTCATAATTGAGATCTTATCTGGATATGTAAGGACCTAACTATAAGTCTATATACATTATCTAAGTATATAATATAATCGATTTTATACTTAGAATAATGAACACCATATGTTATATGAACAAGACGTACACTTAGGATAAATCTCCTTATGGGCATATATCCTCCTACAGATAGGTTGGCCACGGGGTTGGGAAGTGGAGCCGGCATCGTGATCGAGACCCCGGAGGGAAGCCTGCTGGAGTATGCACTCCGCTTCAACTTCTCGGTGACCAATAATATGGCGGAGTACGAGGCCGCTATCAATGGGCTAAAGCTCTGCAGGGCGCTGGGGGCTACGAATGTGCTGTTAATCAGCGACTCAAGGCTCGTCGTCCAGCAAATTGAAGGCAACTTTGAAGTAAGGGAAGATCTAATGAAGCTATATCTAAAGTGCGCACGTGCCGAGCTACTCAAATTCAAGAAGGCCGCGGTCCAGCATCTCCCGAGGTCAAACAACCTCTGCACCGACGCCCTCTCAAAACTGGCATCCTCTTCGCCGGCTGAGATTAGGAAAGCCATCTACATCGAGAACCTGCTGACACCAAGCATGGGGAAGGGCGAGCTGCTATGCGTCGACCGAGAGCAGTCCTGGATGAGCCCGATCATCGCCTACCTGGAGAGTGGAGCCCTGCCAGAGGATAGACTTGAGGTGCAAAAGATCGAGAGGCGGGCTTTGACGTTCGTGATCTTCGATGGCATGCTCTACCAAAAGTGCCGCACGAGATACGATGTCTTACCCTATCCAAAGTGCCTGGGGCCAAGGAGGCCAGAGGAGGTCGTCCGTGAGATTCATAAAGGGCTCTACAGGAATCACTACGGAGGCCGCACCCTGGTGCACAAGGCGATCCGGTAAGGCTATTATTGGCCGACCATTGTGAAGGACGCAACCAACTACGTCAAGCAGTGCGGAAAGTGCCAAAGATTCTTCTAACATACGACAGCCCCGCCTGCAAATCTGATCCCGATCCTTAGCCTGGTCCCATTTTCCAAGTGGGGGCTCGACATCCTCGGCCCGTTTCCCATGGCAGTATGAGGGAGAAAGTTTCTCGTTGTCGCAGTCGACTATTTCACAAAATGTATCGAGGCAGATCCGCTGGCATGCATCACCTGGGCAGATATGAAGAACTTCGTCTGGAAGTCAATTATATGCCGCTTCGGGGTACCTCGCTCCATAGTGACGGACAATGGAAAGAAATTCGACTCCACAGACTTTAGAAGCTTCTGTATGGGGCATCAACCTTCATTACGCCTCAGTGGCGCATCCGCAGTGCAATGGCATCGCCGAAGCAGCGAACAAGGGCATCCTTGAGCCATTGAAGAAGAAGGTCGGCAGCGCACATGGGTCTCGGCCTGACGAACTACCCGGCATCCTTTGGTCCTACCGCACAACATACAAAGCATCGACCGGCGAGAGCCCCTTCATGCTAGCTTATGGGGCGGAGGCCGTCGTCCTAGTGGAGGTCGGCGAGGAATCTCTCCGACTCCAATACTTCAATGAAGAAGCCAATGAAAAGGAATGTGTAATCAGACATTCCAAGCTGGAGTATTTGCAGCAGAAATGTGTGATCTGATAATCTTCTGGTCGTCAGTAAATAAGTCCGATAACTGATGAACAGTGTTCTATATGTGGAGGATCTTCAGGATCTCATCTTCACATTATTTCGTTACCGGATCATAGTGGGTCAAAGTTTTTGTATCCCACGTTATAATTTGCTTCGCTCTAGATTTTTCAGTATCTGGGCCCATTTTAGGGAAACTCGTCTCATCAAATTCACAGTCTTCAAGACGTGCCTTAAATGCGTCCCCCATTTGGAGTTCTAGGTATCTTATGATTGAGGGTGAGTCAAACCATATATAGATACCTAGCGATGTTGAGGACCCATTTTTTGTCATCTGTGGTGATGCAATGAGGACATAAACTATGCAACCGAATATTCTCAAGTGAGATATGTTCGATGGAATTCCACATGCTAGTTGCATTGGAGAGAGACTCTGACCTCTAGATGGTCTTATTTTTATTAATAATGCAGCATGGAAAATTGCTTGTCCCCATGCATCCACTGGCAACTGGGATTTCATTAGCAATAGACATGCAATCCATTGGAGTCTTTTTATCAGTGACTCTGCCAACCCATTTTGGGTATGAACATGTGTCAATGGATGTTTAATTTCTATTCCCGTTGCAAGGCAGTACTCTTGAATGACCAAGAGGTAAATTTTCCAGCATTAACCAGACGAATTTTCTTCTCTTTTTTGATTGTCTGGAAAATGCACTCGCAACATTATTATTTGTGCCAATAGCTTTCGAAAAGCTAGGTTGCAGGTCGATAGTAGACACACATATGAATATTTTGAGGATGCATTTATCAGTAACATAAAGTACCGAAATAGCCCACTGGGGGTGGATTTTTCCACATTTATCTCCTTATATTCATTTGAGGAAGCATGGAGATTCTTTGTCAACTTTTAGTAGAGATGGCCTTGTGATTAGTTTTCCCTAATAACAAGGGATGTGAATTCTCCCTTCAGAAGAATCTTCTGGTTCTTCATGTCAAACCCATAGGATTGGGATAAGATGTGGTGCATCATAACCGATCCAGGGTGACCAAATCTATCATGCCAAAGAAAAAACTTGGCTGATATCGGGCACTTCAAGTACTTCGTCAAATTAGCTTCCTTTCTCCGAATCTTTGTATGATAGAGGCCTGATGAAAGGCTCTCAAAATGTTCAAGTATGGATTTTATGCCTTTTTCTTGAGACGTTACATACAGATATTCTTTTTCGTTTATATTTGTTATTTCCCAATGGAATCCATTTAAACGGATGTCCTTGAAACTTAGTAAGTTTCTATTGGAATTCAGAGAGAATAGTGCATCCTTTATTTTTAATTTATGTGTCATTTGGTAGCAACGATTTTGCGTTCCCAGAACATTCAATTATGTTTATTGGCCCTTATATTTATTGGGCTTTCATATGCTATGAAAATAGCATTTGTATTGAAGGATCGTATGTGTTATTGTCTACTAATCAGTCATGAGAGAAGTTGTGAACTGAACTAGAGCATAACAGCAGCTCAGAACATCTCTCATAACATTATTGTTCAAAGCAAAGATAAAAACAGCTAATCAAGCAAGTCGTCTCTTTCGAAGTCGTCAGTTGTGAACTGAACTGGAGCATTTGTGGTCACCAGATTTGTTTCAGCTTTTTTCTTTAAGCTTTCTTTGTACAAATCTTGTAGGCGCCGCAGAGTTCTGCACACTCTAGACCAGTGGCCTTTCATGCCACAGCTATGGCACTGGTCTTCCCATTCCCTCTTAGGTGGGGGTGCATCATTTCTGTTGTTGTCGTTTCTGCGCCAGGTGAACTTCTGCCTCCCGTCATTTCTTCGCGTTTGGACTTGGCCTCTGGCCTTTTGTTCTGTCCTCCTTTATGTGGTCTTTCTTTTCTTTTATTATCTTTCTTCTTCTTAGAAGAAGAAGAAGAGGCATTGTGAGCTTCTGGTAGGGGGCATTGCCAGGGGCGCATGTTGTGAGTGGCAAAGAGAAGCTCTCTGTTTTGTTCAGCCATGAGTAAACATAACAGCAGCTCAGAATACTTGGTGAACTTTCGTTCACGGTATTGCAGCATCAGTATCGCATCATTTTTGTGGAAAGACGTGTACGTCTTTTCCAGCATGCGATCTTCTGAGACTTTTTCACCACACAACTTCAAGCATGAGGTGATGATAAAAAGAGCTGAGTTATACTCAGTTATGGACTTAAAGTCCTGCAGTCTCAGGTTCTCCCACTAATATCGTGCCCTTGGAAGTATAACATCTTTCTGATGTTTATATCTTTCCTCAAGGACAGTCCACAGCTCAAGTGGATCTTCGACCGTAAGGTATTCCACCATTAGGGTCTTGTCCACATGGCGACGAATATAAATAATGGCTTGCACCTTTTAAAATTTTAGTCGCCTTTCCATATTTTGTTAGAGCAGAAATGAGGGACTTAGCCCGCAGGTGGAATTTAACATCAAGCTGCCAGCTCAAATAATTCTTGCCAAATGCATCTAGTACTTCGAAATCAACACTTGCGATTTTTGCCATTTTTATCTAGCAGAGCACAAATTTGCATGAATTAATAATTTATCAAACATTTTCATGCGAAGGCAATTTTTAAATGAATAAGCTAACTGCGTGGATCGGCCAGTCCCACATAAATAAAAGTTTCCAAAGTCCATATTACAGTCCATATTACACAAATGAATGTAAAAAAAGAAATTACAACTTTGGAAACCCCGTGGGCCCCATATATAAATTCTTCAGCTTCAAGAGTGGCCTCCGCCTCCATGGAAAGTAGTCATTGGTCTTAGACATTGCATAATTTCCTCACTACAATTTCTCTCAAAAAGAAAAGAAAAGTGCAGGAAAAGTAAAATGTCGGACTTAAACAGTCGATCCAAAACCGCAATTCGCCATCCATGCAAAAATTTGTGCTCTTCAAACATTTTCATCACATGCATCACAGACATCACATACATCATATATTCACAGAAGGGTAACAATTTAAATACTTAATAATTATTGGACCACTAGGCAACGTCATACACCGTTTAGTTAGGGGACTAACGGCAGAGCGATCGCGGGGTATTCTTAATTATTAAGTTAATGCCACACAACCAAGCAAAAGATTATGCACTGAATGAGCCTTTAAAAAAGTGATGCAATGCATATAAGTATGATCCTAAAATGGTATCATATTATGCAATATGTTGTGCTATATGGGCTAGTTCAAATAAATTTGAAAGATGCCCAAAAATACGTGTTCTTCATCAAAGGAAATAGTTTTCCTTTTTATTTAGCCCCAAAATATCCCCTCAAGTCCCCCAAAAATCCTCATATGATCCCTTTTTAGTCTCCCATTTTAGACAAGTTTTCTTGAATTTTTGGCCCCCAATAAACCAATTTATTTTTATTAATATCCCCCTCCCCTATATCATTTTCTCCTTTTTCCTTTTTTTCAGTTATATGCGGCCTGCAGGCCTAAAGCCCGCAGTGTGGCTGCGGGCTTCAGGCCCGCAGCATTAATAATTTTTTTAAAAAATGCTTGTGGGCCAAAGCCCACAAGTTGCTGTGGGCTTCGGCCCACAGCAGGGAAAAGGAGATGTTCTTTTTTTGTTTCTGTCAGTTGGGCCCGAAGGCCCAACTTTTGGGGATGAGGGGGGTGGCGGCTAGGTTTAGCCACCGCTGCCCCAATTTGATCAAGCAAGGGGAAGTGGGGGGCACCTCTGTGAGGCAGCGATTAGGGTGGCACAGGGAAGGACGTCGTGAGGCAGGCAAGGTCAAGGTGTCGGCCGCTTTCAGGGCAGTTTGGGGGACGGCACCGCCGCCAAGGTGGCGGAAGGGAAAGACAGCCTTCGGGGCGGTTTTAGGTGGCAGCGCCGCTGCCAAGGCGGACGGGCACGGTAAGGATGCCGTGAGGGGGGGACCACCAATTGATCATGTTTATCGAAGCTATTTTTGAAAATATGAACCCTAAATATGGTTTTTAATGATACGGATAACATGAAACGACGATTAAAAATCATCGTTTTAGAATATCAACCCAATCTCCATTACGATCTTGCGAGATCGATGGAAAAAATCATGATCGTGATAAAAATATAAATTTTTAAGGAGTATACCTCTAGATCCGTCCTCCAGATCTAGCAACGGTTGACAAAGCCTACGCGTAAAAAACGACGCCAGTTCGCAGTGTACGGAGCCACGCACGTGGATCTACCGCCTTCTCCTCTGATTTCGCAACGATCGGAATTTTTGTGGAAAAATATTAGAGGCTCGTGCTAATAACGTGTTGTCAAGCATCAAATCTGGGGGGAAGACCCCAGTCCTTTATTTATGTAGAGGGAAGAGAGTACAAGGATAGGGTTACAATAGATACGGTCTTATCCTACGGATAAGACGTAATTCCAATACAAACACTCGTCAACATCCGTTTACAACAAAAAACATACTTAACTTTTCTCCAACAATAAAAACATTATACAGACTGCAAATAAACAATACGATCATAATAGTAAACACAAATTATTAACTCTTGGGCTTTATCGAATGAATACTCTGATTTGTTGATGAAAAATTGGAGTTTATCTCTTGTGGGTCCTCCTATGATGAGGCTGGTTTCCAAACTCAAGTCCCTTAAGACTGAACTTAAAATCTGGGGGGAGATTGGAGGGCTAATGATGTGACTTGATGTCGTGAGGAGTTAATCCTTACTCAAATCAATCTCGACTTGCATTCTAGTGTTGACATTTAGAAAAGGGAGCAGGAGTTGACATTTTGTCTGGCTGATGCACTTGATATTGAGGAATCTAATCTGAGGCAAAAAAGTAGACAAGATTGGTTGCACCTGGGGGACCGTAACACCAAGTTTTTTTATATTGCTATGAGATCTCGTCATAGTCACATGTAATCTTGGGCATTTGATTGCTTCTGATGGTTCTTGTGATGATGTTATTTCTAAACTTAGGATTGACGCCCCAAAATTCTATAAGAACCTTTATAACCAGAATGATTATTTGAATGCATTTCCCCTTCTTATTACTAAGAGAATCCTTACTTATGAAGCTGTGGTGTGGGTTGAGAGACCCATTCTAGAAGAGGAGGTGAAGATGGCCGTTTTTAGATTGCGGCTGATAAAGCCCCTTGGGCCTGATGGGTTTAATGGATTCTTTTATCAGAATGCTTGGGAAGTCATTGGTAGTGATGTTACTGCAGCTGTGCTATCTTTCTTCCATTCTGGCAAAATACTGAGGCAAATTAATCACACATTTTTGACCCTTGTCCCTAAGGGGCCCAATGCTACTGAGCTAAGGGACTATAGGCCTATCGCTTGCTGCAATGTTCTATATAAAATTATTATCAAGGTGTTGTGTAACAGGCTCAAAGGGTTGGTTATGGAGCTTATTTCTCCTAATCAGGCTGCTTTCCTCAAAGTTCGATTGTTGGCAGATTCTGCTTTGCTAGACCATGAGCACATTCAGGATTTTAGCAATCCTATGGGGGCTAGGGCTTGTATTAAGATTGACCTTCAGAAAGCTTTTGATTGTGTGAATAGGGAGTTTGTAAGCTTTATGCTTAGCCAGATGGGGTTCGGGAGCAGATTTGTTGGCTGGATCTATGAACGCATCACCACTCCCTCTTTCTTTGTGCTTGTTAATGGCTCCCCCTGTGGTTTGTATCATTCTAATAGGGACTGAGGCAGGGAGATCCCCTTTCCCCTTACCTTTTCGTTGTGGTTATGGAAGCGTTCTCATTATTGATGGCCAGAGCCAATGCCTCTAGAATCATACTCCCTATAATGAATATTGGGACCATCACCCACCTCTTATTTGCTAATGATCTTTTGGTCTTTTGCCATACTGATGCTAGATCCTTTGCTGGTCTTAAGGATCTTCTGTTTTCCTTTAAGCAGTTTACTGGTTTGGAGGTTAATTGGGGGAAGAGTGCGGTTATGTTCAGCAAGGGGACTAGAGAGCCACATAGATTGGCCAGTTTGTAGGGATTGCGCATTATGTCTACTATTTCCACGTATTTGGGGCTCCCTCTATCTGCAAATTATCCTAAGGCTTCCAAGTACTCCCGGTTAGTTGATAAGTGCAGAAGCCGACTTCAGGGGTGGTCATCATCCCTCTTTTCCATATCTGGCCATGTTGAGTTGGTAAAATCGGGCATTTATGGTATGGTATCTTTCTGGATGCAGGCATTTCAGATTCCTAAGTCCGTATTATGTTCAATCACTTCTTTGTGTAGGAAGTTTATTTGGGGCAAATCAAATACCTGGGCTTGGAATGAGTTGTGTACACCCAAGGAGGAAAGGGGTGTTGGTCTCAGGAATCTTTTTGATCTTAACAAGGCCTATGGAGTTCGCTTGACTTGGAGGTTACTTACTCACAACGGGCCTTGGGCCTCTTACATGAGGCTCCATAATGTGAGGGGGAGTGAGGGTTTTTATTTGCCCAAAGCTAATCCTATACAATCTGGTAACTGGAAGTTTCTTCTTTCTTATCAGGATGAACCTAAGAGACTTATCAGGCGGCATGTCAGAGATGGCTCTACTACTCTCTTTTGGTATAATAACTGGCTCCCATGTGGTCTCCCTTGTGATGTATATGATGTGCCTGCTGGTGATGAATGGAAACTGGTTTGTGATTATTGGGATCCATCAGGTTGGATTAATGGCCCGACTATTCTGGATGTTCAGCCCCTGCTTAGACACGTAGCTCTTACTCATGGTGAGGATTCTTGGTCCTGGATCCCTAGTGATTTCTGTGCCTTGAGAAAGGCATGGGAGGGCTCGCGTGACTATATGCTTCGATTTCCTTATTTTGGGATTGTCTGGTTCAGGGGGCATATCCCCAAGATGGCCATCACTCTTCTTTGGGCTATGCATGGCATGTTGGATACAACGATCTAAGATTTATTGTTTGATGATGACAAACATTTGTGAGCGATTTGATGTGTGTGTTAAGTGTTTGCAGGAGTGGCGAGGATGTAAATACCCAAACGATGACTTAGTCAAAGAGATGGATAAATTGCTATACACATAGCAATTGGACTTGGTCAATGAACTATACACATAGCAAAGAGGACTCGGTCAATTATGGGATGAGATGGAGAGAATACTATGGGATTGATTCATATCAATTAGAGATTTGGCAATATCCTTTTCCTATTCAAATCAAATCTCTGCAAATATCAAATCTCATATTCCTACTTTCTAGGGATACTTTCCATAGCAAAAGTGTAATTGAGATTTCATCAAATCTCTCATTCCTACCACTAAGGGAAATCAAATCCCTCATGCCGTAATCCTAGCTAAGGGATCCTCCTTTCCGCAGATCTCCATTGCATACCATAGCCTACATCTATATAAACCCTCTACTCAAAGGAAGAGGGAGAAGGCCGTAATTGATCATCCCAAGGAAATTGACAACATTCATTATATTGGGAGAGAAAGAGAGCTATGGCACACAAAAATTCCCCTTGCTCCTCATCTTTGCTGTGAGCATCTGCTACCAATTACCAAGGCTTCAAGTCTTCATCTTATAAGCCGCATCATCATTGCGGCAAAGGAGGGAAGTAACCAAGAAGAAGAAGGCGGCTAACATAATTTCCGTAAGGCAGTATTCTCTCGAGCATCATCCTCTCCGAGCCATCCAAGCCAAAGCTTCATCTTCAATGTAATCTTCATCAACGTTGCCGTAAGCCAAGCGATCTACAAGTCATGCACAAGGACCTGTGATTACTGCACCATCAAGCATCGTCAACACATAGGGGAGCCATGCCGACCTGCTTGCCTCACCCCTGCCGACCGACTTTAGAAGTGGTCATCGGTGCCGTCGACCCAGATCCGCTGCAGGACCATCTTGCTGCACTAGCTCTTGTCGACCCGGTTCTGCAAAGTCTGCCGATCGATGCTCTAGCAACACCATGCCGACGTTTTGGAGGAGTGATCTGTGCACAATCAGGTCGAGGGGCTGAGCACCACCATCTTACCACCGTCATCCTCTTGGTGCTACCGTTGACAAGCAGCCACGGAGAGATACTAACAGTCGTGCATCGTCTTGCTCTAGCCATTAGCGAATCCATATCCAAGTCTCAAAACGAAGCCATGCTACGAAGTTCCCATTGCCGTCATCATCTTGTCAACACAAACTTAGAGGGAGGACTTTTGTGCTCTATAGACTTTACTTTGTGTTGGATTTCATTATCATACTAACGGGAAACCTACTTCGTTTTTGGGTTTACATGCAGGCACTTGTGATAAGGGACCCAAGTCAATAGTTTGTGTTCATTCCCTTGCACCAGTTCCAAGACAGGTAGCAACATTACTTTGTACTCATGGAACAAGCTATTGCCGACCCATAGCTTGTGTGCCATCAAGTCTATTACATTATTGCCTAGCCATAATAACAAAGCAAATGAGGGGATCAGAGGTGAAACTTTAGTTGCAAAGAGGAACGTGACATCCACATATTGCCAGACGAGAGCCGGCCTACGCTGACTGACAGAGATGACTACACGAATACGAACTGAGTTTTTTTGAACTCGTTACTCTTTATATTCGTGTATTTGTGTATTGATCTCTGTAGGAAAAACTTTACCAGTTTATTGTGTTTCTGGGGGCTTGACGAGTTGGGGCTTGTCAAGGATGAGAGCATCTGACTAGGTCGATAGTGTAGAGCACGCGGGAGTACGTACGAGCTAGGTGAGAGTTGATTTGGGGATCTTGACTCATTGTAGTTGTACCTTGATTACAAATCTATCTAGTAGTTGCTTCCGGGGCTGGAGTAGGTCGTGGGGACGACCGAACCAGGGTATATCTGTGTGTACTCTGTGTTTGCTTTTTATTTACCATGCATGTGCTTATAACTGCGTGTGATTGTTCATGGGTTGTACGAATATTTTTATTATCATATTCCCCCCCTCTAGGCTAGGATTTAGATCCAACAAGTGGTATCAGAGCAGGTTTAGAGGATCTAGTCTAGATTTAATTAGGTGACAATGAATATATCTGATTGTGCTTTTGATGAAGGTCAGTCTATAGCTCGTCCCACTAAGTTTAACGGTGTAGACTTTGCATATTAGAAGGCTAGGATGAAAACCTATTTAGTGTCTGTAGATTATGATGTGTGGGATATTGTTGAAAATGGTTATAGTCTACCCACTATTAAAATTGAAGACATTGTTATGATTAAGCCTAAAGACAAGTGGGATTTAGCTGATAAGAAACTTTATACTCTTAATGGTAAAGCTATGAATGCGCTTATATGCTCTCTTGATAAATCTGAGTTTAACTGTATCTCACATTATCTAACTGCGCAGGAAAAATGGCATACGCTGGAGGTGACGCTCGAGGGAACATCGCAAGTGAAGGAATCTAGACTTGCGCTGCTAAGTACAGAACATGAGAGTTTTCACATGCTGCCATCTGAGTCCATCAAGGAGATGTTTGCAAGATTCACGGAAATCGTATATAAATCCAGCTCCCTCGGTAAGCCATACTCTAGCCATGAACTGGTACGAAAGATATTAAGGGCTCTGCCAAGCTCGTTCAGGCCTAAAGTCACAGCTATTCAAGATGCTAAGGATTTATCAACGATGAGAATAGAGGAATTAATAGGCAACCTGATGTCCCACGAGCTTGAGCTGCAAAGTATAGAAGCTAGAGAGAAACCTGAAGAAAAAGCCAAAGCTCCCACACCATTAGCTCTTCAAGCTAACGATGACGATCTTGATGAGGAGCGATCTCTAATGGTCAGAAACTTTAGAAGATACATTCAGACTGACCAAGAAAGAGCTGAGATGGGAAAACGGTTTACTCGTTCCAATAATTTTAATTCTAATAGAATTTCCTCTGAGCAGAAATCTACTAATAAAATGGAATGTTTTAAATGCAGGAGGAAAGGACACATGATGAGGAACTGCCCACAACATACAGCAAATGTCGCATAGAAGAAAGGAAAAGCCAAAGTGCTGACGTGGGACATGGACAGCGAAGCTGAGGATGAGGACGAGGACGAGGAGCATGAAGCCCACTCCGTTATGTGCTTAATGGGCAAACACAATGAGGTAGAATCCTGCACTAAAGCTGAATTTTTGAATATTTGCAATGGTATGCAAGCTAAAATAGATGTGCTAGAATCTACCATAGATGATTATAGGGAGGGTAGCTTTGAATTGCAACAAGAAAACTATGACTTTCTAAAGAAATTGATAAACTTAAAGAAGAACTTGTTGCATGTAACTCCACCATTAATATGTTGAAAATGGAGAAAGTTGGCTTGCCTCAAAAAGATGATTGTCTCTCTTGTCCCTCTTTGTTAAAAGATATTAGCATGTATAAGCAAGATTTGATAAAGCTTGAAACTGAAAATGAATTGCTTACTGAAAAGATTAACATGCTAAATCTTGAACTTAAGGAAAAAATGAGTGATTTTGAAAACAAAGAAGAGGAAAACAAGCGAGCTTTCATTAGTAAATGCACTTTGATTGTGAACGAAAATGCGCATTTGAAATCTAAAGTCGCTAGTCTAGAATTGTCATTAAAGAAATTTTCTATTGGAAAACAAAAGTTGGACATTATTCTAGGAAATCAACTTTATGGCAATAATAGGCGAGGACTAAGATATGGTTTTAAAAATGTTAAAAAATCAAAATATAGAAAAGCTCACATTGAAATAACAAAGGTTGGAAACTTTCATGCAAAGTGCTCTACATGTGGTTACGTTGGTCATATCTCTTATTATTGCAAATATAGGAACAAGAACATTAAGTTCAAGCAAATATGGGTTCCTAAAGATTTAATGACTAACGTGAGTAGACCCTGTTGGATTCCAAGGTCACACATAACATCTAAAGTGTAGGTGAGGTAGAGACTTGGCTAGGAGCTATGGATTGAACGCTTCATTTATTTAGTTCCTCAGCCAAATGACGACGCGAAGGTATATCTTCCTCTTTGAACTTAATGCATACCTTCATGGCATTTTTTCCCCCACTTTTTGTATGCTTGATTTATTTTATTTTGTGTGCTTGTTGGATTGATTCTAGCGTGTTTACTTCTTTATAAATGAAAAAGCAAAAAATGAAAAGGACAAAAAGCAAAAAATGGAGCTTAATGCATATCTTTTTCTTTGTATCATTCAAGTGATATAAGTGAATTATAATCATATCCATGTAGAAATTGTAGTATTATAATTATGGCGACATGTGTATGTTTTATTTCATAATAGCCATGACACGTTCAATGAATTGAAAATATGATTTCTACACCTACTTTCACTTCCACGAATTTTGAACGTAGTTGTACATTTGGAGATACTATTTATGAATACAGGAAAGTGAATGTAGGATGAGCATTAACTGAAAATCTAAACGATGTGATGTGTATTGCAATGAATAAAAATTGAGCAAAAAATTGATATGAAAAAAATTATAATAATATAGCTCACTATGAAAAATGGATACAATTCATGGCAATTACACTACCCACGAGTATCCAACATATGCTTTATGGGTAATCTTTAGTGTTGGTGTATTTTACTCGTCAAGCAATGCCAACCCCACATCTAAGAGTCCTTATAGGCTATGTTTTGGGGTTTGGTATCTTGAACTCATTTTTAATGAGCTGAGAAAAATCAATCCTAGGAGATATAAAGTTATTTGGAAAATGTTGGATTGGTTTTGGTTGGGTTTATAAAAGTATCTCCCTTTGTACTTCTATGCTTGATAATTGCACTTACACGTTGGTGTATAAACTCAAAATTATGATTTTCATTGTATTTGAAGTGCTAATTATATGAATGTCGTCATGCAAATGCTAGTTATAATTTATAATGCTCTTTTATTTTGCATGTTGTATTTTTTATTCACTTCATGAATGCTCTTTTGATGATAATAAAGGGGGGAGAAAAATACTTGGAAAGATTTGTGGATTTTGTGGTATTAGTTGTGTATGGTAACGTATTCGGTATTTGGTACTATTTGTGGTACTACAAGGGGTGGATACGTGTATCAAGGGGGATCATGATTATGGGGTAGCATGCTAGTAATACTATTGTTAGTGTGTTGCATGCTTGTGTGCTTGAACATCATGTATTAATTTTTTGCATACACCCTCCATTAAACTTCACACTCACGTGTCACGATGCTATTGTTTAACATCATTAAGTGCAAATCTTTATTGGTTTTTCATCATCAAAAGGGGGAGATTGTTGGATACAACGATCTAGGATTTATTGTTTGATGATGACAAACATTTGTGAACGATTTGATGTGTGTGTTAAGTGTTTGCAGGAGTGGCGAGGATGTAAATACCCAAACGATGACTTAGTCAAAGAGATGGAGAAATTGTTATACACATAGCAATTGGACTTAGTCAAAGAGCTATACACTTAGCAAAGAGCACTTGGTCAAGTATGGGATGAGATGGAGAGAATCCTATGGGATTGATTCATATCAATTAGAGATTTGGCAATATCCTTTTCCTATTCAAATCAAATCTCTGCAAATATCAAATCTCATATTCCTACTTTCTAGGGACACTTTCCATAGCAAAAGTGTAATTGAGATTTCATCTAATCTCTCATTCCTACCACTAAGGGAAATCAAATCCCTCATGTCGTAAGCCTAGCTAAGGGATCATCATTTTCGCACATCTCCATTGCATACCCTAGCCTACATCTATATAAACCCTCTACTCAAAGGAAGAGGGAGAAGGCCGTAATTGATCATCCCAAGGAAATTGACAGCATTCATTATATTGGGAGAGAAAGAGAGATACGACACAAAAATATTCCCCTAGCTCCTCATCTTTGCCATGAGCATCTGCTACCAATTGCCAAGGCTTCAAGTCTTCATCCTATAAGCTGCATCAACATTGCTGCAAAGGAGGGAAGTAACCAAGAAGAAGATGGCGGCCAACATAATTTCCACAAGGCAATCTTCTCTCGAGCATCATCATCTCCGAGCCATCCAAGCCAAAGCTTCATCTTCAAGGTGATCTTCATCAATGTTGCCGTAAGGCAAGGGATCTACAAGTCACGCACAAGGACCTGTGGTTACCGCACCATCAAGCATCGTCAACACATAGGGGATCCATGCCGACCTGCTTGCCTCACCCCTGCCGACAGACTTCAGAAGTGGTCATCGGTGCCGTCTACCCAGATCCGCTGCAGGACCATCTTGCCGCACTAGCTCCTGTCGACCCGGTTTTGCAGAGTCTGCTGATCGATGCTCTAGAAACACCATGCCGATGTTTTGGCAGAGTGATCCATGCACAATCAGGTCTAGGGGCTGAGCACCACCATCTTGCCGCCGTCATCCTCTTGGTGTTGCCTTTGACAAGCTGTCGTGGAGAGATACTAGCTGTTGTGCATCGTCTTGCTCAAGCCGTCAGCAAATCCGCATCCAAGTCTCAAAACGAAGCCACGATGCGAAGTTCCCATTGTCGTCATCATCTTGTCAACACAAACTTAGAGGGAGGATTTTTGTGCTCTGCAGACTTTGCTTTGGGTTGGATTTCATTATCATACTAAAAGGAAACCTACTTCGTTTTTGGGTTTACATGCAGGCACATGTGATAAGGGACCCAAGTCAATAGTTTGTGTTCATTCACTTGCACCTGTTCTAAGACAGGTAGCAACATTACTTTGTACTTATGCAACAAGTTCCAAGAGAAGCTATTTACGACCCATAGCTTGTGTGCCATCAAGTCTATTACATATTGCCTAGCCATAACAACAAAGCAAATGAGGGGATCAGCGGTGCAACTTGAGTTGCAAAGAGAAACATGACATCCACATCTTGCCAGACGACAGCCGGCCTGCGCTTAGTGACAGAGACGACTACACGAACACGAACTGAGTTTTTCTGAACTCATTACTCTTTATATTTGTGTGTTTGTGTATTGATCTCTGTTGGGGAAAATTTACCAATTTATTGTGTTTTTGGGGGCTTGATGAGTTGGTGCTCGTCGAGGGTAAGAGCATCTGACTAGGTTGATAGTGTAGAGCGCGCGGAAGTGCGTACGAGTTAGGTGAGAGTTGATATGGGGATCCTGACTCATTGTAAATGTACCTTGATTACAAATCTATCTAGTAGTTGCTTTCGAGGCTGGAGTAGGTTGTGGGGATGACCGAACCAGGGTATATCTGTGTGTACTCTGTGTTTGCTTTTTATTTACCCTGCATGTGCTTATAACTACGTGTGATTGTTCATGGGTTGCACGAATATTTTTATTAGCCTATTTCCCCATCTAGGCTAGGATTCAGATCCAATAAGTGGTATCAGAGCAGGTTTAGAGGATCTAGTCTAGATTTAATTAGATGGCAATGAATATATCTGATTGTGCTTTTGATGAAGGTCAGTCTATCGCTCATCCCACTAAGTTTAACGGTGTAGACTTTGCATATTGGAAGGCTAGGATGAAAATCTATTTAGTGTCTGTAGATTATGATGTGTGGGATATTGTTGAAAATGGTTATAGTCTACCCACTATTAAAATTGAAGACATTGTTATGATTAAGCCTAAAGACAAGTGGGATTTAGCTGATAAGAAACTTTATACTCTTAATGGTAAAGCTATGAATGCGCTTATATGCTCTCTTGATAAATCTGAGTTTAACTGTATCTCACATTGTCTAACTGCACGGGAAAAATGGCATACGCTGGAGGTGACGCTCGAGGGAACATCGCAAGTGAAGGAATCTAGACTTGCGCTGCTAAGTACAGAACATGGGAGTTTTCACATGCTGTCATCTGAGTCCATCAAGGAGATGTTTGTAAGATTCACGGACATCATATATAAATCCAGCTCCCTCGGTAAGCCATACTCTAGCCATGAACTGGTACGAAAGATATTAAGGGCTCTGCCAAGCTCGTTCAGGCCTAAAGTCACAGCTATTCAAGATGCTAAGGATTTATCAACAATGAGAGCAGAGGAATTAATAGGCAACCTGATGTCCCACGAGCTTGAGCTGCAAAGTATAGAAGCTAGAGAGAAACCTGAAGAAAAAGCCAAAGCTCCCACACCATTAGCTCTTCAAGCTAACGATGACGATCTTGATGAGGAGCGAGCTCTAATGGTCAGAAACTTTAGAAGATACATTCAGACTGACCAAGAAAGAGCTGAGATGGGAAAAAGGTTTACTCGTTCCAATAATTTTAATTCTGATAGAATTTCCTCTGAGCAGAAATCTACTAATAAAATGGAATGTTTTAAATGCAGGAGGAAAGGACACATGATGAGGAACTGCCCACAACATACAGCAAATGTCGCAGAGAAGAAAGGAAAAGCCAAAGTGTTGACATGGATCATGGACAGTGAAGCTGAGGATGAGGACGAGGACGAGGAGCATGAAGCCCACTCCGTTATGTGCTTAATGGGCAATCACAATGAGGTAGAATCCTGCACTAAAGCTGAATTTTTGAATATTTGCAACGGTATGCAAGCTAAAATAGATGTGCTAGAATCTACCATAGATGATTATAGGGAGGGTAGCTTTGAATTGCAACAAGAAAACTATGACTTTCTAAAGAAATTGATAAACTTAAAGAAGAACTTGTTGCATGTAACTCCACCATTAATATGTTGAAAATGGAGAAAGTTGGCTTGCCTGAAAAAGATGATTGTCTCTCTTGTCCCTCTTTGTTAAAAGATATTAGCATGTATAAGCAAGATTTGATACAGCTTGAAACTGAAAATGAATTGCTTACTGAAAAGATTAACATGCTAAATCTTGAACTTAAGGAAAAAATGAGTGATTTTGAAAAGAAAGAAGAGGAAAACAAGCCAGCTTTCATTAGTAAATGCACTTTGATTGTGAACGAAAATGCGCATTTGAAATCTAAAGTCGTTAGTCTAGAATTGTCATTAAAGAAATTTTCTATTGGAAAACAAAAGTTGGACATTATTCTTGGAAATCAACTTTATGGCAATAATAGGCGAGGACTAGGATATGGTCTTAAAAATGTTAAAAAATCAAAATATAGAAAAGTTCACATTGAAATAACAAAGGTTGGAAACTTTCATGCAAAGTGATCTACATGTGGTTGCGTTGGTTAAAATCGCCATGAGTGAGTAGTCTCTTCTAGGGTTGACGGGTTAGCCCTAAGACTTTAGGGGAGAGATGTAGATCCGGATCTCTAGGTTGAATTAGGAATAAAGGGGAGTATTTCGGTTGATCCTGTCGGATCCCTATGATAACTCGCACTGAGATTATGCCCACGGTCTGTGGAATTGATGAGCTTAAGGAGTACCCTTGTGATTTGAATAGGGAAATCGGTGGATTCAACCAAGGCTCTTGACCATGCCCGGATCGTGCCTTGAGGGGATCCACAGACGTACTATATCACTACATTGACGGCTACCACCATTGCGTCAATAATAGCCACCGGAATACTTCGCAATTCTAACCCACGAGAGTGGTATGAATTGAGAGATTAATCCCCTAAACCTAATATAATGTAAGGATCCTATTCCAATATTGATCCCGACGGTCTTAGCAGTGATCCCTAATACCCTAGTCCCTTTTATTATTGAATCAACAACGATACCACAACCAATCCTTTCAACCCGACAGCTATCTCGCTTCGAGATATAAAAATAATCTGAGAACCTAAATACACTGTCATCGTCCCTATGGGATCTGACATCGTTTATACTATAATTTGACACCGTTCGCTTACGGATAGAGCCCGGAATTGACACCTAGGGGCCATACTTTGCCTGGCGACCGTGACACTGCTAGGTGGAATCTTGGTGTAGGTTCCAGGTGCGTCAAGTTTTTGGCGCCGTTGCTGGGGACGGCAATAGTGTTTCTCAGTTTATTTTTATTTCGAGAAGTTTGCTAGCAACTCTTACCATTCCTATCCTTCCACCCTTTTATTCTTTTAATTATTACCTTGCTACTAATGGTATTTGTCTGAGTTGTTTTGGTGCATGAACACTGCTTCGGGGCATTAAGTCAAGAATTATTGTTCGACCCTAAGATTGAGAAAACAACAAGGGCTCTGAGGGCCTCAAGTAGAAATCAATCTCCCTCTGCTCAGATGGCAGACAATACTACTCATCCTCCTCGCACCGGGTCCATCAGGGACCACATGAAGCCTACATTTGGAAATAATTCTTCTATCCTTAGACCGCGATTGGCGGTGGTGAGCTTCGAGCTGAAGACGAGGCTTATAAATCTAATGCAGCAGGATCCCTTCTATGGGCATCCTCACGAGAACCCCAATCACCACATCGACACTTTCCTGGTAAAGTGTGACACTTTTAAGGCTAAGGATGTGAGTGATGATGCCATCAAGCTGCGGCTTTTCCCCTTCACCTTAAGGGATAAAGCCTCATACTATCTACGAGCCCATCCGCCCAACCACTTTACTACGTGGGAGAAATTGGCGCTTGCCTTTGTGGACAAGTTCTATCCACCCTCCAAGACAGTGCGGATCCGGGGAGCCATTTCAAATTTTAAACAGTTCCCGCAAGAATCTCTTTATGAGGCATGGGAGAGATTCAATGACCTCCAACATCAATGCCCTCATCACGGGATCCAGCCTTGGGACTTGGTTCAGAGCTTCTATAATAGGCTGCAGTCCTGCACCAAAATGATAATTGATGCTGTCGTGCAAGGCGCCTTGCTTGACAAATCTCCTGAAGAAGCCATAGACCTGCTAGAGCATATGGTAGCTAATAATCAGCAGTGGAGTGAAAAGCGAACTAATGTGACCCGGACCCCCGAGGTTAAAGCTGTCAACCATCTTGATTCTCACATCTTGATTCCATCCCTGCAACCACTAGCACCTCTGCTTATCATCCTGCAAAGGATTATGTAGTGCAAGGTTACATTCCTAGTGAGGAGCATTATAATGGTGTTGAATTATCTGAGTCTATGCAGTACGTCCAAGGAGAGGGACGAAATCAATGGCAACACCCAGCTGCTAAGAATCATCCGGGATTTTCTTATGGGAACCTAAGTGGAGGGTTGCAACCTCCACAATTCCATAGACCACCACCCCCTCCTCAACAACAAGTGCAGCCACAGAATCAACAGCAGAGTGGGTTTAGGCTAGCTGGGCCTTACCGACCACCATGTTATCAATTCAATTGCCCACCTCAGCAGGGCTACGCACCAAATCCGCCTCGATCCAATCTGGAGGCCACATTGGAAACATTTATGAGTGGGCAAGCCTGGTTCAACCAGGACACATCTACCCAGTTCAAGAATATAAATACTTCGCTCGATGAACTGAGGGGCCAGATGTCCCAACTTCTGAAGGACCAAGTGAGGTTGCCTTCGTAACCAGAGCCAAATCCGAGGGCCCAAGTAAATGCCATGGTTTCTGTTACCACGCGTGGAGGATGGGCAACTGACCCCGTTATGATTACGATTGTGAACAAGGAGAAAGTCATAACTGAAGAGGCCGTTATTGGCGGTGATAAAGAAGAGGCTCCGAAAGAGCCTACAAAGAATGAGGAGAAATCGGACTCACCTTCTACCACACCCACAACAATGCCGTCTCCTAATGATGTCACAAGAAACAAAGTAAGCCGACCTCCCCCGCCATATCCACAGAGGTTGGCTTTGGCTAAGATGGAGAAGAAATACTCCAAATTCACGGAGCTTCTGAGGGGCATACAACTGAACATTCCATTCATGGATGCCATCACGGAGATTCCCATTTATGCCAAATTTTTAAAGGACCTAATTACGGGGAAGAGGAAGCACAAAGAGATAAAGCTCATGGAGGACTCTACCTCTATTATAAAGAATCACCTGCCATGGAAGCTACCGAATCCGGAAAGCTTCACCGTTCCATGCTCCATCAGAGGGATGCCCATCAGCCGAGCTTTGATCGATCTAAGGCGAGCATCAGTTTGATGCCGCTTTCTATATTGAGAGATTGCAGACCGGAAGCGAATTGGAGCCGAAAAATATGTCCATACAGCTTGCGGACCATTCGATCACATATCCGGTAGGCATAGCCAGGGATATTATTCTGCAGATACCTCCTGGGTTGTGTGTTCCAGTTAACTTCGTTATTATGAACATGCCTGAGGGAGGGAGCTCCCAGCTTATACTTGGCCGCCCCTTCATGGCGACGACCGGTGTCTTAATTGATGTCCATGAAGGGACTCTCTCGTTGAATGTGGGCAACATTGAAGCTGAATTCAGGCTGCAGAAACCAATGAGGGAGCACGTTCGTGAAGAAGGAGCTAGCTATTTGGAGCTCCTGGAAGATGAAGCTGTAGGAGATTTTACTTCTGAGGTGGTCATGAAGGACCCGATAAGAACATGTGTTGACGATAACGGCGACCCAACAAACAACAAAGCGGTCGTCGCCTATATCCGAGTGTTGGATGAGGAGCTCTCAAATCATTCTCCGTATCGTGAAGAACCGGAGGCCATCGGTTACGCCATGGAGAAGCCTGGAATGGAAGGATGCCAGATACCGCCACATGGCATCATTGGCAAGAACGACACGTGAATCTCATGCGCACCAAATATTAATTGATAAACTAGAGGGAGTCGAGCTCATGACTCAAAATGAGTGCTTATTGGGAGGCAACCCAATCTTTTATATCTTGGATTTTCTTTTCCATTTTCTCATTTTTACTTTATTTATTTGAGAAAACCAAACAAAAACATTGTTTATTTCTCTTAAAACACAAAACCATAAAAATTTGATGGGTTCTTCCTTTTATAGGTTGAACATGAAGGGGCACGCAAATCGACATTTTAAACGGAAGAAAGCTGGAGGAGAGCAGCAGATTTGAAGAGAAGGCCAACGAAAAAGAGCGAAAAGGGGGATACAGGTTGCTCGACCGAGCATCCACTCTGCTCAGTCGAGCAATGCAGGCATGAGAAAGAAGAGCAAAAACGTCACTCTGTCTACACGGTCTGAGCATCATTTGCTCGGTCCGAGCAGACAGCGACTCGACCGAGCAGCCACCTGCTCGGTCGAGTAGCGCAGGCTTGCCAAAACGAAGAGAAACGACATTCTAATCTACGCGGCCCGAGCTGCCCCTGCTCGGTCCGAGTGGAGATCTGCTCGACCGAGCAGCTCCTACTCGAACAAGCATAAGAGGAAGTGTTCTAAACTCAATTTTTATTGTGTGTCCGACTCGACCGAGCAGCTTCGCTGCTCGATCGAGTCTATTTATCCTAATTATTCGGGCCCACAACCAAACAAGCTGGGTGTTTAAAACCTAACCCGTTTCATTTTTAACCCTAAGCTCTTAAAATTACCTTAAGCTCTCAAAATTCACTGCCCGAGCAACCCCCCACACCCTACTCGATCTCCCCCGTCGTCGTTTACTCTCCCTCCACCTGTGCCACCGCCTGCGCCACCCGTCTGGTCACTCCCTCTCTCTCCCCCTCCCCCCTTATCTCCGCTCCCCTTCTCTCTACTCCCCATTCCTTTCCCCCATTTCTGATCGACGATGGCCACCAGTAGCACCGCCCCCCACACTGGAGGTGCCACCCAATTACCCCCCCCCCCCCCCGACATTCCACCCTCCTCCTCCACCTTCCCCCCCTCTCATCACGCATCACAAACCCCCCTATCGCCCAGTCGCCGCTGCCCTAAGATCACCCCCGCTGCTCGATCGAGCACCCACGGTGCTCGAGCGAGTAGCTAGCCTCCTCTCGTCACAAACCGCCCAGCTGACCAAGCAGCAAATGTGCTCGGTCAGAAATTCTCGGACGAGCTAATCTGCTCGGACCGAGCAGTACATCTGCTTGGTCGAGCACCCCCAATTCAGCTAATTACCCCTATTTTAACTTTTATATACTGATTTTTTTCTTGTTTCTATTTCAGGTATGACTTGCCTACGTCGGGGGTCACTACCGGGATTAGCTTAGGGGAGACTTTCGATGCGCTCGCTCGGTCGGTACACTCTTTCCTCTATTTACTTTTATACCGACTCATCATCCTGCCATCTCCACGATGGTTCACACTAGAGGAGCCCCCGTACCTCCCATTCGTGGGAAGAGGAGGGGAAGAGGCCGTCCACTGGCGCCTCCTCTTCCCGACCCACACGTCGCTCCCGCCCCTCCACCCTGGCCAGCCACTGTGACTACTGTTGCACCACTCAGTGCTCCACATTCTCAGGCTTCTACAGAGCCTACTTCTCCCACACCTGAGTCGGTCACCACAGTCCAGTTCACTTTTGCTCGTGTCATATATTCACCCTCCACATTTTTTGATCCACAGCAGCGGGACCCACCACCTCCTCCAGATGGTGGTGCCCCTGCTTGATGTTGTTCCTACCCACTTTTTGCCTCCCTCATGTTATATTGTGTCCATCTGTCTTTTCGGGGCCCCGATCTTACATAGCTTGGTGGAGGATCCTCCATGCATCATTCCGTACATATGCATCATTTTTCTTCATCATTGCATCATATCATGTTTTTATTTCTTTTGCACAGTTTTTATTTTATATTCCCCGCCCGCCCACCCTATGTAGCATCATCTCCCACCTACTAGCGTTTTCTCAGCAGTGAGGACACTGTTGAGTTTAGCTTGGAGGATGAGCGCTACCGCTTTATTTTTCATTTTTCTTTTATATTTTCCTCCCTTCTTCAGCTTTTTAGTTTACTTTTCCACTCATTTTCCACCTTTTTATATTTTTTTCTCATTCAGCACCACGTTTTTCTTTTTGCCATGCATGCATGTCTGTTTTTCATTCTATTATTTTTTTTCCACCCTTTTCCTTTTTGCTGAGGTTGTTCTGCATGATGATACTTCTCGTAGCCCCTAGTAGTTACTCACGATGCTTATTATCTGATGACATGCTATTTAGGGTAGTTTCAGTTTTACTTTCTATATGCATGCATATTCTTTTGCTGATCTATCTGAATTGATGCCTGATATGAATTGAAAATCAAATGCATGAAATAGTATCTAGTATGCGCTATGTTGGTTAATGCACCTAGGTTCACGCATCACTAGAACACTTGGAGCATCTGATTTTTATCTCATTCACTTCTGTTTGCATGCTTGATGTTATTGTGCTTATTACTACATGCTTTTCAGTATTCATCTAGATGAATGGAAATATCCATGCTAGTTATGAGTTTAGTTAGAGTATTACCATATTGAACCGTTGTGCACCTCTTATGAGTGAACCGAGTGATTCATTATTTTCCTTCCCCACATATCTTTATAATTCTCTACATATCAGTTGGTTTCACCCCTACAGCTACCCTTACCGCATCTCACTTCCCAAAAATCCCAAAAGAAAAAAATATAGCTTCTAAATGAAATGAAAAAAAGGAAAAAAAAAAGAAAAAAAATGTGAAAAAGTGAAAAAGAAAAGAAAAAGAAAGAAAAGAAAGAAATAAAATCGTTTTGTACCCTTTTATTAGAAGCTATCACATATACTGGGAAAAATATCTTATTCCTAGATGCGACACCTCGAGCTAAACTTGGGGGGTAAATCAATTGATCATATGAGTGAGTATACCATTTGAGTGGAGACGGTGCACAACGGGGAGATTTGATAATGCTTGCACTTTGCGAAATACTTTAGTTTTCGGAGATTTTTCATGATTTGAAGTTGATATCTGAATAGCATGATTCTTTCAATTCTCTATTGCATGCTGGTGTAATTTCTATATGCTCCATGTGTATCTATTGATTGAAAAGTGCATTGCTAACTCTTTTTATACTAGACTCTATGGACTGTATGAGATTGATATGAGTTGATGGCATTATTTTAGGAGATTCCTATTTTTTCCTCTATTTGCATGCTAAACATATGATTAATAAAACTTGAAAACACCATTAGCATGTATCTTTACTATTCGGAGCATCGTGATATACTGTTGAGGCTTGAGATCTGATTGAATAACCTTAGCACCCTCCATCAATCTCTATTCTCCTTTTATTTTTTAATTTTTAATTCTTTTTTGTTTATCTCCCGACGTACCTAGTATTCGTCTTCCTCGAGGACGAGTAAGAGGTAAGCTTGGGAGATTTTGATGTGTCCATATTTTACATCTTTTCATAGCATCATGCCATTGCATTTCATGCCATTTTTGCACCCAAATCACGTATTTTCCTACGATATTGTAATTCTAACGTTATATTTGAGTTTCGTAGTGTTTTATGGATTTTCAGGGATTTTGGAGCGATTCGGGACCCATTTTAGATATGGACACATCTGACATGCCAGTGAGCACGTTGGAGACGCTCTACAAGAGTTCGCCGAGTTATGAGAGCCAGGAGTGGAGGATAGATCAAGAAGAGAGGAGAAGCTACAGGAGCTTCAGCAAATATTTTCCCAGGCGACTCGATCGAGCAAAGCAGCTGCTTGATCGAGCAGAGGCAAGACGAAGAATGGAGCAGATACGCATGCCGCTCGGACCGAGCACTCATGGTGCTCGATCGAGCGGCCCCTAAGTCCGACGCTCAGCCAACCTCCTACACGACCCGAGCAGATCTTTTGGCGACCGAGTCAGCTGGCTGCTCGACCAAGCAGAGCTGACTCGGGCCAAGCATACAGAGTGGAGATTTTTGGAGAAGCGCGACTCCCTGACGTACTCGACTGAGCAGAAGGGATGCTCGATCGAGCAGCCAACCGAGCAATCTCCTGCTCGACCGAGTCACTGACTCGGTCGACGACGCTGAAGGCTAATTTTGGAAATTTCGCGTGGCCGTCTGTTGCACGCTTGGGAGTGAAGAGTGGATCTGAGTTGCTGCGTCTCAGGAGTTCGTTCTTTTGTTAATTTTTTGAATTACTTTTTGATGGAGAGGAGATTAGAAAACGTTGTTAGATCTAAACCTAATTGTTTGAAGATTATTAAATTACTTTTGGAGATCTACTATTCTCTGCGTTCCAGAATTCTTGGTATTTCTTCGGATTACTGTTTGCTGTTGTTTTTCTTCGTCTTCGGCACGTAAGCTATTCAATCCCTATCCGATTAATTTTCTACGATGTTTTCTCTTGCAAAAATCATATTTTTATTCATTAAAATTGTCATGAGTGAGTAGTCTCTTCTAGGGTTGATGGGTTAACCCTAATACTTTAGAAGGGAGATGTAGATCCGGATCTCTATGTTGAATGAGGAATAAAGGGGAGTATTTCGGTCGATCCTACCAGATCCCTAGGATAACTCGCACTGAGATCATGTCCATGGTCTGTGAAATTGATGAGCTTAAGGAGTATCCTTGGGATTTGAATAGGGAAATCGGTGGATTCAACCAAGGCTCGTGACCATGCCCGGCTCGTACCTTGAGGGGATCCACTAACGAACTATATCACTACATTGACGACTACTGACATTGCGTCAATGAGAGCCACCAGAATACCTTGCAATTCTAACCCACGAGAGTGGTATTAATTGAAAGATTAATCTCCTAAACCTAATGCAACGTAAGGATCCTATTCCAATATCGATCCCTGACGGTCTTAGCGATGATCCCTAATACTCTAGTCCCTTTTATTATTGAATCAACAACGATACCATAACCAATCCTTTCAACCTGACAGCTATCTCACTTTGAGATATAAAAATTATCTGAGAACCTAAATACACTGTCACCGTCCCTATGGGATCCGACATCTTTTATATTATAATTTGACACCGTCCGCTTGCGGATAGAGCCCGGAAGTGACACCTAGGGGTCATACTTCGCCTGGCGACCGTGACACCGCTAGGTGGAATCTAGGTGTAAGTTCCGGGTGCGTCAGGAGGGTAGCTTTGAATTGCAACAAGAAAACTATGACTTTTCTAAAGAAATTGATAAACTTAAAGAAGACCTTGTTGCATGTAATCCACCATTATTATGTTGAAAATGGAGAAAGCTCGCTTGCCTGAAAAAGATGATTGTCTCTCTAGTCCCTCTTTGTTAAAAGATATTAGCATGTATAAGCAAGATTTGATAAAGCTTGAAACTGAAAATGAATTGCTTCTGAAAAGATTAACATGCTAAATCTTGAACTTAAGGAAAAAATGAGTGATTTTGAAAAGAAAGAAGAGGAAAACAAGCGAGCTTTCATTAGTAAATGCACTTTGATTGTGAAGGAAAATGCGCATTTGAAATCTAAATTCGCTAGTCTAGAATTGTCATTAAAGAAATTTTCTATTGGAAAACAAAAGTTGGACATTATTCTTGGAAATCAACTCTATGGAAATAATAGGCGAGGACTAGGATATGGTCTTAAAAATATTGATAAATCAAAATATAGAAAAGTTCACATTGAAATAACAAAGGTTGGAAACTTTCATGCAGGGTGCTCTACATGTGGTTGCGTTGGTCATATCTCTTATTATTGCAAATATAGGAACAAGAACATTAAGTTCAAGCAAATATGGGTTCCTAAAGATTTGATGACTAACGTGAGTGGACCTTGTTGGATTTCAAGGTCACACATAACATCTACCGTGTAGGTGAGGTAGAGACTTGGCTAGGAGCTATGGATAGAGCGCTTCATTTATTTAGCTCCTCAGCCAAATGATGACGCAAAGGTATATCTTCCTCTTTGAACTTAATGCATACCTTCATAGCATTTTTCCCCACTTTTTGTATGCTTGATTTATTTTATTTTGTGTGCTTGTTTGATAGATTCTAGCTTGTTCACTTCTTTATAAATGAAAAATCAAAAAAATGAAAACGACAAAAAGCAAAAAATGGAGCCTAATGCATATCTTTTTCTTTGTATCATTCAAGTGATATAAGTGAATTATAATCATATCCATGTAGAAATTGTAGTATTATAATTATGGCTACATGCGTATGTTTTATTTCATAATAGCCATGACACATTCAATGAATTGATAATATGATTTCTACACCTACTTTCACTTCCACGAATTTTAAACGTAGTTGTACATTTGGAGATACTATTTATGAATACTGGAAAGTGAATGTAGGATGAGTATTAACTGAAAATCTAAGGGATATGATGTGTATTGCAATGAATAAAAATTGAGCAAAAAACTGATATGAAAAAAAATTATAATAATATAGCTCCGTATGAAAAATGGATACAATTCTTGGCAATTACACTACCCAGGAGTATCCAACATATGCTTTATGGGTAATCTTTAGCGTTGGTGTATTTTACTCGTCAAGCAATACCAACCCCACATCTAAGAGTCCTTATAGGCTATGTTTTGGGGTTTGGTATCTTGAACTCATTTTTAATAAGGTGAGAAAAATCAATCCTAGGAGATATAAAGTTATTTGGAAAACGTTGGATTGGTTTTGGTTGAGTTTATAAAAGTATCTCCATGTGTACTTCTATGCTTGATAATTGCACTTACACGTTAGTGTATGAACTCAAAATTATGATTTTCATTGTATTTGAAGTGCTAATTATATGAATGTCGTCATGCAAATGCTAGTCATAATTTATAATGATCTTTTATTTTGCATGTTGTATTTTTTATTCACTTCATGAATGCTCTTTTGATGATAACAAAGGGGGAGAAAAATACTTGGAAAGATTTGTGGATTTTGTGGTATTAGTTGTGTGTGGTACCGTATTCGGTATTTGGTACTATTTTTGGTACTACAAGGGGTGGATACGTGTATCAAGGGGAAGCATGATTATAGGGGAGCATGCTAGTAATACTATTGTTAGTGTCTTGCATGCTTGTGTGCTTGAACATCATGTATTAATTGTTTGCATACACCCTCCATTACACTTCACACACACATGTCACGATGCTATTGTTTAAAATCGTTAAGTGCAAATCTTTATTGGTTTGTCATCATCAAAAGGGGGAGATTATTAGATACAACGATCTAGGATTTATTGTTTGATGATGATAAATATTTGTGAACGATTTGATGTGTGTGTTAAGTGTTTGCAGGAGTGGCGAGGATGTAAATACCCAAACGATGACTTAGTCAAAGAGATGGAGAAATTGCTATACACATAGCAATTGGACTTGGTCAAAGAGCTATACACTTAGCAAAGAGGACTTGGTCAAGTATGGGATGAGATGGAGAGAATCCTATGGGATTGATTCATATCAATTAGAGATTTGGCAATATCCTTTTCCTATTCAAATCAAATCTCTCCAAATACCAAATCTCCTATTCCTACTTTCTAGGGATACTTTCCATAGCAAAAGTGTAATTGAGATTTCATCTAATCTCTCATTCCTACCACTAAGGGAAATCAAATCCCTCATGTTGTAACCCTAGCTAAGGGATCATCCTTTCCGCACATCAGAAGGCCGTAATTGATCATCCCAAGGAAATTGACAGCATTTGGGAGAGAAAGAGAGATACTGCACAAAAATATTCCCCTTGCTCCTCATCTTTGCCGCGAGCATCTGCTACCAATTGCCAAGGCTACAAGTCTTCATCCTATAAGCCGTATCATCATTGCTGCAAAGGAGGGAAGTAACCAAGAAGAAGATGGCGGCTAACATAATTTCCACAAGGAAATCTTCTCTCGAGCATCATCCTCTCCGAGCCATCCAAGCCAAAGCTTCATCTTCAAGGTGATCTTCATCAACGTTGCCGTAAGCCAAGGGATCTACAAGTCACGCACAAGGACCTATGATTGCCGCACCATCAAGCATCGTCAACACATAGGGGAGCCTTACCGACCTGCTTGCCTCACCCCTGCCGACCTACTTCAGAAGTGGTCATCTGTGCCATCTACCCAGATCCGCTACAGGACCATCTTGCCGCACTAGCTCCTGTCGACCCGGTTTTGCAGAGTCTGCCAATCGATGCTCTAGAAACACCATGCCGATGTTTTGGAGGAGTGATCCATGCATAATCAGGTCTAGGGGTTGAGCACCACCATCTTGCCGCCGTCATCCTCTTGGTGCTGTCGTTGACAAGCTGTCGTGGAGAGATACTAGCTGTCGTGCATCGTCTTGCTCTAGCCGTCAGCAAATCCACATCCAAGTCTCAAAACGAAGCCACGCTGCAAAGTTCACATTGCCGTCATCATCTTGTCAACACAAACTTAGAGGGAGGATTTTTGTGCTCTGCAGACTTTGCTTTGGGTTGGATTTCATTATCATACTAAAAGGAAACCTACTTCGTTTTTGGGTTTACATGCAGGCACATGTGATAAGGGACACAAGTCAATAGTTTGTGTTCATTCACTTGCACCAGTTCCAAGACAGGTAGCAACAATACTTTGTATTCATGCAACAAGTTCCAAGAGAAGATATTGCCGACCTATAGCTTGTGTGCCATCAATGTAATGCCCTGCTAAGCTACTGCACAAGTACTAGAGGGGGGTGAATAGTACTTTAAAATAATTAAGAGGCTAATTCCTAATTACCTTGTAAACTCTACCAATTAATGCGAAAATGCGGAATAGTAAATAATTGACAACAAATAAACAATCGCAAACAAACGATATTACTGGGTTCGGATCCACCCAAGTCTCCCCGACTTGTTCCCGGTGATCCTACGTCCCAACCACCCGGATCACTTCTGGATACTTGAGTTAGAAACCCTAACTCAAGATTTCCACTATGAAATACTTGTGAAAAACCTTCACAAGTCAAATCATACACAAATGAAACTTGTGATTCCCACAACCCGGGATCACAAACACACTCACAACCGAGAGTGAATCACATACAATAACAAAGTAAATTGAAATGAAAGTTCTTACCACAAAATACCTATGCCTTGAGTAAACTTACGAATTAGGGCAAAGATGATTTTGGGGAAGATGAAGAGGCACCAAACCCTAGCTCCAAGTAGATGACCAACAATGGAGAGCTATGAGGTTGATGGTGACCTAGGATCAAGCACTTGGCTTGGAAGGCTCACAATCAATGAATCTCTCTTTTGAAATAAGAGTGAGAAGAGATTCAAGATTGGAATGAATGAGCTTTGAATGAGAGGGAATGATTTCTTTTTTATCTCTAAACTTGTCTTAATATCAGCCTTGAGTGCAATGAATGCAGCTCAACAAGTATTTATAGGATAGAGGAAAGAGAGAGAGAAAAACGTTTCAATTAAAGCTCCAACGGCTCTATTCTGAACCAAACTAGTCGATCAAAGAACAACCACCGACCGACTAGTTCATCAACTAGTCGGTCGGTCAATCAACATGAACCGACTAACTGGTGAACAGGGAATAGGTCAAAGTTCAGACTTAAGGAACTAGTCGGTTAAAGCACACTTGCCGACCGACTAATTTCACAACTAGTCGGTCGGTGAGTTAACTTAGACCGACTAAGAGATAAAACACAAAGTCTGAGAACAAATAGAATTAGTCGGTCCAAGAACAAAAGGTGACCGACTAGTTCATCAACTAGTCGGTCACCAAATGTACATGGACCGACTAATGACAAACAGTAACTAGGCATGTACAGTAGAAGCTCAACTAGTCGGTCAAAGAAGCATCACTGACCGACTAGTTCACAAACTAGTCGGTCGGTGAATCAACGTAGACCGACTAACTGTAAACAGTAAAGAGCTTAGAATTGAGAAGGCAAACTAGTCGGTCCAAGAAGGATTGCCGACCGACTAGATCACCATCTAGTCGGTTGGTTCTTCTTCTTGAACCAAATAACATGCACAAGAAGTCGTGAATCGAAGCGCGATGCTTCGGGAAAGTTAGTATGGACTTCTTACTAGTTCCTATGTCTAAGATAGGAGCGTTATGAAGATTAAAATGTAAGACCTACTCAAGGCTTAACATTCTACGGAACGAAGCTAAAAGACTATAAATAAAACTTGACGAACCGTCTTCGAAAGCTTCGATCCGAATCTTCATGACTTCTAAAATGGTCCAAAAGCTTCAACGAAGCTTTAGGCATACGATCACGTGCTTTGAGAAGTCTCGAGACGTCGCTTTGGATGTTCATATGAATTTGGCGACGATCTCCATAACTGCGCTCACAAATTGTTAGTTCACAATATATTTATGTTTGTTCATCATCCAAAACCAAATCCGGGGAGTCCAATATCCAACAATCAAGTCTATTACATTATTGCATAGCCATAACAACAAAGCAAATGAGGAAATCAGAGGTGCAACTTGAGTTGCAAAGAGAAACGTGACATCCACATCTTGCCAGACGAGAGCCGGACTGCGCTGAGTGACAGAGACGACTGCACGAACACGAACTGAGTTTTTCTGAACTCATTACTCTTTATATTCGTGTATTTGTGTATTGATCTCTGTTGAGGAAAATTTACCAGTTTATTGTGTTTTTGGGGGCTTGACGAGTTGGTGCTCGTCAAGGGTGAGAGCATCTGACTAGGTTGATAGTGTGGAGCACGCGAGAGTGCGTACGAGCTTGGTGAGAGTTGACTTGGAGATCTTGACTCATTGTAGATGTACCTTGATTACAAATCTATCTAGTAGTTGCTTTCGGGGCTGGAGTAGGTCGTGGGGACGACCGAACCAGGGTATATCTGTGTGTACTCTATGTTTGCTTTTTATTTACCTTGCATGTGCTTATAACTGCGTGTGATTGTTCGTGGGTTGCTCGAATATTTTTATTAGCATATTCACCCCCAACCCCCCCCCCCACCCCCCCAGGCTAGGATTCCGATCCAACATGGCAAGCTCCTCACACTGGACATACTCATTCGCTGGAGGGTTGCTACTTCCCCTCTTTGTGTGCTTTGTGATAATGGATCCCATGTGACTATTGGTCACCTCTTCTTTGAGTGTGGTTATACGAGGTACCTTCTTAGCAAATGCATGCTCAAGCTGGGTGTGATGGGCTCACTGCCTTCTTCTCTTTCTGGTGTGGGTGATTTGTTTCTTGCCACCTTTTAGAAGAAAGATTCTATTGGAATCTTGGCCAAGATTGTTCTGGCAGCTATGTTATGGCATATTTGGAGGGAATGCAACCAAAGAGTATTTGAGGGTATTAGCTCATTAAAGACCATCCTCTTCAATGTTATCTCAGCGGACGTCAGGATTGCACTTCGGCACATTGAGTGTGACCATCCTGCTGCTGTTGTCCCTCTTGCTAATTGGTGGTTGATCTGAGACATATGTGTCACTTGTAAGTTTCTATATGTGGGAGTTGGCTTGTTTGCCAATATCCTTGTATCTTTTGGTGCTACTGTTGGAAGGGGGGAGTTAGTAGTGAAGGGTGACGGAGCTTGTGCCCTCTCCCCTCTCTAGCATCCTTTCCTCTCTCCCTTGTAGCCTTGTTTTTCAGATTAATAAAGAAACTCACTTACCTTTCAAAAACACAAATTAGATATTGATAATACTAATTTGAGAAAATGGCTATGGTGAACTGAGAATGACAAATTAGTATAGCAGCACATTTGCGCAAAGAACGTGTTATAAAATATGCATGGTCTTTTACTGAAAAAAATATTTATAACATAAACACTTTTTGTAATACTCATTATTTTTCTTCTTCTGCTCATCAGTTGCCTTCACCAAGCCCTTCTGCTAACATTTGCTAAGTTTGTACTATTTATTTATTGATCAACCCAATCAAACTGATGGGAAAACGTAAAAACTAGTAGTTATGAATGATCTTGGGACCTTTGGTACCAAGACCATTAGTATCCAACCATGAATGTAAAGCCCATTAGTATTCTCTGTAATGGTTACATTATATCTCTATATAAATATAGTCTATGGCTTTAACCATACAGATTGATTCTCAACACGTTATCAAGCACGATGGTTTACACCAAAAATCTGAGCAAGATCAATTTTTTTCTGCCGTGCTTTTGCAAACTTTGTAAGGAGCAGGATCAGTTTATTTTCTTCGGATCTTTTGCTGCGGATCTTCTCTAGATCTAACGGATCTAGTGGTACATTGCTCAATTCTTTTTAGATCTAAACTTATTATTTTTATCATATAGTTTAGAACTATATAGTTTGGACCAAAATTAGATTAAATTATTAATTAAATATAAAAATCGATTTTTAATTCAAATTTCGATTTTTCCCCTAAAATCCCCTTTGATCTCCTCTGACTTCTACGAAACTCATCGCCGGCACCCGACCGAACTGAAGCCGGTCGTTCCTCGGTGCCGACACTTGCCCAGCCTAAAGCCAGGCTGGCCGCTCAGATCGGTGACGCCAACAGCAGCGCCCGACCGGAAGCTTCTCCATGAAACAGCCTGAAGCCATGTCTGAACCGGCCTCGAACGGTGACTTTCTGCCAAATCTTCGATGCTCAACCGGAACCCAACCGGAATCTTTGGCGCTCGACTGGAATCGTCGACGCCCGATCGGAATCGTTGATGCCCGACCAGATCGGGGCCGCCTGCAGCGGCACCGATCATTTTCATTGCGTCATGTAGCCGATGCTACCGGCCGTCGAAGCGAGCATGGCCGACCACGACGGACGCATGAATCCCTCATGTACACCGCCGGCCTTTCCATGCAGCAATCGATGTCGACGATGTCTCGACGACTGCCTGCATCGGTCGATATCGTCTATCAGTGCAAAATCAATCAGATTGATTGAAGCGATGCCGACTGAAGCAATGCCAGCTTGGCACATCTCCGCCTGCAACGGAGCCGTCGGGCTTCACCCCCCAATGGGCTTCGGCCTATTTTTTTAAAAAAAATTATTCAGTTGGTCCAGAAGCCCAAACCTACATCGATCGGACTTATGCCCAAAATTAAACAAATTATATTAATTAATTTGTTTTTAATTAATTTAATATATATATATATATATAATATATATATATATTCCTAAAAAATCAAAAAATTCCCAAAATTTAGAAAAAAAATCTGAAAAATATTAAAAGTTTCAAGCAAAATCAGGGGTTGTAAATAATTATTTTTTGGGGGATGTTTATCTTCGTAATTACTCAATATTCATCTTTTGGTCCATTCTGTGTGTAATTCATCATCTAGGCCTTTTAATACTGGATTAGATTATTATATATTTTTCATGTTTAATAATTATGAGGATACTGAGACCGCTCTGTCGTTAGTTAACTAACCTAACTGGTAATAATGTTTCCACGTGGTCTAATTAATTATTAAACATAGATATTTTATTCCATTAAAATGCATGTGATGTTGCATATTTTCATGCTTGAAAATCATATTAAACTGCCTTTGATATTTATTAAAACTACGTTGTGGTTCTGGATCGGCCAGTTTGTCACTGCTTTTAATTTTACACATTTTTCTTTTATTTTGAGCGAAAATGTAGTGAGTTTTAAATTGTAAAAGCCAAAGACCGTGTTCACTTTCCATGGAGACGGATGCCAAATCTGTTGGAGCTGTGACCCACAGGGTTTCCAAATTGTACTTTTTTATTTTGAGCTTTTGTACTTCGGACTATTTTTTGGACTTTGGACTTTTTAGTGGTGACTGGCTCATCCACACAACTAATTAATATGCTTGTTTCTGCATGAATTTAAATTTTACATCACTAATTAAGTAATTAATACATGCTATAATAGCCAAGATAGCGAGTGTCGATTTTGAAGTTATGGATGCTGCTGGAAAGAACTACTTGAGTTGGCAAATGGACCTGAAGTTCCACTTGCGCTCTCAGGGCCTAAGTCTCACAATCACAGCAACTGCTAACGCACATGCTGCTTCGACTACGGCTGCGTCTACTTCAACTCCAATGGTCTCTAATATAGATAAGGCAAAAGCCATAATCTATATCAAATGACACATGGATCGGACCCTGAAGGCCGAGTACCTAACAGTGGAAGATCTGTATGAATTGTAGACTGCTCTAGAGGATATGTACAAACATAAAATAGAAGTGGTCCTCCCTTGAGCCCGTTATGATTGAGAAAATCTCCGACTTCAAGACTTCAAGTCAATAGCTGAGTATAACTCAGCTCTACATATCATCACCTCATGCCTGAAGCTGTGTAGTAAAGAAGTCACAGAGACATGCCTGTAGGAAAAAACATCACATACTTCCATGAGAAGAATGCTATCCTCATTCAACAACATCGTGAATGAAATTTCACGAAATGCTCTGACTTACTCTCTTACCTTCTTATGGCTGAGCAGAATAGAGACATCCTACTTGTCACTCATAACTCATGCCCTGTTGGCACTGCTCCTCCTCCTGAGGCCCACAAAATTTCCTCTCAGAAGCCAAAGAACAAGCAAAAGGGCCGATTCAATAAGGGGAAACCAACAAAGAAGCAAGCCAAAGGGCCTCCCTAACAAACCCGAGGCCCTCCCTAACACAACAATAGTGCAGGGAATAAGAAGAAGTTCACGTGGAGAAGGAACAACACATATCAGATGTCTACTCCCAAAAAGGACTGGGAAGAAAAATGCCACAGATGTGGCATGACTGGACATTGGTCTAGGATCTGTCATACTCTGGCCACCTTCAGGATTTGCATCAAGCAAGCCTGAAGAGTCCTGCATTAATAATTATGATGGTCATGTCAATACAATCTTTGGACCATCAAATATAATAGAAGAATCGGGGGAAGCCATCTTACTGCTCCTTAATAATACACAGATTATATTTAAAGATGCCTTATTCTCTCCAACCTCGAATAGAAATTTATTTAGTTTCAAGGATATCCGTTTAAATGGATATCACTAGAAACTATCGAGCTAAATGGTAACAAATTTTTGTATGTAATGATTCAAAAAGATGGTGTCAACCCCATCTTAGAATGCTTTAAGGGACTCCCATCGGGTCTCTATCTTACAAAAATTCGACCAATCGAAGCTAATCTAACGGAGCACATAAAGTGCCCCAAATCACCAGAATTCCAACTCTAGCATAATCGCTTTGGTCACCCTGAATCGATAATGATGCACCACATCATAACCCAATCCCGTAGACATAATTTGAAGAACCTGAAAATTCTTCAAAATGGTGAATTTCCTTGTCCCCTTGTTACAAGGGCAAATTAATAACGAGACCCTCCCCACTAAAAGTAGATATGGAGTCTCCTAGCTTCCTGGAGAGAATACATGGAGACATTTGTGGGCATATTCACCCCTCAAGTGGCCCATTTCAGTACTTTATGGTACTCATAGACGCATCATCAAAATGGTCTTTTGAATGACTACTGTCCACCCACAACTTAGTTTTTCCTAAGCTTATTGCACAAATAATTAAGTTACGGGCCCATTTCCCAAACAACCACATAAAGAAAATCTGTCTGGATAATGATGGAGAATTCACATCACAAGTCTTTCAAAACTACGGCCAAGCAACTGGTATTGAAATTGAAATCCAGTAGCCCATGCTCATACATAAAACGGGTTAGCGGAGTAGAGTCTCGTATAAAGTGACTCCAATGGATTGCTCGTTCATTGTTAATGCAATCCCAGATGCCTATAAATGCATGGGGACATGCAATTCTGCATGTTGCGTTGTTAATAAGAATAAGACCATCTGGAGGTCAACTATATTCTCCAATGCAACTTGCATATGGAGCACCACCAAATATCTCTCATTTGAGGGTATTTGGTGCACAATCTATATCCCCATAGCACCACCTCAGAGGATAAAAATGGGTCCTCAGCGTCGTCTAAGTATTTATGTAGGGTTTGATTCGCACTTGATTATTAGATACCTAGAACCCCTTAAGGTGACGCCTTTAAGGCGCGTCTTGAAGACTGTGAGTTTGACAAAAATAATTTTCCCAAACTAGGCTTAACCTCTGAGAAGCCTGAAGCTTCGGAGACCATTTCATGGGACACCAAAACATTGTCTCATTTTGATCCGCTTACTAATAAACGTGAAGATGAGATCCTGAAGATCCTTCATATACAGAACACAGCTCACTTATTACCGGACAAGTTTACTGACAACCATAAGATCGTCAGGTCAGACGTCCCTGCTGCTAATACGACAGCTAGAATTGACATACCCAAAGATGAATGTAATCCACCGGTAGCAGAAGTAGCCGTACCTCAATTAAAGAGAGTACGTTCACCAGGCTCCAAGGATAAATTTCCTCGAAAGAGAAAAACTCCGGGAGATACCATGCAGCTACCACCACAGGATGTTGAGCTCAGACCAGTACCTTAATTCCCAAGAAGAGGAAAATATTGGAGAAATATCATTAAATTATGTACATACTGGGGAGGTATTGGAAAGAGAAAGCATTGTCGTCGTCGTCGACTTTGCGTTCGATATTTCCATTCATGTCGCTGAATGCAATGATGATATCGATCCACACTCTCTAACTGAATGTAAACACAGAGATGATTGGCCAAAATGAAACGAGACAATAGAAGTAGACCTGCTGGACTCACTCTTGAAACGCAAAGTTTTTAGACCAGTAGTCCAAACACCAAAAGGTGTAAAACATATGGGATCCAAATGGGTATTTGTCAGAAAAAGAAATAAAAATAAGCAGGTCGTACGCTACAAAACACGTCTTGTAGCTCAGGTTTTTTCCTAACGACCGGGGATAGATTATGAAGAAATATATTCTCTGGTCATGGATGCGATCACTTTCCGATTTATTATAGGCTTAACAGCTAAGGAAGGCTTAGATATGCACAGCTCATGGACGTTGTGATTGCATATCTATATGGAAATATAGATAAAGATATCTATATGAAACTCCCAGATGGCTTTAAACTGCCTACAGCTATAAAAGAAAGACTTCTGAACGTCTACTATGTTAAGCTACAAAGATCATTATATGGTCTAAAACAATCGGGAAGAATGTGGTATAACAAACTCAATGAGTTCCGTGTACAACAAGGATTCATAAAAAATGAAGTCTGCCCTTGCATATTTATAAGATCAAGGCAATAAGATTTGCAATAATCGTCGTCTACGTAGACGACTTTAATCTCATCGGATCTCCTGAAGAGATAACTGAGATATCTGAAACCCTAATAAAGACTTTTGAAATGAAAGACCTATGCAAAACAAAGTATTGTCTTGGCTTACAAATTGAACACCTCAGCGATGGGATCCTATTACATCAATCCACATGTACATGGAAATTGCTGAAAAATTTCCACATGGATAAATGTCATCCATTGAGTACACCAATGGTCGTAAGATCTTTGGATGTACATAAAGACCCCTTCCGTCCGTTGGAAGACGTGTATGATATATTAGGTCCTGAAGTACCTTACCTGCGTGCCATCGGAGCACTTCTTTATATGGCAAACTACACACGTCCTGATATAGCATTCGCAGTTAACCTACAAACCAGATACAGTGCAGCACCCACAAAGCACCACTGGAACGGAGTTAAGCATCTTATGCACTACCTCCAAGGGTCTACTGGCATGGGATTATACGTCCCGAAAAGTGTATCCTCCACTTTGATTGGTTATGTAAATGCAGTTTACAGGTCCGATCACCACACCGAAAAGTCTCAGCCTGGTTTCGTGTTCACCTACGAAGGGACAGCCATCTCCTGGAGATCTGTGAAACAGACCACGTCAGCAATCTCATCCAATCACTCTCCTGGCGATCCATGAAGCAAGTAAAGAATGCGTCTGGCTACGTTCAGTCATTCACCACATCCTAGTGACTTTCGGCCAGAAGACAGATGACCTTGAGCCAACCATTATATTTGAAGACAATGCAGCCTGCATAGCTCAACTACAAGCTGGTTACATCACGGGTGATAGGACGAAGAATATCTCCCCCAAGTTCTTCTGGACACACGAGCTACAAGAAGAGAAACAGGTCGTAATGCACAGATTCAATCTTGTGACAACCTTGCAGATCTATTTACTAAAACACTACCTCGATGTACTTTTAGAAAACGTGTAATACCCATTGTTCATAAATACAAGTGTAATATACGTATTTTGGATGTATTCGCGTGTATCACTATTGTGAGTATTTTCACTAATTTTCTCTAACTTTTATAAAGCCAAAAATTATTCTTCAACAAATTTAAACATCATTGGCATTATAAAGAGTGAAGTATTTGGTTGAATACATGGTATAACATGGGGTATTTGGTATTAATTAGGTATTCTTAATTTTATATATAGATATAGATATAGATATATATATATATATATATATATATATATATATATATATATATATATATATATATATATACATTCTTGGAAAATTCGTAAGGAGACTAATTGCAAGTTAGGTGTCAACCTCATAACCCATTTTGTTCTCATCTTGACAGTTAGCCTCCCATGTGGCATGCGATTAGAGGAGATGAGATGATGAGGAATGAATCGGAGTTTTGGGGAAGAAAAAAGAAAGAAAAAAAGACCCAGCACATCTCCTTCTCTTCTCCCCTCACGCAACCCAGCAAAGAACCCCTCTTCCTCCTCTCCTTCCTCACACATGAACCCCTCAGTCCATCCTCCTTCTTCCTTATAGCCGAATTCCCCAAACAACTCAACAGCTCCACCACCCTCTCCACCAACGTCACCACCTCCACCTTCATCAAAACCCTAATTGCCCCATCATGGATGATCTTGAAGAGGAGTAGCTTAGAGATTGTTGGGGCCTTCAAGGAGAAGGAGGGCCCCAAAAAAGTGAAAGACATCTCAGGTAGGCTCCAAACTTGGTTAGATATGATCTAGTTAGAATCGTGTAAGATTTTTCCCTGGTCTCTGTCGAACTTGACCGTAGACGAAACTATACGACCGTACAGCCCTTTTCATGCGACTGTATGGTGGTCAGTAGCTCCATACGCTCATAAGAACAACCACGTACACAAACTTGGCTCCACACCGCCATATGGCCATAACCATACGGCCATGTCAAGCTTTGAAGCTTCGAGACTTAGATACGACAGTATATTGCGCTTTAGACTCCACACGGCCGTATGACTAAAACTCATACGGCCGTGTCGTTGAATTCCATACAGCCGTATGTTCTAAACCATACGGCCGTGTGCTCATTCCTTCACAGCCAACTTAAATACATCCAACTTAAATCCATACGGCTGTATGGATTTCACCATACGGCCGTGTGGATCTTCCCGCCTCTCTTATAAAATCCACACGGCCGTATGGAAAATTCCATATGGCCGTGTGGCTATAATCTTCATAGTTCTCTCAGCTTTCTTAATTCATTTTGCTGCTATTCTTATAATACAATTGCCATGTTATTCGCGTTATGTTCATGAACTAAATCTCATATTATGGTGTGTATCAAGGTATAAGTATGCCAAGCACTTCACTTTCACTTAGTTGAACTTCATGCTTAGAAAAGATGAAAACTAACTCCATGATGTAGTTACTTGATTATTCATGCTAGCAAGATATTTCATGTTATTGTTCAAATTGTTGTATATGGAAATTGTTCACAAAGAGACGACATGCAAATGAATGTGACTAATGAACATGGAGAAATTTTCATGTTGTGATGATGAAAGAATGGAACAATTCTAAGAGTGGTATTAAGACCACTAAAAGTAATATATTTTGAAATGATGAAACAAGTGTAAGATGAGATGAAAAATCTGGAATTCAGTCCATACTAAAATGGGTGAAGCTCTAGATGTGGGTTTGGGGAGGACAAGTGTAAGAAGTAGGTCTTAAGGAGCGGACACAACTAAGGCTCCCACTTGCACGCTGAGCGAGGGAGTTGGCTAAGTATGGACATAGCTTGATTCTCACTCACACTCCCATGAGTAGGCAGAAGGAGTGGGCAGACTTAGAGAGGCCGGTGGTGTACCCGTGCTGCACCATGACAGTAAATGATGGTTTGCTCTGTTTCTACTGAAAACCCGAGATTTCTCACTCCCTTCTGATGAGTTACGAGAGGGCCCCTTCAGTGCTCGTGTCGCTGGTTGAGGTACCACTTTTCACCCACCTTGGGTGAAGTTCAGCTCCTTAAGTGTCATATTATTTACATGGGTTCCCAAACATGGAAAGTGATAACTTAAAGTAATTGCCTTTTATTTCATAAATGCTGCTACCACATGTTAATTTGTTCATCTGTTATTCTAATGTTGCTATCTTATATCAATATGTTCCACTGCTTACTTTCAGCACTTGTGTATTATAATATGGTTGCTTATGCATGTTTTACAAGTTCTCCGTTAATATTTGCATGTCATGTCGTGAATACTTTTATATGTATTGTGACCATTACTTGTTAGACCACCCTTCCTAGATAGGTAGTCCAGTTCTAAACTGGATCCTATCTAGCTTAGTTAGGAATCCTACTGGGTCACACTTTGACGTACCGCATTTACCTTTCCAGGTCTAGAAGCATGATAGTCAGAGCAGTGCTAGACTTAGAAGCTACCCAGAGATGGAGCCTCCGAGGGTTGTTTGGTCTAGTTGTTCTTTCAGGAGTAGTTAGAGAGTGAGACTTACTTGTACAGAGTGAGAATGTTTTCCTTTTGGGTTCTTTGGGGGATTTTCTTGTTTACTTCTTTTGTACTCAGTTCAGAGATGGCATATGTAAAAGATGTATCATTGTATAAATAAAATGGAAAGTTTGGACTTTGGACTTTTGTTTAGTTCTTTGTTTTATTTTCAGTGATAGATCTTTACTTGTACTTCCCGACACGTGCGTAGTGACCTGCAGTTTTTCTTGTTACTTTCTCTCTTTCTACGTAACCATCGTTGATCTGGGAATACCTGGGACGGATTTGTACTTCACGGGTATCCTAGAAAGCAGGTCGTTACAAAACTTGTAAGAGGGATTAGGATGAGACAACTAAGAGATATACATGCATGAAGCTTGTATATCTCAGGAGGAGTTAAATGTTGTATTTTTTCCCCTTTGCTATGGTTTTTCCCACTGGGTTTTCAATAACCAAAGGTTTTAACGAGTCAACCACATTAGCTCAGGATTCAGAAATATCCACTACTAATGATATCCACAGAACAAGGGAAGTCAAAAAGACTTGTGCTCTTTAATTCAGTATCCATACGTTTCCGGCCCTCGTAATACTCATAAGCACTATGAATCCTGAAGCATTCATATGTCTAGTTTACAATGATAGATGGATAAGTGGAAGTGTTATGAATGGTCTTGGGACCTTTGGTATCCAAGACCCTCAGTATACAAGACCCTTGATATCCAACCATGAATGTAAAGCCCCTTAGTATTCTTTGTAATGGTTACTCTATATCTCTATATTAACATAATCCATGGCTTTAACCATAGAGATTGATTCTCAACAATTAATTTCTTTTTGAAAAAGTAAATTTAACAACCTTACAAAATAGGAAGCATAGCTGTTGCAATTGATTTTACCCAACAAACACCAGAGTTTACGAGAAGTGAAGCAGGTTGGTAGTCATGCATACAGAACATTAACAGGCAGATCGCCACATTGTCTGCCTGTGGTGCAACAAAACATGCTTTTTCGTGGTATTATCTAAGACAGCAAAATACCGTTCCACACGTTATAAACGCTGATTAATTCCACGCAGCAGCGAAGGCAGGTGAAGTTTACAGCACTTACAAAAGTACATTAAAAAAAAAGTGAAAGTAGAAGTAAAAAATTATGTCTGCACAGTTACATTATTCCAGGAGTTTGGTTCCTGCAGTGAAATCTGGAACTCATGTCTCTATTTATCTCCATACCTGATGAAGATGAAAACCAAAGCAGGGAGAAAACCTCTTCCCAGAGCTAGCATAAGACAACTGCTTGGTTTGGCTTTCTTTTTTTCTTTTTTCTTTTTTGATTCCACAAAAGTTACTAGGCCTTTTGTCAAGCGTATTTATTCCTGTAAATAAAGTACAGCAAACAAAAATTATTAGCTTATACAACCAAAAGAAACTTCCTCAATAAACACTCAGTTATGATCTGGTTTCTGTTTCCCCCACGGCGCTCAAGAGCCTAAGCCTGTCGCTTCTTATTTAAGGCTTATCGTTATCCAAGCAGATATCATCTCATCTCCATAGAAGGCAACAACCAAGGTTTTGTTCCTACATGGTTGGCATTTTAATCCTCGCTTTCGAACCAGACATCCTACAGCTCTTTGACCCTCCACCCGTAAATTCTTAGAAGCTTGAAACATACATATTAGTACCCCTAGCAACTATCAGCTCTGGTCACACAAGTTCAAGCATTAAGCTACCCTGGGATTTTAGCACTCTGCACACGCACTCTGAACCCACAAAATTTATATTAAAAAAACTAAAAACCAACAGATCATGTGCCTCAAGGTATGCGTGTGCAGACAACATATCATGAACTTTGAAAACAAAATGATTTCATGAAATAAATGGAAACAAATAAGTGGCACAAGTTCACATATATTTGAAATAAAAATAAAAATACAAAACTACTCTGGAAATCAAGCAGACTGCATATGATTCTCTTTGTTAAAATTCACCACGATTTTGTCTCCCTGATGAAAAAAGAACAATAATAATAATAATCAGTTGGCAAAACTCTCAACCATTAAAATTTTGTTCGTCTTGTAACCTTTACCAAAGTCTATGTATTAAGGCTAAGGATATCTGAACACTAACTGATTTATACCCGTTATTACTACATGTCATATAATTGGTGTACTTCTCTCTCATTGTTTCAATTTAACCTACCAAATATGCTCTGGTAGTTTTTTAAAATGTACTTCGGAAAAAAAAATCGTTTCCTTCAATCTATCATTTGGATAATTATGCATGCACTTGCCCTCCATTTACTAATATGATCACTCGGAAGGAATGGCCCCCATTAAACTCGGAAATAATCGGTATTTAATGGTCAGAGATGACCTAAGGTAGGTGCATATTTTCAAGGCAACAATCGCTGTATTGTCTAACTACCTGGCATATATAATTCTCAAGAGCAAGCTGTGTGCCGAAAGTCCAGCTGCTGAAATTACAAAAATTCGCACACATGGATTCAACTGTCATTTTGCTACAATAATATGCATTTGATACATTGCCCAACCATTTATATGTATATATGTATGTGAACGTGTATGTGTGAAAGAGTTGAACTACAAAATTTTAGTTTATTTTTTGATACATTTTTTGGTATTGCATAATACCAAAATGACATCTCCGGAAATAAGGGCATCTCAGGAAAAAAAATCTCACTATAGTTTAATAGGCATGTTGTCACATGTGAATACATCTTTTCTACTTCACAAAATCCACAACATGGTTAGCAAAACGTAAAAAAAATGGATACTCAGCAAATGTAATAAAGCTATTCACACACAAGAAAGCAATAGCATCGACTATGAAGGTCCGAAATAATAGAAAAATTATTAAAAGCTTAGGTTAGTGCCAGTGGGTGAACTTCAGAAAAGCTTGCAACTAGATTCAAAGTAATACAGAATGACTGATTTGCAAAAGAATGTCAAATGCAAAAGTAGTGGATTTACAAAAGAAACGGAAAGGTCAAAAGTGAGGGATATACAAAAGAAAAACCAAGTGTATAAGCATTCAAGATGGATCAAAAGCTTGCAACGACAAAGCACGGTCAGTCATATGATTCTCTTATAGTACAGGATAGTTAGACATATCTTCATATCCATGGCGATAACAGATGGCATTTTAAATGTGTTGACTTCAGATATTAAATATTTCAAAATACTGATACATATGAATTGCCCTTAATAGTTTCCCCTTTTACCATCAAGGCAGCTTTCAAAACATCAGCAATATAGTGTCAATTATAGCATCTATAGCTTATTGCAAGCATTGCCGAACCTTGTGATTGTTTATTCACATGTGTTATTTTTTTAAATGAAAATGGAGCTATGGATAACCTTTGGATTTGTCAAAGTTGACACAAAATTATAAATGAAAAGGGGAAAAACATTGGCCATGCTGTTCGGCTGCACAGGGTTAATTTTCTTATTTACTGCTTCAGTAAGCTATCTACTTTTTTGAGTTACTTTTATCAATCTCCACATTCTTTATTTTCCATTTTGCTGCTTCATCCCCCCATGACCACAGTTGTGACCCAAATCCGCATGCAAGAAGAAGTCAATGTCTTACTATCACTTATCTGTTGACTCACTCCATGAAGCATGCTCCATAACCAACATCATATTTATGCTATTAGTTGGATTGATACCATTGCTGCTACTCGCTCATCTCAACCTTAAAATCTGGGGTAACTGGATCCAAATCAAATTACTGGCTATCTTATACAATTACAAGTTCTAACAGAGGGATTAAATAGTCATTAACTAGAGTACATAAGACCACAAGAACTTCATAGACCAAGGAACAAGGGAAAGCACGTTTTTTGTTTTTCAAAGGGGAACACTACGACAAATCAGGAAAAAAATTATTATCTCAAAGTTTGCCTAAAGGACTTAAAAAAATGAGGAAGGCAGCAAAATAGTACAATCCTACTCCTACACTAACAGAACACAACATGCATAACGCTATCTTAATACCCTTGCCTTGAGAAACATATTATTCGTCACATATGTTAGACAATAAAGAAAATGGGATTGAAAAAAATATACAAACGAATGTTTGAAAACTTAGTTTCAATTTCAATACCTGAAAAAAAAACCCCTTTGTTTCAACAATTTTCGGTAGTTCCATTAGTTTTGGTTTTAGTTTTACCTAAATTTATATGCATGTGTGTAAAGCGAAAATAGAGGTTTGGGTGAAAACCAAAAAGTTGTGGCCGTCGTGTACTAGTTTCGCCGGCACTAATCAATCCCCAAAACTTGGTTTCAGTTGACGAACTATTAAAATCAAGAAAAAAATTAAAATCAGACATTAAAACAACAAATTGGTGATGGTTTAAGGAAAATCCCTCAAGGAATTCGTAAAACCCCAAAATATCAAGCAGTTCTCAAGATCTTGTAAAAATGCCATTGAAAAAGAGGAAATACGCCCGCGGTTTTTTTTTTTTTTTTTTTTTTGGGGGGGGGGGGGGGTGTGATTTGTGTGCGTTGTCATGGATTTGTGTGAGTTGTCAACAGCCATGAACATTTCTGCTCCCACTTCAATCGGGAGGATGAGGGCAGGCAGGGGACTGGGTTATCACTAGGTTCGCCTTTATTTGTTGTTCATATGGGTTGTGGGTCTTTAAACCAAAACCCAACCTATTGAATTGAGTGAGTTTAAGTCAGATAAGTTTAGATATTAAACCCAAAACCCATAGTCTTTTATTGCCTTGGCTAATTATAATTTATATCGGTTTGGGTAGTCAAATCCAATCCGATTTGACCTGTCAACTTTAGTTATCTTGGTCTTGTTCACTTAGGGCTTGTTTGCAAGAGAAGGGATGGGGTTAGCCTTAACCACTTACTAGCCCTTCCAAACACTCAAAATACAAGGGAGTGGAGGTAAAGGGTAGAGTGGGTATATTTTTTAAAGTTATTACCCAATGATTGCCTTTGTCTCCAGGAGGGGAGTTATCAATCCCCACTCCAAATTAGGTTTAGCTCTCTCAAAAATTTAATAACCCTACCCTTTTACCACCGAACCAAAATATCAATTAACTCCTTACCCCTCTTTCACATCACTATGACGCAATTATTGCTCCACCCCATCCCAACTCCTCTTTCAAATGTCCATAGCCCCTACACCCTTGCTCTTGCCAAACAAGCTCTTAAAGCTATCTTTTATAGTTATCTTTTATAGTTAACCCTTCAACATTTTTCCTTTTATAAAATGATTCGAAATAAATTCAACTATTACAAAATACAAATATATCCAAACAGATATATAGTTAGCTTTTACAATTAACCCTTGGCATTTTCGTTTACATAAAGATCATAATAAATTCGACTATTACAAAAATTTAAAAACAAATATATGGATAAAATATAGGTAAACCCGGAACCAAAACTTAAAATGAAACCAACTAAACTACAGAAGTTGAAACCAAACATTTTTAAGTAACCGAAACCAAAACCAAGTTATCAAATCTTAATTTGAAATCCACTTATCTGAAATCTTAGCAAATAGAAAAAGGGAAAGAGAATTACAAAGTAGGTGTGGGACAAAGTTTGATACATAGAATTTTGCAATATAACAAAGAAACCTGAAAACTTTCATTAACGTTCAAAATAGACAGCAAATGAAGGACGTTCATGACAAAGTGAACTTGCCTTGTAGTAAAATAGTAGCACAAGGGCTTGCTTCATAAGACAGTGATTACAATTGACAACTTTATACTCATAATATGTAAACTGCACTTCATATCCATGGACCCAGTAACAGAGATTGAGGAAATTAATCTGAATTTCAGCAATGATGAATCAAAATTCAATGGTATAAGTAACCATAACCAGCCAACATTGTGATAGGAAAGGCTAAGGTTTGAGGAGATAAAAAGATGGTTTTTATAAATTTAAAGTGGCATACAAGATAAACGGCCCAATTAGAGAGGACCACTGTCATGCCCCTTGATTCGATACTAAGGGGCTAAGTCTCCCAAGATCTAATATATTCTCTACTCCTAATCTCTACTCACTATTCTTATTCAATTCTCTTCCTATCACCAACTCTAACCCTTCACTCATATATGTAAATGTATATGTATATATGTATATGTATATGTATATATATGGCTGATTTGCCCAAATTTACAAAATTGCCCCCTCGGGCCCAAAATTACAAAATCGACACTGGTGTGGCACAACACCCCATTCCCAACACTACTACACCCCTGAAAACCCACCTTGTTCTCAAGGTGATGCATGAAGTTCATGGGTGTACTAAGGATTGCTTGTTACTTCCCGGATCAAATGGATGCTTGCCTCTACCGGGATCATAGGGCCATCGACAAGATTTGTCCTTCTCGAAACGTCCCCACAGCTGACCATCAAAAATTCAGGGGCTGTGGGGCCCCAAAAATTGCTCGTCATCGTCGTAGCCCAGAAGCAACTACCACATGTGGAAATCAGATCCACCGGCAAAAACAGCCCTACGTGAAGGGCAAAACTGTCCCCCACAAGTGAACAGAGGCCCATAGGGGCCCTGGCGGCCCGCTGGGAGTTCACCAGGCCTCCGGAGGGTCTCTGACAGGGTCGTCTGGGGAGGCACAAGCCATAAGTGACCTTATCGGGGCTCACTGGTCCCCGATGGGGCGTGTCGTGTAGGATCGAAAAGTACACCTTAGAGAAGGATGAATAAGGTGATCGATAAATAAAACGTACAACACACAAGCTGATAAAAAGACAGAAATCACAACTAATCACAAGATGACACCAGATATACCTTGGTTCGGTCGAACCTCGACCTACCAGCAACCCACAAAGTCTACTATTAGATCAATCAGTCTCAACGCGCCTACAGATACTTGGAACTCACAAATCCCATGATCCATGCTTAGAAGCTCTATAAACTCGCAAATCACATGCTCGACTGAACTAATCTATATACCTAGCACCCCGTGAATCGAGAATCCCAAAACTATGTCATGTAGCTCTCTAACAACCAAAAATAGTGTAAACGAAAATACAAGAATCAAATAATGATACACCAAAAAATATAAATAGATAAAGTTCAGAATGCTCAGTTTGTGGCGTCGATGTGTTCTCGTTGATAAGCTCGTCGATGGCTCCGCAATGATTTTGACCGTTCTTCAATCGGATGTCTAAGTTGTAAAATATCAAGCTTCAAAGGTCAAGGGTATTTCTGCAATTTTCGAATTGTTATAGTACTTTTCTGTAAACTGCTCTCAATATGTACAGTCGTACATCTGTCTTTGTTCTCCGTGCGTGGCCGCGATGTCTGTGCTATCAGGCCTGCACTCTGGTGCGGTTGTGTCGGGCAGCCGTGTGGTCTCATGCAGTCGAGCTCCTTGGATTTTTCGTCTTCGGATCACGTGCGAGCTATCAGTTGTCCACGTCTATGTGCGTCGAATCAATCGGTGCAGCTTCGTCTGTGTGGGTGATTAAGGCCGGTGTCGGCTGCATATGGAGAGAAACAAAAAAGTACTGTTTTAGCCACAACCTCTTCTTTCTCTCCCTCCATCCTTTCTTTCTTTAGTGCATGGGAGAAAAATTTGTTGCGTCCTCGATGTATTCGCTCAACAAGTTTTAATTTTTCTCATCCCCTTTATTTTGTGCGGCTTCACCCTTCTCTCTCTCTCTCTCCAATTTCTTGTTCTCTCAATTCTTTTTTGCCGACGGCTCTGATTTATTTTCTGCATACCCTCTTCTGTGGTTGGCAAATTTGATGCTATGGTTTTTTGGTTTTTTATGAGAAGATGGATGTCTGCCTAGCATGATTAATCTTGTAGAGGGGCTAGCCTCATATAGAGTTTTGAACCCTAGTCCAACTTGAACATGAACTCTTCTGGTTGACTTAAACTGCACTTCCTCATGAACTTGAATCATTGTTGATCACCTGCTCCTTTATTGCATGCATATGAACTCTAGTAGTCAAGTTGCTCATAAACTCTTATAGTTGAGTTGGATTTGTATTGCACTTGCACATGAACTCTACTACCACATGCTTTGACTTTCCAAATAACTTTGACCAAGTCGAAATTACCAATTTAACACTTTTGTTATCCGAACTCCTTTGAACCAAAAATCACTTAACAAACATATCAAAACAGTTTAAAGGTTTGTTATCCTTAAACAAGAAATCCTAAACCATTATATCCAACACGTCGGTCCCCGACTGGGTCGGCTAAGGGCCGTGAGGCCCCAAACGGCCCTAGCAGGACCGCCTGGAGGCCGCGAAGCCCCAAGCGACCTCTGCTAGGATACCCCAGTTGGGGTCGCCAGGAGGCCGCAAGGCCTCTGGCGGCTCTGTCGGGGGTCGCTGATCCCAAGTGGATGTTTGCTGGCCATCACCAGCCGTGGATCTTCACCGATCGACGTCGACATCTTCATGTGTGCACAGTCGTCTGCCTTCTTCTCCAGATCTGCTAGATCTAAGCTTGAGATCTTCAAATTTGCTTGTGATCTTCAGATCTGGAGCCAGATCACCTTGGTAATGGATCTCGCCGAAAGACGCCACCGTTGGCCTCAGATCCGCAACATGGGCCTTTTTCCTTCTCAGATCTAGTAGATCTAAGCTCTTTTTCTGAGATCGAGGGCTTCCCATTATCTCCTCTATTTTCTTCGTGTAAATTTCCATAGCCGCAACAACTTGAAGGCCAATTTGGGTTTGAGATCTGATGAGATGCCACTCCACCCGATCCATCGTGTTCATGAGGGACTCAAAAGCATCCGATTTTTTCACCGCCACCATCAGGATCATAGAGCTCTAATACCAATTTGATAGGAAAGTCTAGTATTTGAGACAATAAAAAGATTATTTTTATAAATTTGAAGTTGCATACAAGATAAATGGCCTCAATTAGAGAGGAGGCCACTCTCCTACCCCTTGATTCGAGATAAGGGGCTAACTCTCCCAAGATCTAATTTATTCTCTACTACTAATCTCTACTCACTATTCCTCTTTAATTCTCTTCATATCCTTAACACTAACCCTTCACTCACATATAGGGACCGATTTCCCCATATTTAAAAATTTTCCCTAGTGCCCAAATTTACAAAATTGCACATCGGGTCCAAAATTACAAAATCGCCACTGTTGTGGCCACAACCCCCATTCCCAACACATTTCCTCAACTAGTATAGGACAAAAGTTTACTGAAACTTCGTTACAGACCATTTGCATCATATTATATTAAGTATCGTTGCAAGACTCTTAAAACCATTTTCATCTATAATACCTCAGGTATTTGTTAGTCCTTACCAACTCCTTGATACAATTTGAAGCATGTTTCTTATTGAAACCTCCTTAACATTGTGTTGCCATGTCCAAGCATAGTTACCATCTCAACAGACTCTTCATCACTTTATAAACATTTGGTAACCACGCACTGTTATCTAAAACTTCTCACTTGTGAACTGCACAAAATAATTATAACATCAAATGCATGCCTATGTCAAACTATAAACAGCAGAAGTAGGACCTTTCCTGATAATCTGTCCAAACTTTATGCCAGTTTTATAGAGTAAAAAATCTGCTTGTATATTACAAAAATGTATTGCAACATCAAAATACCCCATTATCAATCTATAGCTAGAGAAAATAGTAGGACCTTTCTTGGTAATCTGTCTATTCACTTCAAATGCTGATGTAGAAAAACAGAGATGATCATGCTCTAATCTATTTTACCCATTATGTCTTGATTAGGAACTCACTTATCTTTATATTGACATTCAACATGTCCTTACTTCATGTTCGCTAGATTTCTGGCTCATCACATGTCTTTGAAAAATTATTCGGTTGGGAATGGGGGGTTGCAGCCACACGGTGGCGATTTTGTAATTTTGGAGCCCGATGGAAAATTTTGTGATTTTGTGCCCTGGTGGCATTCTTGTAAATATGGGTAAATCAGCCATATATATAGACGTGAGGGGGTGAGGGTTAGGACATAAAGAAAATTGACAAAGAAGAATAGAAGTAGAGAAAAGTAGTTTAGGAGTAGTCTACATCCAGATCTTGGGAGAGTTAGCCATAATCTCGAATCAAATGTAGGAGAGTAGTTCCCTCTCAAATTAGAACCCCACTATCTTGTATTTTCTGCATTAATCTATAAAAACACGTCATCTTTTTTCCCCAAATCCCCAAAGTTCTTCCATCAAATTCCAAGCATTTCTATCAGGTGGTATCAGAGCATCATCGATCTTAACATCCATGACGAAAACGGATGATCGGAAGAAATCTCTAAGACAACTCTTTAGGGTGTTGATTGAAGCCCTTGAAGAAGAGGAAGTGTGGAGGTAAAGAAAAAACGCAACTTTTGGAGACAGGTAAGCTAGATCCGGTTTCAGATCTGAACCCAGATGACGACTCCAACCCAGATCTGAAGACCACAAGCCCAGATCTACCAGATCTGGAGAAGAAGACGGTCAGTGGTGCAAATCTGGAGCCAATCGACGTCCAAGACCTACATCTGAGGCCGACGGAAGCGAGGGAGCACATGCCAGAGGTGGCAGCCTCCTCGCTAGTCGCCAGGGGGCTTCGACCTTCCGGCCGGCCGCCCCGCGTTGGGCGACCCCCATGATGGCCGCCCTGAGTCGGGTGAAGCCCAGGATGGTCGTCCCGATTCCGGCAAACCAACGAGGGCCGCCCTGACTCGGGCAAATCACTGGAGATCTGCTGTCAAAACTTGCGAAGCTCACCGACAACGCCTCCAGTGACATCTGGGACCGCTGACCACACCGGCTTTTTCCTCTCCTTCGTACGAATCCATCTGACCAAGTTTCACAACAACACATCGCTAAGACTGTCGAAAAATTGCATCGGCACCATCGAGCCGCCATCGCTACAGTAACAGCTCGATCCAGCTAATCCCGCAGAGGAGCTGAGCCATAAGCCGCATGAGCCAGAGCCGTCAGCGTGCCGAGCCGCCAGCCCGAGCCGGCTTAAGCTAGGCCGTTGATCGGTCAATGGCTGTACAGTGCGCCATCCCAATTTCTACAATTTTTTGGGTTATTTTCGAAGGAATTATTGTGCAGTTTTCGTATTTTGATGATTCCGAAGCCGTTTGGAGTCCAAGTTCAGAACAGTTCACGACAATGCCTAGACGACTCAACCACGGACGAACTACCACCCAACCTAGACCTATTCATCCTCAGTGTAGGAAGATCTGCTAGCTCGTCGATCCATGACGATTAGCCGCGCAGACATTTTGGAGACAGAGCTCTTGGGTGGTTCTTTAATCAAGCCAAAGGCAAGCATCCCTTTGATCCTGGAAGAGATGATCATCCATTTGATCCAAGAGGTGACAAGCATCCCTTGATCCCGGGGGAACGAGTAAATCCTTAGCACATCTGTAGGCTTCATGCACCACCTTGTGTACAGGGTGATTTTTTCGGGGGCAGAGTATATTGGAAATAGGGGGTTCTGTCCACACGGTGGCGATTTTGTAATTTTGGTGTCCAAGGGGCAACTTTGTAATTTTGTGCCCATTTTGAGGGACATTCTTGTAAATATGGACAAATCAGCCATATATATAGGATTGAAGGGATTAGGATTAGGACATGAAGAAAATTGATGAAAAAGAACATAAAGTAGAGAGTATAAGTTTAGGAGTATAGTCTAAATCTAGATCTTGAGAGAGATAGCATTTATCTCCAATCAAAGGTAGGGGAGCGGTTCTCTCTCTCACATTGAAATCCACTATCTTGTATTTACCGCATTAATCTATAAAAGCATCATCTTTTCCCCAAATCCCCAAAGTTCTTACATCAAATCACTATCATTTCCTATCATATTCCTAGATAGCATTTACTTGTCTTAGATAGTATTTAATTCAGGCAAAGTCACCAATAAACATTGGATAAATGGCATAGCTAAGTGCACTCACAGCATCTGAAGAACTATGTGGTGATGGAACACATAAAAGATGTGAGTAGATTTATAAAGGCCAAGAAACAAAATGCACTAAGCATATCCTGGTATTTGGTTTGCTTATAGCAGTGTGGAAACCTATAAGATTATAATGCCTTCATTGGTTCTACTATTGCATATACTGGGCTAACATGCATACAAGAATTTTGAAAGGCTAGACTTGATCTTCTGGCAGATTCATTAGGCTAGCAGAATTTATTCACCTGATCCATATGCATAAATGTGAATCTTGTTCAATTCAATTTTTCGTATGCAACTATTAAATATTTAAGAATCACCCCACCTAACTTATGCATTGTCCACTTAGAAATATGTAGGCTAAACATAATACATTCTACCAAGAACTTGTGAATATGCTTAAAGCAAAGCTACTTATCCATAGAAATAATTCCACAAGGCTACAAAACATATTCCCCCATCTGAGTTTGTAGTACATAATCAAAACATAAAGGTCTTAGCTAAAAACATCTCAAAAGGAATTACTCCAAAAGTTTCTATGGATAAGTTTTTATAAGCAATATTAACAACCATTTCATGCCTGGCCGAAAAAAATCAAGAATCTGGCCAACAACACACATAGAATCCTTAAAATAAAAAAGAAATGATAATTTTCACTGCTGTCTAACAGGCTGACAGTTCATGAATACAGGTGAAAAAATTACTGTCAATGCATCCAACGAAAGTAATCCATTGACTCAAAGTTCTCCAAATACAAGTTCTTATACATAAAATAGTACATGGAAGGCGTTACGCACAAGTGGCACCAGACCGAAGTTTTTATTCAAATCTCATAAAACTCACCAAAACGCACAAAGGATTCTGTAAAAAAGTAATAATACTTACCATGACTTGAAAAACATCAGAATATAATATCCTCGTCCTTCTCGCCCCCAGCGACAAGCATGTTGTGTGCGGCGCCGATTGAAATCCCCCTCTGAAGAGAGATCTTCTCTGCAGACTGCTCCTCAGCATACTCCCTTGCAGCCAGCATCTGCCTCTCAATCTCCCTCTTCTTAAACCCTTGAATCTTCTTCAACCTAAAGAAATCCTCCCTCTCCAGCTCATCCAGCTCTGCTTTAATATAACTAATCGTATTCTCCAACCTCGGCTTCACAACATTCTCCAAAGCATTGACCCTCCGGTTTGTCGTCTTAATAGCCTCGTCCAATGTCAAAAATGAAGTCTGAAGTGAAGCAAGCTCAACCAGTACTTCAATTGCCTTTATATGGGCATCACGACAAGCATGAATCTGTTGCCCACCTCGGGCAAGCCCTGTGAGGTCATTGGATGACTTAGAATCGGGTAGCGAAGTGTCCGTGTAGTGCTCAAACTTGGGGAGCTTGACTCCAGCAACGTTTTCCTGACGGGAGCGGACGCGAAGGGAAGCGGAGCGGACATTCTCAAGGACAGTGTGTTTGATATTGTCGCCAGCAGCATACTTGGCTTCTGTGAGGGCAAAGGAGGAGGCACGCATGATTTCACCCATGGATTCCTTAGTGGTGACAATATTTTTCAGTATTAGACGAAATTGCACCGTGAGGGCATCAGACTTCTTCTTGAGGAGGGCATGGCCACGGGTGGCACCAACTAGACGGGCCTTCATGGCCCCAAGCACGGTAACAGTAGGCACCACAGTCAGTCGCTGCCCTTGGCCAGACATTGTTACTCAGTCAAGGAAGCCAATGGTAATAGAAATCTTGATAACCTGTAATGAATGCAACGTTCTCAACTAATGTTAGCATTAATGTTTTTTCTTAAATTTAATTGTTTTCCCCCAATGCCATATATGATAGATTTAAATTGAGACAAAGGATGCAGAGCTACCCCACAAAAAATACCAGTTTTCCCAATCAAGTATTAAAGGATGGGTAGAAAAATTATGCAAAGATGCCCAAACATCATGGAAACTAAAATTCAGTTAGTCTAAGAGTTTTTGTTCAATTCATTATACATATATCTCAAAAGTATGCCTAAAATTTACCGTTTTCAGTTCAAACTGTGGGCAATAAGCACAAAATATGACTTTAAACTCTACCAAAATCACACAAAACTATTGTTATTTATAATTAATGAAAATATATATCTAGACTCTAGAGAAATTACTCTATAAGAATCAAAAGTTTCAACCAGATTGATTGGGTTAGGATTATTTTTGTGTGATTATTCCATATATTTAGAAACAAATGAAACAGTTGGAATCAAGGATTCCGCGGGAGGGGGGGCTGGGGGGGTGGGGGAAGCCTAGACGTTGACTTGAAAAGGATCAGACCACGCCTTTTCCAGCAATTAATTGGCGGTAAGGCGATGGATGGATCAAGGATCATATCAGATTGGGAGCAAGAAACTGAAACTTGGAATAGAATGAGGCCGCGGTCTCTTTTGGACATAGCCGTCCCCTCTTTTATCTTGAGGATTAAAAATAAAACAAAACCTTCTTAAGAAATTTGGGAAAATTTTGCAACTCGACTACTTTGTTTGTGAAAAAATTTTGGGGGTGATTGTGCCTCTATAAAATGAGCCAAAGCAGTATTTTTAAGCTGCGGTTATCTACTGTCGACTGACACATGGGACCCTTTTGATATAAAACCGATCCAATCATATATGATTATCTTCTTCTTTTTCCGTCTTAGATATTATAAATGCCCCTAAGCTCCAATCATAAGAGCCGGAATGGCCCAATTTTAAATGGATTGAATCGAACTAAGGTAGGCCCGGTTCCGCAATCAAGTTTTCCAAATCCAAAATAGCAATCAAGTTTGCCAAATCCAAAATTTCGTTGTCAAAGTGGGGTTTGTGTGGTGAACTCTAGTTTCATTCTATAATTTTTTTAAATTCAGATTTATCTAAATTGCATTTAAATACCTCAACATTTCATTTATATATCTTAATGTTTTCTTCCTTGTGCTTAAATGACCTGATGTTTATTTCTGCATTTAGTACCAATATGATGATTGTGTAAATCCAAAAATGCCCTGATTTTAAAATAAAAAAGGCCATATATGGGTGTTTTTGGTTTGGGACACTTGAATGTCCCTTGAACATGTCTCATTGGGACAAATTTTGTGACTGGTTTTGGTATATATGTCCAAGGGTATTCTTGAAAATTATGAGGCTAGATTGAGACATTCTTCCAGGACATCAGATGTCATGTCTTTATGTATCATACAATTGTAATATAAATTCTGAAATTAACTTATTATAACTATCAATGTTAAGTAAAGAGTTTCAAAATGCAAATTCAGTTATATTATTATATTATGGTATAATAAATCAAATTTAAGATAATATATAATAATGTTAATACTAATTGTAGAATTAAAATAAAATAATATTACTTATATTTTGAAAAAAATACTAAATATGATATACTAACACAAACAAATAATGAAAATTTAAAGCAGATACTATTCGATTCCCAAACACAATTAATCTTTTTCATCCTGTGTAATAAAATAAATGATTAAACAAGTACAATTTAGCATGCATGGAGCAAACCCATATACAAGAACATTAATCGCATAAACCAAATTTATATCCGAGAAATTGGTTAACATCTTTCACGCAAAGCTATCGGTATGCATTCTCTCATAAACATCAAGGTTCATTGTCATCCAACACTAACCAATCCCAACATCATTCATCATATACCATTTTTAACATTTTAATCAAGGGAAAAAAACCTTTGTTAAGGGCTTTGTTCCCGTCCACATGGAGCAAAACGCAATAGCGCAATAACAATTTTCTTTATACAAACTAAGCACAATGGGTATATGTTAATCAGTTCACTGAAATTCAGCAGATCCAAGCTAAAGCACACATTCTATCAAATTTCTTCGTTTTTTTTTCTAATCAAAATTCTTCATGTCATCTTCTCCTATTACAGTTGACAAGATATTTGATGGCATCTAAATACTACCCACTAAATTCCAATCTAGGATATTCAATTTCAAAACCCTAAATTGCAATTTATAACCCCAATTTCAACCAATAAAAAGATAAAAATACCTTAAAAGCTTGCTGCTGCGATCTGCTGTTGTCTCGCTCGGGCCGGCCACAGGCAGGGGAGCACTGCCGGGGATAGGAGGGTCTGCTGCTGCGATCTGATGTGGTCTGTTGCAGGTGCTCTCGTCGCTTCTGCTGCGGGCAGCCTGAGAGAGCGGCGGACGGCGGAAGAGTGTGGATCTGGTGGGTGAGAGTTACCAAACGAGAGAGATTGTCCCAAGTCTCCGAAAACTTCTTGGGTTGAGTGACGCGACGGAGGAGATTTGGGAGCGGTTCGGTGGGTAATTCAATACGGAAGTTGCTATGCAAACTGCAAAGAGACCTAATTGCTCAGTACACAGACCACTTAATCTTCTTAAAATGGGAATTGATTTGCGCACCACCATTTTAATCCATGCACATACAACTTATTTACAAGTTTGACATTGCTCCTGCACATATACCACTTAAATACAAGTTTGCCATTGAAATTACTCACATGCCAACTTCTCGAAAATACACAGGGTTTGCGCTGTAAATAAAACAGCCCCTCGAATGGCGAACGACGGTGACGCGATAGGCGAATGACAGCGGCGTGATCAACGATGCCGCCCCCTTCTCTGACCTCCCCAGCCACCCTCTACCACTTCTCTAGCCTCTTCCGTCGCCCCCATCCTCCATCCTCAGCATCCCCCCTTCCCCCTATTTCCCTCAGCACCCAAAACAATTCCCCCAAAAAAAAAAGATAGAGAATGAAGGAAGCTTTAAAATTGTACATCATGAATTGTGAACATGGGCTGGTTACGGCTTTCATGTTTTCTTCCACTATGCACTTGTGTTTATCTGACTTAGTGTTTCAATATTTTTGGATTTTTGTTTATTAAGAAGCACGAGATTTGAGGTTTAGGATCCTTAACAATAAAGAGTGATGCTAAGGGCCTGTTCGTTTCAGTGTATTTGGGTGTGAATGTGGGAATTAATCACTATTTACGCACTATTCAAAAGATTCACCGACCAAATTTTTTTTTCCTGTTCGTTTCTTTGGCTGTGAATATTGCCTAGGTGGAGCAACGATCGAGAAACTCACAATCCCCGCATTTTGCGGGGATTACGCTTGTTGAATTGCTTCGTGGGGCCCATGTCTCCCTCTCACAGCGTTTGTGTTGTATATCTTGCTTTTTTTTAGTACGCGTCTGCCTCTCCCTCTCACAGAAATGGCCCGCCTCTCCCTCTCACAGAAATGGCCCGCCTCTCCCTCTCACAGTTTTCACTTCGATTTGTGCTATATGCACTCAATCTGTATTCTTTTAATTTTTTAATTATTAATTAATTTATTTAATAATTATAGTGTAATATTTAATTCAATTATTATATTTAAATCGTGGACCCCACATCCAACTTTCACAACAACATTCACAACCAAAAAACACAATAAACTTGTGTGGGACCCACAAAAAATTCCAACATCCACTTTCACAACCCACTTTCACCCAAAAAAACATAATACTCGCTTTCACCAACACTATTCACAACTTCAACACACTCCCCACTTCAACACAAAAGAACAGGCCCTAACTCGCGAGTTTGACGTGATCAATGGTGTCAGTTTGAGCTATAAATTGAAACTAACGAACTCGTCATAAAATTTTAAAATTAAAATAGCCCGAAAGAGCAATTGCAATTGAAGATTTCTGTTCAAAATTATGACGATGCATACATAACATGCAAGTATAACTAGGATATAAATTTGAGGAATAAAAGATTAAATTCTGGGACTTGCTACGCTCATTGGCTGTTTTACTCGCGCGATATACCATTTATTTATAAGTTTGCCACTCAGAATTACTCATGATGTCCAACCGTTCGAAAATGGCGAAAATACCCCGATTGTGCACGGTGAGTAAAACGCACGACCGACGACGGTTTTGCTCGGCGTGCACGGCCACTATTGCTACGCGCAAGACCGTCTCCTCCGACCTCCCCAGCCCCTCTACCGCCCCTTTCATCTTCTCCAGTCTCCTCTGCCTCCTCCGCCTCGTCCATCGACCTCCCCAGCTCCACCGTCGCTCCCTCCTCCGACCGCCCAGCCCCGCCCACCCCGTCAGCCGCCCCTCTTCATCCTCCCCTCCCCAGCCCCCGCCCCATCCTCCACCACATGCTCTGACCTCCTCAGCTCCTCTTTCGTCCCCTCCGCCGACTACCCAGCCCCTCCTCTCCGTTGTCCCCCTCTGCTGACCCTCTTCATCTTCCCCAGCTATAATGGCCTGTATTTTTAGGTGTGTTTGAGTTCATGCATGCCTGTATTTTATTTCAGTCGTCTGTATGTTCTTTTCTTCTATTCGTCGACACGAGCGCGCCTCTGATTTTCGAATTCTTACTATATCGTAATTAGTTACTTTTTAAACCCTAAGTAATTACTCTTAACCCGTAATCCTACACCATTACATCCCACCGAAATATATCGGTGAGATCCAACATACGTCTTTACTCTTCCCCCACATCCAACTCCACATCATCAACATGCAACCCTTCTTTACTGTTCTTAAATCAACAGCCAACAACAACACACAGTAGCAGCATCCTCTCTCTCTCTCTCTCTCTCTCTCTCTCTCTCTCTCTCTCTCTCTCTCTCTCTCTCTCTCTCTTTCCCTCTGATCAACCCAAATTCCTCCAACAACAACAATCAACAAACCAATTCAAAAGCCCAAAATCAAATTCAGCCGCAACCAAATCAAACCTAATTAAATTTTAGATCTGAAATTAAGAGAGGAAGAAATAGAAAAAATCAGAAATCAAATCTGATTTCAGATCTGAGAATTCAGATCTAAAATTGAACCATGTCCTTTCCTCCTCCTCTCTCCCTCAGCCCTCACCCCCCTGCCCAGGCCGCGCCGTCGCCCCCTACCCCGCGCACACCGCTGCCCTGCGCCGCCGCGTGCGCCTATGCACCGTCGCCCGTTGCACAGCTGCGCCGCCCGGGTGCGCCTGCCCCGCCACCTGCGCAGCTGCCGCTGTCGCTGTCCCTGGCCGCGCGCATGTCGCCCAGCCCCCTGCCGCCCCTTGCCGCGTCGAACTCTCCCTCCATGCAACAAAAAGAAAGAAGAGGAAGAAGATAGATAGATAGAAGGAAGAATAGAAAGAAGAAGAAGAGAAGGTGAGTGATTGGTTAACTTATTGGGTTTTATTGGAAATGGTTTTGGGTATTGGGTTTTGAATGGTCAAGTTATTAGCTTATGGGCTTACTTGAGTTAAGGGTTAGTAAGTTGCTTATTGGGTATAAGTTTTATTGGGTTTTAATTAAGTAGTGAAGTTATTGGGTATGGGTTTATTTGAGCTATTGGTTTAATTGGGTTTAATTTGGTTTATTTGAACCATTCACTTATTGGGTTTAATTAGCTTATTGGGTATTGTGTATGAATCATTAACTTATTGGATTATTGGGTTTGTTGAGTTATTAGTAAGTGGGTTTTGGGTTATTTTTAAGTTAATTAAATGATTTGAGTTATTTAGGATTATTAAGTAATTAGTTTTTGAATAAGTTTTGAATTATTAAGTTATTTTAAGTTAGTAAGTTATTTGCGTTATAAACGGGCTTTTGGAGGCCCAACCCGTTAGTGGGCCCATTATGTAACCATATTGCTATAAATATGATAAATCGGATTTTTATCATCTTTTTCTCTAAAAATGCCTAAACCCTAGGGGGATTCATCCTCGCCACGCGGCCCCCCAACCTCGCGCAACCGCCGTCGCCTGCAGCGGCAGTGACCCCCGCCGCTCGCAGCGGCGGGCTGCCCCGCCGCTCGCCGCGGCGGGCTCCCCCCCCGCCGTCTGCGAACGGCAGGCTCCCCCGCCGATCCGCAGCAGCGGGCTCCCCCCGCCGCTCACAGCGGCGGCCCGACCGTCGCTCGCAGCGGCGGACCCCCCCCCCCCCCCCCGCCGCCAGCAGCGGCGGACGGGCCCCGCCGCTCACATCGGCGGCCCCCGGTGCGCGCGCGTGTCCGGAAACCCTTGCCGCCTGAAGCAGCAACCCACGCGACCAAAAACCCTAACTAGGGTTTGACCCCAAAATTTTTTCTACTTTTCGAATTATTTTCAGATTTTTATTACGATTTCTTTTTTCGTCAAAATCTGGAAAAATTACACGCTTCTAATTCATTGCATTTTATTCGGATTATCTGATAATTATACGTTTAAAAATTAGGAAGATCCTGCGACCGCTCTGCCGTTAGTCAACTAACCTAACGATGTATGACGTTGCCTAGTGGTCCAATAATTTTTAAACAAAAAATTTTCATTTCCATTATAAACTGCCTGTGATGATTAATTGCTTGTAATGAATAAACTGCCTGTGATGATTAAATGCATGCTGCATTTTTTTTGCCTGCGACGAATGTTAATATTTGCTGTGGTTTTGGATCGGCTTGTTATCGCCATTATTTCCCCTGCATTATTTTCCTTTTTTCGAGAGAGAGAACAATGTAGTGAGGATATTTTTGTAAAATTACAAGATCGGCGGACGCCTCAGGAAAATGAAGGACCATTCCAGAAAAATAGGGGCCCCACGGGGGTTCCCGAGTTGTACTTTCATTCTTTTGGGGACTATATGGACTGTAATTAATATGGTGATTAGCCGATCCACGCAGCAAATATTTGTGTCTGAAATGCTTAATTATTTATTTTGTGTAATTTTTAGATTTAGGTTAAATTTTTAAAATAATATCAATTTTCGACCAACTTTTAAAATATTATCAATTTTCGACCAAGTTGGGCCACGTCTGCGGCCTATTTCTCCATATGGACGCACTTGGCAAGTGCGTCTATTCTGGCCGCACTTGCCAAGTGCGGCCAGTTTGAGTTGTGGTGGCAGTGTACGGGCCGCACTTGGCAAGTGCGGCCTGTCTGAGTATAAGGCACAGCTCTCATCCGAGAGCTGGCCATTCTCACAAGCATCTGAAAATAGTGAGGAGAGGGTCATTCTCACAAGCAACCGAAATCAAGATGGAGAAAGGAGAGGGTCGCAAACGTAGGGCAACGATGCTGACCTTTGCAGAAGCAAATGCGCTACATGCTTCGCGGGAAGAGGACCCCGAAGCTTCAAGTCATCAACCCTTATCGCCGCAACGAACGGCGAACCCAAAAGGTGATAATCAAACTCTGTCGAACATCGACAACACACTTTACTGGATGCGAAAAGCTATTAATCGCATTGAAGGGCGAGCGATTGAAAACCAAAATGATATTCGGAAAGTCGAGTGTCGCGTTATGGATATGGAGGACGAACAAGATAAAATGAGTGAGGCTCTTCGACGGATCGAAGAGAAATTGGATTTAGTTATTTTGGGGCCTCGAGACATTGCCCCGTATGATGCTGCAGGACCAAGCGGGTCACGATCGCCGCCGCCGCCGCCGATATAGGTTGATGATGTTTAGGAGTGACAATAGTAAATGTATTTTCGTATTTTGTTGGAGAGTTTAGTGGGAGGTTGGATGAATGTAAGGAATATGTAAGAGCGATATGTCTGGTTTCATGTTTGTAGCATCGCTGTAATATCGAAGTAGAATTTTGTTGAGTATGTAAGAGTGTAACGACTGGTTTTCATGTATCTGGATTTATTATAATATAATATATGTTTTGGTGGATTTTCTCTGTTTGTGTGGTTATCGTCTCCATAACTTTCGTTTTCGATCGTTTCGTCGTGTTTTCTCGTTTCTTCCTTAGGATCGTCGATTTCGGAGTATGTCATTCGTGACGGGCTTCATAACGGTCGTATCTTACTGTTAGATCAAGCCTAGGAGTCTTAGGAATCGATCCCGGAGCTCCGCGCTCCGTATCGGAACTTTTGGTGCTTATTAGCTGGTGTAAGAAGGGGCACCGACCGACTAGATGACGATCCAGTCGGTCGGCAATCCTTCTTGAACCGACTAGTTGGCTTTCTAAATTTCTTAGAGGTTACTGTTTATCGTTAGTCGGTCTAAGAACGTTGGTTGACCGACTAGGTTGCAAACTAGTCGGTCAGCAATGCTTCTTTAACCGACTAACTCTTCAACTTATTTTTGGTATCAATACTGTTCACTCTTAGTCGGTCTAAGAACGTTCACCGACCGACTAGATGTCAAACTAGTCGGTCAGTAGTTGTTCATCGACCGACTAAATCTAAATCCTATTTTTCGTTCAGAAGTTACTGTTTACACTTAGTCGGTCCGCGTTGGTCGACCGACCGACTAGTTGCCAAACAAGTCGGTCAGTGGTTTCTCTTTGACCGACTAATCTGTGTCAAACCCCTAATTTCTGGGCAGCCGCCAGCCCATCCTATTTAAACCCCACCCAAACGTTTTCTTATTCCTCCACTCGACCCAAAACCCTAAAATCTCCCCCATTGAGCCCCCTTCTCCCTCAAACCCTTATTCCTTCATTCCAAGCCCAAGATCCATCATCCAAACCATCCCTCAACTCATTCAACCCCTCATCTTCCCCAAAATCTCATCAAATCCCCAAAATCCCCCAAAAACCCTAGTTCTCCAAACTTCTCCATTCGTTTCCAGATCTGGTCCCTAGGTTCTCCGGAGTGTTTCTTCCGCCTCCTCTCGGTAAGAAATCGATCTCTTGATGTTTGCATAACCTATTTGTATTTTTATGAAACCCTAATGAATGAATGTTGTTTTGATGATTGTTTCTCCATAACAGCGATTTCCCCGTAGATTAGCATCCGCGATACGAACCTTCGTGATCGTCATCCCCGGAGCTAGGCAAGTGAAACTTGCCACTTAGGGTTTAGGCCATGTTTTAGGCCATTTGCTTGTTGTAGGCGTAAAAGAGGCTAGGCGACGAAATGATGCTCGCCTAGGCGCAAATTGGGGAACTAGCTTGACAACGAAGCTAGTTTCAACATATATCATGTTGCACAATTACCATGTCATGTTTAATTTCTATTAACGGTACGTAAATTAATTGTCATGTCATTGCATTCTTAAAGTGTTTCCGTGAATGCGTAGCTTCGCTACAATGCTTGTGTTCCTCGCTCGTGTTCCAGAAGCGGGCCATGTGTTGGTTGATAGCCAATGCCCGAAATGCTTGTTTCCGGCTAGGTGCACCCCTACGCCAATTGATTATGAATCGTGAACTAGAATGCGAGCTCCTGTGCGGGGCAACCCCGGCTCATTTACTGATCTCCTGTGCGGGGACCCTGGCTCGATTACATGTGGGTATTGGGGGTAAGAGTTAAGCGGCCAATCAACTGGGAGTCTGCCCGATCAGCAACTGCAGTAGTAAGGCGTAAACTCTGGGTTTTGGGGTAGTGTTAAGCGGCCAATCGGCGTGAATGTAATACCATTCAGCTGTAAGGCGTAAACATCTATAAGCAACAGTGAAACGTGAATAGTGAATTGATTGAGATTGTTAGTAGCTTGGCTACTCTTGACTTGTCCCGATAATTGTTCTCTTACACTTATTGTTCACCATGTCTTGCTTGTGCACTCATGTTATAACTGCCATGTCATGCATACTAAAACTGCTAGGTTGTTAGTTGCCTTACTTCCAGTTTCCTTGCCCAAGTCTTTTAGACTTGCTGACATGTGCCCCTTTACTCTTTTGGGTGACACATGTTAGATCCCGAGCCTGAGTACCTTGTTGAGGACGAGGTGTTTGCTGACGCCGAGCCCGAGCTTGTGTTTGACGGGGAGTACGTGGACACTGGGGACCAGTCCTAGTGTCTTCGTTGTGTTTTCCCTTTTGTTAGACTGCTGTTTGTTGTCGGTGCGTAGCACCTATACTTTGTTATGTTGTTGCTTTGTTGGCCTTGTTCTGGGCCTTTAGACTCTTTCTTTTAGCCTGGTGGCTTTTCTGGATGTTGGACTTATTTTCTTGTTTGACAATTCATGAGATATGCGAATTTTATTTCTGTCTCTCCTTTTATTATTATTGTTGCTCCGTTTGTGGTTACAGGGACCTGCTTCTGTTTTATTGACGCTTATCAGGTTTGGGGCTTCACGGCTCCACTCTCGTGCGGACCTTTTCACGTCTCGCCTCCATTTTAGGGAAGCGGGTCGTGACAGGTTTTGTTGGTGGCCCATGCAGGTCCTTCTGTAACTGCGATTATCGGAATAGCGATAGTAATATTAAAATGTCCAATAAACTAAATTCGACGTCCGAGTCATAAGCTATGAGTCTAATCTGATTCGTTTTCTGTGTCATTAGATGGCAGGAAGGCGATTCACCCGTGGTGGGGGTAGTGGTGCGCTCCCTCATGATGAGGAGCCTGAGCGGGAACCCACCAGCGGTGAGATGATGCGGATGATGCTGCAGATGATGCAAGTGCAGCAGGGCGTGCTCCTGCAAGTCCAGAATGCTCCACTTGCTCGAGCTGCCCGGGCTCTTCCGAATGCCCCTCACTCTGAGCCGGGAGTGAAGCAATTTCGGGAGCTGGGTCCCGCATATTTTGATGGGTCTGAGGGTCCTCTGGCTGCCGATGAGTGGATTCGGAACATAGAGGATAATTTGAAGATGGCCAAGATCACCCCGGCTGGGTGGGTTGATTTGGCGAGGCGGCAACTCAAGGACAATGCTCGGAATTGGTGGGATGCGGAAGAGAAGATGTTGGTGGAGCCGATAGCTTGGACTACCTTTAAGTCCAGGTTTGATGAGGAATTCTTTCCGAAGGCTGCGAAGAAGGAGATGCTGCAGCGCTTCATCGATCTGAAGCAAGGGAGCTTGACGGTGGACCAATACCACCAAGAGTTCACTAGGCTGAGTCGGTTCGCACCGAAGATGGTGCAGGATGCTGATGAGAGGGCTCAGAGGTTCCTGCAGGGACTTGCTTTGGAGCTCCAGAGTTTTGTGTCTTCCTCCGATCTGGACTCTTATCAGAAGGTTCTGGTCGCTGCACGGAGGCAGGAGCTGAACCTGAGTCAGAGGAGAGGGTCTATTGTTGGTGCTGGGAAGAGGCCTATGGAGCAGGCCAGAGCGGTGGTTAGGCCTGGTTTCAAGCCTAATCAGCCAGCTCAGTTTAAGAGGCCAGGAGGGCCTATTCTGAAGACTTGCCATTTCTGCGGCAAGCCTGGCCACATCAAGGATCAGTGTCGGAAGTTTCTGGGCCAGTGTTTGGTTTGTGGTGATGCTTCCCATGTCGCGAAGGATTGTCGGCATGCGAATCAGCTGCGGAGGGCACCTGTTGCAGCACAGCCGTTGCAGCAGCGAGCGTCTGTTCCTGCTGGTCGTGGAGCAGCTCTTGTTCCGCAGAGGCAGGCTTTTCAGCAGGCTGTTCCGTCGAGGAGGCAGGCTTTTCTGATGACCGCTGTAGAGAGCGAGGCTGTGGATGAGGTTATCGCAGGTAATCCTCGATCTAGCTGTTACTTTCCTAGCTGGTTTTGATTGTTAGATTGTGTTGTTTGCTTGAACATGGTTGTTTTTTAGACTAGGGTTTGATTGTTAATTGCTTGTTAGGTGTGGTTTTGGTGTGCATATTTCCTGCACGAGTCCTCTTTGACTCTGGTGCATCGATGTGCATTATTTCTCAGAGCTTCGTGGAGAGGCATTCCTTGTCGACGTCCCCTCTTCCCAAGAGTTGGAATATCGTTACAGGGAATGGCGTGGTCTCGGTGCATCGTGGTTGCAATTCTTGCTCGTTGGTGGTCTGTGGACATGAGCTTTTCGCTGATTTCATTGTCCACGACATCATTAACTATGATGTAGTTCTTGGGATGGACTGGCTTGCGAGCTTCTATGCTACGATCGACTGTCGGAGGAAGAAGGTGGTGTTCGAGATTCCCAGACATCCAGTATTCGAGTTCAGTCGAGGTAGCAGTTCGCTTGGTCCTGTCAGATTTCGGGCCAGACCGGTGGAGGTTGTGGCTTTGCAGATGGAGTTGGAGAGGCCAGCTGTGGTGCGTGATTTCGATGACGTCTTACCCGATGAGATGTATGGTTTGCCACCTGATCGAGCTCTAGAATTTTCTATCGATCTTATTCCAGGTGCGCAGCCGATTTCAAAGGCGCCGTATCGTATGGCGCCTGCAGAATTGGAAGAGTTGCGGAAGCAGTTGGATGAGCTCTTGCAGAAGGGTTATATCAATCCTAGTGTGTCTCCGTGGGGAGCATCGGTGCTGCTAGTGAAGAAGAAGGATGGTTCGCGTCGCATGTGCGTGGACTATCGGGAGTTGAATGCGGTGACCATTAAGAATAAATACCCGTTGCCTCGCATCGATGATATTTTTGATCAGCTTGGAGGTTCGAGGGTGTTTTCTAAATTGGATTTGAGGAGTGGTTACAATCAGTTGAAGGTGAAGAAGGATGATGTTCCGAAGACAGCGTTCAGGACGAAGTATGGACACTACGAGTTTGTGGTTATGCCTTTCGGCATAACTAACGCGCCCGCAGTTTTCATGAATCTGATGAACCTGATTTTCTACGACTTTCTGGATAAGTTTGTCGTTATCTTTATTGATGACATTCTGATATATTCAAAGTCGGAGGAAGAGCATGCATCGCACTTGAGGACGGTGTTGGAGATTTTGAGGAAGCATCGGTTGTATGCTAAGTTTTCGAAGTGCGAGTTTTGGCTGGATAGAGTTGCTTTTCTCGGGCATGTGGTGACTGGAGATGGTATTTCAGTGGATCCCGAGAAGATTAGGGCCATCAGAGAGTGGCCTGTTCCGTCGTCTGCGTCTGAGATTCGGAGTTTCCTTGGACTTGCTGGTTACTATCGGCGATTCATTAAGGACTTTTCCCATAATGCTGAGCCGATGACCAGATTGACGTGGAAGGATGTTGCTTTTGTTTGGTCGGGTGATTGTGAGAGTGCTTTTGGTATTCTGAAAGAGAGGTTGACGACTGCTCCTATTCTTGTTATGCATGATCGCAGCGGTGGATTTGAGATCTTTTACGATGCTTCTGGCAAGGGTCTCGGTTGTGTGTTGCATCAGCACGGACATGTTGTGGCGTATGCGTCTCGTCAGCTTAAGGTTCATGAGAAGAATTACACGACGCATGATTTGGAGTTGGCTGCCGTTGTGTTCGCTCTTAAGATTTGGAGGCACTTCCTGCTGAGTGAGAAAGTGAAGATTTTCACCGATCACAAAAGCTTGAAGTATATTTTTACTCAGAAGGAGCTCAACATGCGACAGCGTCGATGGTTGGAGCTTATGGCGGATTATGAGATTGATTTGCAGTTTCACCCTGGCAAGGTGAATGTGGTCCCTGATGCGCTGAGTAGGCTTCCCGCGGTGATGATGTTGACCTCGCAGTGGAGATTGCAGCAGGATTTTTGCGAGTCGGGCGTGGAGATTGTTCTTCCTGGGGCGGCTTCATTGTTGATGTACATGCAGGTACAGTCGACGATCGTGGATCGGATTAAGGCTGGCCAGGCTGAGGATCCGAAGCTGGTGAGGATTCGGGAGCAGGTGGAAGCCGGTCTGTGAACTGACTTTTTGATTCATGAGGATGGCTCGCTGAGGTTTGGAGCCAGGTTGTGTGTGCCAGCTGGGGATATTAGAGAGGAGTTGATTGTGGAGGCACACAGTTCGCCGTATTCTGTGCATCCTGGTGGCACCAAGATGTACCAGGATCTTCGCCTGAATTATTGGTGGCATGGTATGAAGAGGAGTGTGGCTCGGAGTGTAGCCAAGTGCTTGGTTTGCCAACAAGTGAAGACGGAGCATTAGCATACGGCCGGGTTGCTACAACCGCTTCCGATTCCGGAGTGGAAGTGGCAACACATCACTATGGATTTCGTGACTGGACTACCTCGGAGTCCGAAGCAGAATGACGCGATTTGGGTGATCGTAGATCGATTAACCAAATCTGCGCACTTTATTCCGTTCCGAGTGGGACAGTCCACTGAGGCGCTAGCAAGGAGATATATGGAGGTAAAATTCTTTTTACTCTCCGTTTTACTTCCTTTTCCTAGTTTGGATAGTGATGTATCGTGAATCGTGCAGGAGGTCGTGCGACTTCACGGGGTCCCCGTGAGTATCGTGTCGGACAGAGACACGAGGTTCACATCTCAGTTCTGGCGGAGTTTGCAGAAGAGCTTGGGTACGCGTCTGAGTTTCAGCACGGCGTACCATCCGCAGACGGATGGCCAGTCCGAGAGGACGATTCAGATCTTGGAGGACATGCTGAGGGCGTGCATGTTGGATTTCAAGGGTTCTTGGGAGGACCATCTACATCTGGTGGAGTTTTCCTACAACAACAGCTTACAGGCGAGTATTGGCATGGCGCCTTTTGCGGCTCTTTATGGGAGGAAATGTCGATCGCCATTGAGTTGGGATGACGTTGGTGATCGGGAGTTGTTGGGACCTGAGATGATCGTGGAGGCCGTGGATATTGTCAGGAACATTCAGGAGAGGTTGAGGATTGCTCAGGACCGTTTTAAGCATTGGGCGGATGCTAAACGTCGTCCTTTAGAGTTTCAGCCGGGCGACCATGTGTTCTTGAAGATTTCCCCGAATCGTGGTGTGATTCGTTTTGGGAAGCGAGGGAAGTTGAGCCCGCGATACATTGGACCGTTTGCCATTTTGGAGAGGGTTGGCGAGGTAGCTTATCGCTTAACCTTGCCGCCATCTTTGGAAGGAGTTCACAATGTTTTCCATGTGTCGCAGCTTCGTCGATACATTAGAGATCCATCTCATGCGGTGGATTTTTCGGAGATTACCGTTCGCCCCGATATGACGTATGACCAGCATCCAGTGCAGATTCTGGACAGGCGTCAGAAATCGCTTCGGAACAAGATTGTCAATCTTGTGAGGGTGATGTGGCGACACGGCTCACCTGGAGAGTCTACTTGGGAGAATGAGGATGAGATGCGAGAGCGTTTCCCACTTTTGTTTCCGGACGCGTGAGTGTTTGGAAGTTCCGAGGACGGAATTTTTCTTAAGTTGGGGAGGATGTAACGACTGGTTTTCATGTATCTGGATTTATTATAATATAATATATGTTTTGGTGGATTTTTTCTGTTTGTGTGGTTATCGTCTCCATAACTTTTGTTTTTGATCGTTTCGTCGTGTTTTCTCGTTTCTACCTTAGGATCGTCGATTTCGGAGTATGTCATTCATGACGGGCTTCATAACGGTCGTATCTTACTGTTAGATCAAGCCTATGAGTCTTAGGAATCGGTCCCGGAGCTCCGCGCTCCGTATCAGAACTTTTGGTGCTTATTAGCCGGTGTAAGAAGGGGCACCGACCGACTAGATAACGATCCAGTCGGTCGGCAATCCTTCTTGAACCGACTAGTTGGCTTTCTAAATTTCTTAGAGGTTACTGTTTATCATTAGTCGGTCTAAGAACGTTGGTTGACCGACTAGGTTGCAAACTAGTCGGTCAGTAATGCTTCTTTAACCGATTAACTCTTCAACTTATTTTTGGTATCAATACTGTTCACTCTTAGTCGGTCTAAGAACGTTCACCGACCAACTAGATGTCAAACTAGTCGGTCAGTAGTTGTTCATCGACCGACTAAATCTAAATCCTATTTTTCGTTCAGAAGTTACTGTTTACACTTAGTCGGTCTGCGTTGGTCGACCGACCGACTAGTTGCCAAACTAGTCGGTCAGTGGTTGCTCTTTGACCGACTAATCTGTGTCAAAACCCTAATTTCTGGGCAGCCGCCAGCCCATCCTATTTAAACCCCACCCAAACGTTTTCTTCTTCCTCCACTCGACCTAAAACCCAAAAATCTCCCCCATTGAGCCCCCTTCTCCCTCAAACCCTTATTCCTTCATTCCAAGCCCAAGATCCATCATCCAAACCATCCCTCAACTCATTCAACCCCTCATCTTCCCCAAAATCTCATCAAATCCCCAAAATCCCCTAAAAACCCTAGTTCTCCAAACTTCTCCATTCGTTTCCAGATCTGGTCCCTAGGTTCTCCGGAGTGTTTCTTCCGCCTCCTCTCGGTAAGAAATCGATCTCTTGATGTTTTCATAACCTATTTGTATTTTTATGAAACCCTAATGAATGAATGTTGTTTTGATGATTGTTTCCCCATAACAGCGATTTCCCCGTAGATTAGCATCCGCGAGACGAACCTTCGTGATCGTCATCCCCGGAGCTAGGCAAGTGAAACTTGCCACTTAGGGTTTAGGCCATGTTTTAGGCCATTTGCTTGTTGTAGGCGTAAAAGAGGCTAGGCGACGAAATGATGCTCGCCTAGGCGCAAATTGGGGAACTAGCTTGACAACGAAGCTAGTTCCAACATATATCATGTTGCACAATTACCATGTCATGTTTAATTTCTATTAACGGTACGTAAATTAATTGTCATGTCATTGCATTCTTAAAGTGTTTCCGTGAATGCGTAGCTTCGCTACAATGCTTGTGTTCCTGGCTCATATTCCAGAAGCGGGCCATGTGTTGGTTGATAGCCAATGCCCGAAATGCTTGTTTCCGGCTTGGTGCACCCCTACGCCAATTGATTATGAATCGTGAACTAGAATGCGAGCTCTTGTGCGGGGCAACCCCGGCTCATTTACTGAGCTCCTGTGCGGGGACCCTGGCTCGATTACATGTGGGTATTGGGGGTAAGAGTTAAGCAGCCAATCAACTGGAAGTCTGCCCGATCAGCAACTACAGTAGTAAGGCGTAAACTCTGGGTTTTGGGGTAGTGTTAAGCGGCCAATCGGCGTGAATGTTATACCATTCAGCTGTAAGGCGTAAACATCTACAAGCAACAGTGAAACGTGAATAGTGAATTGATTGAGATTGTTAGTAGCTTGGCTACTCTTGACTTGTCCCGATAATTGTTCTCTTACACTTATTGTTCACCATGTCTTGCTTGTGCACTCATGTTATAACTGCCATGTCATGCATACTAAAACTGCTAGGTTGTTAGTTGCCTTACTTCCAGTTTCCTTGCCCAAGTCTTTTAGACTTGCTGACATGTGCCCCTTTACTCTTTTGGGTGACACATGTTAGATCCCGAGCCTGAGTACCTTGTTGAGGACGAGGTGTTTGCTGACGCCGAGCCCGAGCTTGTGTTTGACGGGGAGTACGTGGACACTGGGGACCAGTCCTAGTGTCTTCGTTGTGTTTTCCCTTTTGTTAGACTGCTGTTTATTGTCGGTGCGTAGCACCTATACTTTGTTATGTTGTTGCTTTTGTTGGCCTTGTTCTGGGCCTTTAGACTCTTTCTTTTAGCTGGTGGCTTTTCTGGATGTTGGACTTATTTTCTTGTTGGACAATTCATGAGATATGAGAATTTTATTTCTGTCTCTCCTTTTATTATTATTGTTGCTCCGTTTGTGATTACAGGGACCTGCTTATGTTTTATTGACGCTTATCGGGTTTGGCGCTTCACGGCTCCACTCTCGTGCGGACCTTTTCACGTCTCGCCTCCATTTTAGGGAAGCGGGTCGTGACAAAGAGCGATGTGTCTGGTTTCCTGTATCAGCGCTATATATATCGAACTTTTTTATCAGTTGAATTTTGTTGTGTGGTGGAATTGTGTGATGTAATGGAATTGTGTTGATGTATATGAAACATAAGAAAGATGCAACGGAGAGAAGACAACTTAGGTGTTTTAAGTTTGGGTGGGTTGCTCTGAAATGGCCCCACTTGCCAAGTGCGGCCATTTCAGACATCAGCTATTGGCCGCACTTGGCAAGTGCGGCCAGTTTGGTGCTCACCCGTGACCAGCTGTTGGCCGCACTTGCCAAGTGCGGCCAGATTGGTGCTTATACCACTCAGCTGACAACTCATTTTCATTTTCTCCCAACTTATCATCTGATAGCGTTCCCACTCTACAGATTCGGAGAAGATCTCCACATCTTGGCCTCCCATTTGTAAGACGACGTCGCAATAGGTAAGCCATCAGTCCCTTGTGATTAATCGCATGCGTACTGCGTTAATTTGGCAGAATATATGGGGTTAGGGCTAGGAGTGATTTGATTGTGCATCAGAGAGGTTGAGATTTCATGGAATCAACTAATTTTTGCAGGGTGATAACAATGTCAAGTGGGTATATTTGCATCTTATGTTATTATGAAGGAAATTTGAGGGTTGGTGACAATCACGAACCTACATATGTCGGAGGAAAAGTGAAGTCTATTATACTGAGGAGCGGGTCAACGTATACCGATCTAGTAGATCGGATATACAAGGCGACAAAGATCAGTCGTCATGAGTATGATTTGAAATTGGTGTGCAACTGGCCGGTAATGGAGGGCAGGACCACAGCTGTGATGATCTTAGATGACGGCGATATGGATGGGCTATTTAGCTTGGGGTCAACTCAACGGTCAGTTGAAATTTATGTCGAGATTGATGCAATTAGCACCACACGAATGACTCAAGAACAAGGAACATTCGGACGAATGCTTGATTTGGATAACAACTCCGCGGGATTTATGTCTACTTCTCCAACCCAAGAGTATCAACAGCACGAGAGACAGACGGGAGAAGGTTGTTCGTACTATCCACAAGAGGAGGTGATATGGATGCGTAAGTATCGATATCGGTTAAGTAATGTGAACTTATGTCTAATATTATCCCAATATAAATGTGATTTTTTAAAAATTGTATGTGGTACTATGTTTGTAACAGGTGGAATGTTGCGGGGCAGGGTAATCTAATTCCTGAGTATGGAGTGCACGGAACATACTCCACATACAAGCAAGGTCCATGTGTACCGGAGTCGATGCCAACGCAGTCAAATGCGATGCGTGAAAATATGACGGGAAATGTGGATGTAGATAGTGAAGGCACTGATAATGACGACCATGATGGTCCAGGAGATGATAGCATGCATTATGCTGCAGATTTAAATGAGGATGATAACACATGGATCCAACAATCTGTTGCAGCAAACACGAATGTGGCTTTTGAAGAGCCATTGCCAGATGAAGTGGCAGAGGATCAATGGGTAACGGCATCAGCTATGAGAAATACTCTAGAGGGGTGTATGGAAGAAGGAAGAATTTATAGCGATACCGGAGTGTTTAAAGTCGGTGATCTGTTTGATACCGGAGTGTTTAAAGAATTTGGGTTATGGGGGTGCACTAAATGGCCGCACTTGCCAAGTGCGGCCATTTCAGTGCAGCACCCAGACAGACAGAGAGCTCTGTCTGTGTTGGGGTGCACTGAAATGGCCGCACTTGGCAAGTGCGGCCATTACAGTGCAGCACCCAGACAGACAGAGAGCTCTCTGTCTGTGTTGGGGTGCACTGAAATGGCCGCACTTGGCAAGTGCGGCCATTTAGTGCACCGCCAAGTGCGGCCATTTAGTGCACCCCCAGAACCCCAATTCTGCTACTCAATTCTCAGCAGCAGCTGAGATCTGAGCAGCAGTTGCTCAGTTCTCAGCTGCTGCTGAGAATTGAGCAGCAGAATACCGATACATATGCAAAACCGATATATATCCATATATACCGATACATATACACATATACCGATACCAATACAGATACATATACTGATACAAAAAACACCCAATACGCATATCATCATATACATAAACACCCGATACATATACAAAACCACCGATTTCTCATATATCACAACATTTTCAGCACAAATGACATATATTTCAATTCTTGCAAGTTTTACATATCGCTCCACATGTGTGATATATGATCGAGATATATGAGTGAGATAATTGTGATAGGTGTCAAATGTCACCTCTCATCAGCTTCTTCATTTTTAAGTGGCTTTCTGAACGAAGCGGTCATCCAAGGCTATCAAGAGAAATAAAGCTACCAAACCGGCCCCCAATGCTGTAAAGAAGCACGTAGCTGTTATCAGCATGTATCACCCAAGCCGACACTTATAGTGTCGGCTTGGGTGATACATGCTGATAACAGCTACGTGCTTCTTTACAGCATTGGGGGCCGGTTGGGTAGCTTTATTTCTCTTGATAGCCTTGGATGACCGCTTCGTTCAGAAAGCCACTGAAAAATGAAGAAGCTGATGAGGGGTGACATTTGACACATATCACATCTCACTCATATATCTCACATGTCCATAGCACACATGACACAAATTACATGAGGTAAACATTAAGTTCCAAAAAATAAATGTCAAACACAATGTCATCCTACAAATTACCGAAAAATAAATTATGTTCCAAAAGTCATTTCAACATCAAAAAACAACTACGGCCGCCAAAATCGTTGGAGTGCAGTTTTCACACGACGGGTACGGCTATATGTCCGCAATTGTGCTTGTTGTGTAGCGGTGTCCCCCTCCATTTGTGGTTGTGTATACTGAGGCTGCGAGGTCCCAGCTTCATCCACTGTCTGTTGCTGCTGCTCCTGCTGATCCGGCTCCGGCTCTTGCTCCTGATGCTCCTGCTCCTGCTCCTGCTCCTGCTCCTCCTGCTGCTCCTGCTGCAGCGAACTTCCGGCGACATCCCTCCTATACATTCGCCGAAGATAGCTGGTGTCTGTTCCTTCAGGACGATGCCGTGTCTGCCCCATCACATCATCGATCATTTGCTGGATTGCTAGCAAGTGAGTGTTATACGGGTCCTCTTGTAAACCAATGACCGAACGATTGTAGATGTTAAGCAGCGTATCACCCTGTAAAACAAATCACACGCTTAGTATATATGAATCAAATAAATTTGTAACCTTAAGAAGTGTATATGACTATTATTTACCATTTTATGCTCGAGGGGCCCACGTGGCATGTACGAGAACGGGGGCTCCTGCCTAGTATATATCCATCGTCTTGTGATCCCCCAATACCATTGCATATAATCATTTACCGACACGGCATCCTCCTCCTCCACAACATTGGCAAATCTGTTATCCCATGCCGCTCGAGGCTCCATGATGGCAGCAACCCATTGTTGAGGGGTCATACCTGACTTCCCCGGCATTACTGGGACCGCTACTGGAATGTGCTGTGCTAACCCAAATTGCCTCATAACACGGTCCGGCACATGCATTTCAATCTCCTCCCATCAAAATAATGGTACGCGTGCACGCCATATCGCAGGAAATAATAAACATGAAGGATGAAGATGCTCCAACCGCGCATCATATGGCTCCCAGATAACCTAATAGGCATGAATGAAAGAAATACTTAATTAGACGACGTGCTATTTACATATATATCATTAATTCAAAATTTACAAATTCAAACCTGTGTGCTCTCTAACGAGTCAAGCTCGTTTTTATACAATTCGAGGTTCCCTTGGGGATTTTCACGAAATGATCTTGGCACATTCCACCTGCAGCCTAAGGGGCCGTTGCCGTCCAATACATTTTGTCTGTATGTAGGCCGGCCTATATGTAATCTCTCCCAGGACCATACCTGTAAATATGAATTTGTCAGTTATTTATAAAACATATTTATACACTTCTCACTATTGCAGAATTAATAGTGTTATACCTGCAACAAGGTGCCGCATACATATATAGCCGATGTTTGCATCCTTGCCACCTTGCTTAGCTCAGAATACATATGTGCCAGCACTGCACTTCCCCACGCATACCCTCCAATTTCCTCAAAATGTTCCAGCTTCTCCAACCACTGTAGATGGACCGATCCTTTGCTTGGATCTGGAACCAATAAGGTTCCAATCATATGCAGCAAGTACGCCCGTGCACATTGCTGAATCTCGTCATCTGTGGCTTCATCAGGCACCTCCCTATATGTTTCACGCAACCAAGCAAGCTTCACCTTTGCTCCTTGGTTTTCCATGGATGCCTGGCCTAGAAGACGCTCCATCAAATCGGCCCAGGTACTATGTCGTCTGCCAATTTGATAAATGGGGGTCCCGGATATAGGTAGGCCGGTGATGACAGCCACATCTTGCAGAGTGATCGTCATCTCCCCCTGTCTCATATGAAATGTGTTCGTCTCGGGCCGCCATCTCTCAACCAATGCTGTGAATAGTTCATGGTCCAATCGTATCCACTTCAACTTCACACATACATGTAAACCAGACATTATGATATACAACTCCACACGCTCATCTATTTGCCATTCTGAATGTCTGCGTGCGTGATCAACAATTCCTATCACAGCTTCCTGCAAACAATATCATGTTAATTATTTTCCTGCATTGGCTAATTAAATTTTCAGAATTTTCCAACTCAAATATTCATACCTCTCCATACTGGATCTGCGCAGACCGATGGTGCACCTGATCATACAAGACCTCGTCAGTTATTGGTCCCGCCTCCTCCATGCTATTCTATCCTACAAGTTGCAAAAATATTGTTCTATATTGCATTAGAAATCACGGAAATGTATATCAACAATCTTATTAAACCGACCCTAGTATGAATTTGACACATCCAAAATTTCAATTAAGTTATGTGTATCCCAAAAAATGGATTTAATAGGAAACCTCGCAGGTACTAACTAAAATCGAAAAAATTTATCATATAGTTAACTAAAAATCAACTTATATGGGTTAATACTAATTAAGATCATATAGTTAACCAAAAAAATGGATTTCAATTAAGTATGCACTTAAGTTCATGCATCCGTATGCATCTTTTGGATTCTATCATCATCAAAAATAGCCGATTATTATGATCAAGGAGGTGTGTATAATTCACATGAATTTTTTTCCCTGTATGAAAACCAGAGAATTATTCATGATGCAACTACTCTTCATGCTCATCAACAAAACGAAAATGCAAATTAATTTCATGTTGTGTTGTTCTGGATAATCAAATGGATTGCATTATGTCCAACAAGACTTGGATACTAGTTGACATGATTATGTAACAAATTGATTTTGATCAATGTGCTTACAAATCTGATGGTAACTAGTGAGTCATTTTGTGCCTTTATGTTGACGATATTCTCATTTTTGGTAATGGCATTGATCTTATTCATGACATTAAATCATTCTTGTCTCATAGTTTTGATATGAAAGATTTAGGTCATGCAAAATTATGTTGTCATATGATAGAGTAAGAATACAATGTTTGTGGATCTTTCATCAAATGGAGATATTAAATGGAGAGATCAACGTACCTGTTTGTGGATCTCGTTATCTGATCAACAGAAATGGAGAAACCCTCGCTGTCTGATCAACACAAATGGGGATGGGAAGCCTCCTCCGTCGTCGCGCCCTAGCCTAGGGTTTTTTTATTTCCGTTTCCGCAGTGTGATAAGTTAGACTGCTCGGGTTTTGGTGGCAGCGGTAGGATATAGGGATCACCGGCCTCACTTGCCAAGTGCGGCCAGTTTAGATGCCCCGTGACTTAAAGTAAGTCACGGGCCTGTTTGTCTCCAACTCAAACTGGCCGCACTTGGCAAGTGCAGCCAGAATAGACGCACTTGCCAAGTGCGTCCATATGGAGAAATAACCGCCAGCGGCGCGAGGTCGCTGACGTGGCCCAACTTGGTCGAAATTTGATAATATTTTCAAACTTGGTCGAAAGTTGAAATTATTTTAAAATTTTTACCTAAATCTAAAAATTACCCTTTATTTTTCTGTGAAAATATCTAATTATTGCCTATCTTTATACATTCTAGAGAGATAAATGTCCAAAATTGCGAGCGTCGATTTCGACGTATTGGATGCTACAGGCAAGAACTACTTAAGCTGGCAGTTGGACATAAAATTCCATCTGCGAGCACGGGGACTGAGCCATGCCATCGCTATAGGCGGTAAGGTTTCTGATATAGATAAAGCGAAAGCAATTATCTATATTAGACGCCATATCGATCGGACCCTGAAGGCCGAGTACCTCACGGTGGAAGACTCTTATGAGTTATGGACCGCCCTCGAGGATAGGTATAAACATCAAAGAGATGTTAGACTTCCCCAAGCACGATATGAATGGGAGAACCTCCATCTCCAAGACTTTACGTCTATTGCCGAGTACAACTCGGCACTCTTTAGCATCACCTCATGCCTGAAGTTGTGTGATGAAAAGGTGACGGAGGAGCGCATGTCAGAGAAGACGTATACATCCTTCCACGAGAAGGATGTTATACTAATACAACAGTATCGTGAACGAAAGTTCATGAAATACTCAGAGCTTCTCTCATGCCTTCTGATGCAGAGCAGAATAGAGATCTCCTTCTGGCCACCCATAACTCACGCCCTACCGGCACTGCTCCTTTGCCTGAAGCGCATCACAGCTCCTCCCAGAAGAAGATGAGCAACTTCAAAGGCAAAACCCAGAAGGGTAAGGCAATGAAGAAGCAGGCTAGAGGACCCCCTCCAAGAACCAACCAGGAGGGAAAGAAGAAAAATGTGTGGAAGAGAAAGGACGACGGCCAGACATCTGCCCCTAGAAAGGACTGGGAAGATAAGTGCCACAGGTGTGGCATGACTGGACACTGGTCCAGGAATTGTCGGACTCCACGCCACCTACAGGACTTGTACAAAGTGAGCCAGAAGCAAGCTGAGACAAACCTGGTGGAACAAGAAGACCTGGCACCAATCAGGTTCATCGCTGAGGACTTCTCAAACGATGACATGCTCAACTGAGGCATTATCTATTTTTCATGCAGTGTAATTTTTTTGTTTTGAAAAACAATTTACTATCTGCTTGTTTTAATTCCTAGCATGTTGCATGAACTTTTCAGACATTGAATAATTATTAGTAGTATATCCTCTCTTGTGCCTTATACTGCGATGTTTTTCTCTTAAAACTAGATGGATTATAAATGCCTAGTGGACAGTGCCTCTACGCACACGATCCTCCAAGACATCTGCTTTTTCCAAAGCATTGATAAATATGATGGAACCGTGAATACAATATCTGGTCCATCGGGAATTATTGAAGGATCAGGGGAAGCACATTTTATTCTCCCCAACAAAACACAACTACTAATAAAAGACGCGCTTTTCTCTCCTAGCTCACATAGAAATCTGTTAAGCTTTAAAGATATCCGTTTAAATGGATACCACCTTGAGACGGTGAGTAAACAAAACAGAGAATTCCTGTATGTAACATCTCATAGAAACGGTGCTAAAACCACCGTCGAGCGTTTTGAGGGACTCCCGTCGGGTCTCTACCATACAAGGATAAGAGCAATGGAAGCAAACACACTCGAGCACCAGAAGTGCAATAATCAACCAGAATTCCAACTCTGGCACAGTAGACTAGGACACCCTGGAAGGAATATGATGCATCGCATCATATCCCAATCCCGTGGAATTAACTCGAAAAGCCTGAAGCTACTTCAAAAGTGTCAATCTCCTTGACCCCCTTGTCACAAAGGGAAATTGATTACAAGACCATCCCCCCTGAAGGTGGACTCTGAGTCTCCGAGCTTCCTAGAGAGAATACATGGTGACATTTGCGGGCCTATTCACCCCGCAAGTGGACCATTTCGGTACTACATGGTACTGATTGACGCATCTTCCAAATGGTCGTATGTGTGTCTCACGTCCACCCGCAACATAGCTTTTGCAAAGCTACTGGCACAAATCATAAAGTTACGGGCACATTTTCCAGATTACCAGATCAAGAAATTGCGTCTGGACAACGCTGGGGAATTCACATCACAAGTCTTCCTAGATTACTGCCAAGCAACCGGCATAGAAGTTGAACATCCTGTAGCTCATGTTCACACCCAGAACGGGTTAGCCGAATCTCTTATAAAGAGACTACAATGGATTGCTCGTCCGTTGTTGATGCAATGCCAGTTGCCGGTGAATGCATGGGGACATGCCATCTTGCACGCTGCATCACTAATAAGATTACAACCGTTAGGGAGTCAATCTTATTCTCCGATGCAACTTGCATATGGGAACCCGCCGGATATCTCTCACCTGAGGATATTCAGATGTGCTGTCTATGTCCCCATAACACCACCGCAGAGGACCAAGATGGGTCCTCAACATCGTCTGGGTATCTACATTGGATTCGACTCACCATCGATCATTAGATACCTAGAACCCCTTACGGGGGACGCCTTCAAGGCACGTCTAGCAGATTGTGAATTTGATGAAAGCATTTTTCCCAAACTAGGCATTAACACACAGAAGCCAGAAGCTTCAAAGACCATTTCATGGGATACAAAAACGTTATCCCATTTTGATCCGCGTACAAACCAATGTGAAGATGAGATCCTGAAGATCCTTCAAATTCAAAACACAGTTCACATATTACCGGACAAATTCACTGACAACCAGAAGATTGTCAGATCACATGTCCATACTGCAAAAACGCCAGCTAGGATTGACATACCCAAAGATGGATGCAATCCACCTGCAGCAGAAGCGGCCGTACCTCAACAAAAGAGAGGACGACCCCCAGGCTCCAAAGATAAGAACCCTCGAAAGAGGAAAAATCCTGGAGCAATAATAACGATACCACCACAGGATGCTGAGCTCAGCCCAGCTATCTCTCCCCTCCTACCAACCCCTGAAGAGGAAAATATAGGAGAAATATCATTAAATTATATACGTACTGGGGAGGTACTGGACAGAAAAAGCACAATCATCGATGATAACTTCGCGCTCATTATTACCACTCACGTCACTGAATACGACGATGAGACCGATCCACGCCCTCTAGCAGAATGTAAACACATAGAGGATTGGTCAAAGTGGAACGAGGCAATAGGAGTAGAGCTGGACTCACTCTCGCATCACAAAGTTTTTGGACCTGTAGTCCAAACACCAAAGGGTGTTAAACCTGTGGGATATAAATGGTTATTCGTGAGAAAAAGAAACGAGAATAATGAGATCGTGCGCTACAAAGCGCGCCTTGTTGCACAAGGCTTTTCCCAACGGCCAGGAATAGACTATGACGATACCTATTCCCTGGTTATGGATGCGATCACCTTCCGTTTCATCATTGGCCTATCTATAATGGAAGTCCTGGATATGCAGCTCATGGACGTTGTGACTGCATACCTATATAGAAATATAGATAAGGACATCTATATGAAAATCCCAGACGGATATAAACTACCGGCAAAAATGACAGAAAGACATCGGGACGTCTATTCTGTCAAACTCCAAAGATCACTATATGGTCTAAAACAGTCAGGTAGAATGTGGTATAACAGACTCAGTGAATTCCTAGTGCAATAAGGATTCACAACAAATGAAGTCTGCCCTTGCATCTTTATAAGAGCAAAGGGAACATGATTCGTAATTATTGCCGTCTACGTAGACGACCTGAACATCATCGGATCTCCTGAAGAGATAGGTGAGATATCCAAAAGTCTCACACAGACTTTTGAGATGAAAGACTGTAACGGCCTGTATTTTTCCAATACATTTAAATTAAGTATTTAAAGTAATTTCTTTTAATTATATTTTGTAATGGTTGATCAAGAGTCATAAACTGATTTCAAAATTTCTTATAAAAATATTTTGAAGTACTAGACTAGTTATGGAGTATTTTGGTAAGATCGGATTTCATCAAATACCTCTGAAAGATCTGATAAAAATTCATTTTCGGATATTGCAGTTTTGGGTCAATGAATTTATTTTCTATACAAACGTCTTCAAAACGATTTCAAACTTCTGCAGTAGCATCCTATGATCATTTAGGGCTTTCCACATTAATTTCGTAATTTTCTGATATCATTTCAATAGGGAACCCGCAAACCCGCTTTCTAAACGTTTTGGCCAAAAACTAGTTTTTTCCGTAGCTCAAACCCATGGAACGGTCTTCGTATTCACGATCCTCGTGACGATACGAACCCGTGGGTATGTTTTCGTAATTTTTCGGACACGTTTACTAGTAGGGGCATTTTCGTAATTTCGCTTTTGTATTCTCACTAATGACTTTTGTTAATGGGGTTTTTTCCTTCCTAATTACCTCCTAATTATCCTACCTAACCTAACCCGCAATTACCCCACCCACTCTAACCCTCAGCTACCCATCTAACCCCCCCCTCATCTGCCCCCTCTCAATCTCTCTCTCACCCTATATATTAACAACCCCGTCTCCTTGTTTTAACACACACACAGTCACTCACCCCCAAGCTCTCGTTCAAACCCAGTTCTCTCCCTCCCTCTCTCTCTCTCTCTTAGTTCTCTCCCTCTCATCTCTCTCAGTTTCTCCTCCCCCCCATCTCTCTTTCCGTTCACGGCAAACCCATGCCCCGACCTCTCTCTCCTGTGCACCTCGCCGGAGGCCGCCGCACGAAGCTTTCCCCGAAGCCATGGCGCTCTCCGCCGCCTCCCCGCACGCCCCCGACGTCGACAGCGACCTCCTCCGTGTCGGATCCTGCCAAAACAGAGTTAGGATCGATAAATAAAGTTGAGACTTACGCTTGCGTATGCGGCACGGTAGTCTCGAAACTTTGCCTTCGGATTCGCCACGACGGATCGAGTCTTCTCACGAACGGAGTAAGAGGCTACTAAATCCACAATCTAAATCTATACTTTAGATTAAGAACTTGGATAAAGAGAGAGGAAGGATTTCGGCAGAGCTTCGCTAGAATGAAATGCATGCAAGAAATGCCATGCAAAAGTGTAAGGAAATGGCTAACCCTTGGGTCTTATTTATAGCCCCCAAGGTAGTTATTTTAGGAGTAATTATTCCTTTGGAACAATTTAACTAAGGTGTACCATCGTACATGGCATATTATAAGCTTAAGTTGTACCATATGTATGGTACAATATAAGCTTAAGATATTACCCCTTTATTAGCCATATGTCGCATGCACTTATGCACATATAATGCGACTTTCCCATCAATCTAGAGATCCTCTCCGCAAGAGAACATATTCCCTTTGCACACGACTTCGTGTACGCGACGTTCGAGGTCCGTATTCGCTCGTACATCCCCCAAAAGGGTGTACAAACGTCTTCCATATCCAACATCTCCCACTCACACTTGAGGGGATTGTAAGAGAACGTCTTTCTCTTAGTTCTTTCATCTATCATACCGAGAAATAGACCGTTTGCGACCATCATGCGCGTAGAGTCTGTTGTTGTGCACTTGTTAGAGATACACAACGACCCTCGAAGGTGCAAAGTTGAGTAGTTCAACGCATGCTTTACCCTAGATTATTTCTTCACATTTCTCATACTTTATATTCAACAATTGAATCCCATCTGGATTACAATTGGCTGGCCAGCTTTGAATCATTTAAAGTCCAAATGTGAATATGAAATCAATCTTCCTCTTCTTGCGAACCTTCTGATCTTGACTTGATTCGCTTTTCTAACGTGCCCCGCCGAGCCGAATTATCATAGCCCATTAGCAACACGCTAAGATAGCGATCATCTCGTCAAATCTAAAGGAACCAATTGGAGTCCTTGAGGGTAAGAGTTAAGACCCGTATGGCCTTTGAGTCTCATATAATAGCAAACACTATTGCTACTAACTCAGTGGTCGAAATGCATACGTGGTATGAACACGTATTACAACATCACTCCTTTCCCAGGGAGAGTATGTCTTAATGATGTTTGTACGGATGAAAAGATCAGACACCACAGTGCCTATCTTTTTGAGTCCCCTTACTACTCGTGAAAATATTCACGGACTCTCATCCTGCATAAGACAGATAGGATTTAAAAATCCTATGAGATCTCTTTCAAATATCCTTGTGATACAGATCTCAGATCTTTTGTAAGCATCCATATGATGCAGATCTTTCATTCGACTATCTTGTTTAAGTCACGACTCTAAATCATTTGTCTAATGATTTTGACTTTAAACTAGTCTCATCTTTATCTTATCCATCTGATAAGATAAGGCGGTTGCTCATGTGAGAGAGCCAACCTTAATCTGTCCGACATACACACAATAAAATAGCTGAGACTTAAACACAAATGTATAAAATCATTTGTAAGAAACTTGTATGCAATATATAAAAGAACTTCTTTCTTTTATTAAACTTTGATCTTCTATAGACATGGGAAATATTACAAGATACAGCTCAGCACCTACGCATTCCCATAGATGATAAGTGTTTGTAGAAACACATCTCTGGGGATCGCCTTAGTAAGGGGATCCGCTATCATCTCATGCGTGGATATGTATCCTATGTCTACTTCCTTCCGTTTGTCATAGTCCCTTCGCAAACTTGAATCGAATGTCAATGTATTTGGTCTTACAATGAAATTTAGGATTTTTGACGTAGGCAATCGAAGCTTGACTATCACTGTATATAGGAACAGTGCTTTGAGTCAGTGGCATTCGTCAGCCTGTCTAAGAATTTCCTAAGCCGAAACAGCTTCTTGGACCGCCATGCTGAATGCTATGAATTCGGCTTCCATGGTTGATAGAGCGATGCAGGTTTGTTTCTTGCTGCTCCAGGATATTGCACCATTCCCCGAGCAAGAAAACAAAGCCTGAGGTAGATCTTCGCTCGTCGAGATCACCTGCCCAATCAGCATCGGTATAGCCTTCGAGTCTCAAGGTATTGCCTTGATAGCATAACGCATAGTCCGCAGTCCCTTTGAGGTACCTTAATATCCTCTTCACCGCTTTCCAGTGTGCCTGTCCTGGGTTGGATTGGTAACGGCTTACCATACCAACAACATAGCAAATGTCCGGTCTGGTACACATCATAGCGTACATCAGACTCCCGACAACACTGGAGTATGGAACCTTTTCCATAGCTTTCTTTTCTTTTAGATCTTTGGGACACATTTCCAAACATAGACCCTCGCCTTTGCTTATTGGAGTATCAATTGGCTTGCAGTCCTGCATATTAAACCGTTCTAAAACTTTCTTTATATATGTCTCTTGAGAGAGAGAAAGAAGTTTCTTGGAACGATTCCTTGAGATCTTAACCCCCAAGGATATATGCAAGCTTCACCCATGTCTTTCATCTCAAAGACGGATGAAAGCCAAGCTTTGATATCCAAGATAAGACGCTTTATCATTTCCGGCTATAAGTATGTCATCTACATAAAGAGACATAATTACATACTTGTTTTTAATCCTCTTAATATATACGCAGTTGTCTTCGTCGAGCATGGAGAAACCATACGACAAAACGACTTCTTGAAAGCGCATTATACCACTGCCTTGAGGATTGTTTAAGACCATATATGGATTTACGAAGTTTACAAACCTTATGTTTGTTTTCTTCTTGTACAAACCCATTTGGTTGTTCCATGTAGATCTCCTCATCTAGTTCTCCGTTAAGAAAAGCAAGTCTTTACATCCATCTGATGTAACTCGAGGTCCAAACAAGCCACCATTGCCAGAATTAAGCGAATGGAGGTAAAACGCACGACAGGAGAGAAAGTCTCTTCGTAGTCCTATTCCTTCCTGTTGCGTGAAACCTTTCGCAACAAGGCGAGCTTTATATTTCTCGATGGAGCCATCAGCCTTATGCTTGATTTTGAGAACCCACTTGTTTCCAATGGCTCTACGTCCCTTAGGTAAATCAAACAAGTCCCAGACTTGGTTTGTTTTCATGGATTGAAGTTCTTCTTCCATTGCCGCTATCCATTTATCTTTAGCAGGGCATGTGACGGCCTGTTTGAAATTTGCAGGTTCGTCATCATCTTGTAGTAATGTCATGAATGTTTGAGGAAATTCATCCTCAAATCTCAGAGGTGTTAGCCTCGTTCGATTACTACGTCTTGTTTGAGTTTGATCACTCCCACTTGGAATGACATCACTCCCACTTGGAATAACATCACTCCCCCACTCGGAATAGGATTGGTATCGTTCGTATAATTCATTGGTGAGGTTTGAAACGTATTTTCTTCTTCACCAAGAATTCTCCCACTCGAACGTTCCGATCCTTCTTGATCCCAAGTATCAAACAAGGATAAGTCTTGACTTATCTCACCCCTGTCTTGGAAACTCATTTTCCAAGAAGACAACATCCCTCGATTCGAATTCTATAAGACCCCCATTGTCCTCTTGACCGACGAAAGCATATCCTTTGGAGTTTTCAGCGTATCGGATGAAGATACACTTCCTCCCACGTGGCCCAAGTTTGCCATATTTGTGAGAGGATAAATGTGCATAAGAGGCACAACCCCAAGGTTTTAGAATGCTTAAGTCTGGAGTTCTATTGTTCCACAACTCATAAGGAGTAGAACTTACCGACTTCGAGCGTACACGGTTTAAGATGAATGCTGCCGTCAATAATGCATCACCCCAATAAGGTGATGGGCAAATTTGCCTGAGACATCATTGATCGGACCATTTCCATCAATGTCCTATTTCTTCTTTCCGCAACACCGTTTTGTTGCGGAGTATAAGGCATAGTTATTTGATGAACTATGCCTTTTTCATCACAGAGTTCCTTAAAACTCATTGATTGATATTCTCCACCCCGATCGGTTCGCAAGACCTTTATCTTGGGATCTAGTTGATTTTCCACTAAACTCATATTGTTTTTGAAGCATGATAAAGCTTCATGTTTGTGGGAAATCAAATAAATATGACCGAAACGGGTGAAGTCATCAATGAATGTGATGAAATAGGACTTCCCGCGTCTTGTCTTAACATTCATTGGACCGAAAATGTCCGAATGGATAAGCTGTAATGGAACTTCGGCCCTTGTGCCAAGTTCCAAACGGCTTGCGACAAGTTTTCCCTACAAGACAATGTTCGCAAGTTGACATTTCAACTTTTGAAACATTAGATAGCAAGCCACTTTTGGCAAGTCTATCCATTCTAGTTGGTCCAATATGACCAAGGTCTTGCATGCCCAACACTGCCGAGCATCCACGACGCCGCCGCCCGTCCGACGTCCTCCGACGTCGCCACCGAAGTCGCAGCACCCCCCCTCCGCCGTATCAGCCCGCTGCCTCGACCTCCCTCACCATCGCTCCACCTTGCTCGCCGTAGAGCCACCGCCGGAGAGCTCCACACAGCCCCGCCGCCTCGCTGCCTCCTTCCACGGCGACCCCGCAACCCGCCGCCGTGCCCTCCGTCAGCTCCGCCTCCCTACGCCACCAAACCCCCGCCGCCGTCGCCGTCCCCCGCTCCCCCGCCGGTGAGAAACCCCCCGCCGAGCCCCCCGACGTCCGTAAACGTCGAATACGTGCGTAAGTCTCCAATGGCAAACTTGTAAATATCGTAATATTTCGTAAATTTCGTATTATTAATTAATAAATAAATAGATTTATTGGTTTTTAATTCATAATAAATAATATAGAGCCTAGAAAAATGAGTGACTAGCTCCAGAAAATCAGAAATGCCATTCTGGACCCAATGACGCTAGTTTCATCTCAATCGGACGCTTAGTTTTTCCATAATTAATTTTTAACCCTAAAAGATAAATACGTATAATTCGTTCAAAAATCTGTATCTTCTTATTTTAACATAAACTAATATATGATTAAAAATATATGCTATATTACTCTTCATGATGGTCGTTTTGACACCCTCATTTGCAACATTCCGATGTAGATTGCACCCAGAAGAAATTGTGGAATAAATACGTTACTAAATGAAAAATAGTTTTTAAATAGTTTTTGATCTTTTAAAAAATTCTAAAAATTACTATAATCTTCAGAAAAATATTCCTTCTTACAGTAAAACTATTTTTATCATATATAGTCTATATAAAATTTTAGAATCGTTTTCGACACCGTTTCAATCAGTTTTAAAAATCAAAACGATCAGATTATTTGAATAGAAAATAGGGCGCGCTTTAACCAAGTATTTTTGTGATTGCAGGTACCAAATCTCGTGCACCAGCTCTTCTAGCTCCAACCCTCGTCTTGCCACGACGAGCTCTAAAATAGTAAGTCACGACATATTCTAAGTTTAGAAAACTAGTTTACTGTGTTTGCATGGACTTGTGACACTTCACCACTTATAGCCTCGAACGGCTATTTGACTTGAACCAAAATAGAGAACTAAAATGAAAGTAATCTACCAAAGAGTACCTTGCCAACTTTCAACTTAGGTGGTTGTAGCACGCAACTACCAACTTGGGTAAATTGTGTGCTAGCCACACTACCACGTGCTCAAAGCACGGAAGTAACAGCTTTTGGTGTTGGGCTTGTCTTTATCCTACTTGCTGGTTTTCAATGAGGAAGTCAACCAGTTGACTTGGTCTGACTAGCAACATGTGGAACATCGTGTGGGAATATCATGTGTGGAATATCTGGTGGAACATCTCGTGGAACATCTTGTGGAACATCTCGTAATGGATACACATCACTGGGGTTTGGGGTAACTCATTGTAGTGAGAGTGTGGGAGCTATGACCGGGGGTTCATCTACTTGCATGTCTGTGTCTACAAGGTCTGCCTGCGTCGGCAAAATTACAAGGTCTGCCTGCGTCGACAAAATTACAAGGTCTGCCTGCGTCGGCAAAACTACAAGGTCTGCCTGCGTCGGCAAAACGGTCCTCTGGCAATAGATGAAACTTTATGGTTGCATATCATACTCTCCTACATGAGTCACGTAGTTACTTTTGCACAGTCACCTTTACTTTACGCATTACAGTTACTTTCTTTACAGTACCCTGCACTTTACTTTCCTTACCAGTACAGTCACCGCACTTTACTTGCCGTACTTTTACTTTCTACACTTGTACAGACACTGCACCGTACTTTACTTTCACTTTGGTCTGCTTTGTCATACTTGTACAGTACCTCTCTTTCTTTATTTAGAATTGTTTGTGACTTACCTACGGTTCCATCCTCCGGTGGCACCGCAGACGACGTACATATGGAGGCAGATGCTCTTGAGTTAATAGCGACAGACTTCGACCATGAGACCGCAGCTTCCAGAGCTATTTTCAGTTGTGTACTTTTCTTCTTTCATGTATATCTATTGGGACATCTTGGATTGTAATCATTGGACACTATTTGGGTATTTTTGTACATCTCTGCATCGTGGCTATTTTGATTTCACTGGTTAACTGCAGAACCTGCGCAATTATCAAATAAGTAACGGGCCCCCGAAAGCGGGTCGTTACAAGTTTGGTGGCCCAACGCAGGTCCTCGCTAACTACCTCGTGAACATTATAGCAAGATCAGGATGTATAATGTAAAATACTCAGATTGAACCTCGAGTACAGGATGTCTCAAGTGTTCATCTGTATTGGATATACGGGTGAAGCGTCCTTATTACCATCTTCATTAGGTCTTCTTTGATCCTCATCACTTCCTTTGAACTCTTAACCCTTGCTTAGGGAATTCGTGTTCCATTCTTGATTATACCTCTCTAGTACCCTCTTTTGCTAGCAGTAATAGTGATTTTTCCATAGGTTGAACTATCTACCCACTTCATCACCTTCCTTCAGTTGATGATGGCACGCATTTAAATGATCAGCTTCCTTCAATGGACCATGATACCTGTCAATGTGCTTGGCTAAAGTCTGTTGGATCAACCTGGCTAGACTGGGCGTAAGTGATCCTGGCTTAGTCACTTCCCTGGCCGTGTCCGCTGGACGCGCAAGGACGTGAATCATGATTATGTAACGCCATCGATCTTCATCACTAGCACCCCTTTCTTTACCTAGTGATGGCCTTCTGATCATTCTACTAATTCTTATAATTCTTCCTAATCGCTTTTAGTTCGCCTGAACTCTAGCTACGTTTATTCTAAGGAGGGTAGCATTCAATTTTCGATCACCAGGAGTTCGAGTTCGGCAACGGAAGCGAATCGAAGGACGCTCAGAAGTATTGGAGTATGGTGCTGAAGAATTTGAGACGAACTAAACCGAGACATGTAAGCTAATGCTGCTACTCCCTCATTCTTTCTTGAACTCGTCTTCCTTCCTCTATCTGAACCTAATTTTGACTTGAGACTAGCCATAGTAGCTATGGTGATAATATATGTTAGTCAAATCCCTTTTTTTTTCTTATTACATTTCATGTTGTTTACAACCTGATTTAAAAAGATTACTATCTTTTCTATCATTTATTTGCTTGAGCTTCTTCATAACATCAATTATTTTCAAAAGAGATTTTTAAATTCCGAGGACGGAATTATTTTTAAGGAGGGTAGAATGTAACGGCCTGTATTTTTCCAATACATTTAAATTGAAGTGATTTAAAAGTAATTTCTTTTTAATTATATTTTGTAATGGGTTGATCAGGAGGTCATAAAACTGATTTCAAAATTTCTTATAAAAATATTTTGAAGTACTAGACTAGTTATGGGAGTATTTTGGGTAAGATCGGATTTCATCAAATACCTCTGAAAGATCTGATAAAAATTCATTTTCGGATATTGCAGTTTTGGGTCAATGAATTTATTTTCTATACAAACGTCTTCAAAACGATTTCAAACTTCTGCAGTAGCATCCTATGATCATTTAGGGCTTTCCACATTAATTTCGTAATTTTCTGATATCATTTCAATAGGGAACCCGCAAACCCGCTTTCTAAACGTTTTGGCCAAAAAACTAGTATTTCCGTAGCTCAAACCCTTGGAACGGTCTTCGTATTCACGATCCTTGTGACGATACGAACCCGTGGGTATGTTTTCGTAATTTTTCGGACACGTTTACTAGTAGGGGCATTTTCGTAATTTCGCTTTTGTATTCTCACTAATGACTTTTGTTAATGGGGTTTTTCCTTCCTAATTACCTCCTAATTATCCTACCTAACCTAACCCGCAATTACCCCACCCACTCTAACCCTCAGCTACCCATCTAACCCCCCCTCATCTGCCCCCTCTCAATCTCTCTCTCACCCTATATATTAACAACCCCCTCCCCTTGTTTTAACACACACACAGTCACTCACCCCCAAGCTCTCGTTCAAACCCAGTTCTCTCCCTCTCTCTCTCTTAGTTCTCTCCCTCTCATCTCTCTCAGTTTTCTCCCCCCCCATCTCTCTTTCCGTTCACGGCAAACCCATGCCCCGACCTCTCTCTCCTGTGCACCTCGCCGGAGGCCGCCGCACGAAGCTTTCCCGAAGCCATGGCGCTCTCCGCCGCCTCCCCGCACGCCCCCCGACATCGACAGCGACCTCCTCCGAGCATCCACGACGCCGCCGCCCGTCCGACGTCCTCCGACGTCGCCACCCGAAGTCGCAGCACCCCCCTCCGCTGTATCAGCCCGCTGCCTCGACCTCCCTCACCATCGCTCCACCTTGCTCGCCGTAGAGCCACCGCCGGAGAGCTCCACACAGTCCCGCCGCCTCGCTGCTTCCTTCCACGGTGACCCCGCAACCCGCCGACGTGCCCCTCCGTCAGCTCCGCCTCCCTACGCCACCAAACCCCGCCGCCGTCCGCCGTCCCCCCGCTCCCCCCGCCGTGAGAAACCCCCCGCCGAGCCCCCCTGACGTCCGTAAACGTCGAATACGTGCGTAAGTCTCCAATGGCAAACTTGTAAATATCGTAATATTTCGTAAATTCGTATTATTAATTAATAAATAAATAGATTTATTGGTTTTTAATTCATAATAAATAATATAAAGCCTAGGAAAATGAGTGACTAGCTCCAGAAAATCAGAAATGCCATTCTGGACCCAATGGCGCTAGTTTCATCTCAATCGGACGCTTAGTTTTTCCAGAATTAATTTTTAACCCTAAAAGATAAATACGTATAATTCGTTCAAAAATCCGTATCTTCTTATTTTAACATAAACTAATATGTGATAAAAATATATGCTATATTACTCTTCAAGACGGTCGTTTTGACACCTCATTTGCAACATTCCGATGTAGATTGCACCCAGAAGAAATTGTGGAATAAATACGTTACTAAATGAAAAATAGTTTTTAAATAGTTTTTGATCTTTTAAAAAATTCTAAAAATTACTATAATCTTCAGAAAAATATTCCTTCTTACAGTAAAACTATTTTTATCATATATAGTCTATATAAAATTTTAGAATCGTTTTCGACACCGTTTCAATCAGTTTTAAAAAATCAAAACGATCAGATTATTTGAATAGAAAATAGGGTGCGCTTTAACCAAGTATTTTTGTGATTGCAGGTACCAAATCTCGTGCACCAGCTCTTCTAGCTCCAACCTCGTCTTGCCACGACGAGCTCTAAAATAGTAAGTCACGACATATTCTAAGTTTAGAAAACTAGTCTACTGTGCTTGCATGGACTTGTGACACTTCACCACTTATAGCCTCGAACGGCTATTTGACTTGAACCAAACTAGAGAACTAAAATGAAAGTAATCTTACCAAAGAGTACCTTGCCAACTTTCAACTTAGGTGGTTGTAGCACGCAACTACCAACTTGGGTAAATTGTGTGCTAGCCGCACTACCACGTGCTCAAAGCACGGAAGTAACAGCTATTGGTGTTGGGCTTGTCTTTATCCTACTTGCTGGTTTTCAATGAGGAAGTCAACCAGTTGACTTGGTCTGACTAGCAACATGTGGAACATCGTGTGGAATATCATGTGTGGAATATCTGGTGGAACATCTCGTGGAACATCTTGTGGAACATCTCGTAATGGATACACATCACTGGGGTTTGGGGTAACTCATTGTAGTGAGAGTGTGGGAGCTATGACCGGGGGTTCATCTACTTGCATGTCTGGTGTCTACAAGGTCTGCCTGCGTCGGCAAAATTACAAGGTCTGCCTGCGTCGACAAAATTACAAGGTCTGCCTGCGTCGGCAAAACTACAAGGTCTGCCTGCGTCGGTAAAACGGTCCCTGGCAATAGATGAACTTTATGGTTGCATATCATACTCTCCTACATGAGTCACATAGTTACTTTTGCACAGTCACCTTTACTTTACGCATTACAGTTACTTTCTTTACAGTACCTGCACTTTACTTTCCTTACCAGTACAGTCACCGCACTTTACTTGCCGTACTTTTACTTTCTACACTTGTACAGACACTGCACCGTACTTTACTTTCACTTTGGTCTGCTTTGTCATACTTGTACAATACCTCTCTTTCTTTATTTAGAATTGTTGTGACTTACCTACGGTTCCATCTCCTGAAGAGATAGGTGAGATATCCAAAAGTCTCACACAGACTTTTGAGATGAAAGACCTTGTCAAAACGAAGTTCTGCCTAGGCTTACAAATTGAGCATTTAAGCGGAGGAATCCTGTTATACAAATCGACATACACAAAGAAAGTGCTGAAAAACTTTCTTATGGACAAATGTCATCCGCTTAGCACACCAATGGTCGTCAGATCATTAGATGTTAATACAGACCCGTTCCGACCGCTGAAAGAGGGGGGAACACTGGGTCCTGAAGTACCCTACCTAAGTGCAATTGGAGCACTCCTATACCTGGAAAACTACACGCGTCCCGATATAGCGTTCGCAGTTAACCTACTAGCCAGATACAGTTCAGCCCCTCAAAGCGCCACTGGAATGGAGTGAAGCAACTTCTGCGCTACCTCCAAGGGTCTGTGGATAGGGATGGCAGTAATGGCCTGACTCGCCCGGCCCGACCTGGCCCGACCCGATTTTGACCCGGCCCGCAGCCGGGTCGGGGCAAGCTTGGGCTTTGTATGCGCCCCGGCCCGCCCCGCCCCGCCCCGATAAACTATAGAGGTTTACTATTTTGATGCGTAACATGCAGTTAATGAATAACCCATAACTCATCTATTCCACGGTGCTCCTAATTGGGCCAATTCCCAATTTCAAATTACCAAATAAATCAAAATTCTCCCAATTCATAAATAAAATTTTTATTTGGGATTCATATAGATGTCACTAATGACTTGACCCGACCGGCCCGACCTGGCCCAACCCGGTTTTGGTAAGAAATAACCCGCCCCGCCCTGGCCCGCGACCCGTCTCGCCCCGGCCTGCAGATGAGTCGGGGCAAGCTTGGGTAGTTAAATACCCGCCCCGCCCCGCAATATTGCCATTCCTATCCGTGGACATGGGACTATACTTCAGGAAAGGTGTATCCTCTGACTTAGTCAGTTATGCAGATGCAGGATACATGTCCGACCCACACACTGCAAAGTCCCAGACCGGTTTCGTGTTCACGTACGGTGGGACGGCCATCTCATGGAGATCCGTGAAGCAGACATCAACAGCGACCTCATCCAACCACTCCGAGCTCATAGCGATCTACGAAGCTAGCAGAGAATGCTTTTGACTTCGATCAGTCATCCACCATATCCTCAAGACCACCGGCCTGAAGACGGTAGATCTTGGACCAACCACCATGTATGAAGACAATGCTGCCTGCATCGCTCAACTACGAGGTGGCTACATCAAAGGTGACAGGACGAAGCACATTTTCCCCAAGCTCTTCTGGGCGCATGAACAACAAGTTGACAACCAGATCGACATCCAGTAGATCCAGTCTTGCAACAACCTGGCAGATCTATTTACTAAATCTTTATCTCGCAGTACCTTTAGAAAACTTGTACTAGGAATTGGGATGAGACAGTTGAGAGATTTACAAGCCGGAAGCTTGTACTTTTCAGGGGGAGTTAATGTAGTGATGTACTCTTTTTCCTTGGCTATTGGTTTTTCCCATTGGGTTTTCCATAGCCAAAGGTTTTAACAAGGCGGCCACATCAACTCTGGATCCAGAAGTATCCACCTCTGATGTTATCCATCGATCAGGGGAAGTTACAGAGACTTGTACTATTTTCCCTTAGCCACTGGTTTTTCCCATTGGGTTTTTCTTGGCAAAGGTTTTAACGAGGCAAGTACTCTTAAACTTGGGATCCAGAAGTATCCATAGACCCATGATCAGATAAGCTCTATGAACCCTAAAGCGTTCATCATGGCTTACAACAATGGATGGATAAGGGGAAGTGTTATAAACGGGCTTTTGGATGCCCAACCCGTTAGTGGGTATCCACCTATTATGTAACCCTATTGCTATAAATACAGGGCTATGGATTTCATAGCCACCACGTTTACAACAATTTGAGTTTTTAAGTTTTTAAAAGTTATTAAATTGTTGATTGATTAATTAAGTTATTTAATATTTAAAATGTTAATGATATTTTTAAGTTAACTATTTATACTTTAAGTTATATGCTTGATTATATGAATGATTAATAAATTAGTTATACAAGTTAGTAGTTGTATAACTTCTTATTAACTGTTTACCATGTGGAACAAAACAAAAAAAACCGACCTCGCCATAATATCATGTTTGACGAGACGAACACGACAACACCAAAATCACCAAACAGGCAAGTGTGCACTTTCTACTGGTTTTAAATATCACTTCTTCTAACATGACCTCAAACTACATACTTTTGTGTATTGCGAGATAAACACATGTGTGTACATGTGTGGGGACATTTTAACTGATAATGCCTTGAACGATATGAAATGTAACACTGCTGGACATATAAGAACCTCTTAAAACTATTGCTACTCGTAGAACATGCGGTCCGGTTTGGCTAATCATAGATATTGCATGCCAAGATTTGGCTATTCTTACGGGCCGGTTTGGCTAGTCTGGCTCGTGTTCCAGTATTACAACTTTTGATGGCCGGTTTGGTTGATTCTGGCTCGTGGTCCAGAAAGTACACGTGTGTGGAGTTGGGTTCGCGGGCACTAGTCAGAAGTAAACGGGTCACCTTCGGGGGGCACTTGAAGGTAGATTCACTTGCTTGCCACCTAACGACGTGAACCTTAGTGCACTAAATTGAAAACACTCTTGAACATCTTGAAACTGCTATATTGAACATGTATAACGTTAGGTTATATTGAGAACGAGCTGATTGAGGGAACTAACCCACTGGACCAGGAGTACGCTAATTCAGGAGTTCTCCCCACGGAGGATTAGCTGTTGCCGAGCTTTACCTACTACGGCTTAGGATTTCATTTACTGCATTTCTGTAGGGTGTGTACCCACCTTTGTAGAACTATGTTATTGTAGGCCATGCTTGAGGCCCTTATTACTTTTGTGCACTCTATCTGCATGGTTGCTTTAAATTCTTAGTTATTTCTGTTGTTGTGAAATGCATGCAAGTTCCTGCGTTTGGTATTATTTACAGACGCTTATTGGGGTTTGAATGTAACGACCAGCTCTCAGGGGCCCTTTACTTATTTGATATTTGCGCAGGTCTTGCAGTTTATCAGTGAAATCAATATAGCCACAATCCAGAAATGTACCAATACTCAAACCAGCGTACATTATTACAGTCCAAATTAAAGTACAACAACAAGCAGTACTCTCTCACCAAATACATATAGGAAATACAGAAAGGAAATACATAACATAGTACACTCACACCAACACAAACAACTAAAACTCTGCAGTCTCCAGGTTGTACTCTGGCTCTGTAAACTCAGTGGCAATTTCTTCAACCTGGTCGTCGTTTGTCGGTGCAATAAATGGAACCGAAGGTAAGTCATGATAATTCCAAATATAGAAAAGAAGCAGTGCACAAGTATGACAAAAAGTAACTACGTACGAGCAAACCAGAGAGAAAAGTAAAGTACTGAGCAACAACTGTACACAACTGGGTAGTAAAAGTAAACCGAGCCAAAAAAGGGAACAACTACTGTGGTAGAGCAAGAATAAAGCAGGCTAAGCAAGTGGAACATGCTACAGCGGTAGCTAAAGGTATGAAAAGTAAGGTACCGTGACTGCACAAGTAGTGAATAAAGTGCATGGAACGTGTCAAGTAAAGGTGACTGTATTGGCTAAAGAAAGGGGTGATAGTGATGAAGATCGATAGCGTTACATAATCATGATTCACATCCTTGTGGTCCAGCGGAACACGGCCAGGGAAGTGACTAAGCCAGGATCACTTACCCGAAGTCTAGCAAGGGTGATCGAACAAACTTAGCCAAGCACATTGACTGGATCATGGTCCATTGAAGGAAGCTTATTATTTTTATGCGTGCCACCAACAAAAGTTTATGCACTAAACTACGTGACTCAAGTCGAAGAGTACAATATGTGACCATTGAGTTCATCTCTTGCCTGGGCGCGACCCAGACGAAGGCCGAAACACAGGCATGGTACATGAATTTTGCCGAAACACAGGCAGCGGGACGGTATGCCGAAACACAGGCAGCGGGACATGAAGATTGAACTCCAGTCACTCCCGCACTCTCTCAAACTATGAGTTACCCCCAAGAACCCCAGTGAAGTGTCAAATGTTCTATATACATGTTTTATATGGGATGTTCCATAAGATTTTCCATGAGATGTTCCCACCAAATATTCCACAAGATGTTTCACAAGATATTATCAATTCCTTGTTCACGATGATAGTTAACCAGGATCACTGGTTTTAAAACCAGAAAGTAAAGCAATGTGGATGCTAAGAAATTTGAGGATAAAGACAAGTCCAACAAACATGGAATATAAAAATTGTTGGTTTAAGGGTGGTAGTTTCGTTAGCACACAATTTACCCAAGTTGATGGTTGTGTATTACAACCACCAAAGTTGAAAGTTGGCAAAGTAATCTGTAGTTGATTACTTTTCCTATTAGATTAGGTTTCTACTTCGGTTCAAGTCAAGTAGTCGTTCTGAGGCTATAGGTGGTGTTCCTAAGTCCATACAAGGGCACTTATCTGATTTTCTAATTTTTAGAATTAGTCGTGACTTACAGCTTTCGAGATCGACGTAGCAAGCCGGAACTGGTTCTAGGTCTTCTACGGACGTTGGTGCACAAGAATTGGTACCTGCAATCACAAGAACACTTGGTTTAAGAACGCGACATTTTTATTTTAATAATTTGGTTGTTTTGATTTTTTTAAAAAATTGTTAGAAACGGTGTCGAAAAACGTTCTAAATTTTTCTATAGTCTAGATATGATGAAAATAATTTTACTAACAATCCGTAGTGGGGATTCCTTGGCCCTAGACGCTTTTATTATATAAAATTCCATTTGTTAATTGAACGACTTGACAACATTTCTGAAACCATTCCATTCTTCCACCAATAGCTAAGTGATCAAGATATAGTACTGTCAATTGTCCTCCCTGTGTTCGATACCTGCTCGCCACTTCACCGTGCGCTTGTGGTAAGACTACAGTCGTTTTTCGGGTGTATATCCGGGCGCGATCAAGTTTTTGGTGCCGTTGCCGGGGAGGCGACGGTATTTTATTCTGCTCACCTGGCTATATCTCATCTTCTATCTTTCTTTTATTTCTTTTCGATTTTATTTGAGTCTCAAATTGACGTGGTCTTCCAGATTTTCCAATAGAATCTTAAGCAGGTAACATGGGAGACACGATGATGAGAACAGAGTCTAGCCTGTGAGATGATGATTCCTTTGTAACTCTTCTGAAAGAACTTATTGATGAGGTCCAATCTACAGGGGCTTTAGCCATCGACATAGAGGACCCCATTGAACAGCTATTTTCCAGCTTTGTAATTGATCAAATTTCTCTGGAAGAGACTATCGAGGGCAACATTAGAGTTGACGTAAGGGACGACAAGTTATAATTCGAAGTTAGCAAGACACCTGATCCCGGAATAAGGGAAGGTAGCGAAGCGTGCATTGGAGAGGTCTGTACTTTTGAAGAATCCATTTGCATGCCAAGGTTCAGGGAAGTACACTTGACGATCCTCTATTCAACATTTATAAACGCACTGACCTATCTCTTGATTCCAGGAGTGAACCTGAGGAAAATGGTAGTCCCACCGACATCAGAGCAGAGTTGTGCATCATCCACTCCGATGCACCCCCCTCACCGAGAAGAGAATCTGAGCCGGCCTACGATGGCCTACTCTCCGAGGGGGAACTAGACACGGATGTGGCAAAGGATGCCATGCTTTCACAGAGAGAGGAGGTAGGGGGTACAACGCCCCCTAAGGTAGAACTGAAACAATTACCTCCTAACTTAAGGTATGCTTTCTTGGGGGATGAACTGATCTATCAGGTGATTGTTAATGCCAACCTCAACCAACACCAGCTTGAGAGACTTTTATATGTCCTTAGGAACCATAAGGACGTCCTCGGCTACACCATCTCTGACCTCAATGGAATAAGCCCTAGACTTTGTACGCACAGGATCCACCTAGAAAACACTGCAGCCACCTCCTTAGAGCCTTAAAGGCGGTTAAATCCTAACATGAAGGAGGTGGTTAAGAAGGAGATCCTTAAACTGCTTGAAGCCGATATCATTTATCCGATCTCTGACAGCAGATGGGTTAGCCCTGTTCATGTCGTTCCTAAAAAGGGGGAATGACCGTCATAAAAAATGATAAGGGAGAGCCTATATCCACACACACCGTCACGGGTTGGCGGATGTGTATTGATTACAGGAAATTGAATAAAGCCACCTGTAAAGATCATTACCCATTGCCCTTTATTGACCAAATGCTAGAGCGCCTCGCCAAACATAAATTCTTTTGCTATTTGGACGGGTATTCGGGATTCTTTCAAATTCCCTTATATGAAGATGACCAAGAAAAGACTAATTTTACGTGCCCTTATGGCACATATGCTTATCGTAGAATGCCCTTCAGACTTTGTAATGCCCCCGCTACCTTTTAAAGATACATGACATCCATCTTTTTTTGATTATATTGAAAACATCATGGAAGTCTTTATGGACGACTTTTCTTCTATGGTGGCGAGTTTGAATCATGTTTGGCCAATCTTACTAAAGTCCTTAAAAGATGCCAACAAAATAATCTTACTCTTAACTGGGAGAAATGCCATTTTATCGTCATTGAGGGGATAGTTCTTCGGCATCTTGTCTCATCTAGAGGGATCGAGGTTGATAATGCAAAAATTGATGTAATCGAAAAACTTCCCCCTCCTATCAATGTCAAGGGCATTAGGGGGTTTCTTGGTCATGCAGGATTTTACCGACGCTTTATGTAACGACTGGTTTTCATGTATCTGGATTTATTATAATATAATATATGTTTTGGTGGATTTTCTCTTTTTGTGTGGTTATCGTCTCCATAACTTTCGTTTTCGATCGTTTCGTCGTGTTTTCTCGTTTCATCCTTAGGATCGTCGATTTCGGAGTATGTCATTCGTGACGGGCTTCATAACAGTCGTATCTTACTATTAGATCAAGCCTAGGAGTCTTAGGAATCGATCCCGGGGCTCCGCGCTCCGTATCGGAACTTTTGGTGCTTATTAGCCGGTGTAAGAAGGGGCACCGACTGACTAGATGACGATCCAGTCGGTCGGCAATCCTTCTTGGACCGACTAGTTGGCTTTCTAAATTTCTTAGAAGTTACTGTTTATAGTTAGTCGGTCTAAGAACGTTGGTTGACCGACAAGGTTGCAAACTAGTCGGTCAGCAATGCTTCTTTAACCGACTAACTCTTCATCTAATTTTTGGTATCAAAACTGTTCACCCTTAGTCGGTCTAAGAACGTTCATCGACCGACTAGATGTCAAACTAGTCGGTCAGTAGTTGTTCATTGACCGACTAAATCTAAATCCTATTTTTCGTTCAGAAGTTACTGTTTACTCTTAGTCGGTCTGCGTTGGTCGACCGACCGACTAGTTGCCAAACTAGTCGATCAGTGGTTGCTTTTTGACCGACTAATCTGTGTCAAACCCCTAATTTATGGGCAGCCGCCAGCCCATCCTATTTAAACCCCACCCAAACGTTTTCTTCTTCCTCCACTCGACCTAAAACCCTAAAATCTCCCCCATTGAGCCCCTTCTCCCTCAAACCCTTATTCCTTCATCCCAAGCCCTAAATCCATCATCTAAAACCTCCCTCAACTCATTCAACCCCTCATCTTCCCCAAAATCTCATCAAATCCCCAAAATCCCCCAAAACCCCTAGTTCTCCAAACTTCTCCATTCATTTCCAGATCTGGTCCCTAAGTTCTCCGGAGTGTTTCTTCCGCTTCCTCACGGTAAGAAATCGATCTCTTGATGTTTGCATAACCTATTTATATTTTTATGAAACCCTAATGAAATGAATGTTGTTTTGATGATTGTTTCCCCATAACAGCGATTTTCCTGTAAATTAGCATCCGCGAGACGAACCTTCGTGATCGTCATTCCCGGTGCTAGGCAAGTGAAACTTGCCACTTAGGGTTTAGGCCATGTTTTAGGCCATTTGCTTGTTGTAGGCGTAAAAGAGGCTAGGCGACGAAATGATACTCGCCTAGGCGCAAATTTAGGAACTAGCTTGACAACGAAGCTAGGTCCGACATTTATCATGTTGCACAATTACCATGTCATGTTTAAATTCCATTAACTGTACGCAAATTAATTATCATGTCATTGCATTCTTTAAGTGATCCCGTGATTGCGTAGCATCGCTACAATACTTGTGTTTCCTGGCTCGTGACCAGAAGCGAGCATAATGAGTAGCTAACCCCAACGCTCGATATTGAATTGTGAACTAGGAAAACAAGCTCCCGTGCGGGGCAACCCTGGCTCACTTGCTGGGCTCATGTACAGGGACCCTGGCTTGTTTATGTGTGGGATGGGGTAAGAGTTAATCGGTCATTCAACTGGGGGTCTGCCTGATCAACAACTGCAGTTGTAAGGCGTAAACTCTGGGGTGGGGTAGTGTTTAGTGCCGATCAGCGTGAATGTTGGAGTATTTCAGGAGGAACTATAACGAATCCCATCAAGATAAGTGGGAATTGGGAAAACTTATCGTCTAGTGGGTTAGGACATCTCTCTTTCAAGGAGAAAACGGGGATTCGACTTCCCCCATTCAGCTGAAGGGCGTAAACATCTACAAACAACAGTGAAACGTGAATAGTGAATTGATTGAGATTGTTAGTAGCTTGGCTACTCTTGTCTTGTCCCGATAAATGTTCTCTTGTACTTATTGTTTGCCATGTCTTAATTGTGCACTCATGTTATAACTGCCATGTCATGCATACTAAAACTGCTAGGTTGTTAGTTGCCTTACTTCCAGTTTCCTTGCCCAAGTCTTTTAGACTTGCTGACATGTGCCCCTTTACTCTTTTGGGTGACACATGTTAGATCCCGAGCCTGAGTACCTTGTTGAGGACGAGGTGTTTGCTGACGCCGAGCCCGAGCTTGTGTTTGACGGGGAGTACGTGGACACTGGGGACCAGTCCTAGTGTCTTCGTTGTGTTTTCCCTTTTGTTAGACTGCTGTTTGTTGTCGGTGCGTAGCACCTATACTTTGTTATGTTGTTGCTTTTGTTGGCCTTGTTCTGGGCCTTTAGACTCTTTCTTTTAGCCTGGTGGCTTTTCTGGATGTTGGACTTATTTTCTTGTTGGACAATTCATGAGATATGAGAATTTTATTTCTGTCTCTCCTTTTATTATTATTGTTGCTCTGTTTGTGGTTACAGGGACCTGCTTATGTTTTATTGACGCTTATCGGGTTTGGGGCTTCACAGCTCCACTCTCGTGCGGACCTTCTCACGCCTCGCCTCCATTTTAGGGAAGCGGGTCGTGACAGGTTTTGTTGGTGGCCCATGCAGGTCCTTCTGTAACTGCGATTATCGAAATAGCGATAATAATATTAGAACGTCCAATAAACTAAGTTCGACGTCCGAGTCATAAGCTATGAGTCTAATCTGCTTCGTTTTCTGTGTCATTAGATGGCAAGAAGGCGATTCTCCCGTGGTGGGGGTAGTGGTGTGCTCCCTCATGATGAGGAGCCTAAGCGGGAACCCACCAACGGTGAGATGATGTGGATGATGCTCCAAATGATGCAAGTGCAGCAGGGCGTGCTCCTGTAAGTCCAGAATGCTCCACTTGCTCAAGCTGCCCGGGCTCTTCCGGATGCCCCTCGCTCTGAGCCGGGAGCGAAGCAATTTCGGGAGCTGGGTCCCGCATATTTCGATGGGTCTGAGGGTCCTCTGGCTGCCGATGAGTGGATTCGGAACATCGAGGACAATCTGAAGATGGCCAAGATCACCCAGGCTGGATGGGTTGATTTGGCGAAGCGGCAACTCAAGGATAATGCTCGGAATTGATGGGATGCGGAAGAGAAGATGTTGGTGGAGCCGATAGCTTGGACTACCTTTAAGTCCAGGTTTGATGAGGAATTCTTTCCGAAGGCTGCGAAGAAGGAGATGCTGCAGCGCTTCATTGATCTTAAGCAAGGGAGCTTGACGGTGGACCAGTACCACCAAGAGTTCACTAGGCTGAGTCGGTTCGCACCGAAGATGGTGCAGGATACTGATGAGAGGGCTCAGAGGTTCCTGTAGAGACTTGCTTTGGAGCTCCAGAGTTTTGTGTCTTCCTCCGATCTGGACTCTTATCAGAAGGTTCTGGTCGCTGCACGGAGGCAGGAGCTGAACCTGAGTCAGAGGAGGGGGTCTATTGTTGGTGCTGGGAAGAGGCCTATGGAGCAGGCCAGGGCGGTGGTTAGGCCTGGTTTCAAGCCTAATCAGCCAGCTCAGTTTAAGAGGCAAGGAGGGCCTATTCTGAAGACTTGCCATTTCTGCGACAAGCCTGGCCACATCAAGGATCAGTGTCGGAAGTTTTTGGGCCAGTGTCTGGTTTGTGGTGATGCTTCCCATGTCGCAAAGGATTATCGGCATGCGGGTCCGCTGCGGAGGGCGCCTGTTGCAGCACAGCCGTTGCAGCAGCGAGCGCCTGTTCCTGCTGGTCGTGGAGCAGCTCTTGTTCCACAAAGGCAGGCTTTTCAGCAGGCTGTTCCGCCAAGGAGGCAGTCTTTTCTGATGACCGCTGTGGAGAGTGAGGCTGTGGATGAGGTTATTGCAGGTAATCCTCAATCTAGCCGTTATTTTCCTACCTGGTTTTGAATGTTAGATTGTGTTGTTTGCTTGAACATGGTTGTTTGCTAGACTAGGGTTTGATTGTTAATTGCTTGTTAGGTGTGGTTTTGGTGTGCACATTTCCTGCACGAGTCCTCTTTGACTCTAGTGCATCGATGTGCATTATTTCTCGGAGCTTCGTGGAGAGGCATTCCTTGTCGACGTCCCCTCTTCCCAAGAGTTGGAATATCGTTACAGGGAATGGCGTGGTCTCGGTGCATCGTGGTTGCAATTCTTGCTCGTTGGTGGTCTGTGGACATGAGCTTTTCGCTGATTTCATTGTCCACGACATCATCAACTATGATGCAGTTCTTGGGATGGACTGGCTTGCGAGCTTCTATGCTACGATCGACTGTCGGAGGAATAAGGTGGTGTTCGAGATTCCCGGACATCCAGTATTTGAGTTCAGTCGTGGTAGCAGTTCGCTTGGTCCCGTCAGATTTCGGGCCAGGCCGGTGGAGGTTGTGGCTTTGCAGATGGAGTTGGAGAGGCCAGCTGTGGTGCATGATTTCGATGACGTCTTCCCCGAGGAGATGTCTGGTTTGCCACCTGATCGAGCTCTAGAATTTTCTATTGATCTTATTCCCGGTGCGCAGCCGATTTCGAAGGCGCTGTATCGTATGGCACCCGCTGAATTGGAGGAATTGCGGAAGCAGTTGGATGAGCTTTTGCAGTAGGGTTATATCAATCCTAGTGTGTCTCCGTGGGGAGCACCGGTGTTGCTGGTGAAGAAGAAGGATGGTTCGCGTCGCATGTGCGTGGACTATCGGGAGTTGAATGCGGTGACCATTAAGAATAAATACCCGTTGCCTCGCATCGATGATATTTTTGATCAGCTTGGAGGTTTGAGGGCGTTTTCTAAATTGGATTTGAGGAGTGGTTACCATCAGTTGAAGGTGAAGAAGGGAGATGTTCCGAAGACAGCATTCAGGACGAAGTATGGACACTATGAGTTCATGGTTATGCCTTTCGGTGTAACTAACGCACCCGTAGTTTTCATGAATCTGATGAACCTGTTTTTCTACGTCTTTTTGGATAAGTTTGTCGTTAACTTTATTGATGACATTCTGATATATTCAAAGTCGGAGGAAGAGCATGCATCGCACTTGAGGACGGTGTTGGAGATTTTGAGGAAGCATCGGTTGTATGCTAAGTTTTCGAAGTGCGAGTTTTGGCTGGATAGAGTTGCTTTTCTCGGGCATGTGGTGACTGGAGATGGTATTTCAGTGGATCCCGAGAAGATTAGGGCCATCAGAGAGTGGCCTGTTCCGTCGTCTGCGTCTGAGATTCGGAGTTTCCTTGGTCTTGCTGGTTATTATCGGTGTTTCATTAAGGACTTTTCTCGTATTGCTGAGCCAATGACCAGGTTGACGCGGAAGGATGTTGCTTTCATTGTGCCTGATCATAGTGCGTCTCGTCAGCTTAAGGTTCATGAGAAAAATTACCCGACGCATGATTTGGAGTTGGCTGCCGTGGTGTTTGCTCTTAAGATTTGGAGGCACTTCTTGCTGAGTGAGAAAGTGAAAATCTTCACCGATCACAAAAGCTTGAAGTATATTTTTGCTCAGAAGGAGCTCAACATGCGACAGCGTCGATGGTTGGAGCTTATGGCGGATTATGAGATTGATTTGCAGTTTCACCCTGGCAAGGTGAACGTGGTTCCTGATGCGCTGAGTAGGCTTCCAGCGGTGATGATGTTGACCTCGCAGTGGAGATTGCAGCAGGATTTTTGCGAGTCGGGCGTGGAGATTGTTCTTCCTGGGGAGGCTTCTTCGTTGATATACATGCAGGTACAGTCGACGATCATGGATCGGATTAAGGCTGGCCAAGCTGAGGATCCGAAGCTGGTAAAGATTCGGGAGCAGGTGGAAGCCGGTCTGCGGACTGACTTTTTGATTCATGAGGATGGCTCGCTGAGGTTTGGAGCCAGGTTGTGTGTGCCAGCTGGGGATATCAGAGAGGAGTTGATGGTGGAGGCACACAGTTCGCCGTATTCTGTGCATCCTGGTGGCACCAAGATGTACCAGGATCTTTGCCTAAATTATTGGTGGCATGATATGAAGAGGAGTGTGGCTCGGAGTGTAGCCAAGTGTTTGGTTTGCCAGCAAGTGAAGGAGGAGCATCAACGTGCGGCCGGGTTGCTACAACCGCTTCCGATTCCGGAGTGGAAGTGGCAACACATCACTATGGATTTCGTGACTGGACTACCTCAGAGTCCGAAGCAGAATGACACGATTTGGGTGATCGTAGATCGATTGACCAAATCCGCGCACTTTATTCTATTCCGAGTGGGACAGTCCACTGAGGCGCTACGTGCAGGAGGTCGTGCGACTTCATGGAGTCCCCGTGAGTATCGTGTCGGACAGAGACACGAGGTTCACATCTCAGTTCTGGCAGAGTTTGCAGAAGAGCTTGGGTACGCGTCTGAGTTTCAGCACGGCGTACCATCTGCAGACGGATGGCCAGTCCGAGAGGATGATTCAGATCTTGGAGGACATGCTGAGGGCGTGCATGTTGGATTTCAAGGGTTCGTGGGAGGACCATCTACATCTGGTAGAGTTTTCCTACAACAACAGCTTCCAAGCAAGTATTGGCATGGCGCCTTTCGCCGCTCTTTATGGGAGGAAATGTCGATCGCCATTGAGTTGGGATGACGTTGGTGATCGGGAGTTGTTGGGACCTGAGATGATCGTGGAGGCCGTGGATATTGTTAGGAACATTCGGGAGAGGTTGAGAATTGCTCAGGACCGTTTTAAGCATTGGGCGGATGCTAAATGTCGTCCTTTAGAGTTTCAGCCGGGCGACCATGTGTTCTTGAAGATTTCCCCGAATCGCGGTGTGATTCGTTTTGGGAAGCGAGGGAAGTTGAGCCCGCGATACATTGGGCCGTTTGACATTTTGGAGAGTGTTGGCGAGGTAGCTTATCGCTTGGCCTTGCCGCCATCTTTGGAAGGAGTTCACAATGTTTTCCATGTGTCACAGCTTCGTCGATACATTAGCGATCCATCTCATGCGGTGGATTTTTCGGAGATTACCGTTCGCCCCGATATGACGTATGACCAGCATCCAGTGCAGATTCTGGACAGGCGTCAGAAATCGCTTCGGAACAAGATTGTCAATCTTGTGAGGGTGATGTGGCGACACGGCTCACCTGGAGAGTCTACTTGGGAGAATGAGGATGAGATGCGAGAGCGTTTCCCACTTTTGTTTCCGGACGCGTGAGTGTTTGGAAGTTCCGAGGACGGAATTTTTCTTAAGTTGGGGAGGATGTAACGACTGGTTTTCATGTATCTGGATTTATTATAATATAATATATGTTTTGGTGGATTTTTTCTGTTTGTGTGGTTATCGTCTCCATAACTTTTGTTTTTGATCGTTTCGTCGTGTTTTCTCGTTTCTACCTTAGGATCGTCGATTTCGGAGTATGTCATTCATGACGGGCTTCATAACGGTCGTATCTTACTGTTAGATCAAGCCTATGAGTCTTAGGAATCGATCCCGGGGCTCCGCGCTCCGTTCGGAACTTTTGGTGCTTATTAGCCGGTGTAAGAAGGGGCACCGACCGACTAGATGACGATGCAATCGGTCGGCAATCCTTCTTGGACCGACTAGTTGGCTTTCTAAATTTCTTAGAAGTTACTGTTTATCGTTAGTCGGTCTAAGAACGTTGGTTGACCGACAAGGTTGCAAACTAGTCGGTCAGCAATGCTTCTTTAACCGACTAACTCTTCATCTAATTTTTGGTATCAAAACTGTTCACCCTTAGTCGGTCTAAGAACGTTCATCGACCGACTAGATGTCAAACTAGTCGGTCAGTAGTTGTTCATTGACCGACTAAATCTAAATCCTATTTTTCGTTCAGAAGTTACTGTTTACTCTTAGTCGGTCTGCGTTGGTCGACCGACCGACTAGTTGCCAAACTAGTCGGTCAGTGGTTGCTCTTTGACCGACTAATCTGTGTCAAAACCCTAATTTCTGGGCAGCCGCCAGCCCATCCTATTTAAACCCCACCCAAACGTTTTCTTCTTCCTCCACTCGACCTAAAACCCTAAAATCTCCCCCATTGAGCCCCCTTCTCCCTCAAACCCTTATTACTTCATCCCAAGCCCTAAATCCATCATCTAAACCCTCCCTCAACTCATTCAACCCCTCATCTTCCCCAAAATCTCATCAAATCCCCAAAATCCTCCAAAAACCCTAGTTCTCCAAACTTCTCCATTCGTTTCCAGATCTGGTCCCTAAGTTCTCCGGAGTGTTTCTTCCGCTTCCTCACGGTAAGAAATCGATCTCTTGATGTTTTCATAACCTATTTATATTTTTATGAAACCCTAATGAAATGAATGTTGTTTTGATGATTGTTTCCCCATAACAGCGATTTCCCCGTAAATTAGCATCCGCGAGACGAACCTTCGTGATCGTCATTCCCGGTGCTAGGCAAGTGAAACTTGCCACTTAGGGTTTAGGCCATGTTTTAGGCCATTTGCTTGTTGTAGGCCGAAGCTAGGTCCGGCATGATCCCGTGATTGCGTAGCATCGCTACAATACTTGTGTTTCCTGGCTCGTGACCAGAAGCGAGCATAATGAGTTGCTAACCCCAACGCTCGATATTGAATTGTGAACTAGGAAAACAAGCTCCCGTGCGGGGCAACCCTGGCTCACTTGCTGGGCTCATGTACAGGGACCCTGGCTTGTTTACGTGTGGAATGGGGTAAGAGTTAAGCGGTCATTCAACTGGGGGTCTGCTTGATCAGCAACTGCAGTTGTAAGGCGTAAACTCTGGGGTGGGGTAGTGTTTAGTGCCGATCAGCGTGAATGTTGTACCATTCAGCTGAAGGGCGTAAACATCTACAAACAACAGTGAAACGTGAATAGTGAATTGATTGAGATTGTTAGTAGCTTGGCTACTCTTGTCTTGTCCCGATAAATGTTCTCTTGTACTTATTGTTCGCCATGTCTTAATTGTGCACTCATGTTATAACCGCCATGTCATGCATACTAAAACTGCTAGGTTCCTTGCCCAAGTCTTTTAGACTTGCTGACATGTGCCCCTTTACTCTTTTGGGTGACACATGTTAGATCCCGAGCCTGAGTACCTTGTTGAGGACGAGGTGTTTGCTGACGTCGAGCCCGAGCTTGTGTTTGACGGGGAGTACGTGGACACTGGGGACCAGTCCTAGTGTCTTCGTTGTGTTTTCCCTTTTGTTAGACTGCTGTTTGTTGTCGGTGCGTAGCACCTATACTTTGTTATGTTGTTGCTTTTGTTGGCCTTGTTCTGGGCCTTTAGACTCTTTCTTTTAGCCTGGTGGCTTTTCTGGATGTTGGACTTATTTTCTTGTTGGGCAATTCATGAGATATGAGAATTTTATTTCTGTCTCTCCTTTTATTATTATTGTTGCTCCGTTTGTGGTTACATGGACCTGCTTATGTTTTATTGACGCTTATCAGGTTTGGGGCTTCACAGCTCCACTCTCGTGCGGACCTTCTCACGCCTCGCCTCCATTTTAGGGAAGCAGGTCGTGACACTTTATCAAAGACTTTGCCCTAATTGCCCGTCCTCTTACAGCCTTACTCGCTAAAGATGCTCCCTTTGTCTTTTCAGGAGATTGCTTGGAAGCCTTTAATACACTGAAGGAGGCCCTCATCTCCGCCCTGATTATACAACTGCCAGATTGGAATCTTCCTTTCGAGCTGATGTGCGACACAAGTGACCAAGCAATTGGAGCAGTACTAGGACAGAGGAAGGACAAAAAGCTTCATGCAATATTTTACACAAGAAAAACTCTGGACGAGGCACAAAAGAATTATATTATCATCAAAAAGGTGCTCTTGGCAGTTGTCTACTCCATTGAGAAGTTTCGCTCTTACCTCCTTGGATCGAAAGTGATTGTGCACATCGATCATGCAGCATTAAAATACATATTGAGCAAAAAAGAAGCCAAGCCAAGACTAATAAGGTGGATACTATTACTCCAAGAATTTGAATTGGAAATCAGAGACAAGAAAGGCATAGACAACGTTGTGGCGGATCATTTGTCACACTCTGCATGGGGTTTAATGTGTTTGGCTCTTCATCTTCCCCCTAATCAATATATAAATAACTCCAATGAATCAATGGATAGTGGGGCTTTATGACTGCCAACAGCTTGCATATGAATTAGAAGATGAAGGGGCAACAAACGGTTCAGAAATTGCTCCAAAAATTGCACAAAACAGCTTCAAGATGGCCTTTGAACTTCATTCGGGTCTGTTTTGTGCTCTAGCGGGTCGGACCGGCGCCTGCAACCCATCTATTTCTGCGCCCGCTTCAACATGCGTGCGCCTGCTGCTAAAAGAGGAAGCCCCGCTTCGAACGCGCGTGCTCTCTTCTTCTTTTTTATTATTGCGAGCGCGTTCGCTTTAATAAGCTGCCCACTCATTTGAAATGAGCTGGGCCCGCTCATTTCAAATGAGCGGGCTGTTATATATTATTTTTATTTTTTTTCCTTTTTTGTTTCCATTTCTATTTGAACTAATGTGCTTCCATAATTTGTAGAAAATTATCCCGGGCTTCGAAAAATATGAATGAACAGCCGTTGGAATCGTGGGCTCGAGCTCTAGTCCTGAAAAATATAAAGAAGCACAAATTAATTCACAAAAATTAATATTTGTGCAAACTATGAGATTAGGCTCTAATATTATATGATTTTCTGAATATAACCATACTAGAGCTATTTTAGCACTTACGTATGCACAAATTGGAGTCCAATAAAGGGAAAATAATGTAATATTATGTTGAAATCATACTCCACAACTAGCTATTTGCTAGTCTCTAGCAAATAATGCGATAAATTCGGATTCAATTAAAACGTGTACCAAACTCATGATATTATCATGGCCTACTCCAAAAGTTGTTTCCAATTGATTTCAAAGCCAATATACACATGTATGAAAAAAGAATAACATATGACATTCCTCCCAATCTAATTCAGAGAAGAGTATAGTAGTAAGCATAGTATGCATTTGTTAGGATATATTACAAATCATATCATAGTTTTCAATTTTCAAGGATTTGGTCAAAACAATGCAAAGCTTCTTCTAACTTGTGGGGGTTGAGATTGCATCACTCATGTTTCTTATTCCATCATTTATTGCATCATACTCATTTTTTATATTTTTTTCGCATTCACGTGATAATGCTATGAAATGCAAACACGGCTACCTTTGTATACACGCGATAACGCTATATAAACAAAGGGCTAGAGTGACCTCCTAAATCTTGTCTTTGGCGTCATCTCCAATGTTTCGTGGGGCTCCGACTACTCAACTTGACTAGGAGAATCATTCGTTTATTCACTTATTATAACTCTTTTTCATTCTCAACTTGAGCTATCAACTCAACCGCCCACTCATTAAAAGTCACCAAACATATGCAAATAACCAAAATTCATATCCAATTTATAACCAATCCACTCAATTGCTTCATCCTACCACACATAACAATTGCTTGCACAAAACTTTTCCCAAATTATTTCAAGGAGAATTTCATGATATATAAACAAGTTTCATACATGGCATATTAACATTTGATTCCAAATGTGGAAAAGAAATTAACTCATGCCATTCAAACATCACTGAATTTGATACCAAATAATAATCCGAGAAAAATCACGTGGCATTACGCATTTAGAGACTAAGCAAAAAAAGAATGTGATGATGAAGTCTTCTACAGAAAATTTTTATTTATTTATTATTTTTAGTTTTTATTTATTTCGTTTTTTTAATAGAAGAAAGAAATAAATAAATAAATAAATAAAATGAAAATGAAAAAAATCATGAGAAAAAAAAGAAAAAATAGTCTATACTCTCCCCCCAACTTAGAATAAGCATTGACCTCAATGTAAAGGAGAGTAGTCATGGAGAGAAAACATCTGAATAGTTGCCACCCGAAGGTGCGCCCGTGAGCTCGATGGTGCTCGCCTCCTTGGTCCAAGGTTCATGAAAATTCATCAATCGTTAACCGTTCACCTTGAACTCACTTCCGTCTTTCTCATTCAGCAATAAGATCGCTCCATGTGGGAAAACTGCTTTGACGATGAAAGGTCCAAACCAACTAGAGCGAAGTTTTCCAGGGAAGATGTGGAGTCTGGAATTGTAGAGGAGAACCTTCTGGCCTGGTACGAACTCTTTCCTAAGGATCATTGTAACGACTGGTTTTCATGTATTTGGATTATCTATATTATATATATATATATATATATATATATATATATATATATATGTTTGGTGGATTTTCTCCTTATGTGTGGTTTTCGTCTCTGTAGCTTTCGTTTTCGATCGTTTCGTCGTGATTTTCTAGCTTCTTCCTTAGAATCGTTGATCTTGGAGTAAGTCGCTCATGACGAACTTCAGATCGCTCATATTTTAGAGTTAGAGTGATCTTAGAAGCCGTAGAAATCTTCCCGAAGCTTCGCGCTTCAATTCGGCACTTTTCGTGCACCTTAGTTGGTTCAAGAAGGGGGACCAACCGACTAGATTGAGATCTAGTCGGTCAGGAACTCTACTGGAACCGACTAGTTCATTGAATCAATTGTACAGGAGTTACTGTTTACTCTTAGTCGGTCTAAGAACAACCACCGACCGACTAGATGTGAAACTAGTCGGTCAGAACTTGCTCTCAGACCGATTAGTTCCTTTGATTAATTTTACCTGAGTTACTGTTTATCGTTAGTCGGTCCAAGAACAACCACCGACCGACTAGGTTGCAAACTAGTCGGTCAACCATTGTTCTTTAACCGACTAATTTATTGACCATTTTGACGACCTGAGTAACTGTTTGGTTTTAGTCGGTCACAGTTGGTCGACCGACCGACTAGTTCTCGAACTAGTCGGTCAACCACTATTCTTTGACCGACTAACTGCTGTCGTAAACCTAGGGTTTGCCCAGCCGCCACACGATTTTCTATTTAAACCCCAAACGTTTTTCTTTCTTCTTTCATTTTCTTCTGAGCCTCCTCCTTCCTCAAATCATCATCCATCTTCCCCTAGCCTTCCTCCTTCCTCAAGAGCCCCTCCCCCTCTCCATTTGGGCCGGCCGTCACCTCTAGGCCGCCGGAAAACCCCCAAAAAACCCCCAAAATCTCATTTCTCCAGATTTTCTCCCCATTTCCAGATCTGAGCCCTAGTTTCCCGGATCGTTCTTCCGTTGCCGTGCTTGCTCGGTATCGTTCTTCCGCTTCCTACGGCAGTGAATCGATCCTTTAATGTTCTCATAACCCGCTTTGTGATTTTTGTTAAACCCTAATAAAACTAGGTTGGATGTTGTTCTAATATTGTTTTGTCATGGCAGCGATCTCATCCCCGTAGCTAACATTTTGTGACGTGCCTCGTTGATCGTCAGCCTTGGTGTTAGGCAAGTGAAACTTGCCACTTAGGGTTTTGGGCCATGTCTTAGGCCATTTACTTGTTGTAGGCGTAAAAGAGACTAGGCGACGAAATGATACTCGCCTAGGCGCAATTTCAGGATCTAGCTTGACAACGAAGCTAGATCCGTCATTTATCATGTTGCATAACTACCATGTCATGTTTCATTTCAATTAACGGTACGCGAATTAATTGTCATGTCATTGCATTCTTTAAATGTTCCCGTGATTGCGTAGCTCCGCTACACCTAGTGAATTGATTGAGGCTAGGCACCTGCTTTTAGCGGGCACAACCCTACGCCAAAAGTACTAATGGATTGTGAACCTAAAAACAAGCTCTTGTGCGGGGCAACCCTGGCTCATTTACTGAGCATCGTGTACAGGGACCCTGGCTTGTTTACGTGTGTGAGGGGTAAGGGTTAAGCGGCCATTCAACTGGGAGTCTGCCCGATCAGCAACTTCAGTTGTAAGGCGTAAACTCTGGGTTCTGGGGTAGTGTTAAGCGGCCACTCAGTGTGAATGTCCAACAGTTCAGCTGTAAGGCGTAAACATCTACAAATAACTTGAAACGTGACTAGTGAAAAGATTGAGAATGTTAGTAGCTTGGCTACTCCTGTCATGCCATGATAATTGTTCTCTTGCACCTATTGTTACAACATGCCTTACTTGTGCTCTCATGCCATAATTGTCATGTCATGCATTCTATAACTGCTAGGTTGTTAGTTTACCTTACTTTCAGTTTCCTTGCCCAAGTCTTTTAGACTTGCTGACATGTGCCCCTTTACTCTTTTGGGTGACACATGTTAGATCATGAGCCTGAGAGAGCTACGGAGGACGTGGTGTTCGCTGACGCTGAGTCAGAACCCGCGTTCATCGAGGAGTTTGAGGACACGGGCGATCAGTCGTAGAGACTGCCTGTGTTCTTCGTTTTAGACTGTTTTTGTTGTCGGTGCGTAGCACCAATACTCTGTTTATGTTTGTCCTTGTTGGCCTTGTTCTGGGCCTTTAGACTCTTTCATTTAGCCTGGTGGCTTTTCTGGATGTTGAACTTAATTTTAATGTTTGGACATTGCTGAGATTTAGGATTTTATTTCTGTATCTCCTTGTGTTGTTATCTTGTTCTGTTCGTGGTTACAGGGACCTGCATATGTTTTATTGACGCTTATCAGGCGTGTGGCTTCACAGCTCCACGTCTGTGCGGACCTTCTCACGTCTCGCCTCCATTTTAGGGAAGCGGGGCGTGACAATCATTCTGTCATGAACAGACTTCATCCTTTCCTTGGATATCTTAGCGTTGTCTTAGGCATCTCTCCTCAGCTCCTCTAGCTCCAAGAATTGTAACTTGCGAGAAGCAAAAGATGAATCAATATCAAAGTTCAATTTCTTAACAGCCCAATAAGATCTATGCTTCAACTCAACAGGTAAATGACAAAACTTCCCAATTACTAGACGGTAGGGAGACATCCCTAAAATTGTCTTGTAGGCTGTCTCGTAGGCCCACAACGCTTCAAGTAAGTGCAAGCTCCAATCCTTCCTTGATGGATTCACCGTCTTCTGTAAAATCCCTTTAATCTCTCTATTCCCTTGCTCTGCTTGACCATTGGTTTGGGGGTGATATGGGGTAGAAACTTTGTGCGTGACCCCAAACATTTTCATTAAATTGGCGAACAAGCGGTTGCAGAAATGAGACCCTTCGTCACTGATCAAGGCCTTGGGTGCTCTAAACCTAGAAAAGATATTCTCCTTGAGAAATTTGAGCATAATTGAAGCATCGTTCGACCTGCAAGAAATAGCTTCCACCCATTTAGAAACATAATCAATGGCAACCAATCTCTAAGTATATCCAAATGAAGGTGGGAAAGGTCCCATGAAATCTATACCCCATCAGTCAAATATTTCTATCTCTAGAATGGGGTTCAAAGGCATCGTGTTTCACCTTGTAATACCTCCTAACTGTTGGCATGGAAGACATGTTTTACAATACCGAAGGGTATCCTTAAACATGGTTGGTCAATAAAAGCCACATTACAAGATTTTAGCCACAGTTTTATTTGCAGAGAAATGTCCTCCACACACCCCATAGTGACAAAATTGTATCACACTACCTATCTCATGGTCAGGGATGCACCTCCTAATAATTTGGTCACTACAGTATTTATAGAGGTATGAATCATCAAAGAAAAAGTATTTTACCTCATTTTTGAACCTTTTAACTTCTTGAAATGACCAAGTTTCAGGGGTCTTACCAGTCACTAAATAATCTACTATATCTGCATACCATGGCAAGGTGGAGACGCTAAAAAGATGCTCTTCAGGAAAAGAGTCCTCCAAGGGTACTTCTGTTGAATCAAGGCCGACTGTCAATCGTGATAGGTGGTCAGCTACTACATTCTCCACGCCCTTCTTGTCTTTGATTAGGACATTGAATTCCTGCAACAATAAAATCCATCGTATTAGTCGAGGTTTAGCATATTTTTTAGACAATAAATACTTCAAAGCAGAGTGGTCCGTATAAATCAAAATAGAAGATCCTAAAATATAGCTCCTGAATTTTTTCCAAGGCGAACACTACAACTAGCAACTCCTTCTCTGTGGTCGTATAGTTCATTTGAGCATCATTCATCGTTTTGCTGGCATATGAAATAACCACTGGGTGCTTATCTTTCTTTGTCCTAGCACTGCGCCAACTGCGTAGTTGCTAGCGTCACACATGATCTCAAATGATAGCGACCAATGTGGAACCTGCAAAATAGGAACAGAGATTAGCAAATTTTTTAAGGTATCAAAAGAATGTTGACACTCAGGTGTCCAATTAAAATCAACATTTTGAGATAATAAGTTGCTAAGAGGGCGAGAAAAGGCACTGAAATCTTTAATGAAACGCCTATAAAAGCCTGCATGACCAAGAAATGATCTGATGTCCCTCACACACTTGGGACTTGGTAGCTTCTCAATTACTGCTACCTTGGCTCTGTCTACATGAATCCCCTCCTTAGAAACTACATGACCAAGGACAATGCCTTCAGTGGTCATGAAATGGCATTTCTCCCAATTTAATAGGAGGTTCTTCTCAATGCACCTGTCAAGAACATGAGCCAAGTTAGCTAAACAATCATGAAAAGAGCTACCATACACAGAAAAGTCGTCCATGAATACCTCTACAATTTTCTCAGTCATATCATAAAAAATACTAAGCATGCATCGCTGAAAAGTAGCATAGTCATTACATAGACCAAACGGCATTTTCTTAAAAGCAAAAGTACCAAAAGGACAAGTAAATATCGTTTTCTCCTGATCCTCTAGTGCAATCTCAATCTGATAGTAACCAGAATAGCCGTCTAAGAAACAGTAATACTCATGTCCAGCCACTCTCTCTAAAATTTGATCAAGGAATGGTAGAGGGAAGTGGTCTTTCCTAGTTCGGGAGTTTAGTTTCCTATAATCTATGTACATCCTCCATCCTGTGGTAGTCCTAACAGGGATAAGTTCATTATTATCATTTTTAACCACATTGAGGCCAGACTTTTTGGGGACAACCTGAATGGGACTAACCCATTTGCTGTCAGAGATTGGGTATATGATACCTGCATCTAATAATTTTAGAATCTCGCCTTTTACTACCTCTTTTAATGTAGGATTTAACCTTCGTTGAAAATCTCTCGTTGGTTTGGCGTCATCTTCTAAATAAAACTAGAAGGGGCGTTGAATAGTGTTGTATAAAGATAAAATTTTTCGTTCTTAAATAAATCAACACAAAACAAAGCCTTCTAATGTTGCCTAAGAAACCAAGTAGAGTGATCTACGCTTGGTTCTTAATCAACTCAATAAATCTTCAAATCAAATCAGAGATAAAAATCTTCTGGTAGTCGACTCCCTATAAACAGTAGTCGACTCCCAGAGGGAAATTAAGCACAGCTCAGATGGTTAAATACTTAATGGAGATATATAAAATTTGCACAGAAGTATAAATACAAAACTGATCTTTGCAGTATATTATAAAAGAGTTACAAGATTATTGAAGAGAGAATAATTACAAGTTAAATAAGAAATGCTTGCAAAGATAAACAGTCACAAATAAGCAAACACAGACACAAGGATTTTTATTCTGGCTTCCCACAACTTGGGTATGTCCAGTCCCCGACCAATCCGGTACTAGATTTCCACTATCTGCCTCGGCAAATACTAGTACCTAACTTCACTTGTTAGGATTTCCAACAACCTAGTCTTGACCAGGATTTCAACCGTAACACCTAGACTTGTCTAGGGTTTCCAACAACAACACCCTTACAACAAAGGGTAACCACAAATTAAAATCGATATCCAATTCACCACAATAGATTGGTGGAGATTGGACTTACACCCAAATTCTATAGCCAATAGTAATAGACAATTACGTGTACAGTAGCTTGATAGAATAAGATTCTAGATCACACAAAGATACGAATGAGATCTTTCTGATCTAGATCGAATGTTTTTCAAAAATCCTTTAAATAAAAATTCGAGAATAAATAATATGGATTTTGAAAAACAGATAGCCAAATAAAATTATGATCTTCAGAAAATAATATCAAAAGAAATTGCAAGATCAAGAGTAAAAACAGATTTGGCTAAGATAGAAGGAGAGCTGAGAATTTGAGAGCATTTTACACAAGAGAATTTGATTTAAATAGTTGTTGTGATTTCTCAATGAAAATGGTCCTCTATTTATAGGAGAAATCTGAGAATTTGAATTTCAAATTCATTTGACTTTTGTCCCGGAAATCATGGGAAAATATCAATTAAAGATATGTCAAAAATCAAGTCAAAACGTCAAACTTCGACAGCTTGTAGTCGACTTCCTAGGTGTGGTAGTCGACTCCCAGTGTGTTTCGGGAGAACTTGATTCTCAGCTGGTAGTCGACTCCCTACCTTCGGTAGTCGACTCCCAGAGGAGTTTCTTCTGAACCACAGCTAGTCAATCAAGTAGTTAACTCCAGGGTGTAGTGGAGTTTCACTACGGAAATATAAAACGACTAGAAAAAGCTCTCAATATCTTTTTGAAAATGATTTAAAAGATATGTAAGATGTTTTTGAAATCATTTGTGTGTGTGATTGTCTATACGATTGGCTTTAACATAACCCTAAGAAAGACACAACACACTCACTATAGACTAGGACACGGCTTCGGAAGCTTGATCAAGTGATGGAGTAGATGTGAGCTTCACTTGAGCTTCTTGTTCTATTTGAGCTTTGAGCTTCATCATTGATCTTAGCAACGTTTGTCCATGTCTTTGAGCGTAGATTGTGCTTCTTGAAGTATGCATAAAGCTTTTCATCTGTCGCACAACCTGCACACTTAGTCGTAGTGTAGTTAGTAAATTATGCTTCATTTGGTGTGCTCATCATCAAAATCACTTGGGGGTGGAATTCAATTTCCATCACTCTCCCCATTTTTGATGATGACACCCAAATGAAAAAAAATGAAGTAAGTTGAAATATGAAAATACACTTACCCCCCTGCTTTGATGCGGTTCTCCCCTGCATCGAAGCCATTAGCAAAAAAACAATACATTCATACATTCATTTTTGCATTTCATATTTTTCTCCCCCTTGTCATCAACAAAAATTAACAACATATGAATCATATCAATATTTTTGGAGGGGAATTCAATTACTTTTCCTGCAAAAAAATGTTAGCATATTATCAACCAATGTTTTAGCAAAATAGATAAGTTCATTCATAGGCATAGTAATAAGTAGTAGTAAGCATCACACCATAATATAGTTATTACAGGCCATAAGTTTTGAAATCATTGTTTAAAACCCATTGATTTTAAAGATCAAGGATGACCACCGTTCTTCTTTAATTCCTTGATCTCATCAAGGATCATGACAAGCGTCTCCTCCGTCATTTTGTTGCTCTTTGCTACGAAATCCTTGAGGTCGTCCACCTTTTTGTTGAGGTCTTCAAAACCTCTCTCTTGTGATATATTCAACTTCCCAATTTTCTTCAAGAGCATCTCTTGAAGTTCAATGATGTATGCCGGTGGCTCCTCCTCTTCTCCTTCTTCTTCGCTTCCTTTTTCTTCTTCTCCTTCTTCTTCCTCATCAGAATCTGAAACAACAATGTTCTTACCTCTCCTGGAGGATGGCGATCCTCCTTCAGCAGCAAGTTTTTCTTCGGGGATGTTTTGATCAAGGTCTTTGTGAAGGTTCATTCTCCCGAGAGCATGGACATCAAATATGCGTGCCGGTTCCAGAATTGAGGTTTCATTATCAAAGGCACATTATAGCTAATAAACATGATTGTGAGGTAATGTCCATGTGCTAGAGTGGATGATGGTCTGTCTGAAGAAGCTGAAGCAAGAATGGAGTCCATAATGACTTTGGCCCAATTGACACGGATGATCCCTAACATAGCATAGATACACTTGGCATGTTTCTCAGATAGTATAGAGTGACTACCAGATTTTTGGGTAATATTGTAAGATAGTATATTCGCGAGAATTCTTCCCAGATAGCGAAGATCGCTACAAGGGAGTTTAGTTTGGAAATACTTTCCCGGCAAATACATTCTCTCCAAGATACTACCATCTGTCATCTCTATTTTATCAAGTAACATGCCAATGTATGGAATGCCTAGGGCTTATCCAAGAGATTTTATGGTTATGGCAAGTTTTGTGTCAAGTACTTTGGTGACAAATCGGCTTTTAGCAAGATTATAATCCATATTAGCATAAAATAGGTGCACAAGTCTGGGGTAACAGAGATAAGTGTTTTCAGAAGAAAATAGGTTAGCCAAGTTTTGGAATTCTAGAATGCTATCAATCCCACAATTTTCAACATGATCAAGTTTGACAAATCTCTCATGAAGGATGGGTTTCTTGGAGATTTTGACAAAGTGTTCATAGGTAGTACTCCTAAACACATCGGGCAAGATTGGTTCTTTCTCAGAAATAGATTCAGTTGAAATTTTCCTCTTCTTAGAGATCATTCTCTTGATAGGCATCTAGATATAGTAAAAACAAGAATTTACAATACTAGATATGCAAGTAAAACATGAAGTAGAGGTGATGAAAAAAGATTTTACCTTGAGTAAGCTTGAGAAAGAGATGAAATCAAGAGTTGAGAGAGCTCCAAGTAACCCAAGCACCAAGAGAAATTTTCAAGAGAAGGGGGGATTGGGGTAGTCGGCTACCCTAGGGTTTTCTCTTGTGAGTTTTTAACAAGAAGGTGAAAGAGGATGAAAGATGAGGGCCACTGGATCAAGAGATGAGTGGTTGGGATTAGGTTTTAGCTTATTGGGTATAAGTTGCCTTGTGGATATGAACCCATTAACTCAATAGAACCAAATAGAAGTTAGTAAAAAATCAAACCCAGAATTCTGCACATCCGCTGGTAGTCGACTCCCTCATGTACGTAGTCGACTCCCTACGGGATTGAGTTGTTTTCTCATCCTGAGGGGTTTTGATCCAAGACTGAGTGCGTTTTCTGAACAAGCGATGTTTTAATAATATAACGCAAACATTTATAATCATATAAAGAGATTAAAAAAATATTAACTCATTTAAACAAATTTAAGCATATATATTTTTGCAAAAATGATTAAGTCATAAAAGAAAACTTTTGATACTGATCCAGTTATCAAGCGTTGGATCTTGTTTTATCCTCTTTGTTTTTTTAGAGTACCTGAAAGATAAACGTTTATGGTACTCTTTTGATTTTGAGTCTAGAGGGTTAGTCTCTAGGAAGCCAAACCCAGTATGGTTTAGTTCATTCATGAAAAATATATTTATAGTTTTTGCTTAAGTGAACTTGTTGAACAAAATTTGTAGCGTACCTTTTCTTTCTTTGATCGAAAAGATTCTTCGGTATCCAGATGCTCAGAAATTTTTTGTTAGAATGGTGCATGCTAGTATGCTTAACCCGTTTCTTGGTATGATGTGAATCATAACCGAGTCCGGTTTTGCTAGATGAGGCTTTTTGGTTATTTATTAAACTATCTAGCTTCCCTTTTCCTTTGTTGAAATTCTCAATAATTTTCATCATAGCGTCATATTTATCTTTGACAGATACGAGAAGATTATTCAAATTCTCAACTTTTTCATTTACGGATAGAATGTCTTTTTGCAAAGAATCATTCTTTTCTTTAAGGAGACTATTTTCCTTAATGACTTCTTCCTTTTCTTTAGCATCCTTTTTAATATTTCTAAGTGTTCTTCTATGTTCTTTTATGAGCTTTTCATGCATTTTGCATAGCTCCTTATATGCTCCCCTATAGCCCATGTCTTCATCATCGCTTGATGATGAATCATTATCACTAAATGAATCATGATGCAAACTTACCTTAGAGGATGTAGAAGCCATGAAGCACATGTGTGCTGTTTCTCTTCTTTCATCATTGTCTTCTGCTGGAGATTCATCAGACGATGAATCGTCGCTCCGGTGGAAGGCTGAGTAAGCTTCCTTCTTTGGTCGTCGGAATTTGTTTCTTCCATTGTTTCTCTTTTCATTATTGTCGCTGTTCTTCCCACGATCTCTGGAATCACGATTGTTTCTTTCCAATGAACAGTCTCTTTTGACGTGCCCTGGTCTATTGCAACCAAAACAAATAATACCGTTAGTAGGTCTAAAAGAGCGTTTACCATACTTACTTGTGATGAACTCTTTAAAGTTATTTGAGATGAAGGCAATATGGTCTTCTTTGTCCGTGTAGTCGGAATCTTCTTCTTGGGCTTTAAATATGAGATTCTTTTTCTTTGGTTTTTCTTCGATCTTCTTATCTTCTTCAAGTTCAATCTCATATGCCATGAGATTTCCCATTAGTTCTTCGATAGTAAGGTCCTTTACATTATGCGCTTCTCGAATAGCCGTTATCTTTCCCTTCCACTCGGGTCGGAGAGATCTTAGTATCTTCATTACCTACTCGTATTCGGAAAGTTTTTTTCCTAATCCTGCAAGCTCATTCGTAATGTTAGTAAAAGAGTATTCACATCGGTGATACTCTCTCCTTCTTCCATTTTAAAAGATTCAAATTTAGAATGTAAAACATTTATGCGGGATTCCTTTACCTTCTCAGTTCCTTCGTGACTTACCTAAAGAGTGTGCCATATCTGATGTGATGTCTTGCATTGGGAGACTCGATTGAACTCATTTCCTGTTGCGGCGCAAAATAAAGCATTCATTGCCTTTGCATTAAGATTTGCTCTCTTCTTGTCGTCGGCTGAACACTTCCTAAATTCAATTTCGGTAGGTGCGATGTACGGGACTTTAGTAACTGTCCTTGCCTCGATATCCAATGACTCTAGGTAAGTCTTCATTCGGATCTTCCAGCTAGTGTAGTTCGTCCCGTTGAACAGTGGTGGTCGCATGGTATTTAGTCCTTCAGAATGGAAAGATGTTGACGACATCACTTTTATAGCCTTGCTCTGATACCAAGTGTTGAATCCTGTGGATGGCAAACAACACTAGAAGGGGGGTTGAATAGTGTTGTATAAAGATAAAACTTTTTCGTTCTTAAATAAATCATCACAAAACAAAGCCTTCTAATGTTGCCTAAGAAACCAAGTAGAGTGATCTACGCTTGGTTCTTAATCAACTCAATAAATCTTCAAATCAAATCAGAGATAAAAGTCTTCTAGTAGTCGACTCCATATAAACAGTAGTCGACTCCCAGAGGGAAATTAAGCACAGCTCAGATAGTTAAATACTTAATGGAGATATATAAAATTTGCACAGAAGTATAAATACAAAACTGATCTTTGCAGTATATTATAAAAGAGTTACAAGAATATTGAACAGAGAATAATTACAAGTTAAATAAGAAATGCTTGCAAAGATAAACAGTCACAGATAAGCAAACGCAGACACAAGGATTTTTATCCTGGTTCCCCACAACTTGGGTACGTCCAGTCCCCGACCAATCCAGTACTAGATTTCCACTATCTGCCTCGGAAAATACTAGTACCTAACTTCACTTGTTAGGATTTCCAACAACCTAGTCTTGACCAGGATTTCAACCGCAACACCTAGACTTGTCTAGGGTTTCCAACAACAACACCCTTACAACAAAGGGTAACCACAAATTAAAATCGATATCCAATTTACCACAATTGATTGGTGGAGATTGGACTTACACCCAAATTCTATAGCCAATAGTAATAGACAATTACGTGTACAGTGGCTTGATAGAATAAGATTCTAGATCACACAAAGATACGAATGAGAACTTTCTGATCTAGATCGAATGTTTTTCAAAAATCCTTTAAATAAAAATTCGAGAATAAATAATATGGATTTTGAAAAACAGATAGCCAAATAAAATTATAATCTTTAGAAAATAATATCAAAAGAAATTGCAAGATCAAGAGTAAAAACAGATTTGGCTAAGATAGAAGGAGAGCTGAGAATTTGAGAGCGTTTTACACAAGAGAATTTGATTTCAATAGTTGTTGTGATTTCTCAATGAAAATGGTCCTCTATTTATAGGAGAAATCTGAGAATTTGAATTTCAAATTCATTTGACTTTTGTCCCGGAAATCATGGGAAAAAATCAATTAAAGATATGTCAAAAATCAAGTCAAAACGTCAAACTTCGACAGCTTGTAGTCGACTTCCTAGGTGTGGTAGTCGACTCCCAGTGTGTTTCAGGAGAACTTGATTCTCAGCTGGTAGTCGACTCCCTACCTTTGGTAGTCGACTCCCAGAGGAGTTTCTTCTGAACCACAGCTAGTCAATCAAGTAGTTAACTCCAGGGTGTAGTGGAGTTTCACTACGGAAATATAAAACGACTAGAAAAAGCTCTCAATATCTTTTTGAAAATGATTTAAAAGATATGTAAGATGTTTTTGAAATCATTTGTGTGTGTGATTGTCTATACGATTGGCTTTAACATAACCCTAAGAAAGACACAACACACTCACTATAGACTAGGACACGGCTTCGGAAGCTTGATCAAGTGATGGAGTAGATGTGAGCTTCACTTGAGCTTCTTGTTCTATTTGAGCTTTGAGCTTCATCATTGATCTTAGCAACGTTCGTCCATGTCTTTGAGCGTAGATTGCGCTTCTTGAAGTATGCATAAAGCTTTTCATCTGTCGCACAACCTACACACTTAGTCGTAGTGTAGTTAGTAAACTAAGCTTCATTTGGTGTGCTCATCATCAAAATCACTTGGGGTGGAATTCAATTTCCATCAATATATTATTTTTTATTTTTTTCTTTTTTGGTTTCCATTTCTATTTGAACTAATGTGCTTCCATAATTTGTAGAAAATTATCCCGGGCTCCGAAAAATATGAATGAACAGCCGTTGGAATCGTGGGCTCGAGCTCTAGTCTGAAAAATATAAAGAAGCACAAATTAGTTCACAAAAATTAATATTTGTGCAAGCTATGAGATTAGGCTCTAATATTATATGATTTTCTGAATATAACCATACTTGAACTATTTTAGCACTTACGTATGCACAAATTGGAGTCCAATAAAGGGAAAATAATGTAATATTATGCTGAAATCACCCTTGGCTTACGGCCGACGAAGGAGTGGGTCGACCAGCTGGGGAAGTGGCCCCAGCCTTATGACCGATCTGTTCATTCGATGCCGAGGGGAGTGACCCCTCGACTTACAGTCGATGAATGAGTGGGTCGGCCCGCTGGGAGAGTTGCCACAGCCTTACGGCCGATCTCTTCGTTCAGTGGGAAGGGGAGTGGCCCATCGGGTTACGGCCGACGAAGGAGCGAGTCGACCAGCTGGGGGACTTGCCCCCAGCCTTACGGTCGATATGGTCGGTCTGCTGGGGGAGTTGTCCCCAGCCTTACGATCGACGGGTCGATTGGCCTGCTGGGGAGCTACCCCAAGTCTTACAGTCGATCAAGTGATCAGCCTGCTGGGGGAGTTGCCCTAGCCTTACGGTCAATGTTGTCGGTCTACTAACGGAGTTGCCTCCAGCCTTACGATCGACGGGTTGATTGGCCTGCTGGGGGAGCTACCCCCAGTCTTACAGTTGATCTAGTGATCGGCCTGCTGGGGTAGTTGCCCCAGCCTTACGGTCGATGTGGTCGGTCTGCTGGGGGAGTTGCCCCAGCCTACGAACGACGGGCCGATTGGCCTTCTGCGGGAGCTACCCCCAGTCTATTGGGGTTTTGGCGGACCCCTAGAGCTCTGATCTGTGTCCGTCCTAAGTCAGACGGACCACAGAGGCACAAAAAAGCAGCGGAAATTGAAAATCAAAATTTTCTAGACTAGCTAAACTATTTAGCTAGGCTCTGTGGGAGCCGGAACATAGCCCGATCTATGCCAACTTGGGGTAAATCTGACCATCCCAAGAGGGATATACTCTAAAGCGACTAATTAAATCTACTAAAATTACTTAACCACATACCCGGAATATTGGCCCTGGAGCAGGCAAGATGTACACCACCGTCTTCAGAAGCTCCTCGTAGCCGAGCCGCTTTGACTCGAACCGCCTGAGCCGCCTCGCACCCTCGCACCGATCCGCCTGAACCGACTTTCGCCTCCGAGCCGATCACACGCGGTAGAAAGTTTCACTTGAGAAGAACCCGCGTCTTAGACGTCCGTATCAAAATCCAAACCCCCTTCGTAGTCTTGCTAGGACTACTCGGGAGAACATGAAGAGAGAGAGAGAGAGAGAATAATTTAGTCGCCGATCGAGCTTGCTCTAAAAGTCTGGAGCCACTCGATCGATGACTTGGTGTATTTTTCAACGAAGAGAGTGCACCCCTATTTATATAGGGAGTCGGCACTCACTCCTTCGTTGTGAGCAATGTGGGACATTCGCAAATGGGATAAAAATCAATTAAGCCAATTTGGCTTAATTTCTAGTTTAAGTGAGCTGTTCATAAAAGCAAACTTTAACTAATTAATTCCCTTTGCTTATTAAACTTTAGACACCAAACAAGCTATCAATCCGAAGAGCTTCGAATGGTGAACGCGTAGGAACCGACGGCGACGAATTTCGACTTCGTTTGGCCCCTCAAACAATTGCCCAAAGTTGGGCAAACAATCGATTTTCGTAGCCGTCATTTGGGGTTTCAAAAAACCCTAAATTGACTTAAGTTGCGGGCGCGCCCCCTAAGCTTCGCGGGCGCGCCCGCCCAAGGGGACAAAGGCGGGCCGCACGCCCGCTGGGTAGCGTGCGTGCGCCCGCTGCCGCAGCGGGCCGTGCCCACTGCAGCCAGCGGGCTGTGTCCGTTTGCCTTTGCCTAGGGGCTTATTAGCCCAGTGGGTCTAACCCACTTCGCCTTGGACTGTTTTCGCGTTTCCGGGCTCGTTTGAGCTCTGATTTGGACACGGTTTGAACCTGTGTTTAGACCGGGACGATCCCGTCATTCAGGTAACCCCTTCCAATATATTTGTTCCTACTAAATTTGTCGTAACCAATTTACGACACGTTTAATCATAGTTTGCATCAAATGCAACGTTTGTCCCTATTGCTATTGCGACTAACTTTCACAACAAGCTTTGTGAATATCATCAAATGATATCACTCCCTATTCTATCTTCCTATTACTAAGACACGAACACTACTCCATGTGAGACCCTACAGCCTGACCTTACTACAGGTTGGGGGTCGGAACCCCTAGACGACGGTCACTACGAGCAGTAGCTGTCGTCCCTGTTTCAGAATCATCATAACGTGATCGACCCTTTGACAAAAGCATCATTGGGTTTACATTGGCTGTGTCAGTGATGAACTCCGTTAGCCGTAGTCCCTTCGTCGAGACTGTGTTCTTGTTGGCCTAGGGTATGGTTTACTGTCAACCCTATTAGACAACATTGGTCAGTATACTGTGGTCTTTATCGTATACATGTTGTACTTCTTACAACGCACCCCGGCCGAGGATTAACATGAAGACCGTACTGAGCCTGTAACACTAACTTCCCTTTAACAGAAGTGACGAATCCCATCTAAGTCATCTACTCGCCTCGAGAGCTTCAGATGCAGCTCAACCTAAGATCTTTCAGCAGGCCTAGCCTCGAAGCTAGATCATAGGTCTAAGCTACACCGTTCACTCACAGGTTTGTACAAATGACTTCAGGTCTTAAGGACCAGCTAACCTATCATCACCCTAGAGTTAGTAAAGACAGTTCAGTTAAAGTCAACCATTTAATAACTCTTATGTGGTCGTTCAGTGAACTCATTCTCTAATGAGCACCTGTGTCTCGTCTCCGACTTCACCAAGTCGAATGACTATGAGATTATCATTATCCTACGGTAAGACTAAGACACAATGGTTTATCCGATGTGTCGATATCCAGTTCTCGACACATCTATGACCACGAACCGTTTAAGACTTACGTTCTATTCGGTCACTTACTTACTCATAATCGAGATCTCATTTAGATACGTAAGGACCTAACTATAAGTCTATGGATATTATCTAAGTATATTAATACGAACTATTTATACTTAGAATAATATGTACCATATACGGTATGAACAAGACGTATACTTATAGATAAATGCCTTATGTGCATATATTCTCCTACATCTCCCACTTGCACTTAGGCTATTTATCTCGGTATCTCATACCGCTATAGCATATCAGTCACATTGACATTTATATGACAAACCTAAGAGTGGTTATACTAACTAGTATCTACAACGAATTTTAGTGGATTAATTAATACATCTCTTGATCACACAGGGTTGATCCTTTGGAAAAATGATCTGGATCAATTTTTCCTATCTTTGTATAGCTAACAATTAGCTTATACAATCTAGATGTAGGGTCTAACATTATAATATATAAGTCAGTCTCAGCTCATTCCACCTTCTTTGTGTCAATATGTCAAGTACATACATGACACCCTGAGTCTCTATATATTCGATTAAATCAAAACAATTTTGATTCAATGTTCTATATAGATGAATTATTTAAGGTGGAAATCCTTTTTACTTAGTCCGAAAGATCGGAACCAAGTATACGAGCTGGCTCCCACTGACTTTGAGAATTACCTGGTTAAATACTTCAATATTATATCTAAATCAAATTTAGATTATATATACGAAGATATAACCATTTGATAAGTGATTTAGATGGAATGTACTAGTGTCAGGTTCGGTTTGACGAATGAGTCAAGTCAAGATCTGTTTAAGGAGTCTTGACATTGACTCTTTCAATCGAAACATCCTACACTGCACTTTTTCCCTTAACCACATTTAATATTAACTCTTTAATAACTAAATGCAGTTTATTAAGAATTAATCTTTAATATGCGTATAATTGTGATCGCACACAATTTATACGCCCTTGGAACCTATACTTTACTACCAATTGACTATAACATTAAGTCAGCTCAAAAATCAACATTTTTCGAAGCTTCGCATCATCATTCGAGAATTTCTCAACCATCTTAGAAAGCCACAATCACAGAAAATTTAAGCCAATCAAATTTCAACTCAACAAAACGCAATTTCCGAGACATTCATTAAAACAACGGATTCATTAAGGTGAACCGTAATTTGTTTATCCCATAAACTTTGAGTGCAAAACACTCAAACATTGTTTTCAACTTTCAAGAAATGATACAATTTATTAAACTAAGATTAGTATCATCTCCTTCTCGATCATGTCTCTCGAAGTCTTTGAACGGTCCTAGCAGCAACGATTGCTCAGATTGCGACCGTCCTCCGCACTTCTCCCAATCTCCGCTTCATATCAGCCACATGTATACATTACACAGATGTCTTTTAGTATCTCATACTATATGATTGGAAATAATTACGTTTTATTGAATTGAATTTGTACCTGAGGTGGAGGCATCTGTATGCCCCTTCTTCTTTTCTGTAAGATAGATCTTACAGTTCCTCTTCCAGTGGCCAATCTTGTGGCAATGGAAGCACTCAGATTTCGACGGGGCCCCTTTAGTCTTTTCCTTCCATTTCATTGCCTTTGCAGGTTACGGGACCTGCCTCTTCTTACCCTTGCTTTTCGGCTGGTCAGAAGAAGCAGAGCCAACAACCAATGCAGTCGGCTCCTTCTCAATCTCCACAAACTGCCTAAGCATATTGAGGAGACCAGAAAGATCCGTTTCAAGACTGTTCATTATAAAACCAGTGATGAAAGGCTTAAACTCAGGATTCAAAGACTTTAGGATAATGTCTATGGACATCTCATTGTCCAGGACAAATCCTAACTGGGCGGCATCCTCTACGTACCCGATCATCTTGATAACATGATCCTGTACGGGCCCTGCACCCATCTTTGTGCCCCAGAGGTTGCTGGTGGCTTCGAACTTGGCAGCTCGAGATCGCTTGACGTATAACTCTTGTGCATTGAGAAGCATACTTTGAACATCCATATGTTCATGCTTCCTCTGCAACTCGTTACTCATCGAAGCCAGAGTAAGGCACCTGGCCTTCTCTGCATCCCTCTGGTACAATTTGTAGGCTTCCTTTTCCTCGAAGGTCGAATCTTCATCGGGCTTATCCGGAGCGTCCTTGAACAGTACGTATCCTATCCCGGCTAGGGAAAGGACCAACTTAATGTTCCTAAGCCAGTCTTTATAGTTCGTTCCATCGAGCACGTTCTTCTCAACCATATATCTAAGACCCGAATCCATTCTGCATTTTATAGATACTTTAGTTAGTATTAGTTCGTAGTATAGTTTTAATGGTTTTTATAAAACTATATGCTCCCACTAAATTTATTAAAGCCATAATAATAAACAATTTATTATAAAATAACATTTGTGAGAGAGGGATCCGACTACCCCGAGTCTGACAACCTTGAGTGTATCTCAACAAGTTGTCCGACTCTGCAGTCGGTAGACGAACTCGTCATCAATCATATTAACTATGATTTCCTATCGATTTTTACCCTTAGTCATTTGTGATCATGAGTGTGCTCAACCGGATCACAATGGCTAGCCTAGTCGGACCCTTGTTTTCGTGTCTAGCCTGACTTGCCCCGCCGCTCGGTGTATGCACGACACGTCGGTTTGGGTCAGGACTTAGACTACATTCTTGGTTAGACTTATGCCGATGCTCGAGGGATGAGACAACGGTTTCAGTCAGGTCAAGATGTCAATCAAGAAATCGGTTTCTATAAGATTGACATATCACGGCTTGAGTGTAGCTCAACAACCGTAACATGTTTCTTACAGTTGCCAACTCCTAAAACAAGGAGGGCTATGATTTATCTTGAACAAGATTATTATCGTATTGACTTAGGTATAGTCGATGGACTTTCATAGTCATGAATCGACTCCTTGCGGTCCAGCGGACGCGACCAGGGAATTGACTAAGCCAGGACCACTTGTTACCTAGTCTAGCTAGGTTGGTCCAGCAAACTTAGCCAAGCACATTGACCGACATCATGATCCATTGAAGGAGTTTTCATCAATTCTATGTTTGTCCAAACAACTAAATGGCTTTTAATTAAGAAAACTAGTTAATCCTTATCAACTAGTGGATCCTAAAATTCGAAATTTTATGGATTGGTTGAACAATTTTTATTAAGTCCTTATCAACTATAAGGTCTATTCGTTCAACGTGCTACCCTAATCTAATTAGGATTTTATAAAACAATTCAACATTTGTCTTTTATGAAAATCATCAATTAAACGATTTAATGAAATGATTTACAAACAAAGAGACTATCCTAATCTGGTATTAGGTTTTGATGTTGGTTTGTTTTATCAAACATAACATGTCACTAGTTAATAAAAATTTCATCTCATAAAATTTTAAACATTTAATGGATAACCTAATAAGGTTTATGAATACATTATTCAATATGTCCATTAAAAAAATGAAACAACTAATTTATCCGCATAAATGAAAGTTTCATATTTGTGACATATAACGAGTATTTGCAAGTTTTAAAATTATCTACATAATAAAACACACAAATCTAAAATTTAACAATTAAATTCGAAGATAAAATTTTTAAAGCTTCAAAACATTTTATCACATAAAACTAGGTATAAAATTATCAAATAATTCTAAAACCTAAGCTTTAAAAATTTTAATCAATTATTTCTAAAATTAAAATATCGCATAAATAATTTTAGAAACTTATATGTAATTTAAAAGAAACTAATTATCCTTTCATCTCATGAAAATAAAATAGTTCTATGATTTACATATCTACTAAAGCAATTTTAAAACACCTTTTAAAACATTAGAAATTGATTTAAAAGCTTTCAAACAAAGCTTTTAAAATTTCTAATCTTTATGTAACTTAAGAAAAATTAAATTTCAAAAATAAAATATTTCTTAAAATTACATAAACATTTAAAGGCTCGAAAAATATTTATATCTCATAGAAAAAATTTATAAAGCATTTGAACATTCGAGATTCATTTAAAATTATCGCATAAAATTAAATCGTCTCAAAAAAAAATTTCCGTGTTGTAAAAACACAAAACAATTTTAAACTAATTTAACATAAAGCTAAAATAGTTTGCAAGTTCAAAATTAAGCAATTTTTAAAGATTTAAAAAATCGCTATAATAGATCTATAGCATAGCCGTGGCTCTGATACCACTGTTGGGGTTTTGGCGGACCCCCAGAGCTCGGATCTATGTCCGTCCTGAGTCGGATGGACCACAGAGGCACAAAAATGCAACGGAAATCGAAAATCAAAATTTTCTAGACTAGCTAAACTATTTATGTTACGAGTTGGAACATTTAGCTAGGCTCTGAGGGAGCCAGAACCTAGCCCGATCTATGCCAACTTGGGGTGGATCTGACCACCCCAAGAGGGATCTACTCTAAAGCGACTAATTAAATCTACTAAAATTACTTAACCACATAACCGGAATAATGGCCCTGGAGCAGGCAAGATGTACCACACCGTCTTCAGAAGCTCCTCGTAGCCGAGCCGCTTTGACTCGAACCGCCTGAGCCGCCTCGCACCCTCGCACCGATCCGCCCGAACCGACTTTCGCCTCCGAGCCGATCACACGCGGTAGAAAGTTTCACTTGAGAAGAACCCACGTCTTAGACGTTCGGATCAAAATCCAAACCCCCTTCGTAGTCTTGCTATGACTACTCCGGAGAACAGGAAGGGAGAGAGAGAATAATTTAGTCGTCGATCGAGCTTGCTCTAAAAGTCTGGAGCTACTCGATTGATGACTTGGTGTATTTTTCAACGAAGAGAGTGCACCCCTATTTATATAGGGAGTCGGCACTCACTCCTTCGTTGCGAGCAATGTGGGACATTCGCAAATGGAAAAAAAATCAATTTTAAGCCAATTTGACTTAATTTCTAGTTTAAGTGAGCTTTTCATAAAAGCAAACTTTAACTAATTAATTCTCTTTGCTTATTAAACTTTAGACACCAAACAAGCTATCAATCCGAAGAGCTTCGAATGGTGAACACGTAGGAACCGACGGCGACAAATTTCGACTTCGTTTGACCCCTCAAACAATTACCCAAAGTTGGGCAAACAATCGATTTTCATAGCCGTCATTTGGGGTTTCAAAAAACCCTAAATTGACTTAAGTTGCGGGCGCGCCCGCTAAGCTTAGCGGGTGCACCCGCCCAAGGGGACAAAGGCGGGGCGCACGCCCGCTGGGCAGCAGGCGTGCGCCCGCTGCAGCCAGCGGGCTGCGCCTGTTTGCCTTTGCCTATGGGCTTATTAGCCCAGTGGGTCTAACCCACTTCGCCTTGGACTGTTTTCGCGTTTCCGGGCTCGTTTGAGCTCCGATTTGGACACGGTTTGAACCTGTGTTTAGACCGGGACGATCCTGTCATTTAGGTAACCCCTTCCAATATATTTGTTCCTACTAAATTTTTCGTAACCAATTTACGACACGTTTAATCATAGTTTGCATCAAATGCAACGTTTGTCCCTATTGCTATTGCGACTAACTTTCACAACAAGCTTTGTGAATATCATCAAATGATATCTCTCTCTATTCTATCTTCCTATTACTAAGACACGAACACTACTCGGTGTGAGACCCTACAGCCTACCTTACTACAGGTTGGGGCTCGGAACCCCTAGACGACGGTCACTACGAGCAGTAGCGGTCGTCCCTGTTTCAGAATCATCATAACATGATCGACTCTTTGACAAAAGCATCATTGGGTTTACATTGGCTGTGTCAGTGATGAACTCCGTTAGCCGTAGTCCCTTCGTCAAGACTGTGTTCTTGTTGGCCTAGGGTATGGTGTACTGTCAACCCTATTAGACAACATTGGTCAGTATACGGCTGTCTTTATCGTATACACGTTGTACTTCTTACAACGCACCCCGGCCGAGTATTAACATGAAGACCGTACTGAGCCTGTAACACTAACTTCCCTTTAACGGAAGTGACGAATCCCATCTTAGTCATCTACTCGCCTCGAGAGCTTCGGGTGCAGCTCAACCTAAGATCTTTCAGCAGGCCTAGCCTCGAAGCTAGATCATAGGTCTAAGCTACACCGTTCACTCACAGGTTTGTACAAATGACTTCAGGTCTTAAGGATCAGCTAACCTATCATCACCCTAGAGTTATTAAAGACAGTTCAGTTAAAGTCAACCATTTAATAACTCTTATAAGGTCGTTCAGTGAACTCATTCTCTAATGAGCACCTGTGTCTCGTCTCCGACTTCACCAAGTTGAATGACTATGAGATCATCATTACCCTAAGGTAAGATTAAGACACAATGGTCTATCCGATGTGTCGATATCAAGTTCTCGACACATCTATGACCACGAACCGTTTAAGACTTACGTTCTATTCGGTCACTTACTTACTCATAATCGAGATCGCATCTAGATACGTAAGGACCTAACTATAAGTCTATGGATATTATCTAAGTATATTAATACGAACTATTTATACTTAGAATAATAGGTACCATATACGGTATGAACAAGACGTATCTTATGGATAAATGCCTTATGGGCATATATTCTCCTACATCTCCCACTTGCACTTAGGCTATTTATCTCGGTATCTCATACCGCTATAGCATATCAGTCACATTGACATTTATATGACAAACCTAAGAGTGGCTATACTAACTAGTATCTACAACGAATTTTAGTGGATTAATTAATACATCTCTTGATCACACAGGGTTGATCCTTTGGAAAAATGATCTGGATCAATTTTTCCTATCTTTGTATAGCTAACAATTAGCTTATACAATCTAGATGTAGGGTCTAACATTATAATCTATAAGTCAGTCTCAGCTCATTCCACTTTCTTTGTGTCAATATGTCAAGTACATACATGACACCCTGAGTCTCTATATATTCGATTAAATCAAAACAATTTTAATCATGTCGGGGTAGGTAGTAGGGGTCCTCCTGTGTATGTTATCCTTGCTCCCTCCACGTCTCGGGTTTGCCTAGGGAGGTGGTGAACCCGAGTCGTTGGACGTTTCATCATGTCAGGGTAGGTTGACAAGCTCAGACTGAGGTGGGTCTGTAAGCTCGGCCGGTTTTGGACAGTGGCAAGCTTGGCTTGGTCAGCAGGGCTCAGAAGCCCGGAGGTACCGCTGGTAGGCCCGATCTCAGGTATGCCACCTCTTCGAGAATAACGGTCGGCATCAGCTTCCTCCCTCCGGCTGACGTCCCTAAACCCGTTAGAAACTCTAAGAAGGGAAGAGCGGCTATAACGTCGTTTGTGTTAGATCTGAACTCCGATGGAGGCGATTTCAGTTGTGGAGATGGGGCTCAGATGTAGCTTCGGCACCTATTCGAGGATCGAGGGGAAAGCGAACTAGCACCTATGCGCAATCGCCATCCCCCATAGCCACGGTGCATCCTCGTTCCGGAATCGTTGGCGAGACGACTTGTGAATGTGGTGATGCGGATGTTCAGCGAGGTGGCTCGGATGCGGAGGCTCGGTAAGGCTGTCCACAGAGTTACTAGGCTTGAGAGGATGTGCAAAAAGTCAAAAACTGACCTCAATTTCGAGAAAAAACACGAGCTTGATGATGTACCAAGCTTGGAGATAGGCCAAGCTTCACAATTGATATTCGGTAGAGCCTCCGTACAGCCGCCTCGCTGCAGATCGTGCTACACTTGGGGCCATGTACTTTATTCGCCAGCTTTTCCCGTCGCTTATCTTGTCGATGAAGTACTTCGTCCAGCAATCATTGCCGTAGCAGTGCCCGCAATCCACGCCCGTGGCCGCACCACGTGGAACGTCATCGAAACAGACGCCGCACCTCAAAGCTTCACGTGAGGACTTGCCGCCCGGGGGCCCGATGACGTTGACCCCGTCCTCGAAGAACAAGCGATCTTGGCCCTTGCTTTCGAGCAACTCAAATAGCCTCTCGACGTTGCAGTAGTGGTGGATCAGCAAGGTTCTTGCGCGCTGCCCAGAGATGAGGAACAAGTCCATCACCTTCTTCATGATCTGGGACACCATCACATTTGGTAAGGGGAGGCAGTCGTTGACGGCGGTCCTGGGAGAGACGAGGGGGCCCTTGTGGTCGAGATTGATCTTATAGTAGGTGTCATCGAGCATGAGGAGGAGGTCACTGGCATTAATAGCGAGGATGTCGGCATCACGCTCGGATTGGAGGAAGGAGTTGATCGATCTATTTTGGAGAAGCGGTTTGGTAGGTCCGTAGCTTCATCCAGATCTGTTGGTGGCTCTCGAGCGACCACAGATCCCTTCCACATACCATGTCGCGGCTGCCATTGGCGCCTTCAGGAGCGATATGCATACTGTCATGCCAACACTCTGCCTCTGTCTCATTCCTTGATGTCGCTGGCTGCAGCTCTCTTGGCTTCAAAATGACAGTTGCTTACTATAACTCATCTGCTCTCCGATGCTCCCGGTTAGGAATTCGTCACCAATGAGGTATGTTGCCACATCCTTCTGAAGCACGTAGCCATCATGTAATGCAGCAGCAGCAACAGCAACAGTAGCGAATCCACCTCCACTATCAACAACCAGGGAAGTAGCACACCCAGAAGCAAATGATGTGAGAACAGCATTTTTCGCTAAGGGCAATGCTGGAACTTGGTAGTGCTTAAACATGAGCTCTGCTACCCTTTCTCTTTGCTGTGGAGCATTAGAAAAGGGGGTTGAATGCTTGGACTATACTTTGGCTCGAACGCTCGGCCTCGGGTGCGATCGGCCACTCGCCATGCCCGGTAGCTTGGAGTGGAGTGCCATCCGGAGCTCGTCATGGTCAGACGGGCTTGGATGTATCGAGCTCAAAGACAGGGGCTCAACTTGCTCGGCACGAGGTGCAGTCGGCAGCTCGGTAAGGAGATCTGTTCGGCATCGGGCTTGACTGGTTTTGTGTCGTTCCTGTTCCCACCGCCGTTCACCGTCAACCGATCGATGGATCGATTTTTGCCCTTCACGATCTGTAGACCTTGGATTTCGTCTGATCTGGAGCTGAGGTCGGGTATATGGTCTTCTTTGCCACCGCGATTAGCTTGTGAGGATTGCGACCGAATCTGAGGATGACGCGGTAGGGGTCCCAGGTTCGGTGAGCTCTTCTCCAGCGAGCCCCTGACCGATGATGCCAATGCAATTCATCAAGAAAACTCGTGTTGCTCTCTCCCACCCAAGTGATCTCGGGGGATTATTTAAGGATGTGTAGAGGATTTCGAATGGGGGAGGATGACAACAAGCAGATCTGATCGGAGAACGAGGACAATGTCTTCGAAGGTCCTATCGGGGAGAACGCCGGAGATCTGATTGGAGTGGAGATCGATGAAGGTGAGGTTCCAGCATCCGACGAGATCCGACGGGAGCTGGCCAAAGACTCCATTGGGCCCAAGGTCAAGAAAGCTGAGGCTCCTTAAATTCCCGATCTCGGCCAGAATCTTTCTCGCGATTCGATTCATGTTCGCCCTGAACCGGATCAGGCCCGAGCTGTTCCCTATCTCCGACGGGATCTCGTTGGATAAATATTGTTGAGCAGCAGAAGCTTGGCCAGCCTGAGGAGGCCAAAGACCTCCATTGGGATCGCGCCGGTGAGAGAGCTTCTATGACCAATCGACGGCCTCGAGATTCTTGCACGACTTCTCTGGACACATTAGCCACCCCGCCGCTCACCTGGCCTTCTCTGTCGCCATCGGTGACCACAAACGAGCCCTTTTGAGCTGGGACACAGAGAGCTCAAAAGTCTCCATTGGTTGCAGGTAATCATAAATGGAGACACCTTCCCCCCGTGGAACAAAAAGGCAAGGCAGTAAGGTTTTTGGGGGAGTTGTGTTGAATCTTTTGCTGAGTTGTCAGTGAGAATATGTGCTACGATTTCTTGCGGGGCACGGTTCTCTTGGATTTTGCCTCTCCCATTTGTCTCAAGGGGGATGCTAGATTTTGATTCCAGAAACGAGTGATCGTCGGTGTGGTGGACGTCGTGGATATTGACTCGTTCCCATCGAGCTTTGGAGGAGAATCTATAAGGTGGAAGAAGGTGTGAGAGTTTGTATGTGATACCTCCCTCGTAGATCTCGGAGATTAGCCCCCTTTCAGATGATGCCTCTCCCCTCTTCATATAGGCGAGTCATCCTCCTGGTGTAATGGGCCATGATTGCATTCACTGATGGGGACGTGCTAAGTGGGGAATGTTGACCCCAATAATTGCCATGTTTTATGAAGGTGGAGTTATAGCCATGAAGGTGGTTGCCATAATTGGCGAGTGCTCCCTCGGTTTGGGGAGCGATTTCCGCCACTACAGATAGTGGGCGGTCTTTTGGGCCTTCGTCTTGGGTGGAGAAGCGTGATGATCGGCCCCCGATATACACCCGAAAAATGATTGTAGTTTTACAGCAAGCGTACGGTGTAGTGGCGAGTAGATATCGAACACGAGGAGGTGGTGTTGGCTCCAATCTATCCTAGGTTGGCTCTACTACGAATGTTTTATTGGTGGAGATGGGTATGGTATGATGTAATGACAATGGTGATGGATGTCGGTGTCGGTGATAGAGATGTTGGTCAAATATCGATTCAAATACAATATAATAAAAGTATCTAGGGCTAGGAAATTCCCACTACGGATCGTCATACATCATTGTAAATAGTGAATCTCAATATTACTAGACTTGTGTTGAGGTGAACTAGTCGCAACTTAATGTAGAACCAAGCTCAGGCTCTTGTGCTATTGCCGGTCTATAGCAAACCTAGATTAGAGCCCACTCTCGTGTAAACACTAACCTAAGCCACTAGCATGAAGATCGCCATCATCTTCCAATCGCACCTCGAGCCCACTCTCGTGCAAACTCAGTTACGACCTAGATTATGATAGTTCATATTCGTCCAATCTCTTGCAAACGAATATGGATATAGATTTATAATAAAAATCCTAGCTTTGGTCCAATCTCTTGCAAACCAAATCTAGAGAATCTCGATTATAAACCTAAATCGAATATCTAGGCCTTCCCATCGATAGGAATCCAATCTCTTACAAACTCCAAATCGATGAAAATTCCTATCTATCCGTAATAAATCAATCACAATCTAACTTTCTAGCAATTCTAGCAATATAGAAATTCATTCTTCACAATTCAGAAATTAGATCCATAGGGTTCATCCATATGCCCTAGAACAACAATCAACCAAGCAAAGCAACAACGATATAGAAATCAATATGAGACATTACTTGCATATAAAAAGATAGAAAATCAAAGATTCAAATAATAAGAACAAAAATACTTAGCTTTGATGAAGAACTTCAATCCAATTACAAGCTTTTAGATCCAAGAGGGGGCCTAGGGCATGTCCTAACCTCTGAAATAATCACTAAGAAAACATAATGGAACTCCCCTCTAATGACGGCTACCAACCTCTTAAATAGCCCCCAAAACCCTAGAAAATAACCCCTAAACCCTCCGAAACCCGCGCCCAAAATCAGATCCGCGTGTAATTTAAGTTCTGGGCTGGCAGTGACTCGGCCAAGTGGAAAGCTCACTTGGCCGAGTAAGAATTCCTGCAGAAACTCCAGAAAACAGCACTCTATCAAAATTGTCAAAAACTGGTCACTCGGCCGAGTGGAAAGCTCACTCGGCCGAGTGAAAGTGTCACTCGGCCGAGTGACACTGATACGCGAATTCCAGCACTGCAGCATCAACTTGCAGAAATTCTTAAAATTTCATCCGACCTCCGATTGGCGCGTTCTTAGTGGCGTTGGAACCGTCATGAAGTCTACTATCCATAAAAAATATGATAAAAATACTTTGACCAATGGAATGATAGCAGATTTCAAAATAGTGGAAGGCTATCTGTAAATCTGGGCGCTCGTGTCATCGGCATCACTCGGCCGAGTGGGATTCTTCACTCGGGCGAGTGGACTTCTCTATTCGGCCGAGTAGGGTCTTCTAATGTTCTCCCCAGAATTTCAGAGAGTCGGTTTTGATTTCTTTCAGAAGTCCTGACTCACTCGGGCGAGTGGCGATCTCTACTCGGCCGAGTGGATGTAACCACTCGACCGAGTGCATTGTGGCACAAGATCTCTTCGTATCAGTTGTACTCGACCGAATACGCTTCTTCACTAGGCCGATGGGCTGTGTTACTCGGTCGAGTGGTCTGTTTCTGGAGTTAACTCTTCTCTTCCTCGCCTCTTCGTCGATTCTATCGATTTCCTTCTTCTTCCACACATCCTCCAGCACCGTTAGCTTCTTAATAGGGCCATGGGCGACGCTCCGGTACGTGTGCAAGTCCTTTAAGCTCATTTTTTCTCCCGATTGCTGCATATTTCTTGAAATCCGACAAAAACAAGAAATAGTAAAAAGTAACGCAATATCGTCGAATACTCGTGAAAATCGTAATATGAGTAATTAAAATGGCATGAAAATATGCAGAAAAAATGTGTAAAATATGGACCGATCAAAATCCCCCAAGCTTACCTCTTACTCTCCTCGAGGAAGGTAAGTAGAGAGACGAACTCGGGTAACGAAAACAAAGGAAATGAAATGAAAGAAAAAGAATACGAAGTGGAAGGGGTCGCTAGATTATTTTCTCAGATCTTAAGCCATAAGCTACACATCACGATAACTCGGAAAATATGAATCACATGCCTATAAAGATTTCATATCTTATTTAAATATGGTACTTGCAAGCTTTTAAGAACAACAAAAGAGACTCTCTAAATTCATACAATCAATCCATATCCACATCACGCATTTCATAGAATTTGATATACAAGTGTTGGCGATGCATTTTCTGTAGGATCCTGCCAAAACAGAGTTAGGATCGATAATTAAAGTTGAGACTTACGCTTGCGTATGCGGAACGGTAGTCTCGGAACTTTGCCTTCGGATTCGCCACGACGGATCGAGTCTTCTCACGAACGGAGTAAGGCTACTAATCCACAATCTAAATCTCTATTTTAGATTAAGAACTTGGAAAGAGGAAGAGAAAGGATTTCTGCAGAGCTTCGCTAGGATGAAGATGCATGCATGAATTTCATGCAAAAAGTGTTAGAAATGGCTTACCCTTGGGTCTTATTTATAGCCCCCAAGGTAGTTATTTTAGGGTAAGTTGTTCCTTTGGAACAACTTAATTAAGGTGTACCATGATACATGGCACATTATAAGCTTAAGTTGTACCATATGCATGGTACAACATAAGCTTAAGATATTCCCCCTTTATTAGCCATATGTCGCATGCACTTATGCATATATAATGCGACTTTCCCACTCATCCAGAGATCCTCTCCGCAAGGGAACAGATTCACTTTGCACACGACTTCATGTACGCGACGTTCGAGGTCCGTATTTCCTCGTACATCCCCCACAAGGGTGTACAAACGTCTTCCATATCCAACATCTCCCACTCACACTTGAGGGGATTGTAAGAGAACGTCTTTCTCTTAGTTATTTCATCTATCATACCGAGAAATAGACCGTGCGACCGTCATGCGCGTAGAGTCTGTTGTTGTGCACTTGTTAGAGATACACAACGACCTCGAAGGTGCAAAGTTGAGTAGTTCAACGCATGCTTTACCTTAGATTATTTCTTCGCATTTCTTATACTTTATATTCAACAATTGAATCCCATCTGGATTACAATTGGCTGGCCAGCTTTGAATCATTAAAGTCCAAATGCGAATATGAAATCAATCTTCCTCTTCTTGCGAACCTTCTGATCTTGACTTGATTCGCTTTTCTAACGTGCCCCGCCGAGCCGAATTATCATAGCCCATTAGCAACACGCTAAGATAGCGATCATCTCGTCAAATCTAAAGGAACCAATTGGAGTCCTTGAGGGTAAGAGTTAAGACCCGTATGGCCTTTGAGTCTCACATAATAGCAAACACTATTGCTACTAACTCAGTGGTCGAAATGCATACGTGGTATGAACACGTATTACAACATCACTCCTTTCCCAGGGAGAGTATGTCTTAATGATGTTGTACGGATGAAAGATCAGACACCACAATGCCTATCTTTTTGAGTCCCCTTACTACTCGTGAAATATTCACGGACTCTCATCCTGCATAAGACAGATATGATTTAAAAATCCTATGAGATCTCTTCAAAATATCCTTGTGATACAGATCTCAGATCTTTTGTAAGCATCCATATGATGCAGATCTTTCATTCGACTATCTTGTTTAAGTCACGACTCTAAATCATTTGTCTAATGATTTTGACTTTAAACTAGTCTCATCTCTATCTTATCCATCTGATAAGATAAGGCGGTTGCTCATGTGAGAGAGCCAACCTTAATCTGTCCGACATACACACAAAAAAATAGCTGAGACTTAAACACAAATGTACATAAAATCATTTGTAAGAAACTTATATGCAAATCAAATTTGATCTTCTATAGACATGGGAAATATTACATGATACAGCTCAGCACCTACGCATTCCCATAGATGATAAGTGTTTGAAAAACACATCTCTGGGGATCGCCTTGGTAAGGGGATCCGCTATCATCTCATGCGTGGATATGTATCCTATGTCTACTTCCTTCCGTTTGTCATAGTCCTTCGCAAACTTGAATCGAATGTCAATATGTTTGGTCTTACAATGAAATTTAGGATCTTTGACATAAGCAATCGAAGCTTGACTATCACTGTATATGGGAACAGTGCTCGAGTCAGAGGCATTCGTCAGCCTGTCTAAGAATTTCCTAAGCCAAACAGCTTTTTGGACCGCCATGCTGAATGCTACGAATAGCATAACGCATAGTCCACAGTCCCTTTGAGGTACCTTAATATCCTCTTCACCGCTTTCCAGTGTGCATGTTCTGGGTTGGATTGGTAACGGCTTACCATACCAACAGCATAGTAAATGTCTGGTCTGGTACACATCATGGCGTACATCAGACTTATGACAGCACTGGAGTATGGAACCTTTTCCATAGCTTTCTTTTGGATCTTTGGGACACATTTCCAAACATAGACCCTCGCCTTTGTTTATTGGAGGTAAAACGCACGACAGGAGAGGAAAATCTCTTCGTAGTTTATTCCTTCCTGTTGCGTGAAACCTTTCGCAACAAGACGAGCTTTATATTTTTTGATGGAGCCATCAGCCTTATGCTTGATTTTGAGAACCCACTTGTTCCCAATGGCTTTACGTCCCTTAGGTAAATCAACCAAGTCCCAGACTTGGTTTGTTTTCATGGATTGAAGTTCTTCTTCCATCGTCGCTATCCATTTATCTTTAGCAGGGCATGTGACGTCCTGTTTGAAATTTGCAGGTTCGTCATCATCTTGTAGTAATGAATGTTTGAAGAAATTCATCCTCAAATCTCAGAGGTGTTAGCCTCGTTCGATTACTACGTCTTGCTTGAGTTTGATCACTCCCACTTGGAATGATATCACTCCCACTTGGAATAACATCACTCCCACTCGGAATAGGATTGGTATCGTTCGTATCATTCATAGGTGAAGTTTGAAACGTATTTTCTTCTTCACCAAGAATTCTCCCACTCGAACGTTCCGATCCTTCTTGATCCCAAATCTCAAACAAGGATAAGTCTTGACTTATCTCACCCTGTCTTGGAAACTCGTTTTCCAAGAAGACAACATCCCTCGATTCGAATTCTATAAGACCCCCATTGTCCTCTTGACCGACGAAAACATATCCTTTGGAGTTTTCAGCGTATCGGATGAAGATACACTTCCTCCCACGTGGCCTAGGTTTGCCATATTTGTGAGAGGATAAATGTGCATAAGAGGCACAACCCCAAGGTTTTAGAATGCTTAAGTCTGGAGTTCTATTGTTCCACAACTCATAAGGAGTAGAACTTACCGACTTCGAGGGTACACGGTTTAAGATGAACGCTGCCGTCAATGATGCATCACCCCAAAAAGTGATAGGCAAATTTGCCTGAGACATCATTGATCGGACCATTTCCATCAATGTCCTATTTCCTCTTTCCGCAACACCGTTTTGTTGCGGAGTATAAGGCATAGTTATTTGATGAACTATGCCTTTTTCATCACAGAGTTCCTTAAAACTTGTTGATTGATATTCTCCACCCCGATCGGTTCGCAAGACCTTTATCTTGCGATCTAGTTGATTTTCCACTAAACTCATATAGTTTTTGAAGCAAGTTGAAACTTCATGTTTGTGGGAAATCAAATAAATGTGACCGAAACGGGTGAAGTCATCATTGAAGGTGATGAAATAGGACTTCCCGTGTCTTGTCTTATCATTCATTGGACCGCAAATGTCCGAATGGATAAGCTGTAATGGAACTTCGGCCCTTGTGCCAGTTCCAAACGGCTTGCGACAAGTTTTCCCTACAAGACAATTTTCGCAAGTTGACTTTTCAACTTTTGAAACATTAGATAGCAAGCCACTTTTGGCAAGTCTATCCATTCTAGTTGGTCCAATGTGACCAAGTCTTGCATGCCAACAAATGATCTCAGATTTAGAAGAAGCATTTGTCAAATGGAAACTTTCATAAATAGAAGAAGAATACATAGTGTTTAAAACAATCAATCCATTACAAACATTACCCGACCCAACTAAAAGAACTATTACAAACAAGGTCAACATATAGAACCTTCTCATAACTTAAAGACATTAACATGACCACGGATACGATATTCCTTCGAATATTTGGAGCAAAGAGGAAGTCGTGCAATAGTAGAGTCCGGCCGTTGTCGAGAACAAGCTTGCATGTTCCGACGCCCTTGACTTCAACATGAGTGTTGTTGCCGACGTATATCCACTTTGTTCCTTGAGTTATCCTTTGATACTCTACGAAGAACCTTTTGTCCTTCGCTACGTGGTCTGTGACCCCTGAATCAATCAACCAAAAATAGTTAGATTCAGCAAGAAACATGGAACTAGAAACACATATGTAACTAGCCCTACAAGTTACCTTGTCACTTCCATCCGTACATGTACGGGCGAAGTGACCGTACTTGTTGCACTTAAAGCACTTGATCTTCTTCAAGTTTTTCTTCTTTGAGTGCACATTCTTTTGCCACTTAGTCTTCTTTGAGGTTTCCGGTTCTTGCTTTCGTTCGTTCACAAACCTTAAGCGTTTATTAGTCCGCTTATTTCCTCCATGTGAGGAACTAGCGGCCATGTGCACTTCTGCACTAGGTTTTGCGGCTTGAATCCGCTCTTCCTCGAGTTCGAGGTGTTTAGATACATCGCTTAAAGTTTTAATGCACTCATTATGAGTGAGGTGCATTTTCATGTTATCCCAGCTATCTGGGAGTGAACGAATGACTGCTTGGATCTGCTGTTCGTCAGACAGCGTAACACCTGCATCCTTTAATTCAGATATAAGATTCGCCATGTGGCGGAGATGCTTCTTCATAGAATGATCTCGCCGCATCTTGTACGAATCAAATTGAATATTCAAGGAGCGGAGTTTGGTAACCGAAGTTCCACCAAACTTTACTTCTAGCTCAGACCATATGTCTTTGGCTAGATCGAATTCCCGAAATAGACGCATTATGTCATTGTCCATCGCGGACAGTAACGTAATGCGTGCTATTTTGTTCTTTCGAGTCCAAGTATCATAAGCTTCCCGGTCCCTCTTGTGTTGGGCCATATTGCCCAACTCAGGTTCTACCATTATGTTTTGGAGTGTTTCGAGCACATCTTGCTCCTCCAAAACATATTGGATCTTTATTGACCAAAGTTTATAATTGTCGCCGTTGAGCTTTTCACCTTTGTTAAGCTCTGCGACAATGTTCTTAGAAGCGGTAGACATATTCGATTCAAAAAACTGCAAAGAGAATGAAAAACACGATCAAAATTCTATGCATAAAGTTTCGATTCTTTAAACACTTGATAAGTTCCTTGGATGCGTTGAAATGTTACTCTAGAATCGAGAAGTTCACTACGTTCCCAACTACCATCTAGAAGTAACTTTCAAAGTATCCCTCTTACTTATCTCAAGTAAAAAGAAATCAGAAATAATACCCGTATGGTATTAGCAGCGGAAAATTACTTTGAAAAACATATCTTTCAAAATGGAATAGGTGAGAATTTGCGCAAAGAATTTTAGCGCAACAATTGCCAAGCCACGAGACCTGTTCTACACACCCATGGGTTAGATAACCATGGCCGGATCGTGGTAGGACTTGGAATTCTAAATTGCGCTATCCCGATTAAGGACGGGACATAACCTATTTGAAAAACATCTTTTTCAAAGAATTTGAAAGCACGTTGGCTAATCTCCGTAGAGTAGAGCACAACGTCACAAGTACATTGGCTAATCTCCGTAGAGTAGAGCACAATGACATGGCTAATCTCGCATGAAGTAGAGCACTATGGCTAATCTTCAAAGAGTAGAGCCCAATGAAAAAAACTTCATTAAAACGTTAGTCCCGTATGAACTAGTCGGCACTGTGGTTAGCCCCGTATGGGCTAATCGACACATTCGAGTTTGACCAAGGCCTTTTGTCACCCCGTATGGGTCAGTAGGCAAGTTTGCAGTCGACCCAGACCTTCTGCCAGATTGGTCGACCAAAAACACCAAATTGGTCGACCAATTTTTTTTTCGAAATGCAACTTCTCTCGGCCAGGGCCTCTGCCCTGGCCGGGGCTTGGCCAAGGGCCGGCCAGGGCCTCTGCCCTGGCCGGCCAGGGGCCCTGGCCGGGGCTTGGCCAAGGGCCGGCCAGGGCCTCTGCCCTGGCCGGCTAGGGGCCCTGGCCCCCTCGGCCAGGGCCGGCCGGGCCCTGGCAGTGGCCAGGGCGCTGCCCTGGCCTCTGCCAGGGCGGCCTGGCCCCTGGCCGGGGCCAGGGCCCCTGCCCTGGCCTCGGCCAGGCCCTGGCCTGAGGCCAGGGCGCTGCCCTGGCCTCTGCCAGGGTGGCCAAGCCCCTGGCCGGGGCCAGGGCCTTCTGGCCCTGGCCGTGGCCGGCCAGGGCCGGCCCTGGCCTGGCCTGGCCAGGCCGCGGCCAGGGCTCCCTGGCCCTGGCCGTGGCCGGCCAGGGCCGGCCGGCCATGGCCTATTGGCCTTGCCCGGCCATGGCCCTTTAGCCATGGCCGGTCTCCCCCCTTTCATGGGGTGGCCGCATGCACTCCACCCCCTTGATGGGGTGGTCACCGGTGGTTATTGGCCGTAGCCAACCCCCTCCGCTTGGGGAGGGGGGGTGCATGGCCTTCATAGCCCATTTGGCCATGATGCACATGCACCAAATTTCCTCTTACCCGATGGAAATAACTACCATCATCTTCCTCGAGGAGGCACCCGTTCGTCGATGAAGCACCCGTTCGTCGAGAAATTAGTTATTTCCTAATGGCCGTGTGCCAAAAATGAAAAATAACATACTACGTGAACGGTCGGTTCTTCCCGTCACGGAGAGTTCCTACCATATCCGTAATGATAGGAGACCCTAACGTGAAAAGAACAACCGCTGCGTTCTCTCCGTCACGAAGCGTTCCTACTATATCCATAATAGTAGGAGACCCATTCGTGAAAAAGACAACGACTCGTTCATAGTTTCGACGGGGCGGCGGTTTGACCGGGGCGAACCCATATGGCTCTGATACCAATGTAGGATCCTGCCAAAACAGAGTTAGGATCGATAATTAAAGTTGAGACTTACGCTTGCGTATGCGGAACGGTAGTCTCGGAACTTTGCCTTCGGATTCGCCACGACGGATCGAGTCTTCTCACGAACGGAGTAAGGCTACTAATCCACAATCTAAATCTCTATTTTAGATTAAGAACTTGGAAAGAAGAAGAGAAAGGATTTCTGCAGAGCTTCGCTAGGATGAAGATGCATGCATGAATTTCATGCAAAAAGTGTTAGAAATGGCTTACCCTTGGGTCTTATTTATAGCCCCCAAGGTAGTTATTTTAGGGTAAGTTGTTCCTTTGGAACAACTTAATTAAGGTGTACCATGATACATGGCACATTATAAGCTTAAGTTGTACCATATGCATGGTACAACATAAGCTTAAGATATTCCCCCTTTATTAGCCATATGTCGCATGCACTTATGCATATATAATGCGACTTTCCCACTCATCCAGAGATCCTCTCCGCAAGGGAACAGATTTCCTTTGCACACGACTTCGTGTGTTGGCGATGCACTTTTCAATCAAGAGTTATAGCAGAAGCATATAAGAATCACACCAAGCATGCAATAGAGAATGGAATAAGAAACATGTCATTCACATTTTCATATCAATTCATAAGAAATCTCCATAGCTAAAGTAATTCGCTAAGTCTCAATATTATCAAACTTTCCCATTCGTGCAACTCTCCACTCTAATGTCGCACTCACTCATAAGGTCAAGTGAATTCACCCCCCAAGCTTAGCTTGAGGCACCGCATCTAAAGGAATATGATAGTGAAAATGGGATTTTTGCCTTGGGTTTTCCCAAGTATTTTGTGGCTCCAATAATGAGATAGAGAAATATTTTTCTTTTTTTCTTTTTGAACTTTTTGTTTCTCATTTTTCTTTTTTTTTTGGATTTTTATAGGAGCTATATGATTTGTATTTTTGGATTTTGGCTCCTTTTGGCTTTTTGGAATTTTTGGAGCAACCTTTTTCTTTTGTAGGGATTTTTGGGAAATAGATGTGATATAAGTAGCTTTAGGAGGTGAACTCAAGTGACATGTAGAGAATAAAAAGATATATGTGGAGAAAGAAATAATGTAACGCTCGGTTCACTCCAAGATGTGAACGAACGGTTCAATAAAATAATACTTCAACTAAAACTAATATGTAAGCATGGATATTCTCAATCATTTCAATAAAAAGTGAAGTCAAGTGGTAAAGCGCACAATCATATCAAGCATGCAACAGGAGGCGAATAAGACAATAAGGCAGATGCTTCCGTTATACAATTGATGCGTGAATCTTAGTGCACTTCCAACAAAAGCATACTAAACACTAATCCATACATTCAGCTTCAATTAATATCATGCATTTATATAGAGGAATCATAAAGAGAAATAGATTTACAAGCACATGTGAATAGCAAGACTATGGAATACTCTAAGTAGCATGGCATGGAATAATAAGCATCGTGATGGCTACTAAAGCAATAAGATATATCATCATAAGGAACGAATCTAGCAAAAGGAGGAAAAAAAATAAAGATATAAAAATAAAAGAGAGGAAAGAAAAGAAAATCAAGCACACAACATGATGCATGAACACACATAAAAGGAAAATAAGATGGAAAAATCAAAAAGATGATGCAAAAATTTTCGAAAAATTCTAAAAATCCTAAAATAAAGTAAAAATTGCAACTAATGCATCTAAATGGCATAGAAATGCACTCCCCCCATGCTTAAACTTCACATTGTCCTCAATGTGATCATAACAGAAGAATATGATGAACAACGATAATAATATGGGGTGTGAATGAAAAATAATGGAATGAATGACATGAAATCCTAATGCAACTACATGCATATACAATGATGCATGAGAGCGCCTTCCCCAAGCTTATACCAAACAATCCTATTCAAATGACTCGATCAAAAATGTCACGGCTTCACTAAGCGGGATCAATTCAAACGAATAAGAAAGTAAGGTTTCACTTGAAAGAAATGCTTGATGGTGGTGAGCAAAAGGATGTGGCGTATCAAAATATGAACATGTCAATTAATATATAAAAATGGGTTTGGGGTATAAAAATTTTTGTTGCCGTCATATGAGGTGATATTTATTCAAGCAAATATATACGGTCCTCTCGCTGTCGAGAGGATTCGTGTTTATTTAAAGCATAAAATTTCTACACTACTAGATTGATATCACATATAGCAAAAGGCGGATCCAGTATCTTTACCGGTGCAGGCAACTGCTCCAACTACTCTTTCCGTGGCTCTGCCAGGCACGTATGTCCACAAATACCAACAAACTCCAGCAATGCATCCTCCAGCATTCCCACAAGGACTCCACCTGTACCCTGCAGAGAATAGGATGCATCAGTTCGCTGCAAAAAGTTCACCCTCATAATAAAAGTATTCCAAAGAGGATCGTCTATAGAAATATATGGAATAAATAACGGTGGACATACTTCCCTGGAAATAATCCAATATCCTCCTGTGCTGTGATAGTTGTCTCCATGGTGTCCTCTCTAAGCTGCTCAGGTAAATCTAGATCATAGGTGTGGACCTCCTCGACAGCCTCATCAAACTGTGACACGTACAAGCATACCTCTGATTCATAATCGTACGTGCACTGCAAAAGGTACGACGTGTCAAAAATATCTGAATCAAAGTAAATATCAAATGGAATACATGATTCAGAAATAGGATGTGTAAAAATATCTCCCTGAGTGGGAACAGTAAGCTCTGTGGGATAGTCCTCGATGTCAGTGGAAGGATGAGGTGGCTGCGGAAGCCCTAATGGAGGAGGGTAGTGCTCGGGATCCTCATGAATGGCTGTGTCCTTGTCCCGATGCACGACCTCCTCGATGATAAGTTCTGGCTCTGTGTGTAAGGCCTCCTCAAAAGCACGCTCTGGCTCCGCATGTGAGACCTCCTCGTCAATATGCTCTGGCTCGACAATGTGCTCTTTTGCCTTCTCATCAACTATCATTGTAGGCTCTCTATGGAATGGTGATTCTGTCTGCTCATGTGTGTCAACTTGTGGGGATGTATCATTTGGAGGAGAATGCCCGCAAGCAATCCAAAAATATAGTCTATCCCCCTCAAGACTGACATGGATGTCCTCCTCAATTGTTCCTACAGCTGAAACACGGTTCATAACAAAATCTGCAAATCATAGCTCAAATGCATCACCTGCTGTAATGCTCTCTGAACCGGCGAACCTCATTGACTCCAAGAGACCCTCCAATAATCTCTGAAATGCGTCCCCCTTTGGCTGCACATATGACTCAATTTCTGCTTCCTCCACGGCATCTTCGTCCATCCATTCTTTATATGCAATAGTTGTATCGTAGGATATGGGATCGACGACGGCACATTCTGGCTCTGGCTATATGACTGGCGATGCTTCTTGCCCATAAAATGAAGAAGCAGAACTGATATCTTTGGAAATCCCTGCAACCTTAAGCACGAGCGCATTCATTTCAAGTTCCCTCTTCACCCATTCCAATTGAAGGTCGCCCTTATCAAGACTGGCTTGTATTTCAACTTAGTGTGCTTGCATCTCATCAAAAAAGTATTCTCCTGTTTGAGCACTCTGATCAAAATAGTATTCTCCCATCTGAGCACTCTGATCAAAATAATATTCTCCCATCTGATCATTCTGATCAAAATAGTATTCTCCCATCTTAGCACTCTGATTAAAATCTGTGGTCCACATAGTATACTCCATAACACCTGATCAACAAAGATAAATACCTGGAGAAAAATATCAGTGGCACAAAAGAATATAAAAATGATAATAATGGTGGCGGGGGTGAAAATTTTATTTTGTTAAATTTTTTTTCGTAGTCTAATCAACCTAATTGTGACAAATTGGCACCCAACAGGAATCACCTCCCCGGTAACGGCGCCAAAAACTTGATCGCCCCAGATATACCCCCGAAAAACGATTGTAGTTTTACCACAAGCGCATGGTGTAGTGGCGAGCGGGTATCGAACACAAGGAGGTTGTGTTGGCTCTAATCTATCCTAGGTTGGCTCTACTACGAATGTTTTATTGGTGGAGATGGGTATGGTATGATGTAATGACAATGGTGATGGACATCAGTGTCGGTGATAGAGATGTTGGTCAAATATCGATTCAAATACAATATAATAAAAGTGTCTAGGGCTAGAAAATTCCCACTACGGATCGTCATACATCATTGTAAATAGTGAATCTCAATATTACTAGACTTGTGTTGAGGTGAACTAGTCGCAACTTAATGTAGAACCAAGCCCACGCTCTCGCGCTATTACCGGTCTATAGCAAACCTAGATTAGAACCCACTCTCATGCAAACCCTAACCTAAGCCACTAGCATGAAGATCGACATTATCGTCCAATCGCACCTCGAGCCCACTCTCGTGTAAACTCGAGTTACGACCTAGATTGTGATAGTTCGTATTCGTCCAATCTCTTGCAAACGAATATGGGTATAGATTTATAATAAAAATCCTAGCTTTGGTCCAATCTCTTGCAAACCAAGTCTAGAGAATCTCGATTATAAACCTAAATCGAATATAGGCCTTCCCATCGATAGGAATCCAATCTCTTGCAAACTCCAAATCGATGAAAATTCCTAGCTATCCATAATAAATCAATCACAATCTAACCTTCTAGCAATTCTAGCAATATAGAAATTCATTCTTCACAATTCAGAAATTAGATCCATAGGGTTCATCCCTATGCCCTAGAACAACAATCAACCAAGCATAGCAACAACGATATAGAAATCAATATGAGACATTGCTTGCATATGAAAAGATAGCAAATCAAAGATTCAAATAATCAGAACAAAGATACTTAGATGAAGAACTTCAATCCAATTACCAGCTTTTAGATCCAAGAGGGGGCCTAGGGCATGGCCTACCTCTGAAATAATAACTAAGAAAACATAATGGAACTCCCCTCTAATGACAGCTACCAACCTCTTAAATAGCCCCCGAAAACCCTAGCAAATAACCCTTAAAACCCTCCAAAACCCGTGCCCAAAATCAGATCCGCGTGTAATTTAAGTTCTGGGCTGGCAGTTACTCGGCCGAATGGAAAGCTCGCTCGGCCGAGTGAGAATTCCTGCAGAAACTCCAGAAAACAGCACTCTGTCAAAAACTGCCAAAAACTGGTCACTCAGCCGAGTGGAAAGCTCACTCAGCCGAGTGAAAGGGTCACTCGGCCGAGTGACCCTGTTACGCGAATTCCAGCACTGTAGCATCAACTTGTAGAAATTCTCCAGATTTCATCCGACCTCCTATTGGGGCATTCTTAGTGGCGATGGAACTATCATGAAGTCTACTATCTATAAAAAATATGAAAACAATACTTTAACTAATGGAATGATAGAAGATTTCAAAATAGTGGAAGGCTATCTGAAAATCTGGGCGCTCGTGTCATCGGCATCACTCGGCCGAGTGAGATTCTTCACTTGGGCGAGTGGACTTCTCTACTCGGCCGAGTATGGTCTTCTAATGTTCTCCCCAGAATTTCAGAGAGTCGACTTTGATTTCTTTCAGAAGTCCTGACTCACTCGGGCGAGTGGCGATCTCTACTCGGCGAGTGGATGTAACCACTCGGCCGAGTGCATTGTGGCACAAGATCTCTTCGTATCAGTTGTACTCGGCCAAATACGCGTCTTCACTCAGTCGATGGGCTGTGTTACTCGGCCAAGTGGTCTATTTCTGGAGTTAACTCTTCTCCTCCTCGCCTCTTCGTTGATTCTATTGATTTCCTTCTTCTTCCACTCATCCTCCAGCACCGTTAGCTTCTTAATATGGCCATGGGCGATGCTCCGGCACATGTGCAAGTCCTCTAATCTCGTTTTTACTCCCGATTGCTCCATATTTCTTGAAATCCGACAAAAACAAGAAATAATGAAAAGCAACGCAATATCGTCGAATACTCGTGAAAATCGCAATATGAGCAATCAAAATGGCATGAAAATATGCAGAAAAATTGTGTAAAATATGGACCGATCAAAGCGTGACCCGCCTGTGAGGTCCTTGGATCGGAGACCAAGGCCGTAGTGGGTTGGTTGACTGGTCGTGGTTGACTTGACTTCTTTGGACCCGGTCAAAATAGTTGTATCATTCCCTGTAAATAAAGGCGGGGGTTTCTCCCAGAAAATACAATCACAATAAGAAACTTAGGGCCTATTCCAACGTGGTTTCTTTTGTTGCTTTGGGACGAGAAAGTGCGAAACATGCACTGTAGCGGGGTCCTGTCAGCTTCTGTTTGGAGGAATCCTCGCGCATTTTCTCCTCGCGTGTTCCTTTGCTCCGCTACTCGTCTTCGTTGCTTTCTCCCCTCTGACGACTACTCTCTCCTAGCTGGCAACCCCAGCTCCTCCATCTAAAATCGCCGGATTTCATGGGGATTTCACCCTTTCCCCGCGATTTTAGGGCCATACCGGCTGTGCTCACCCCTCCTCTGTCCTTCTTCCCGCAGGTTTTAGTTGGGTTCGGGAAAAACCCTAGCTACGGCTGTGGGTTTGTGTTGGAATTGTTTGCTCCACCGGAATTGTTGGTCGGATTTGAAGGGGGTGTGCCAAGCTTGGTCGATTTTCAGTGCCGGCAACGCTACGAGCAGAACCCTACCTCCGATTTGTTCCTAAATTTCTTACTGGAGTCGGAGCCACCTCGTGTGTGCCTCGATTGACTATGAGGGACTGGAATCTGAGGCAATCGGCAGGATCAGTGAGCTTTACCTTATTATTACTGAGATATTAGCACCGAGGTATATTTTCTTCATCTCTAAATTAATTTTTGATGACATTTGATGATGCCATGTGTTCCTATATGCGATGATCTTTGCTGCCTTGATGTTATTGCCTTGCTACCTTGCTGTCGTGTTGTACATACTGCTAGGGTTTCAAATTTGGCCCCATAGGGCATATGCGGATATTATTGTGAATTTGGGGGTATTTGATTGCATGAATTCTTTGTATGATGATTTATTTGTAAGATAAATGTAAAGAATTGTGCATTCTAAAAAAAGCCCAATGATGATAAAAAAAGTAGGAACGAAGGAAGGGATTTTTGATGATGGAATGGATTTGTGATGACATTCGCATACGGTGGATGGCTTGCTATGATTTTTCCCTTGAAGCCCCATTTTGATTTTTAAAATGTCGGATTCCCATGTCAGCTGAAAGTTTATGATTTTAGTTGTGTTAAATAAAAAATATGTAATCTTAAAATTTCATTAAGTTTTTGTGTTTTGTGGGGTTAATTGAGGATCATTGTATCAGATTTATGTGGCAGGTCTCCTTGTTGCAGTTTTGGTTTTTGTTGATGTTATGTTTGGCTCAGTGTATAATTTTTTGGGGCATGGCTCCTTCAGTCTTTTGTTGCTGTTTTGGGATGGGAAGGACATGGATACTTGAAACAGATTTTTGGGGCATGGCTCCTTGTTGCAGTTTGTGATTTTTTGGTTATCATTTTTGGTGCATTGTATCAGATTTATGTGGCAGGTCTCCTTGTTGCAGTTTGGATTTTTGTTGATGTTATGTTTGGCTCAGTGTATAATTTTTTTGGGGCATGGCTCCTTCAGTCTTTTGTTGCTGTTTTGGAATGGGAAGGTCGTGGATACTTGAATCAGATTTTTGGGGCATGGCTCCTTGTTGCAGTTTGTGATTTTTTGGTTATCATTTTTGGTGCATTGTATTAGATTTTTGGGGCATGCTTCCTTGTTGCAGGTTGGATTTGTGGGGTGTTATTTATGGCTACAGTGCAAATTTTGAACTTTCTCGGACCAAATCAACAAAAAAAACCACAATGGAACATGCCCTTAGTTTTTGGGGCATTGATCCTTCTTGCAGTATGGGATTAACTGGTTCTTTTCGGCTCATTGTAGCATATTTTTGTGGTAATACAAAAATTTTGGTTTATGGGGCATGGTTCCTTGTTGCAGTTTTGTTTTATGGCGTGTTATTTTTGGGGTATGGATCCTTGTTGCAGTATGGGTTTATGTGGTTTTCTTTTTGGCTCATTGTAGCATATTTTGATCCTAATACAAAAAAATTTTATCCTTGGGTTTTGTGTTTTTTGGTGATATTTTTTGGTGCATTGTATCAGATTTATGGGGCATGGCTCCTTGTTGCAGTTTTGGTTTATGGGGTGTTATTTTTGGGTTATGGATCCTTGGTGCATATTGGTATCTGTAGTTTTCTTTTTGGCACATTGTAGCATTTTTTTCCTAATACAATTTAAATTTTATTTGTAAGTATTAAAAATGTTTAATTACTTCAAACGCTTGAGTCGTCTGTTATTTTCGATGTTTCTATTTAAATTGATTTACAGATGTGGTATTTATGGGGTGAAAATGCAGGAGCAATGGCAAAGCAACCGCGTGTGTGACTATGATTACACATTATATCTGAGGGCTAATGATTTGGATATGCACAGTTTTATCTGAAATGTGTTATTCATATGTATTATGTTATGTATATAATTAACATTGAATATATGTGTTATTCAATTAAGGGTGACATGGATACACAAGGAGACCATTCGGCTGTGAGTTATGTACCGCTGCAGCGGCTGCAATAACGTTTGTCGTAGTAGTCTTACAACTTGACAATATTGATAGGGCCGAACCTATACCAAGAGAGCCCTCAGCTACGCGGGATCTATATAGAAAATCCCACATGCAGAGAATTCTGTGTGGCTCTAAAAGTATCTGTTTGGACTACTTACGGATGCGAAGACATGCTTTTATGAATTTTGCAGCAATAATGTGTCAGCATGATCTTCTCAAGGACACTATACATATATCCATCGAGGAGTAGTTGGCCATGTTTCTGCATATTGTAGGGTACAAGTCAAAGAATAGAGTCATGCAAGTGGATTTTATTAGGGGAGGGGGGGGGACAGTGAGCCGGTATTTTAACAAAGTTATGGGGGCAGTATGTGTAATTCAGGATATGTACGTGAAGCAAGCTACTAATAAGACGCCACCGGAGATAGTCAATAATCCCAATTGGTTCCCATTTTTTAAGGTATGTGCGATTATCTGTATATGTGTCAGTCTAATAAGTATCGTCGTGTTGATTGAAAATTGGGCTCATTGATTATGTTGTAGGACTGCTTGGTCTCATTGATGGGACTCACATAGATGCCATGCTACCAGCCAGTCTCGTATCCTGCTTTAGAGGTCATAAAGGGGTTACGCAAAATGTGCTAGTAGCTGTTACTCCAAATAAAAGATTCACATACATACTGGCCGAGTGGAAAGGATCCGCAAATGATTTTACGGTCCTGAAAGATGCATTGTCTAAACCACCCCCCTGGGGCTGCGAGTGTATGAAGGTAATAGGCATAAATTTACATTTACATACGAAATACTTCTCTCAGAGATCGTTGGCTCATAAACTGGGTTTATTTTTCGAATGTAAGTAAATATTACCTTTGCGATGCTGGGCATACTACAATGCCAGGGTTCATATCTCCATACCGGGGCGTTAGATACCATTTGAGGACCATACTGATCGGGTTCCTAGAAACCGAAGAGAGCTATTTAACCTACGCCATTCTACCTTACGATCAAAGATTGAGTCGACATTTGGTATCCTAAAGCACAAGTTTAAAATAATGACAGCCAAGCCTCACTACTCATTCAAAAGTCAGGTCGAAATCGTACTAGCTTGCAGTGTTTTGCATAATTACATCCAAATAGAAGATCCGCATGACCCCCATCTAACTGAAGATGGAGATGGGGTTGAGGAGGCTGTAGATGGTATCGATGACCATGATGATGATGTTATGGATCTATCCCAATAGTTGACCGTTTGTGAACAAACCAAACAACGTGATCAATGAAAAATGCGCAGGGAGCAGATAGCTTGGGATATGTGGGTGGACTTCTGTAACAAAAATAATAACGGGAACACAATAGAGCATGGGTTATGAGGGGGTCGGCGTATAAATTGCCTCCTATGGCTGAACATTTTATTCTTGTATCGGACATATTGCATTATTTTTGCTTTGTTGCTTGTGCCAAATTTTTTCATGCCTTTGCTTTTCCACTATTTGCTTTACACTTATGCAATTTTATACTCAAATGCGGTATAGGTTTATGTTATATGATGGTTGGATGTTTATAGCCACAACGTTGCATTTTCAATTTAATTTGATTGATGTTGTAGGGATGGAAGGCTCGTCAAACTCTGGTCAGGGGGTGAACCATCCCGGGACGGGAGTGATCCCATGCTCCCCATCTATGATAATGTACATGGGTCCCAATGGGTAGAAGCCGACAGAAGGGTTGATCCCATTCTCAATCGACCAATGCCCATGAGGATGCCAACGATGCTATATCACATGCATGGCTTCCAATCAGGTGGGCATGTGTACCAATCAGGTGGGCATGGCATGAGGTATCCCCAATATCCAAATTTCAACATTCCTATGCACATGCCAATGCAGATGCCATCACCGCCTAGAATGGGGTTTATGAATATGCTGCAAGGGGAGAGCCACCCTCTTACAAAATCCCAGCTTCCCCCGGTGCATTCGCTATGCCTATGCCACCAAGTGGCAATGAACGAACACCTGGCAGTGACTCTTCTCGGAAGTCGAGCTGGCGTAGTGAAGATGCTGACGGGTCTATTTCAAGCCCACGGAAGAAGTCTAAGCAGCCTTCATCTTCTGCACAACAGAACAAACTTTGGACGAATGCTTACGATAAAACCCTCATTCCATTCCTAGATGAGCTTGCACGTCAGGGGTATAAAGACGACAAGACTTTTAAAAATACAGCCTTCAATGCTGCTGCCGCCGAAATAAATAACATCCATGGGACTTCATTCACAAGTGTTAATGTGAAGAATCACATGAAATCGTTCAAGAGACGTCTCAAAGACGTAAAGGAGTGCATGGAGCTTAGCGGAGCTGGATGGGATGAGGAGAGTAAGGTCATTGAGCTTGATCCCGAAACGTATGCTACGTGGGCGGTGGTGATTACTTCTACCTTATAGATATGCTATGTGATACTACATTAAATATAGCATTGATACCCTTTATTATATTTGATATTCTAATCGTTCAAGCTAACCATCGGCTACGGGCTTATGTGAACCATCCACTTCCATGGTATGACGATCTTGTTATCCTCATTGGTAATGACGCTGCTAAGGGGGATTTAGCAATGGGTGTTTTTGAAAAATTTGGTGGAGAGAATCATGAAGGCGAAGGCGAAGGAGAGCCCGTAGGTCAAGAGCCGATACATATAGATTCGCCACCACACAATGTCCCGGAAGAAATTCTCACCCAAGCTTATACCGGGCCTGTTAATCAGGGAGGGCCAAGCCATGTAAACCCACCTGTGATGGGTAAAAAGAAACAACGAAGTCGGGGCATGCAGCAAGATCCCGACATCATGCGGGAAATATCAGAAAATATGAAAGAGGTCGCGGATGCTATAAGGTACACTCTTATTAGACTGAACCACTTGCCCAGCTTGTCTACGAGTTTACTGAGTATATGCTAGGTATATTGTTTAAGGTCTTTAAGGCCCTACGCAAGGATGAGATGGAGGCACGAAGCTTTTTGGCTTTGTCTCAATCGGATAGGAAAATGATGATTGAAGAGATAGTAGCGGGGTTGGATTTGGACTAGTAGTATAGCAGGCTGTGAGGTGAAGATGCTTGTAAGGTGAAGATGTCATGTTGGTGGAGATATAGTCGCGGGGTTGGATTTGGATTCAGTTTGTGTTTATGGGGAGTTTTGGTGCAATGGCTCATTGTATCAGTTTTTAGGGCATTGCTACTTGTTTCAGTATGTGTTTATGGGGGGTTTTGGGGTATGGCTCAATGTATCAGTTTTTGTGGCATGTCTCCATGTTGCAGTTTGTGTTTTTGTGGTGTTCTTATTTGATCATTGTTTCAGATTTTTGGGAGCATGGCTCCATGTTGCTGTAAGTGTTTATGGGGTGTTATATTTGGATCATTGTTTCAGATTTTTGGGGCATGGCTCCATGGTGCAGTTTGTTTTTATGGGATGTTAATTTTGGATCATTGTTTCAGATTTTTGGGGCATTGCTCAATGTTGCAGCTTGAGTTTAATGGGTGTTATATTTGGATCATTGTTTCAGATTTTTGGGGCTGGCTCCATGGTGCTGTTTGTGTTTATGGGGTGTTAATTTTGGATCATTGTTTCATATTTTTGGGGTATTGCTCCATGTTGCAGTTTGTGTTTATGGGGTGTTATATTTGGATCATTGTTTCAGATTTTTGGGGCATGGATCCATGGTGCAGTTTGTGTTTATGGGTTGTTAATTTTGGGTCATTGTTTTAGATATTTGGGGCATTGCTCCATGTTGCAGTTTATGTTTATGGGGTGTTATATTTGGATCATTGTTTCAGATTTTTGGGGCATGGCTCCGTGTTGTAGTTTGTGTTTATGGGGTATTATATTTGGATCATTGTTTCAGATATTTGGGGTATGGCTCCATGGTGCAGTTTGTGTTTATCGGTTGTTAATTTTGGATCATTGTTTCAGATTTTTGGGGCATTGCTCCATGTTGCAGTTTGTGTTTATGGGGTGTTATATTTGGACCATTGTTTTAGATATTTGGGGCATGGCTCCATGGTGCAGTTTGTGTTTATGGGTTGTTAATTTTGGATCATTGTTTCAGATTTTTGGGGCATTGATCCATGTTGCAGTTTGTGTTTATGAGGTGTTATATTTGGATCATTGTTTCAGATATTTGGGGAATGGCTCCATGGTGCAGTTTATGTTTATGGGTTGTTAATTTTGGATCATTGTTTCAGATTTTTGGGGCATTGCTCCATGTTACAGTTTGTGTCTATGGGGTGTTATATTTGGATCATTGTTTCAGATTTTTGGGGCATGGCTCCATGTTGCAGTTTGTGTTTATGAGATGTTATATTTGGATCATAGTTTCATATATTTGGGGCATAGCTCCATGGTGCAGTTTGTGTTTTTGGGTTGTTAATTTTGGATCATTGTTTCAGATTTTTGTGGCATTGCTCCATGTTGCAGTTTGTGTTTATGGGGTGTTATATTTGGATCATTGTTTCAGATTTTTGGGGCATGACTCCATGGTGTAGTTTGTGTTTATGGGGTGTTAATTTTGGATCATTGTTTCAGATATTTGGGGCATTGCTCCATGTTGCAGTTTGTGTTTATGTGATGTTATATTTGGATCATTGTTTCAGATTTTTGGGGGCATTGCTCCATGTTGCAGTTTGTGTTTATGTGATGTTATATTTGGATCATTGTTTCAGATTTTTGGGGGCATTGCTCCATGTTGTAGTTTGTGTTTAAGGGGTGTTATATTTGGATCATTGTTTCAGTTTTTTGGGGCATGGCAACATGGTGCAGTTTGTGTTTATGGGTTGTTAATTTTGGATCATTGTTTCAGATTTTTGGGGCATGGCTCCATGTTGTTGTAAGTGTTTATGGGGTGTTATTTCTGGCTCTCAGAATTTTGGGGCATGGCTCCATGATGCAGTTTGTGTTTATGGGGTGTTATTTCTGGCTCATTGTATCAGATTTGTTGGGCATGGCTCCATGTTCCAGTTTGTGTTTATGGGGTGTTAATTTTGGCTAATTGGAACAGTTTTTTGGGGCATGGCTCCATGTTGCTATAAGTGTTTATGGGGTGTTATTTTTGGCTCAATGTATCAGATTTGTTGGGCATGGCTCCATGTTCCAGTTTGTGTTTATGGGGTGTTAATTTTGGCTAATTGGAACAGTTTTTTTGGGGCATGGCTCCATGTTGCTATAAGTGTTTATGGGGTGTTATTTCTGGCTCAATGTGTCAGATTTTTGGGGCATGTCTCCTTGTATTGGATTTTTGGGGCCAGGAGCCTTGTTGCAGTTGTGATATTGTGGTGTTCTTTGTGGATAATTGTATCAGAATTTTGGGGCATGGATCCTTGTTGCAGTAGGTGTTTTGGGTTGTTATGTTTGGCTGATTGTATCAGATTGTTTGGCATGGCTCCTTGTTATGGTTTACCTATAGCCCAATGATGAAGATGAATATTTGATCCCTATGTCCCTTGGTTATGCATAAATAGTTGGTATTATGCTTGATGGTTCCATTACTCCCCAATGATGTATATTCGTGAGATACATTGAAAATCATATGAAATGATATAGACTGTATGGATCAGTATATGAGATGGGAGAATGTTAAATGAGGGGGTGATATGTGATGGAGCAACTGCCTATTACCAACTTTTTATCATGATAAAATTTATTTCTTCCTAAGGGCTTATGTATGTGTTGCATACAACCAGCAATAAGTAGCCATGCCACAAAAATCTGATACAATTATCCAAAAATAACACCACATAAACACATACTGCAACAATGAGCCATGCCCCAAAAATCAACTAACACCCGATGATGAAGAACAATAAATAAGAAAATTGACCTTATGAAAAGAAGATATATGGGTATTTGGCTGGAAGATTCATATATAATGAGCAACCGACATATACCTTCTGATGTTCACGCTACAAAACATGTTTACTTGAGGGCATAAGTCAAATAATTTTTATTTTACTTTGGTGTGGACCAAGTTGGTATGGTGCAATTTCGTTGTGGTGGTTGTTTGGTTTTAGCAAATGATAATTTTTTTCCATTTTCTTTCTTGATTTTTATGGATGTATCCGTTTCTTTTTTGGGTTCTTCATTTGTATGGGTCAGTTTGAGGTGTTGCTTCTTGATGCAATTCTGTATGTAGCCTTGAGACTTAAAATTGTTTTTCTGTAATATTTATTTGTATATATGATGCATGCCTCCGTTGTCACTCTTTATTTCATGCAAGGTATACATGAGCACCGGGTCCAGCCAGTCTATTCAATCCAGACCCAGAGTTCCTACAGGTTGTGAGTTGGATACCGAGAAAGCTGCCAGCAGGTTTTGCCATTATCGGATACGAGTTCCCAGGAGGACATCATGGACCAGAAATAATCCTGGCCGTCACTTTTGGAGCTGTCCAGTGCGAGGTAATAATAAATGCAACTACTACGAATGGAAGGATCCACCTCACTCAGAGTGGTCCATATATGTGATACTACAGTTGCTTGATGAGCTTGCAAGAAGCCCGACCCATGCATCCTCTTCCACAGCGGTATCTGATAGGCGGCTTTTGGAGATTGAGGGGCGGTTGGCGTGGAAAATGGACAACATTCTCTCCGAATACAAAACCATTAAGTTGGTTTTGTATTCGATCATAGGCTTGCTGATTTTTTTGTTAATGTTGTTTATTATCGCGATGAAAATGTAAAACTTTATTACTGCATGTTGGGATGTCAGATGATACTTGCATTATGTATATTATATGTATTTTGATTATGAAGGCATATTATGGTTTGTGACATGGGTTTGTGCTATCTGATATGCGCTCAGTGACGTGCATTTAATATTTTAATATTTTTTGCTTCCAGTTCATTATTAATTAACTGACTATGTTCATTATTAATATGGGATGTCAGTGATTGTGTTGCTTGTCGTTCTTGCGTTACTGTTACTAGTTATTCGGCCATATTCAAATAAATATTCCTTTTTTTAAATTCGTCCTTTTAAAATTTATTTATGTAAATTGTATTTGAATATGCTTATTTAATAGTAATTTATTTAATATTTAATAGGTAGTTGGTTAATTATTAATTAACTGACGGGTTTCACATTTTTATCCTTCAAATGAGGTCGGGGTTAATCTCACCTCAAAACACCGTAACGAACTTTCTCACTTTCCTCTTTCAACTTTTTCAATTCCATTATAACCAAAGAAACACACTACTTTACTGTGGGCCCCACATACAAACCTTCACTCTACTTTCCAACTCCAAAGAAATCAAAAGAAACACACTACTCCTCTTCTCTCTCCTCAAAATTCCTCATTGGATTTACTATTGCAAACAGTAAATCACATCCCAAAAGAAACCCAATGAAACATGCCCTTAATTTTGAATTGATAGCTTCCTAAATAAAAAAAATTATTTTATCGGTCAACCCGAATTGACCACAGAGCTATGCCAGATAAGGCAACTTATCTCTTCCACACCTCTCATATCTCCGAGAAACGAGAAGGGGAAATAATACTAATTAAAATTTAAAATAATAACCTCCTGAGAGCGTAAGCCTACACACTGAACATCCGTTGCGAAATTGTTCTGTTCAAGAACCGTAAGATCAGAATCGAACGGTTAAAAAGATCGTAGCCGTCATCACATACAATGCTCGATCGGCTCGAGACTCACACGGTAACGACCAAAACGGAAACAGCGGGAAAAGAGTGAGACGGTTCCAGCAGAGAGAATCGAAGCAATGTGGGTTTCCACGTCGCCGCTTCACGCCGTGGCAACCGCTTCCTTCCCTCCGTCCTTCGCCGTTAGGGTTCCGTCTCGAGAAACGAGAGACCCACGATTCTTCCGGTTCGACCTCGGTCGGAAACCTCACGGCAGATCGTCGCGGCTGAAGGCGGGGCTGACGGAGATCGAGCCTGACCTCGAGGAGGAGAAGCGGGACCGATGGAGAACTAACGGTGTTAGCCCCGTGAGTTCAAATATAAACTCCTCCATTTTTTACATTATTATTTTATTTATGTTTTTGTTGCATAATTATCCGATCCTTGGAAAAAATCCCATCTTTAGTTGCTTTAAACATGTTCAAAATCAACAGGAGGATTTTATATATGGAGAGTATGATGGTCACCACACTTATTATGAAGGCAATGAAGGTATGTGCATTCATCTCCTTTGATTTTTTGCTTTGTGAATATATATTCCAGTTCTTCTATAAACTGCCGCATTTAAATTTCTCGAGGTAAGGCAAATTTTTCTGCATTGTATCGAATCAAGTTTAGGTTGTTGAGTTATTAGAACCAAAAGATTTCTTTTGCTAATTTGAGTTCGTGCTTATGAAGAAGCTTGTAGGAGCATGAGAAAAAAATACTAGTCTATATTACAATTGAGAAGGTTGTCCCATGTAGCAACCATACAAGCATGCCACATGGGATGCCACCTCACCTCTCACACAAAAAACCCCCTCAACCCACTTAATTGTGGTTTTGTCATTGGGGGGTTTCTGTTGGAATTAATCTTGTTTGCATTATGTAAATTAATTAGGAGGTTACCTACTAGTGGGGAATACCAATAGTCACCTTTATTAGGAGATTACCTACTAGTGGGGAATACCAATAGTCACCTTTATTAAGAGGTTACCTATTAGTGGGATATGAAGAGATGCTTTGTAATTAGGTTTCGGCTATAAATATAGCCTATTTTGATAATGAAATCATCGGAGAAAAACCTTTACATCCTCATCTCATTTTGATTGTTCTATCTTCCACATTTGGTATCAGAGCCACACCTAAATTCCTCAGCCAAAAAGAAATGTTTTCTACATCCTCAGCAATGTCTGACACGGCGACATCGAAGTTCTCGATGAAGGATGGGTCGATGACCATCCATTATCCTTTGCTTATGAAGGATAACTACTCGTCGTGGGCATTGAAGATGCGGGTTTTCATGGGCGTGAATGGAGTTTGGGATGCGATCGAACCAACAAGTGAAAATGAGGCGGTGGATAGCAAGAAGGATTCGATGGCGTTAGCCGCCATCTATCAAAGTATTAGCGAGGAGACGCTAATGCTGATCTCGGAGAAGAAAACGGCCAAAGAAGCATGGGAGATGCTAAAGACAAGCACATGGGCGTGGAGCGCGTCCGAGAAGCAAAAATTCAAACCCTACGATGGGAGTTTGAACGTCTTCGCATGGAAGATGCGGAGACGGTCGATGACTTTGCTACGAAGTTGACAACTAACGTCAACAGGATCCGTGCATTGGGAGACAAGGTCGAAGAGACCTATGTCGTCCGGAAGCTTCTTCGTGCGGTTCCCGAAAAATTCCTGCAAATCGTTTCTACGATGGAACAATTCGGGAACTTGAAGACCATGACCTTGGAGGAGGTCATTGGGTCTCTGAAGGCCCATGAAGAACGTCTCTCTAGCCGTCAAAGACCCACCAATGAGAAGGTGGAGGAGCGGGTTCTACTGACGGAATCCGAATGGAAGGCAAAATATGATGCCGCATCAAGCTCGTCAAGGGGACAAGGTGGTGGGCATTATTTTTGTGGGCGAGGCCGTGGCCGTGGCCGTGGACGCAATGATGGGCGTGGTGATGGACCAACTCATCAAGAGAAGACTCGGGACAAAAGCAAACTCCAATGTTACAAGTGCAGCAAGTTCGGGCACTTTGCAAACGAGTGCCGTTCCGAGAAGACCGGAGACAAAGCCCACTTTGCGAAGTGGGATGATGATGCGCCAGCTCTTCTCAAAGCCGAGTTGTGTGAACTCGGACATTCAGAGGAGCGGGAGAATGTATTGATGCTCAACGAGGAGAAGGTGATGCCAAATCTTCATGCAGTTGAGGCGTGGTACCTCGATACCGGGGCTAGCAATCATATGACGGGTTGCAAGGAGAAGTTCTCCGACCTAGATGAAAGCATCAAGGGGAACGTAAAGTTTGGTGATGAATCCTTCGTCAATATTTGTGGGCGTGGAACTATCTTGTTCCAATGCCAAAATGGGCAACATCTCACGTTATGTGATGTTTATTATATCCCGAAGCTCCGAAGCAACATCGTGTCCATTGGACAACTTGATGAACACGGATGTGCAAGCACAATAAAGGATGGCTCTCTCAAGATCTTCGACAACACAGGGAGGCTATTGGCTAATGTGAAGCGGAGTCGAAACAGGTTGTATGCTCTTGATCTTCGCCTTGCCGAACCCATGTGCTTGATGGTGAACCTCAAGGAGAAGTCGTGGCTATGGCATGCACGCTACGGTCACTTGAACTTTCCGACGCTAAGGAGCTTAGCGCACAAGAAGATGGTTGAAGGCATGCCGGTCTTGGGGCAACAAGATCAACTGTGTGATGGGTGCTTGGTCGGAAAGCAACATCGCACGCCATTTCCATCCTCCTCGACGTATCGTGCGGAGAAGCCCCTTCAACTTATTCACGCCGATCTCTGTGGACCGATCACACCGGTGACACCGGGAGGTAACCAATATTTTCTGCTATGCGTAGATGATTTCAGTCGTTACATGTGGATCGGTCTTATTTAAAGCAAGGATGAGGCTTTTAATGCATTTAAGAAAATCAAATCGCTAGCGGAGATGGAGGTCGACCTACGGTTGAAAATGTTGCAGACGGATCGAGGAGGGGAGTTCACCTCAAAGGACTTCTCCAGTTATTGTGAAAAACTGGGCATCAAAAGGCAACTCACAGCACCATATTCGCCGCAACAAAACGGTGTTGTAGAGCGGAGGAATCAGATTATTATTGAGATGGCAAGGAGCTTGTTGAAGAGCAAGAACATGCCCTCGTTCTTTTGGGGAGAAGCGGTGAATACGGCTGTCCATATCCTCAACCGTGCACCGACGAAGAGTCTCGAAGGGATGACACCATATGAAGCTTGGTGTGGGCGGAAGCCGAAGGTCCACTACCTTCGTGACTTTGGATGCGTTGCGCATATGAAAATTGTGCAACCTCATCTAAAGAAGCTGGAAGATCGCAGCAATCATATGGTGTTTCTCGGCTACGAAGATGGGTCCAAAGCCTACCGGTTGTATGATCCGGTACACAAGAAGTTGCATGTTAGTCGGGACGTGCGATTCGAGGAGGACAAAGCATGGTGTTGGGAGCAAACACCACGCAAGCACAACGAGGAGGAGAGTGATTCACGGCCCGGAAGTGATTCACGGCCTGTGGGATCATTCATTGTGCTTGGTTACGATGAAGACGAAGTACCCGAAGGAGCCCCAGAAAATCCCGAAGATCGACGCGAAACTACGGCATCTACTGACTCCAGCCAGTCACCCACCAGGGAGATCTCAACTGCCTCTGAGCCGCTGCCGAACTCCCCAACTACACTCACCGGTGGTTTTTCTCCGGAAACTCCTACCTCCTCATCCATGGTGCCGCAGAAGTATCGCTCTCTCGAAGATATCTACCAACAAGAAGAGGGAGATGAAGAGATACTCTTAATGACTGCAGAGGAGCCTGCAAGTCATATTGAAGCCAAACAACATGAGTGTTGGAGGCTTGCGATGAGGGAAGAGCTTGAGTCTATTGTTAGCAACAATACCTGGGAGTTAGTACACCTACCAGCTGGACACAAACCTATCAGACTTAGATGGGTTTACAAGGTGAAGAAGGACTCAACAGGAGCGGTAGTTAAACACAAGGCCCGGCTCGTCGCGAAGGGATATGTTCAGCGCCAAGGGGTGGATTTTAATGAAGTCTTTGCACCTGTGGCGAGGCTTGAAACCGTGAAGTTAATCTTGGCTTTGGCGGCGCAAAGAGGATGGAAGGTACATCATATGGACGTCAAATCAGCCTTCCTCAACGGCGACCTTATCGAGGAGGTATACGTCTCTCAACCCCCTGGCTTTGTTGAAGAAAGAAATGAGCAAAAGGTACTCAAGTTGAGGAAAGCTCTTTATGGACTGCGCCAAGCTCCACGAGCTTGGAACTCGAAGTTGGACAAGAGCCTCACCACTCTTGGCTTCGAAAGATGCCCACAAGAACATGCAGTCTACAAGAAGAGCGTGGGAAGCTCCAACTTGCTAGTTGGGGTGTATGTCGATGACCTTATCATAACGGGGTCAAATGTCGCTGATATAGCAGAGTTCAAAACCCAAATGAAGCAGCTCTTTTCTATGAGTGATCTTGGGCTTCTAAGCTACTACCTTGGGATTGAAGTGGAGCAATCATCACAAGGGACCTCGCTGTGTCAATCGGCATATGCGGCTAGTATCCTTGACAAGAATGGGATGGTGGAATGCAACTCTTGTCAGACCCCTATGGAAGCAAGGCTCAAACTCAGCAAGGTGAGTCCTAATCCTCCAGTTGACGCCACCAACTATCGGAGCATAGTTGGGATGTTGAGATACCTCGTGCATACAAGGCCGGATATTTCGTATGCGGTTGGGATAGTGAGCCGCTACATGGAAGCACCAACCACACAGCACATGGCAGTGATTCGGAGTGATTATTGCATATTTAACCCCCTTATTAGTCCTATTTTGTACCCATATGATGCTTAATTTATCTCTAATACATTCGTATTTTTCTCATCATCATTTATTAGAGAAATTACTCTATTTGTGCACAAAACGTGAATTTGATTGTGTATTTCTGCACTTTTATATTTTTCCTAGCATCGTCTCAATCTCACGATTCCAACGACTATTTATTTGTATTTTTCTGAGATCTGTGCTAATTACTGTGTATTTTTGAATGCAGAATACCAATTAAATGGAGAAATACGGAAGAAAATACGCTTAAATACGTATATACGTCGGCGCACGATTTTTGGCGCGCCACGCGGCACAATCACGACCATCAGATTTCAATCCAACGGCGCTGCTTCAAACATCGAACGCTGGCGACGCGGCAAAAAATGGGCCGTTCGATCGAGATCGAACGGATGTAGACAGCGCATTTCGCAGCAGCAGCACGATTCTTGGCGGCCTACGTGGCACGATCCCACGCTGTTGCCGCTCAATCCGACGGCCCAATGCAGCGATCAGCGGAGAGGCGACGCGGCGACGTTTCGACCGAGCGATCAAGATTGGACGGCCCAGATCTGCGAGAATTCGAATTCGAATTCGCTGCTTGTCGACGTGGCTCTTCGCGAACCGCAGGATCTACATCCAACGGCTTACAGCGAAGCCGCATCGAAGTCGGAGAGCGCAGCGTGCGATCGATCTCCACGGCATCGTGGCCGTTGCTCCGAGAATCCAACGGTTACGATCGACCACGGGTTGGATTCAAAATCAAGCGGATGCGGGCGCAGCGAGCGAGCGGATCCGATAGAGAGGCCACGTGGCGTCATCCTGGGCGATCCCGCCTTCATCTAACGGCGGAGAGCTTTCAGCGGCTTTGCGGGTGCGGGTTTGGCTCGAAATGAATTGGGTTTCGACCCGATAAGCTATTAAACCCGCAATGAGTTATATTTAAGCGTATTTCTAGGGTTTTGGGGGTATTCTGGCGTATTTTGGGACTTTTGGAGCGGCTACTGTGCGTATTTCTCGAGGGGAAAATTCTCAAAAATTCCAGAGGCTATTCTTCCTATTCTAAAGGAGTTTTGGGCTTTAAAGTGGAGATTTGGTGATAAATTCTTGAACTTATACCCCGTATTTGGTGTATTTTATCGTATTTTGGCTATTATAACGATGTATTTGGCTATGAAATCTGATTTTCTTTGCACCATGCGTGGCTAATCTCCTTGTGCTATGGTTGTGATGTAATTAGGAGTATTTATTTGATGAATTTCATGTCTTTAGCCCTATTTTCATGTCAAAATCACTCGTAACATTGATTTCTACAACGTATTTGTTGGGTATTTGCTTATTGTCGTTATTATTTACATCCCGTATGGCTAGGCCCTGACAAGGTTAGCCAATTCATGTTCACTAATCTGAACTTATTGTTGCATTTATCGTTTAATGAAATCAATGTTGCTAGTGATACATATACGGCCAATTTGACTAGTTTTCATCGTTTCATCTTCCGACGCCTTCGTGCCCTGACCGGACGAAGCGTTGAGTTATATAAAAGACATGATATTTCAGCGATTATTATCTCCTAATGAAATCACAACCGTAGCACATCCACTTTATATGTGTTGGTGTTGACGTAGTTAGGGTGTCGTGATTATTGACTTCTATACCTTTTCGCCCTATTTTAATTGTATAATTCTTTGGCACGTTTCTATATGCTTGATCGCCATATTTTCCGACGTTCTCGTGCCCTGACCGGACGAAACGTCGAGTTATAGAAAAGGTGTTGATATTCTTTGATTGTGCACACCCTAACGAAACCAAACCCAACACATGATCCCCATACTTGTACCCCTACCAAAGTCACTGTAAATATCGTAGGATTTTCATTTCTTATTCCATACTCTTGATCCTATATCTTTGTGTTCGATAGGTGGTTGGTTAACATCGTATTATTACTCTTTTCAGATTGACGATCGTAGTTTTGCAGGTCAGTTGTCCCGCGGATTCGATACCTGGACTCACCAGGATATTACTTGCACGATCTCCTGCGCTTGGGAGTAGATCTCACATCATTTGAGACGAGGCAGGCAGTTGTGAAGCAAATTCTTCGATACTTACGGGGCACTTTGCGCCTCGGTCGCTTATATGCAAAGGAGGAGGAAGATCCACATCTCATTGGTTTTAGTGATGCTGATCTTGCTGGGGATGTGGATGATCGAAAGAGCACCACGAGGTGGGTTTACTTCCTCGGCTCTAGCATGATTAGTTGGGCCTCACAGAAGCAAAAGATTGTGGCGTTGTCTTCATGCGAGGCCGAGTATATCGCAACCGCAACCGCAGCCCAACAAGGAGTATGGCTTGGGCGGTTACTAGCAGACTTGGTGAAGATGGATTCGGTCAAATTCACTCTCAAGGTGGACAACAAGTCCGCAATCTCGCTTTGTAAGGATCCAGTCTACCATGACAGAAGCAAGCACATTGACACGAGATATCACTACATTCGTGAATGTGTTAAACAAGGAAATGTTGTAGTAGAGCACGTGAGCACGGAAAATCAGCTCGCCGATATTTTGACGAAGCCACTTGGACGAGTCAAGTTCTTGGAGATGCGTCAAAAAATCGGACTGCAGGAAACAAAAACGGCAACAAGATTAAAGGGGTGAATGTTGGAATTAATCTTGTTTGCATTATGTAAATTAATTAGGAGGTTACCTACTAGTGGGGAATACCAATAGTCACCTTTATTAGGAGGTTACCTACTAGTGGGGAACACCAATAGTCACCTTTATTAGGAGGTTACCTATTAGTGGGATATGAAGAGATGCTTTGTAATTAGGTTTCGGCTATAAATATAGCCTATTTTGATAATGAAATCATCGGAGAAAAACCTTTACATCCTCATCTCATTTTGATTGTTCTATCTTCCACAGTTTCCACCCCTTTCATCCCCCAATTTCCAGGTTTGACATTGAGACTCTTCTCCTTTTTGCCCCCAGACAATAACCACACTCATGGGCTGTTTCTTTCGTTTACTTTGGGTTGGAATTTACTGTTGTGAATAATAAATCTTGGTGGAATCTTGATGTGGGGTCCACGAGTTGGAAAGTTGGTTTGAGAATTGTATGTGGGCTCCACACAACTTTCTTGTGTTAGTGTGTCTGTTTTGTTGAGAAAGTTGTATGTGAAAGTTTGATGTGTGGTCCACTAATTAATTAATTGTAATTAAAAAAGAGGGAAAAGGACGGAAATTGCTGTAATTGGACAAAACAAAGGAGAGAGAGGGAAGTGGGACCCGCACCCCCTGCTTTCTCAGCTCAAAGCAGCGAAATCCCCGCATTTTGCGGGGATTGCGCAGGCGCCCGTTGCGCGACTCCACCTCAGCGTCCGGAGAGAAATCTCTGTTAGACCTGAAAGATAAGATCTATGACTGCAGAAGAAAAACAGAGAGTTAAGATACGAGTGAAAACAAAATACGAATAAGATGGAAATGAGAAATCCGAGACAGAGAAGGTGAACTGCGCCGTGGATGAGCCACTGCCTTGAAAACAACTACGGCCTGACCGTGGTGGTAATCGGATGATGCCGGCTGCTCCCCAAGGTTAACTCAGTCGCGTCTGAATGCGTCCGCTCGCGGCCAGAAGCGTGAAGCTTGCACAGAGATCGATACCCAGGATGAGGAATGGAGGAGAAGAGGATTTTTGTGGAGATGATTTTTCGCAATGTATCAGAAAAACTCTAGACAAGAGTTTATAAAGAGGAAAACATATGGCTGTTGGAATTCGGCCATGAATGCCATTAACAACGCAGCCATAAACAGCCATTAAAAAAATAACTGTTGCAATTAAATGAAAAATGGCTGTTGGAAAAATTAAAACGTACCGGGCCTTTTGAATTCTGAAAAAATAAAATGGGCTAAAAAACGAGTCAAAACTCGGGCACTCCGCGCGCGCACCCGTGAACCCCCCTGTGCAGGCACGACGCCAGCGCACACACGCTAAGGGTTTCCGGATCCGTCGCCCAGATTTTCCATTCGGCTCAACCTGGTTTGGGCTCGGCTCCTCACTTGGGCTCATGCGCACGCGAGCTACCCCCAAGTCCTAGCCCATTAACGTCCAATAGCCCATAACAGAGAATCCTATTATATACCCACACAAGGGTGATTGCCTATCCAATGTTGGACTAAAAAGGAGAGAGTGAGAGTGAACAAATGGCCAAAAGAGCCATTAATTCCAACAATCCCCCACTAATGGCTCAAGAAAGAGAAGAGAAAGATCCTGGGTAAAGAGGGATGAATACTTAAGTATCAATGTCTTTCGATTGAATTAATACGTAGTGAAGTGAGGTAACAACTTACTTTCTAATGAATGAATTTCTCTTGAACTCATTAGAGTTCGATTGAGAACCCCCCACAACACATATTGTTCCCTTGAGTTTGTGCAAACTCCGCGATACATAACAAGCGCTATAGGCCATGCGCATACCTTGGGTCTCGTGAGTGCTCTAGAAAGACTGCCCTTGTCTTTCATAGAGGGCGGCCAAACCCTCATACCCACATAGGTGGTTTATCAAGTGCTTCTCCATAGCACCACCAAAACTGGTTGTGAAACCATTAAGAGCATACAGCTCAACCTCTGCTTAAGTCCATCAAGTGCTTCTCAATAGCACCACCAAAACTGGTTATGGACTTGTCTCAAAGTGAATCCATCAAGTGCTTCTCACTAGCACCACCGAACTTGACTATGTATTCAAAGAACACTACCACACGCCATAGGGATGGGAATGTAGTGTTTGTTAAGGATCATATGGCTTCGTTAGACCACACTGGGTATCAACCATATAACCTTAACTCATGGGCTTTAGCCCCATCCCCCTCGACGAATCAAGAACCACTTTCCTTGGCAATCCTTTGGTTAGTGGATCTGCAAGATTTTTTTCAGACCTTACATATTACAAAGAAATTACTCCATTTTTCAGGAGTTGTTTAACCACACTGTGCCTGATCCGAATGTGTCTCTTCTTTCCGTTGTAGACACTATTTTTAGCAACACCAATGGCTGCCTGAGAATCACAATGAAGGGAAACTGGAGCAGTTTTTCCTCCACATAAAGGCACGTCTGCTAACAGGTTCCTCAGCCATTCAGCCTCTTGCCCTGCCAACTCAGAGCAATAAATTCAGATTCCATGGTGGAGCGTGCTATACATGTCTGTTTGGAAGACTTCCAAGATATAGCACCTCCACCCAAGGAGAATAAAAAACCACTAGTTGAACTAACTTCATCGTTATCTGAAACCCAGTTTACATCACAAAATCCTTCTAGCACAGCAGGAAATTTGCTAAAATGCAAACACTAATCAACAGTCCCTTTCAGGTACTTTAATAAACGATAAAGAGCGGTCCAATGTTCATTACTAGGGTTATGAGTGTACCGACTTAGCCTGCTAACAGCATAGGCTATATCGGGTCGAGTACAGTTCATAAGGAACATTACACTTCCTATGATCTTAGCATATTCAGATTGAGAAATACTCTCTCCTAAATTCTTTTTCAAATGTATGCTAGGGTCATATGGAGTTCTAGCAGGAACAACATCAAAGCAGTTGAATTTCTTCAGCACCTTCTCTACGTAATGAGATTGACTCAAGGAGATACCATAAGAGTTTCTAACAATTTTAACTCCTAAAATGACATCAGCTTCTCCTAGGTCTTTCATCTCAAATTGAGATGACAAGAAATTTTTGGTTTCATTTACAATATCTAGATTATTCCCAAAAAGTAACATGTCATCGACATAGAGACAAATAATTACACAATCTGATCCTATAAGTTTAGAATAAACACAAGAATCAGATGTGTTTACAACAAATCCATTCCTTATTAAGGTACTGTTGAATTTCTCATACCATTGCTTAGGAGCTTGCTTTAAGCCGTATAAAGACTTTCTTAGCCTGCAAACCTTATTCTCTTCACCAGCAACTACAAAACCCTCGGGTTGAGACATGTAGATTTCTTCTTCTAGATCGCCATTTAGGAAGGCTGTCTTAACATTCATTTGATGTATGACTAACTCATGAATTGCAGCTAAGGCAATTAGAGTCCTAATGGTTGCAATCTTGGTCACAGGAGAATATGTGTCAAAGTAGTCTAATCCTTCTTTTGAGTAAAACCCCTGATCACAATTCTAGCTTTGAATTTTTCTATCGATCCGTCAGGTCTCATCTTTTTCTTGAAAATCCATTTATTACTAATGGGCTTATTACCTTTAGGTAACTCGGCTAATTCCCAAGTTTGATTGGATACAATAGAATCAAGTTCGCTTTTAATAGCTTCTTTCCAAAAAAACTAGCATCAATGGATCTCATTGCCTCATCATAGGTTTTTGGGTCTTCTTCTATTAAAAAGGTAGACACTATCTCATCACTAAGCATATCTATACAACCATTTTCTGACAGAAAGGCAGTTATAAAGTCAGGTCCAAAATTGGTTTCAGTCTTTTGCCTCTTACTCCTTCTAGTTCTTCACTAAAAGTAGAACTACATGTATGCATATCAGAAGATATAGGTGAAGAAGAAGGAAGAGATTCAATAGGAGGTACAAGGGACAAAGATTCTGTTAATTCTTTTTTCAAAGGAAAAACATGCTCAAAAAACTCTGCATCTCTAGACTCAGAAATAGTGTTATCTGTTAAGGACATGAATCTATATGCAGCACTATTTTGAGCATACCCTATAAAAACAATATCGTAAGTTTTAGACCCAATGTTTGACTTCTTAAAGTCAGGTAGTCCTACCTTTGCCAGACACCCCCACACTCTAAGAAATTTAAGGTTAGGGGGATAACCTTTCCACAATTCATAAGGTGTTTTGTCTAGTTTCTTATGGGGTACTCTATTAAGGATATGGCAAGCAGAGAGAATGGCTTTCCCCCACATGTCATCAGATAATCCTGAACTTAATAGCATGTCATTCATCATTTCTTTCAGAGTCCTGTTCTTTCGTTCAGCTATACCATTTTGTTGAGGAACATAAGGAGCACTGAATTCATGTATGATTCCATTCTTCTCACAGAAGTCTTTTAAGGTATGAGAGCTATATTCTCCACCTCTGTCAGACCTAAACCTTTTGATTTTTCTATCAAGTTGGTTTCTACTTCTGACTTATATTTAATGAACATTTCTTCAGCCTCATCCTTAGTTTAGAAGATATACCCTAGTGAATCTAGAGTAATCATCTACAAAAGTGATGTAGTAATGTTTTCCTCCTTTGCTTCTAGTAGATTTAAAGTCTGCTAGGTCTGAATGAATTAAACCAAGAAGTTCTGACTGCCTAACAGCAACAGGTTTACACGGTTTTTAGTGTATTTGGCTTCTACACAGATTTGACATTTAGAGAATTCAGAAGAACTTGTAGCAGATATTAGATCTAAGTTATTTAATCTTTTAATAGAAGCAAAATTGACATGCCCTAGTCGGCAATGCCATAAGTCTAAAGATTCAGCAATATAAGCAACAGCAGATTTATTCATTGAATCAGAAACTACATTCAGAATAAAGAGTCCATCACTGAGATAGCCCTTCCCAACAAAGTCTCCACTGCGAGAAATAACAACCTTGTCAGCCTCAAAGACAAGTTTTAGACCTGCTTTGTTTAGTAAGGCACCAGACACAAGGTTGCGACGCAGAGATCGGACATAAAGGACGTTGCTGAGGGAGAGAGTCTTTCCTGATGTTAGTTTCAGCATGATAGTATCTTTACCAGCAACTCGGGAAGCAGCAGAATTTCCCATGAAGACGCAGTCTGTGTACGCAACATCCTTGAAGTCGTGGAACCGATCCTTGTTTGCGCAGAGATGTCTTGTCGTGCCAGTGCCAGTGTCTAGGATCCAATCAACGTTATTGACCACCATGTTAGCTTCAACGATGACAGCAGCAATGACTTCATCTGGTTCAGCAAGGTTGGCTTGAGCAGCAGGGCCACCTTGTTTCTGGGGTGGCTTTTGGGTTCCCTGGCGTTGAAAGCATTGGTAGGCTTTATGGCCAGGTTTGCCGCACACATAGCAGACAACGTTCGGCTTCTGGACCTTGCTGTCTGGTTTGGTGAAGTGACTTGACTTCCTGTTCTGTCCTTGTTTAAAGGGCTTCTTCCCTTTGTTGTTGAACCTGGTTTTGTTGAAGGGTCCAGTGGATTCAACGATGTTAGCTTTGACAGAAATGACAGGAGAAGAGTCAGGCTTATCTTTGAGGCGATTAGCCTCTTCGTTTCGCATATGACTGATGAGCTCCTGCAGGGACAGATCTTTCTTCTTGTGTTTGAGATGGTTCATGTACTCAGCCCAGGAAGGTGGGAACCGCTCCAACAGCACGTTCGCCTGAAAGATCTCGCACATCTTCATGCCTTCGTTGAGAACATCTGCGCAAAGGTTCTCGTAGATGTGTACTTGTTCCATGATGGGCTTGTCGTCGAGCATTTGGAAGTGGAGCCACTTGCCAACAACATACTTCTTCTTTCCTGCATCATCAGATCCATACTTCTTTTCTAGGGAATCCCAGATTAGTTTAGCAGATTTATGAATCATGTATAAATCAAATAAAGAATCCTTCATATGATGAAGGATGTGACAACGAATAGTCTTGTTGTCTTTATCATATTTTATAATTTCTGCAGAAGCAGAAGAGTTGGCAGGAGGAATGACAGCAATAACAGCACTATCAACAGAAGTTGGTGGAGTGCCAGAAGGAGGAGGAAGAGGGGGACAGTCTTTGAAAAGGACGTAGTCAATTTCAAGCTGTTCAAAAAACATCAAGAGTTTTTGCGACCAACGTTTGTAGTTGGTACCATCGAGGGGTGCCAACTTGGACAGATCGAGGAACGACTTGGAAGGAGTGACAGCCATAGCAAATTGAGTAGTTGTTTTCAAACTGTTAGACCTGAAAGATAAGATCTATGACTGCAGAAGAAAAACAGAGAGTTAAGATACGAGTGAAAACAAAATACGAATAAGAAGGAAATGGGAAATCCGAGACAGAGAAGGTGAACTGCGCCGTGGATGAGCCACTGCTTTGAAAACAACTACGACCCAACCGTGGTGGTAATCGGATGATGCCGAATGCTCTCCAAGGTTAACGCAGTCGCGTCTGAACGCGTCCGCTCACGGCCAGAAGCGTGGAGCTTGCACAGAGATCGATACCCAGGATGAGGAATGGAGGAGAAGAAGATTTTTGTGGAGATGATTTTTCGCAATGTATCAGAAAAACTCTAGACAAGAGTTTATAAAGAGGAAAAAATATGGCTGTTGGAATTCGGCCATGAATGCCATTAACAACGCAGCCATAAACAGCCATTAAAAAATAACTGTTGCAATTAAATGAAAAATGGATGTTGGGCAAATTAAAACGTACTGGGTCTTTTGAATTCTGAAAAAATAAAATGGGCTAAAAAAACGAGTCAAAACTCGGGCACTCCGCGCGCGCACCCGTGAACCCCCCCTCGCAGGCACGACGCTAAGGGTTTCCGATCCGTCGACCAGATTTTCCATTCGGCTCAACCCGGTTTGGGCTCGGCCCCTCACTTGGGCTCATGCGCACGCGAGCTACCCCCAAGTCCTAGCCCATTAACAAGTCCAATAGCCCATAAGAGAGAATCCTATTATATACCAACACAAGGGTGATTGCATATCCAATGTGGGACTAAAAAGGAGAGAGTGGGAGTGAACAAATGGCCAAAAGAGCCATTAATTCCAACAATCTCGTGTTCGTGTTTTTGGCGTTTGGAACACAAACGAGGAACGTTGCCTTGATTTGACAATGAACAGTAAAGAATTTCGCCTTCTCAGTTCTTTTTCCGCGAAAGAAACATGCCCTCACATCCACTCTTCTTTATCCTTTCCCACTGTGCGCGGGGCCCACATTCTTTGAGTGGGGTTTTTTTGTGCCGGTGCACTATGTGCATAGGTTATTTCTAGTCTACTATAAATTTCTACCTAAAGAAAGCTTAAAACACTTGTTCCCCACTTTTGGACAAAGGGCATCACACTTTAACCTCACATTTCCCAACTGAGTAGTGATAGTTGGATCCCAGGTTATCAGACATGGATGACATGGAGTGATGTGTGCCTTGGAATGTTTCGTTTTTCATAATTTATTTTGGACCATTCACCGTCATGGAACTGGTAACCCAGGGTCCAACTATCATTATTCTTGCCAACCTAACCACTATGCCATTAAAGCCCGATTTCAATGGCTTTTGGGCTTATTTTGGAGAAAAATACGAGAGTATTATTCTGGTGAGAAGAATTGCCTCAATTTTACTTGTTAATGATTAATACATCTTATTCCAAGAATTTTGATCATATGCAGTTAGGAATGAAATGAAAATTGCTTATCATTAATATTCTTGTCTCTGGCCGGTAAGGCATCATGCTTGACTCATTGGTAAAGGGGTTGGATTTGGAAATAAAGGTTTCGGGTTCTGAGCTTTGGCCTTTGTTCAAAAATAAAACAAGAGAAAACAAAATTAATGCTTTTGCTTACCCACCAATCTTATCTAATACTGAAAAATCATATCACATGCTACTTCCATACATGGGTTGAAGCGTCCTATTTATCATGGTTTTTCTTATACGTCCATACATATAAAGCTGACAGATGGAACAATTATATGTAGCAATATATTAATCTCCAGGGGGGATAATGATTGATGAGCATTTGAACATTAAGAATTTAATTTGGTTTCATTTGTTTACATCTCAATTGGGGGTGTTACATTGTATGTTGCATCTTTCATTGTCTCATCTGTTACTTTATTCATTTGGTAATGGTTATGGGGTCCCAAAATTGGAGCTGAATTCACTAATTGAACCTGTAGATGTTGATATTTGCACCTTGATGACATTTGAGAGTTTTTGCTTGTATGCATGGCTAAATACCCAATCTTAATTTAAAACCACTCTGGAGCAATCTGGATCTTTAAGTTTTGCTACTTGCAGAATATGCTTTATAAGGGTTTCAGATTTACTTGTATGAACTACCTAATTATTTTCTTTTCATTTTTGTTTTGTGCATAAAATGGACTTTTTTGTTGAAGGATTTTGGAGAGAATTAACCATGGCAAATAGCCATGGTGCTTTATTTATAAAATTCTATAGGTATTCCAAGAGACTTGGATACCAAAGGTCTCCACCACTTTAAGAGTGGTGGAGTAATGTGTGGATAAGTGATGGGGAGTCCAAAGGCCCCCCCCTCACAACACTCCCCCTTATCCATCCATTACTTTGGTCTTAGCGTATAAGGCTAAAAGGGGTGGATACTTCTGGATCTTGAGTAATCGTGTTTGCCTCGTTAAAACCTTAGCTGCGGAAAACCCAGTGGGAAAAACCAACAGCTTGAAGAAAAAGAGTACAACACACAAGTTACTCCCCCTCATCCGTACAAGCTTCAGGCTTGTATGTCTTTCAGTTGTCTCATACCGATTCCTTTTACAAGTTTTACAAAAATACATTTTGGTAAAGATTTGGTAAAAAGATCAGTTAAGTTGTTGCAGGACTGGATCTGCTGAACTTCAATCTGCTTGTCCTCTTTTAGCTCGTGTGTCCAGAAAAACTTGGGAGATATGTGCTTCGTCCTGTCGTCCTTGATGTAGCCCTTTTGAAGTTGAGCAATGCACGCCGCGTTGTCTTCAAACATGACAGTAGGCTCCAAATCACCTGTCTTCAGGCCAGTGGATTGAAGAATGTGGTGAACGACGGATCGTAGCCAATAATACTCTCTGCTTGCTTCATGGATCGCAATGAGCTCTGAATGTTTGGATGACGTAGCAGTTATCGTTTGCTTTACCGATCTTCAGGAGATAGCAGTACCTCCGTAGGTAAACACAAAACCTGTCTGTGATTTTGCCGTGTGCGGATCTAAAAGATAACCTGCATCGGCATAACCAAATAATTGGGGGGAGGCACCTCTCTGGTAGTAAAGTCCCAGATCTATTGAACCCTGGAGATATCTCAGAAGATGCTTTACTCCGTTCCGATGGTGCTTTGTAGGCGCTGCACTGTGTCTGGCTAGGAGATTAACTGTAAACGCTATATCGGGACCCGTACAGTTAGCCAGATATAGAAGTGCTCCAATGACACTGAAGTAGGGTACTTCAGGACCTAGTATCTCCTCCCCTTCTTCCAGAGGCCGGAAGGGGTCCTTATGTACATCTATTGATCTTACGACCATATGAGTACTTAAAGGATGACATTTATCCATATGAAACTTACGTAGAAGTTTCTTTGTATAATTAGATTGGTGTAATAGGATTCCACCTCTTAGGTGTTCAATCTGTAATCCAAGATAATACTTTGTTTTGTCTAGGTCTTTCATTTCAAAAGTATGTTTTAGGCTTTCAGATATCTCATTGATCTCTGCAGGAGATCCTATGAGATTTAAGTCATCAACATATACTGCTATGATGACGAATCATGTTCCCGTTCTTTTGATAAAGATACACGGGCAGACTTCATTATTTGTGAATCCTTGCTGTGCAAGGAAATTACTAAGTCTGTTATACCACATTTTTTCCGATTGCTTTAGACCATATAATGATTTATGCAGCCTTACAGAGAATGCGTCCCGAGGTATCTCTTTCATCTCTGGGTGTAGTTTAAACCCATCAGGAAGTCTCATATAGATTTTTTTATCTATATCGCCATATAGATATGCAGTCATAACATCCATGAGCTGCATTTCTAGGCTTTCCAGAGAAGTTAGGCATATTAAAAATCGAAATGTGATCGAATCCATGACCGGGGAATATGTATCTTCGTAATCAATCCCCGGTCTTTGGGAAAAACCCTAGGCTACAAGGCGTGCCTTGTAGCGAACGATCACATTATTTTCATTTCTTTTTCTTATGAAAACCCACTTATATCCCACATGCTTTACACCTACTGGTGTTTGGACTACTGGTCCAAAGACTTTGCGTTTCAAGAGTGAGTCCAGCTCTACTCTTATTGTCTCGTCCCACTTTGGCCAATCATCTCTGCGTTTACATTCCACTAAAGATCGTGGTTCAACGTCATCATCATATTCAGTGACGTGAGCGGCAATATCGAACACAAAATCGTCATCGACGACTGTGCTATGTCTGTCCAGTACCTCTCCAGTACGTACAAAATTTAATGATGTTTCTCCTATTGTTTCCTCTGCAGGGAAAATAAGGAGGGGAGAAGTAGCTGGTCTGAGCTCAGCATCCTGTGGAGGGATAATCTTATTATCTCCAGGAATCTTCCTCTTTCGAAGAACTTTATCTTTTGAACCTGGTGGGCGTCCTCTTTTCAATTGAGGTACAGTCAATTCTGCTGCTGGTGGATTGCATCCATATATGGGGATGTCAATCCTAGCTGGCATATTAGCAGCAGTGACGTGTGAACGGACAATCTTCTGGTTGTCTGTGAATTTATCCGATAAATGATGTACTGTATTCTGAATGTGAAGGATCTTAAAGATCTCATCTTCACACAGATTAGTACGCGGATCATATAGGGACAAAGACTTCTGGTCCCAACTAATGGTCTCAGTAGCTTTAGGCTTCTTAGACTGTGTGCCTAGTTTAGGAAAAATTTTCTCATCAAATTCACAGTCAACAAAACGTGCCTTGAATGTGTCCCCAGTGAGGGGTTCAAGGTATCTGATAATAGCGGGCGAATCAAACCCAATATAGATACCTAGACGACGCTGAGGACCCATTTTGGTCATCTGAGGTGGTGCTATTGGGACATATACCGCACAACCAAACACTCTCAAATGAGAGATATCCGGAGGTGCGCCATATGCAAGTTGCATCAGGGATAATGTATGACCTCCAGAGGGTCGTATCCTAATAAGTGATGCGACATGTAAAATAGCTTGCCCCAAGCATCCACCGGCAACTGGAATTGCATAAGCAATGGACGTGCAATCCATTGGAGTCTCTTTATAAGGGACTTAGCTAATCCGTTCTGGGTGTGAACATGTGCTACATGATGTTCAACTTCAATACCTGTTGCCCGGCAATAGTCTTCGAAGACTTGTGAAGTAAATTCACCCACATTATCAAGACGTAGTTTCTTGATATGGTTATCGGGGAAATGAGCCCGTAACCTTATTGTTTGTGTCAATAGCTTTGGAAAAGATAGGTTGCAGGTGGACAAGAGGCACCATTTAGTTTCATCTGTACCATGAAGTACCGAAATGGGCCACTTGCGGGGTGAATATGCCCGCAAATGTCGCCATGAATTCTCTCAAGGAAGCCAGGAGACTCTAATCCCACTTTCAGGAGGGAGGGTCTCGTTATAAGTTTTCCCTTGAAACAAAGGGATAAGGAAATTCACCTTTATGAAGAATCTTCAGGTTCTTCAATTTATGTCCACGGGATTCAGTGATGATGCGTCGCATCATTGCTGATCCAGGATGACCAAGTCTGTGTGCCAGAGTTGGAACTCTGGCAGTGATGAGCACATCTGGTGCTCAGTCATATTGGCTTCTGTTGGTTGAATGCATGTATGGTAGAGACCCGACGGTAGTCCCTTGAATCGTTCGCAGATGATCTTCTGGTCATCTTTTTGACGAGTTATATACATATATTCAACCTTATTTTCATTTCTGGTTTCTAAGTGATATCCGTTTAAACGAAAGTCCTTGAAACTTACGAGATTCCTATTTGATTTAGGAGAGAATTATGCATTTTTTATTTGAAGTCTTGTGTTATTTGGGAGCAATATAATTGCTTCACTAGATCCTTCGATTATTTGGGACAGTCCTGAAATTGTGATAACAGGACCATCATATTTATTTATGCTATTAAAATAGCAATGTTCGCGAAGGATTTTGTGCGTCGAGACACTGTCCACTAGGCACTCATACTTCATCTCTAGATTAAAACTCTTGGGACGATCGTAAAAATTGAGATCCGTAGATAGTTCCGCTCCCGATACGCTCCAAGGAAAAATTCCCGCAAAGCTTCGCCGCAACGGATTACCGCAACAACAGATTCCTTCGCGCGTAGGGGTTTGATTTTTGGTAGGAGACGGGAAGAAAAGCTCAAAAGAGAAGAGCGTAAGTGCTGATAACGTATTGAAGGATTTTGGAGAGAATTAACCATGGCAAATAGCCATGGTGCTTTATTTATAAAATTCCATAGGTATTCCAAGAGACTTGGATACCAAAGGTCTCCACCACATTAAGAGTGGTGGAGTAATGGGTGGATAAGTGGTGAGGAGGCCAAAGGCCTCCCCCCACTCATAACATTTTTGTCTTTGTTTTAATTTTTATTTATGTTTTCCCCTACTTGAACAACCAATCTGTTGAAGAACAACAGAAGAACCCCTGATACCTACATCTAGCACTTCCCATGGAAATCTGTAAATCTAGTTTGTGCAAGCTTGGTAGATATCATGACCAACCAACCGATCTGATGACTGATCATTCTCTTGAAATATGTGAGAATATTTTTATATGTTAGTTGTTGCAGAAAACTCTGAATTTCTGTGAAGATAGGTAGACAACAATGGGTCGGGTGTTTTGGTTTTTTTAGGGGTGGGTGGGTGGGTGGGTGGGTGTTAGTTTAAGACTGCATTGGTAAGTGACTGAGAATCACGATCTACCAATATATAAGCTTCAGTATCTTTAGGGCCTGTTCTTTTGTGTTTAAAATGTTGTGAAAGTGGAAGATTCCACTATTCCTCCCACTATTCACTCATTCTCATCCTCACTTTCACTCATTCTGTTCTTTTGTGTTGGCTTCTTTGAATGTGAAAGTTGCTGACGTGGCCACAAAACACACACAAAAAAGTTGTGTGGGACCCACAAAAAATTTCAACATCCACATTCACAACCCACTTTCACCCAAAAAAACACAATACCCATTTCACCAACACTATTCACAACTTCAACCAACCAAAATTTAAACACAAAAGAACAGCCCTTGCACGATTGGGCAATGATACAAGGAACAACCGTTGGGGCAGCTAAAGCTGCCAGAATGATGCTTGATGACCGATCCGCTGCTCGAGGGATTGAATTTTTTGAATGAAAATTGTTCCTGTTTCTAACATTGGTTTGATTTTTTTGATGGAAACACACTTTGTCTTGACCAATGGAGCATTTGTGTTCACCAGTATATTGAGCTGGATGTCACTTAACTTTCCTGAGTTGTACTACCTTCATATTGAGCCATTACACCTGTTGATTTTGTTGCTTCTTTTTTGCAGGGCCTTTTTGGGAAGCTGTAGTTCAAGAGTATCAAGCTGCAGAACCCCCAACTGGCTTTCAGGGTATTTAAGATTATTGCATCTCTAAACTATTTTCCCTTTAAACATATACCTTGCTGGCCAGAAATTACATTCAATCTTAAGTTTGGATGCTGTTTCTTGACAGGGCTTATTTCTTGGTTATTCCTTCCAGCAGTGGCTGCAGGTCTGGCTTACCATTTACCGGTATGAAATGTTTTCTTACATCACAGTAGCCCATTGAAAAGCATAAATACCAACTAAGATATTAATTTGATGAACAGACTGACATATAGAAGCCTGGATAAATTTTACCCAAAGCAAAATTCTACTTTCACACCATAGCGGATCTGTAAATTGGGAAGCCACATGTTACTTCTCTTTCTAGGGGAACAAATTCCTTTCATCCATGTCATTTATTTTCTTTGTTTCTTTACTTATTTGTTTATTGCTAATTGTGAATGAGATTCTTCTATCCTTTCCAAAATCTAAGATAACAAAGGAATTTATCTTGCTGATAGGCAAGACATGTGCTAGTGTTTGGTTAAAAGAAAAAATAAAGGTATAGAAAGGAATCCAGGTCTGGAAGTGACTATCCTTATTTTATTTATTCTAGTGAAGTGAAACGAAATACAAACTAGAGGAATTTTTGTGCTTCTGGTCCATTTGATATTCCTAACCTGAAGAAAATGAAAATAAAAAGGGGAAATTCATATTTTTTTTCTTTTTTTTCTTGCTTCCTATCTTCATAACCCTTTTCCATGACCTCTATGTGATCAATAATGGTATTTGAGTTTTAGTTCAGTGCTAGAATACATTGCAGAAATTAATTTTGCATTTATATACTATTTTTTCCCTTCCGACCATGATACTACTTGTAATTCTTTTTCTAACTGTGTAAATCATTGCATTGTTCGCATTTATGATTCATAGCGTTCATTCGTTAACAAAATATCAAGGGTGTACACTTTTTAACTTGGAGCACAGTTTTGCTATGTTGAAGGCTTGAATCTCATTCACTGTCACTGAGGTTTAGAAGGGAAAGAGACAAAAGGCAACGTATGTGACATTTGTCTCACACTCAAATAAAAAACGATGAATATATGGTTAAAATATGATTGAACCCAAGATTTTAATAGGGATTTTTCCTTTTTGGATCTAATATGAACTGCAAGAGGAATAACGATAAAACTAGGGGTTTTGTAGATGATTTGGAAAAAATTGAGATTTTTATTGGATTTTGAATAACGGCAACACCATAGGTGGCCTCGATTCGAGAGGAGGCCGCTATCCTTTCTTTAAATTCGAGGGCAAAGTCTAACTCTCCAAGATTTAGGGTTCTATGGACTTCTAGAGTATTTCCTTCACAAAAGTCAACATCACCCTTCTAATGCCCCCCCCCCCAATTATAATAAAACTCTAATGAAACGCCGCCTCTAAATTACCAAAAATACCACTGCCCTAGTGTTTACAACCTAAAATTACAGATCTGCCTCCCCCAGACCATGAAAATTACAGTTTTGCCCCTGTGCACAGAAAATTACAGATATGCTATTACCCCCAATTATATCAGGATCATATTAGATTTCGTGATTATTGGTCAAATTTCCACAAGATTAACATGCCTTTCACACCACATTCATAACATTTGAACATTTGAACATTTGAACACTGCTTTAAGCTAAAGTATCAATAGTCCCTTATATTTGTGACATTTTTGTTGGTGCAGAAAAAAGAACCTTTATCCAGACATGATTCAGTACAGAATCAAGAATTGCTTCTTTAAAAACATAGCATATCCAACCTTACTGACAAATGCATCCGAATACTGTCCTTGTTCTTCCTCTTTCTTTCTTTTCTGGGTAATTTTATCTTTAAGATCATAACCTGACTGCTAGCTATTGCACAATGTGTACTTGTGTACTTGTGTTAGAATCATGGACAAGTTCAATGTGAAAAATGAAATTCAATTTTTGAACTCCTTGTCTATAGCCATATAGCTAACATCACCATCTAGATCTTTTCCAAGTGAAAAATGAGCTTCAAGCAGTCTGCGCTCAAAGACTTCTGTTGTGACATCCGGGCATGATTGATTAACCAAATCCACTACACCCTACTGTGAGAACTGAGAAGCAGTTCTCTATGAAACCTAAAATTTTAATTGGCAACAAGGTTCCTGCGTAATTTATGCTCAAAGAAATTAAAGCTAAGCACCTTATACCATCCCTCCAATATAATCATAAAAAAAGAGTGCAAAGATGATGACCTTTTGCTGTTAGGATGGCATGCATCTCTAAGGCATAATCAAAAAATGCTGAACAATGCCTTTTATTTCTCTTTCTTTTTCGAATGTTAGGTTTGCCCCTTCCACCCAGTAATGGCCTTTTGACATGCCTTGAGCTTGTGTCATCCTTGCCACGGGTCACATTCATTCCCAACTCTTCTTAAGTTGCTCTTGAATACCAGGATGAATGATAAATCTCTTGTTATTTATTGGGTTGGCTTTCCCAATGATTATTCCTATAGGGCGAGTATTTGTTCATCGGAGCGGCTGTTTTCGTTATCATCTTCTGTGCGATGGAGATGGGAAAGCCTGACAAACCACATAATTTCGAGCCGCAAATTTACAACATGGACAGGGGGGCCCGTGACAAGTTGATTGCTGCTTACAACACCATGGATATTTGGGACTTCAATGAGAAATATGGGGAGCTATGGGACTTCACTGTCAAGAATGAAGACATTATAGAAGGACTCAAGTGATGTTTGTCTTATATCTCAATAATATCAAACCACATATAAGATTGTTTTTCTTGATTTGGCTTGCTTGGCATCAAACCTGGGTGAGTTTGTATACAATATTTGTAAAGTTTCCTTTATGAATATTGGTATGTTTTTAACAAGAAGTTAGAAATACCTTTTGTTGTCAGACAAGTGAACTGAAGGATTCCCAAGACTGCAACGCTTGCATTCTCAGACTCCAAATTGTCTACGATAAGATTATCTTATCGTATTCTTGTTGATGTGAGCTGTCCCATATCAAGCAGGATTTTTCTGAACTCTGATATAGCACTGCATTTTTGCAGCAGCACAATACCAATCCACATTTATAAATATCAACATGCACATTAGATTGATATGTTTTTAACAAGTAGTTAGAAATACCTTTTGTTGTCAGACAAATGAACTGAAGGATTCCTAAGACTGCAACGCTTGCATACACAGACTCCAAATTGTCTACGCGTATTGTATCGTATTCTTGTTGATGTGAGCTGTCCCTTATCAAGGAGGATCTTTCTGAACTCTACCACAATCCACAAGGCAATATGCCTGCATTTAGCAAACCCTAGTCAACTACAACTGTCACCATATTGATCAAGGATATAATGATCACTTTCTTTGGATAAATTGATAGACTTAGCTAGTTACTAATAATAAAACAAGGGATACAATGCAAAGAAGCATTAGAACAATTAGAATCAGAACTTGAAAACATGCATAGAAAATGGAAAGAAAAGATCAGCTCTCTCGTACAAAGAGAATCCTTTTTTAATTGTGTGGTTTCTAGAACAATGAGTTAGGAGAGAACTGTTGTTTTTTGTGATTCAAGTCTCATGTGTGAATGTTTCCCAGGCAACTCGGTCGAGTGGTATGCTACTCGACCGAGCTACAGGAGCAGAGCAGAGACAGTAAGTAGTGGGGAGTTTTTGTCGACTCGGTCGACCTTCTACTCGGTTGAGTAGCCTGCTACTCGGTCGAGCTACAGTAGGATTCTACTTGTCTCAGAAGTCCGAGAATTTGCTGTTTGAGAGAGCTCTGCAGGGAATACCTACTCTGGTCGAGCAGCTTTGCTTCTCGACCGAGTCGACTCGACTCTACCCAGCGGCAGCAGCATCGCGTATCAGCTCGGTCGAGCAGACCGAGCTGTGGACCTACTCGGGCCGAGCACGCGCGGGGCCAGGCTGTGCGGCCGACGGCCTGGATTGATTTTCTCAGGATTTGGGGTTCATATTTAACTATATCTATTGTTTTAGATTAGGTTAAGCCTCTATTTGATATATGTAGCTTTTGGAAGCCAGAAGCCACCCCCTTGGAGATTTTAGAGAGAGATTAGGATTTGGAGTATTTGATTGAGAAGGTGAGTGTTTTCTTCTCTATTCCTCCTTTGATTTCTTCTTCCTTGAGTGAGTTTGTGAGGGCTTGTGCTATTGGCTAAGTTATTACTCACGTGAGCGGAAGCAAGATTGTAACCTTGATTGGTGGATCTATCTGATAGTGGAATCGTCTCGGATTGCTAGATGTAGGTGGTTTACAACCGAACCCGTGTAATTTCTCTCGTGTCTGCGTTTGATTTGATTGTTGCTATTATTGGTTTGCTACCTTTTATTGTAAGGTCGTAGGATTTATTATTTGGTTAATTGGGGTTCTTTTGCTAGCCCTAGATTCCTGATCAGTTTATTAGGGTTGGTATTCCACTTGGATCCCAAGGCGTCGCTGTGTTCCGCCACGCCATGTTGTTTTATTCTCAACAAGTGGTATCAGAGCTTGTGGTTCGTTTGCAAAGGATGCCAGTGACGAAAAGATGGTGTCTTTAGGAACATTGAACATTGAGAAGTTCACCGACCGGAATGATTTTCGAATCTGGTAGACGAAGGTGAAGAATGTTTTGATGGAGACGGGATGTTACCAGATCGTATTCGATGTGTCGAATATCGATAAGGAGATGAAAAAATCCGCTAAGGCGGAGATGGAGAGGAAGGCCTACAGCGCAATTCAGTTGTCATTATCAGATAATGTTCTGAGGGAAGTCTTAGATGAGGCTACGTCATCTGACATGTGGAAGAAGCTTGAGGGACTATATATGAAGAAATCCTTCACGAGTCGCATATATTTGCTTCAGCAGCTGTATGCTCTCAAGATGAAATCTGGATCAGCGGTGAAGGATCATATAGATGAGTTGAACCGGATAGTGCTGGAGTTGTGGGGTATGGATGTGAAGATTGAGGATGAATAACAAGCGGTTATCTTGTTGTGTTCATTGCCTGAGGAGTTTAACCAATTCGTTCAGTCGATGATTTATAACCAAACAACTCTCACCATGGAAGAGATGAAGGCAGCGCTTCACACCGAGCAATTATGTGGCAAGGTTCAAGGTAGAGAACATGTGAGTAACCGCGAGGAGGCATTACATGTGAGGGGTCGACAGGAAAGGAGAGGAGGCTTCAAGAAGAACAATGACCGCTACAAGGCGAGACATTCACAGGATAGGTATGCGAATATCACATGTTTCATTTGCTAAAAGAAGGGTCATTTTTCGAACCGGTGTCCTAACAAGGTTAGGAAGAAAGGCAAGGAGGCCGAGAAAGTGTCTGGTTCAGCATCTTTGGGAATTGATGGTGAGCAAGTCTGTGATGAAGGTAGAGATATCGAGATGTTTGTCGCAGGGATTGCAGGTGATGCAAATGTGGCATGGCTCATGGATAGTGGTTGCTCATTCCATATAACTCCTCATAGGAGTTGGTTCGCTACATACCGTTTCAAGAAAGATGGAGGTTCAATCCTCATGGGGAACAATGCAGTTTGCAAGACTGCAGGTATTGGAACCGTCCGGATAAAGATGCATGACGGCATAGTGAGAACACTTGCCGATGTGAGGCATGTCCCAGATCTGCGGAAGAGCCTAATCTCCATGGCCATATTAGACAATGTCGGATGTAAGTCGATCTTTGAAAAAGACCAACTGAGAGTCTCCAAAGGAGTCATGTTGTGATGAATGGAAGGAAACTTATATTCCCTGTTGTTGAGTCATGTTGTGGGAAACTTATATTCCCTTCAAGGTACCACGGTTGAAGGTGAAGCAGACGTAAGCACTACGAGCTCAGTTCCCGGAGATTCAGCCAAGTTATGGCATTATTGCTTGGGGCATCCATGTGACAAAACCCTCGATGTAATCCGAAGAAGAAAACTGATTGAAGCCTCGAATGACAGTGTAAAATTCTGCGAATCCTGTGTGTATGGAAAGAATGCAAAGGTGCAATTCAACACGGGGAAGCATACTAGCAAAGGACCACTTGACTATGTACACACAGATGTGTGGGGTCCATGTCCAGAGCCGTCAAGAGGGAAAGCTAGGTATTTTGTCTTATTCATCGCTGACTACTCTCACAAAGTCTGGATGTACTTAATGAAGTCAAATGGCCAGACATTTGACATGGTCAGAGAGTGCAAGACCATGGTGGAGAACCAACCGAAAAGCACGTGTAGGTACTGAGATCTGACAATGGAGGTGAGTATACCTTAAGGGGTTTAGAAATTTCTGCAAACTCCATGGAATCTGCCTTCATTTTAGCACACCTGGAGATCCACAATCTAATGGTGTGGTGGAGCCGGTGAATCGGACATTGTTGGAGCGAGTGCGACGCTTGAGGCACTCAACCGGTTTGGCGAAAGAATTTTGGGGTGAACTCCTTACCACTGCAGTTCACATAGTGAACAGAGTTCCATTAGTGGCTATAGGTTACAAGATTCCTGAGGAACTGTGGAGTGGTGAAGCTGGAGATTATTCTTACTTGCGCATTGTGGGTTGCCCGGTGTATGTGCACGAGAGGGGCGACAAGTTGGATCCTAGAGAAAAGAAATGTATCTTTCTTGGATATGGCCAGGCCGTCAAGGGATATCGCTTGTGGGATCCAGAGGATCAGAAAGTGATTGTGAGCCGACATGTCACTTTTGATGAGGATGCAATGCTCAGGACGGAGCATTCTCATTCAAAAGAGGACACGTCCGCAGAGAAGATTTTGACAGATAGAGTCAATCTTTCGGTCCAGCCCACTCAGCGACCAGGCAAAGAGTTGATGGTCGATGTCCCAGCTATTGGAGATGATGAGGTCCATGTTGAGGACCAAGTGCAGACATCCGGGTCATCTCAGGTACGCGTTGACACCTATGCAGGTGATGATGGAACGCGAAGATCGAAGTGGGTGAATAAGGCGCCAAAAAGATTTGGAGGATGTGATTATGTGGGTTATTCTTTCGATGATATGTCGTCTTATGCACACAACCTAGAGCATGAGGAGCCAGCGACATAAGGTAGAGCCATAGCCTCAAGAGATGCCGCTCAGTGGGAAGGAGCTATGGAGGAGGAGATGAAGTCCCTTCACCGGAATGACACATGGGAGTTGGTGCCGTTACCCAGCGAGAAGCGTGCCATTGGTTGTCGTTGGATCTACAAGGCAAAGGAAAGCTCAACTCAAGATGTCAATGAAGTCAGGTATAAGGCAATGTTGATAGCCAAGGGGTTTGCACAACGGAAGGGAGAAGACTTCAACGAGATATTCTCACTGGTTGTGCGACATACATCCATTCGGGTGTTGTTGGCGCTGGTTGCTAGAATGGACATGGAGTTGGAACAACTCGATGTGGAGACCGCCTTTCTACATGAAGATCTTGATGAAGAAATCTATATGCAACGGCCTGAGGGGTTTAGAGTTGAGGAGAAACAGACATTGGTGTGCAGGTTGAAGAAATCATTGTACGGGTTGAAGCAATCACCCAGGCAGTGGTACAAACGATTTGATAGCTTCATGATGGGAGTAGGCTTCGAGAGGAGCATCAAGGATCAATGTGTGTATGTACGCACACTTGAGGATGGCTTGAAGATCTATTTGTTTCCCTACGTGGACGACATGCTTATTGCTTCTAATAGCATGTCTGAGGTGAAGAAGCTGAAGGCTAAGCTTGGGTAAGAGTTTGACATGAAGGACTTGGGGCCCGCTAAGAAGATTCTCGGAATGGAGATTTTCCGAGATAGGAAGAAGCATGAGCTGAGATTGTCACAGAAAGGGTATATTCAGAAGGTGCTAGTCTGTTTTGGGATGGAGAGCATGAAGCCCGTGACAACACCTTTGGGAGCTTATTTTCAGATGTCGACGAATCAGTCGCCCAGCACCGATGAGGAGAGGACATGCATGTCTAAGGTGCCATATGCGAGTGCAGTGGGAAGCTTGATGTATGTAATGGTTTGCATGCATCCAGATATTGCACATGCCGTGGGAGTGGTTAGCATGTACATGGCTAATCCAGGCAAGGAGCATTGGCAGGCCGTCAAGTGGATTCTGAGATATCTGCGAGGCACGGCAAATGTCGGGGTCCTCTATGGGAGAGGAGACGAAAAGATGTTGACAGGATACTGCGATAGCAATTATGTAGGTGATAGAGATAGGCGGCGATCTACCACAGAGTATGTGTTCACTTTGGGCACTCCCGCGGTATCGAGGAGGTTGGTCTTACAGTCTGTGGTTACGCTATCGATCATAGAGGCCGAGTTGATTGCAGTGGTGGAAGCTGTGAGGGAGGCCAAGTATTTGAGGAGTCTGCTGAGAGATTTAGGGGTGCCGCAGGATTCATCACATGTGCATTGTGATAGCCAGAGTTCCATTCATCTGGTAAAGCACCAGGCATAGAATTCGAGGACGAAGCATATTGAGATGTGATTCCTTCCTTGAGTTGGAGAAGAAGGAAATAGAGCTTCAGAAGATCCCGACTAAGAAGAACCCGCAGACATGTTTACCAAGCCAGTTCCCACCGTCAAGCTCCAGGTATGCCTAGAGCTGATTTCGTTGTTGGCTTGGGTGGCGTCGGAGGGCGCGTGTTCCGAGATGATGGTGATAATCAGAGAGATGGTCATGGCGTGCAGCGTGGAGGTGCAGGAGTCATTGGTGATGAGATTTGAATCAAGGTAGAGTGTTGTTTTTTGTGATTCAAGTCTAATGTGTGAAGGTTTCCCAGGCGACTCGGTCGAGTAGTATGCTACTCGACTGAGCTACAGGAGCAGAGCAGAGACAGTAAGTAATGGGGAGCTTTCGCCGACTCGGGCGACGTTCTACTCGATCGAGCAGGTGGCTACTCGGTCGAGTAGCCTGCTACTCGGTCGAGCTACAGTAGGATTCTGATGGTCTCAGAAGTCCGGGAGTTTGCTGTTTGAGAGAGCTTTGCAGGGAATACCTACTCAGGTCGAGCAGCTTTGCTTCTCGGCCGAGTTGACTCGGCTCCACCCAGCGGCAGCAGCACCACGTATCAGCTCGGTCGAGCAGACCGAGCTGTGGACCTACTCGGGCCGAGCACGCGCGGGGCCAGGCTGCACAACCGATGGCCTGGATTGATTTTCTCAGTATTTGGGGGTTCCTATTTAACTCTATATATTGTTTTAGATTAGCTTAAGCCTCTATTTGATAGCTGGAGCTTTTGGAAGCCAAAAGCCACCCCCTGGAGATTCTTGAGAGAGATTAGGGTTTGGAGTTCTTGATTGAGAAGGTGAGTGTTTTCTTCTCTATTCCTCCTTTGATTTATTCTTCCTTGAGTGAATTTGTGAGGGCTTGTGCTATTGGCCAAGTTATTACTCACGTGAGCGGAAGCAAGGTTGTAACCTTAGATTGGTGGATCTCTTTGATAGTCGAATTGTCTCGGATTGCCAGATGTAGGTTGTTTACAACCGAACCAGTGTAATTTCTCTCATGTCTGTGTTTGATTTGATTGTTGCTATTATTCGTTTGCTACTTTTTATTGCAAGGTCATAGGGTTTATTGTTGGGTGAATTGGGGTTCTTTTGCTAGCCCTAGATTCCTGATCAGTTTATTATGGTTAGTATTCCGCTTGGATCCCAAGGCGTCGTTGTGTTCCGCCACACCGTGTTGTTTTATTCCCAACAAGAACATCATGGTGTTAGGTTACCTTCTTAACAAATGACCATTTTCACTTCCAAGTTTATATTTTGGAAAACCCAACTCGAACAACCAGTCCAAAATGAGTCATTTAGATTGAACCCAGCGGGGTTGGGTTCAGGTCAAGTTGTCAAAGTGCTCCAATCCCACATAAAAGAGCTTGGCATCTCAATTTTTATTTCAAAAGCATATATCTACATTGCAAATAAATCATTATCGGATTCCGATGTATCAAAAAAATATCATTATCAACTATAAAGTTCTATATAAAGTAATGATATTTAGACTATCGTTCGGGTAGCATGATGTGGCACAGATTTTTTTTCTCCTTTTTAACATGGGAGTTGGGGAGGGGCATTGAGTGATGATAGTCAGACTCAAGGTCTATTTATTGGTGATGATGTGGCCCAATGGAGTGTGATTTAAATAGAAAGGGATTGTGATTTTATTATCTTTTTGAATTTTTTAATCGACGAACCAATCAAAACCCAGGATTGACTGACCTTGGGTCTGGAAATCATAACTATTCTATGCACATGTACATGTCTTTTATATGGAAAATTTATATTCTTTTTTTCCTAAAACCTTGGAAATAAAAGTATTTTAAGGCATTGCAAGCAATGATAACCAATGACGTAGTAGACAGATGGACATGGATAAACTAAATAGGCATTCCTCCTACTTGTCATGCAATCTGCACATTATAGACGACAAGAACATTAGGAAGTCGGCATTGGCTTTGATTCTTCTGATGCTAAAGTTAGAATCTAAGAGATAAAATATACAATCTCAAATGAAAGAAAGAGAATAAGGAGAACAGATTGAGCTCACTTATTCCCAATTGGGAGGTTATATAAAAGATTTTGAAAGGGTGTTTCAGTAATCATACTTCGTAAATAGGCACTTCGTCTTCTAAGTTAGGCCGGCTAAGGCTTGAAATGGTTCCTAGACCTCTTGGCCCTTAATTGTTGTGCGCCTATGTGCCCTTAATTGTCGAGCACTTAGCACATATGCATTGATCGAGGGTTTGTTGTTGATTATTGGTTACAACATGTTATCAAACATATCTCGCGCACTTGGGAAGAATGCGTAGGTCGCACTTTCCTCAAGCATGTAGCTAGTGCACATCGATTAAAGATACATGCACATATGGTAGTGTAGGTGGCTTGCGTTATAAAATAAATGGTAGGGTGCATACATAAGGGTAGTGGGTCATATATGATAACAAACATGCATGCACAAAGTAAACCAATTGAAAATGGATTTTGTTGAAGCAATTGATCATAAACATGGCATGCACTTGGCATTTGGATAAGAGTGAGAGGCAATTTTGATTTGCATGTCATTACTGTGCATTAGAGATTGGTCTCATGCATCGTCAGGAGATGGTGGTTTCCCATGCTCGAACAAGTGGCCCATCAATGTTACTGAGTCATAAAGAAGGTGGCCTAACGGGTCTGAGGGTCAACCAGCTCGCCCTTGCATGGAGGGCCCGAGGTATTAGTGGTGTCATGCCCTATTTTGCACTATACGGGTATTCTACTGAACACACATTGTATTTCTACCTATGATGCATACGTGGATATGAAATAAGCATAGATATCGATGTACGTGACGTAGTGCAAGGGGGATTAGGCCGTAATACGTGGCTAAGAGAAGAGAATGCGAAATGTGAATGCTGGAGAAGTGCAAATGATGTCGTGGGTGTAAAACAACAGGAATGTGTTAGACGTGTGTGTGTGGAGCATGTATGCATACATGGATGTGCGTGGATGTGTGTAGGAAGAACCATGCAAGGGTGAAAGGGGTTAGGGGGCAATGGCAACTCCCGTAAATTTTTAGAAAGGCGAGGGACAAAACGGTCATTTGGACTAAAGCTGCTGTGCGTACATACTGAAGTGTTGTGTACATAAAGTAATGGCAAACTTGTAAATACTTGGATAAGTGAGGGGTAGTTTGGTCATTTAATAAATGACATGGCTTATTGGATAATCCATGGAAAAACCTATTCTAGATTTCTCTCTCTTTCTCTCTTTTTATTGGGTAGTGCAAGAAGAAGAAGAGTAAGAAGAAGAGGAGAAAGATGAGAAGAAGAAATGGGTTCTTTTGAGGTAAGGATCTCTTGGATTTTGAATTCCTTTAATTTGTTCTTGCTATCATGATTTTATAGCATGATTTACTGATTTGAAGTAGTGGTAATTAAATTAATGTGCTATGATTCAATTTTCATGAATTTCCCCTTGAAATTCTTAGCAAAATCATCTCCCTTGAAATTCAGAAATCCTGATGTCTGTTGTAGCTTTGATACTGGTTACTGTAGCTCGAATTAGGTTTCGAAAAAAAATATTCACGTAGATCTTGAATTTCTACCCCACAATCATATAAATTTTGATATATGTTCAATTCAGGAATTATGAGTAAAAATTCCATCTTTACAACATGTCTGTTTGATCTTCAGTCTTGACATAGTTCAGAAAAATTGATTTAAATACCTGCACACACAATAGAATTTGATGTTCTTGGTCTCGTTGGAAACTTAACACGTTTATCTATAATTTCATCAGAGTGCTTATATTTCGAAATTCTGGCTAGAACATGCCCAAAAACAACAATCTTTACAGACCCTGAAATCTGTCTGAAAAACAGATTTGACAAACTTCACCAAATAATTCACCATAAATCACATACTTAATAATTTTGCATGATATTTTATATTTGAATCTAGGACTAACATATCTATAACTTTCATTTGGAAAGTGTTATCAAATTCTCACTGCAAACTGATGATATATGGTCAATTGTGATGACTGTTTACAATTTCCAGCAAGCTGAAATGTTGAAGAGATGTTGTAACTATGACTTGATGTTAAATTTTTCTCTATTATGCATGTGTATTGTTATTGCTTGAAGTAGGGGTTCATTGTGATAATTGCTCTTGGATTTACTCATGTTATAATGGCTATGTTAAGGATTTCATCATGTGTTCGATGAAATGCCTCAATGAAGGCAATATCCGATAATTTGAGTAACGTGCATGTGTTGGTATTGGCCTTGACCCACATTGATAATTGGTGAAGTTAGAGGCTTGAATGGCATGGATACATTGTAATTGTGAATGGATGATGTGTTATGATAGAGGGCATGTCACGTGAGTGCATGACCCTATATCTAATGATGGACATCTGAGGTGATAAGTGCATACCCATGCCATCATGACCACTAACGTGTCACTTATGATGTTAACTTATAAAATTGAATAAGTTTCAATCCTCTCTAATGAGGGTAAGTTAGCAAAACCTGGGTTTTATGTGGGATTTGAGTAAATTGTGGATATGAGGCCTGGACTGAGAAGTTAGGGAAATGATTATGTGATATGTGATATTTATACACACTCGCCTTTACCGGGAGTGGAGGGGACATACGGAGGTTGTGTTATTATGTGGAGAGCCTCACTTCTGCCAGGGACGGGGGAGCTGAGAGGCCCGGTGTCGTACAATGCCCCCGTGTCCACTGCGTCGTGTGCTATATCCACCTCAAATTTGGGGTGAAGTCCATGTCCTGGTATCACACGTTTACCCAAGTTCCAATTAATTCAATTATAAAATAATAAAATAAGAATTTGCGTGTTACTCCTTCTGCTGGCAGCACTTCCCCTTCCCTTTGCTTGTTTCTTTCTCACTCTGTGTCATGCCTTAGGCACATGCACTTATCTTATTAGATAAATGGTTACTTGAACACTTGTGTTATTATTATTATTCGTGCTAACCCTTTTCTTGCAGTAACTCGATATTGGACCGCAGGTATGATCCCCTTGTTTAGCTATTTAATTTTCATTATGTTACTTAGTTACATGCCCTATATCTCTTGTCTTGCCTTGTGGTTTGATAACCTTAGAACGGTGTTCCAAATCCAAGTTGGTTCCTACTAGGGCACGCATTGACGTGCTCCTCCCTATTTTTCAGGTAGTAGGGGCGGCATGGTTGGTGGAGACTTGAGGTTGGGTTCGGGGGTGGCCTTTGGTGAGAGCTGTAGTTGTACTATGACTGGGTTGTATTGGGAGATGGAGAGTGGTGGTGTTTGTGTAGTGATGTACCTGTACTATGTATATAAATGAAACATGTTATATATAAAATGTTGTTGTTGTTTATGAGATTGTTCGATATTATTGTGGAGCTTCACGTGTACTATCCCAGCATGTGCGCAGTGGCCTGCATATTCGGTTTCTCCTTCCTCTCTTTTTCCTATCTCATCACCCTCACTCTTCAGCATACTTGGGAAAAAAATTTTAATTCCGAGTATTCTAGGGAGATGGGCGTGACAGTTTTTGGTGGCCCATGCAGGTCACCGCACTGCGATGTGTGTAAGGATAGTACATGTGATGCTTCAGTAGGTGATCGGGATACAGTAGCCCTAAGTTGGGTAGTGACTTTAGTGACCTTAGAGCTTTAAGTGACCCACCCTTGGACCACTAGCTTTAGGGAGTCCATGTTGTACTTTCTGCAGTGTATTATACTATAGATGTATATTGTGGGTGTACGTGTGTATCTATAGTTGTGTGAACCCGTGTGTATAAGTACATTTGTTGTGCTTAGAGATTTGAATTATAAATATATGTGTTGCGGTATACTTGTATATTTGAATGGCATGAAAGTTACATGTATCCTGGATGCTTGTAGTGGCATATAGATAGGCGTGGGGTGTATATACTAGGTGGGCGAATACTTGAGTGTATGTATATTATACCCCTATAAAAGTACATGATACAGATATGTGAGGCTGGTATGTGTTATACTTGTGTGACTCTGGGGTATAGGTGATAAGTATATGTTTATTAGTGGATGTATACTAGTGGATACATATCAGCTAGCGGGGATATTATCTGTTTGTAGAGACGTGGGCGAGGGTGTGTACGTATGTGATATGAGTGCATGTATGCGGTTCATTATCTCCTAAATTATAGTTGTGTTTCATGTGGGGAGTACACCAATGTGCGTACATCTACCCTTGTATGGATAAAGTAGTGGGATGTCCACATTGTCTTTGGACATACGTGGGAAAGTGCATGCGTGTGAATATATGTGTGTTTGTATAGGTAGGTTGTGTAGATATAGGTTGGGATGTTGGTGTATATATATCGCTAGTGTTGCATTGCTAGTGTATGAATTCCTAATGTGTTAGATTTGAATAACTGTGAGTATGTGTATGTGCTGCCTATGTGCCTATATGAACCGATATATTGTCTTACTTTGGTATACGCTTGTGGGTTGTATTATTGCGTGAAGATAGGGGTTGTGCTATGGCCATACATAGCGTGTATGTAGCGATATAGATAAGTAATGGACGCACGGGTAGTATGAGTAATGCTCCAAGGTGTTTGGAGTAGATGTATCCTAAGGTGGGTAGGGGTGCTTTAGACCCGTCCACCCTAAGTTTAGGCCCTTAGCCCTATACCGTGCCTATTATGGGATAGGAATATAAGTGTGACGTGTATCGTATGTAGAATGTGATGAATGTGAGGATTTTAGTTTATACGGTGCATGAATAAGTGGGGTGGCTATGGGTTTGCATGGCTAAGTGGAGTTATGGTAGATGTATATATGTGTGTGTACGCTTACCCATAGAATGGTGCCTATAGGACCATTTGGATGTATATGTAGTGCGTTAGCTTGAGGGAGGATTGTGTATTAGTATGTGGGATACTTATATGTATGTAGGTGTATTGTAGGAAGTATGATGTGATTGTGTGTATGTGTTGTTATTATTGAACGTGTATTGATGTATGTCTTATGAGTGATTATATGTATATGTATGTGAATTATCCCCATTCTGATATGCATGTATCAGTATATGGATGTGTACGTACTTAGGATATGGCTATCTATTGAATGTGTATGACTATTGAAATACACTTATTTGTGCATGTACTAGTGTGCTAGTAAAAGTGTGGATATATTGGATGTTATGTATATAGTTGTACGGATAGCTACCGACTACCTTCTAGTATAGTTTGAGCAGCTTGACTGTATAGGTATAAAAGCAGGATATGTATGGTATGTGTGTATGGGTGTGTGCCCATACATGGGAATGTATGTGCATGGTGCATGGATCCTAATAGGTGTATATACATGTCTGTGTGCATACCTACTATTAGAATAATAATCTGGTGTGTATGAGCAAACATGTATTTGGCTATGTGTAGGCCTAGATATCTATATATGGAATCGATATGTTATATCTCTGCATGTACATAATGAGTATGTGCATATAAATTGGGTTATATAGAGTATTCGTGTGGTGTATTTGTTGATGTGTATATGTGAATATATATTATGGTTGTATGGATTTCTATTATACGTGTCACAATGGAGTGTAGGAATGCATTCATGTATGTGTAGTGTGCAGTAGGAGTATATGTAATGGTGTGTATATTGGATGAATGAATATATATATATATATATATATATATATATATATATATATATATATATATATATATAGCATTACAGCGCAACTTGACAGGATACTTTGCAATGTCAACTGGATATCGCTGCTCTCTGATTCTTTTGTGGAATACATTGATTCAGGGACTAGCGATCACTCCCCTATGGTGGTCAATCTGCATACCGTGGTGCCCTCAAGTCCCAAGCCGTTTAAGTTTTTTAACCACTGGAGTCGTTGGCCAGGGTTTTCGGAGCTGATTGAGAAGAATTGGGGCCAGCCAACCTATGGATCGGCAATGTCAAGTTTTCTGTACAAACTCAAGCGCCTCAAGCTCAAGTTGAGAGGCTGGGCGAAGCAACATGCAGATATGCGTTCAATTTCAAAATGCCGTGAGTTACTTGCTTCACTGCATGCTCATCCAAAGCTTAATAGTGACAGGTATTTGCAAATCAAGGAACAAGAGTTATTAGCCGAGCTGAAGATGCTATTAGATATGGAGGCAGAAATGGCACGACAGAAAAGTAGACAAGACTGGCTTTGTCTGGGGGATAGAAACACGAAATTTTTCCACACCAGTATGAAGGCAAGACAAGTTTACAACAACATGGGGCACTTAATAGATGCTAATGGTAGGAAGAATACTACTTATGATGAGCTCAAAATTTCAGCACAATCTTTCTATATAGACTTATACAACCAAACCCATTATTGGAGGGTATTTCCTAAGCTAGTGCCGAAGTACAAATTAACGGTGGAGGCAGCTTCTTGGTTTGACAGGAGAGTAAATATTAAGGAGATTAAAGAGGCGGTGTTCCAAATTGGTGCTGACAAAGCCCCGGGGCCTGATGGGTTCAATGGCCACTTTTATCACTCTAATTGGCTTCTCATAGGTGATGATGTCACAAAAGCTGTCCTTTCTTTTTTCCACACCGGAGTCCTACTCCCTCAGGTAAACCACACCTTCCTCATTTTGGTCCCTAAAAATTCTAATGCTACTACTATGGGAGACTACAGACCTATAGCTTGATGTAATGTAATTTACAAAATTATTAGCAAAGTGCTATGCAACAGGCTCAAGGTTATAATACACGACCTTATTTCCCCTAATCAGGCTGCATTCCTGAAAGATAGGCTATTAGCTGATTGCACTTTGCTAGCTCATGAGGAAATAAGAGACTTCAGTAACCCAATGGGTGGCCGGGCCTGTCTCAAATTGGACCTAAGGAAGGCTTTCGACAGTGTCAACAGAGAATTTATTTACTACTTTCTGCATCAGTTGGGGTTTAACCATAAATTCATTAACTGGATAAAGGAGTGTATTGCTACCCCCATCTTTTCTGTTATGATCAATGGTTCCCCTGTGGGTTATTTTGAAGGAAGCCGGGGGATTAGGCAGGGGGATCCCCTATCACCTTATTTGTTTGTGATTATCATGGAGGCTTTTTCCCTACTTATGAACAAGGCTATTACCACTCGCAGTATTCATCCTATGAGGAGGTCAGGTTATATTTCTCATTTATTATTTGCTGATGACCTCCTTGTGTTTTGTCGTGCCAACATCCACTCTCTAAATGGGCTCAAAAATTTGCTGGCTGAATTTGCTGATTACACTGGGCTTCAAGTGAATTGGGAGAAGAGTGCTGGCATCTTCAGCAAGGGGACAAAAGATCCATCAAATCTAGCTGATCTGTTGGGCATTAAGCTTGCATCTACTATCACCACATATCTTGGCCTGCCTCTGTCGGCGAAGTACCCAAAGGCGCCATCTTATAGTCGTCTTATTGATAAATGCAAAAAAAGACTTATGGGCTGGACTTCCTCTTCTCTCTCTATATCGGGAAGGATAGAGTTAGTTAAGTCGGTCATCTACGGCATGATCTCCTTTTGGATGCAAGCTTTCCGCATCCCCCCCTCTGTGCTTCGTAGTATCACGGCTGCTTGCAGGAAATTCATCTGGGGCTCTTCGCAGTTTTGGGCTTGGAAGGATTTGTGCACACCCAAGGAAGAGGGTGGGGTGGGACTCAGATTACTTCCTGACATTAATTTGGCCTCGGGGATACGACTCACTTGGAGAATGCTTTCGAAAAGGGGCATCTGGGCTAATCATATGGAAAAGAAATATGGGGATATGAATGATTTTTATGCGGTTAAGGGGAATGTTACCCAATCGGGTACTTGGAAGTTTTAACTTCACTGCAGAAGTAGCTCACAAAAAATGATTAAGCGGGTCGTGAGAAATGGCAGGAACACTCTATTCTGGCATGATAACTGGCTCCCTTGTGGACCACTCAAAGCTATCCAAGATGTTCCAGAAGGAGCTAGCAATAGACGAGTGGCGGATTATTGGGAAGGAGATGATTGGACACATGATCCTAGTATCAATGGGTTACGGGACATTCTGAAAAACTCGAGAATCAAACATGGAGCTGACTCCTGGGAATGGGTTCCAGGACCTTCTTTCCGTTTCAGGGATGCCTGGGATGGAATCCAGAGGCGAGGTAATCCTTTTGCGTATCATCGTCTAGTCTGGTTCAATGGTCATATTCCCAAAATGTCAATGACACTATTACGGGCACTAAATGGGAAGCTGCTCACAAAAAACTATCTTATTAAATGGGGGATCCAATCATCCGGGCTCTGCGAACTCTGCCAGGAAGAAGCCGAAGATGCCAGACATCTTTTTTTCGCATGTCCCTATTCCAACTACATCATGAAAAGAGCTATGCTCAAGCTAGGCGTTAATGTTGGTTGCGAGAGTCTTGTTGAAATCTGTGAACTTTTCCTCAAGCATTTCTGGAGTAATTCGGTTCTGAGTGTCTTGGCAAAAATCACTTTAAGCTCAGTTATTTGGCACCTGTGGAGAGAAAGAAACAGCAGGGTGTTTTTGGCCACTAAGAAGAGCAAAATCCAAATGTTTGAAGAAATAGGGGCTGACATCCGTATAGCTATGATGAATAAAGATCTAGCGGATGAGGAGGCAATGGAGGCCTTGCAAAATTGGGGGATTCTTGACAATGGCTGATGCATACTACTCTAGAATTTATATATATATATATATATATGTATGTATATATATATATATGTATATATATATATATATGTATATATGTATATATGTATATATGTATATATGTATATATACTTATACATATCTTGTTTGTTTACTTGCTGATCTATCCTATAGGGTTGTTCATCCAGGTGTATCTCGGTATGCCCAGGATAAATGTATTTTTGCTCGTATGCGTGTATATATAGGTCTGTACCAAGCATGTGTGCATGTATATACATGTGCAATGTGGATGTAAATGTGATAGATATGGAATATAGGTGTATATATGTTTGATAAATGTAAGGGAATTAAACTGTTTGATATGTGGGTATCGGAATGTGTGTATTTGTTTGCATATTTATATGTATACGTGTGTGGAGGGTGTAGATGGATGTTGGATGTTTATAATTATTTGACTATTATGGTTGTATGTGCGTAGGATGTGCAAAGGTAGTTATATAAATAACATATGGCGGGGAATGTATTATGTTTGTGCACTCTTGGATGTATTGCGTGTGGTATATGTACCTATCTGTGTGAGGCAGTAGGTGCAATGTTATGAATGTGAGATTATGTATATATTTATCTATAATTATGATTGTGGACCTAAGTGACTTGATCATGTAATGCCCTAATAGCTACTGCACAAATACTAGAGGGGGGGTGAATAGTACTTTAAAATAATCAAGAGTATAATTCCTAATTATTGTGCAAACTCAACCAACAATGCGGAATGAAAGATTGACAACAATAAAAGACAATGCAAACAAGTGATGTAACGGGTTCGGATCCACCCAAGTCTCCCCGACTTGTTCCCAGTAATCCTACGTCCCAAACACCCGGATCCCCTCCGGCTACTTGAGTTAGAATCCTCTAACCCAAGTTTGCACTATGAAATTCTTGTAGAAAACCTCTACAAGATCAAATCATACACAAATGAAAACGTGACTCCCACAACCCGGGATCACGATCTTCTCTCACAACCGAGAGATAAACTTAATAGCAAAGTAAATGAAACAATAAAACACTTACCAACAAAATCCTATGCCTTGAGTAAACTTACTGATTTTAGGGCAAGGAAGATTTTGAAGGAGAGAATGTCACCAAACCCTAGCTCCACCAAGATGAACAGCGATCGAAGGCTAGGATGGAGTTGGTGACTTTGAATCAAGCTCTTGGCTTGAGTGGCTCACAATGAAGAGAATCTCTCTTGAGGAAATTAGGGCTCAAGGAGTTTGGAGAGATTCTTTGTGAGAAGAGATAGCTTGGAAATGAGAATTGAATGATTTCTCTTTGATTCTCTAAAACTCAATAATGGGAGCCTTGAATGCTAGGTTAGAAGCACTTCAAGTATATATAGGAGTGAGAGAAGAGAAGAGCAAAAATCGTGGCATTAAATGCCCAACGGATCTATTTCTGAAGCAGTCTAATCGGTCTAAGAAGGATCACTGACCGATTAGTTTTGCAACTAGTCGGTAGGTGATTCTTCTTGGACCGACTAGAAGGTTGACAGCCAAGATAGAGAATTCAGGAGATAGAACTAGTCGGTCTACGAAGACTTGCCAACCGACTAGTTTGACAACTAGTCGATCGGTGAGTGTTCTTTGACCGACTAAGAGTTGAAATTCAATAGGCTGAACACAAGGAGAACTAGTCGGTCTAAGAACAAATTCCAACCGACTAGTTTCACAACTAGTCGGTCGATGGATGTTCTTGGACCGACTAACTAGTCAACAGGAGCTAGGCTGAAAAATGAAGGCATAACTAGTCGGTCCAAGAAGGTTCACCGACCGACTAATAGTTTGACAACTAGTCGGTCAGTGAACCTTCTTGGACCGACTAATTGGTCAACAGTGCCTAGGCTGAATTGAGCAAGGAAATCTAGTCGGTTCAAGAAGGATTCTTAACCGACTAGATGACATCTAGTCGGTTTGTTCTTCTTCTTGAACCAACTAAGATGCACAAGAAGCCGCAAAATGAAGCGTAAAGCTTCGGGAAAGTTTCTATGGGCTTCTAAGATAATCCTAGCTCTAAGATATGAGCGTTATGAAGATTATAATGTAAGTCCTACTCAAGGCTTAACATTCTACGAAAAGAAGCTAGAAGACTATAAAATAAGCTAGACAAACCGTCTTCAAAGCTTCAATCCGAATCTCTTGACTTCAATAATGCTCCTAGAGCTTCAACGAAGCTTCAGGCACACGATCACGCGCTTTGAGAAGTCTTGAGACGTCGCTTTTGATGTACGTAGAATTTTGGCGACGATCTCCATAACTGCGCTCACAAAGAGTTAGTTCACGATATTTATGTTTGTTCATCATCAAAACCAAATCCGGGGAATCAATACTCAACATTCTCCCCCTTTTTGGTGATGACAAACCAACATAAATAATAATCAATAATAATGAGTCAAATGAAATTTACTTACTCCCCCTGCATTGATGACACGTTAATTCCGTATTAAATAATAATCATACGCATCAAGCAGATGAGGAAAGTATAAAATATGAACCCAATTATTGAAATTTAGGATCTAAAACCATTTTTATATCTTAACTCCCCCTGAATCTAACATATCAAATTAGATTCACAGTAAATTGCTTTAAATTATCATTTAGCACATCGTCATTATTAACTCTCTCCCCCTTTGGCATTAGCAAAAAGAGCGGGAGGAGATCAACGACAACAACAATGGCTAAAATAAAAGCACGAGAGTCGAAGAATACGACCACGGTCCAAATGACACCAATGTAAAATAACGAAGAAAATCAAAGCGTGCCAACGATACCATAGTCGAAAATCGAAAAATGAAATCATCAAAACTCAAATCAATTTCACGTATTGAGTTATGGAACATACTCTCCAATATCAACATTCTTAGTGAATTTAGTGCATGGAAAACAATTCTATGTTTTCATAGAAACAATTCTATTTAATCAATATAATCGTCGAGCGACGAAATCAACATCAGAGACAAAAAGAAATATAATGTGCACACTGAAGTAAATGGCAACACGATGTGTGTGTGTGTGTGTGTGTGTGTGTGTGTGTGTGTGTGTGTGTGTGTGTGTGTATATATATATAACAGGATACATCAAAAGGTATACATCCGCCAACACAAATATAAACGATCATCAGATCGGTGCACAACATACAACACATGTCTCAACAGACATCAAAACGAACATACATCAAAATGTATCACCAAAACATCCAAAAATACATCAAAAATACATAACCACCCAACTATCCTACCCCACTCTCTCACGACAAAATAGATCATCCAAGTGCACATGGGAGAGTCCTCCAACGCAAGCTCAGGAGGCGGAGGCAGGATCAGCAGCAACAACAGGCTGTGCAGGAGAGGTGGTGGTCTCTGGAACGACTGGAGTGTCCACCGAAGGGAGGGTGGCAGCAGGAGTGCTCTCGGGAGCACGAGCAGAAGTATCCACCGAAGGAATGGTAGCCGCAGGAGTGCTCTCAGGAGCACGAGCAGAAGAAGCAGCAGCAGACGTACCCTCTGGGGCACGAACAGGAGAAGCAACAAGCTCCTCAAGATCAGCATCATCCATGGCCTCCTCGTCAGAAACTGTAGGAGGAACCTCAATGCCCAAGTGATAACAGATGCGAGCAAGCATCTCCTCACATCGAGCAATACGAGCCTCCTGACGGCTCTGAGAAGCATAAGAGTCAGGGCGTGAAGGCGGAGGAGGAGCTGAAGGGGTAGTCCTCTGAACGTGACGCAAGGCCGCAAGAGACTTCTTGACGTCAGTCGCATTCAGGGGAGGACCCAACGGACGCTGATCATCGGGAGGGAGAGGAACGCCAAAGTGGCGGAAGACAAGGGTCAGCAGGCAGGGATAAGGAATATGGGCTGACTTGGTGGACTTCCTTATGCACTCAAAGGAATCCATCTTGTCAAGGATAATGCGGGCCCAATTTATCTCGCTCCCCATAAAAAGAGCGTAGATAAGCTTCAGGAAAGGCTGAGATGGTAAGCTGGAGGAGCCGTACTTTGGTAGAAGACACGACTTCAGAATGAGATTTATGACCCACGCATTAGGCTTGAATGATTTCGATGGAACGCCAATCATGGCGGGAGGAATGACATGGAACATCTCAGCAAGCATGGACTGGTCAAGATCGTGGATATTATCCACAGAGATATCAGAAGGGAGCAGGCCAGAGGAGGAGACACCAATCAACTGCCCTAAGATCTCTGCCGTGAGGACAATAGGTGTCCCCAAGACAGTGGTCTCAATGCAGTGGGTGTCATCATACTCACCCCGGACTCGATTGGCATAGAACAATTTGACGAGTCTGGGATAGGGATGAGGATTCGCCTTGGGATCATGGCGAAGATAATCTAGAAGGCCGCTATAGGAGAGGAGATCTGCGAGATGAGGAAAGTCAGAAAACTGAACGAAATGCTCCAGAATCAACGGACAGTGCTCAATACGGTTGTATGCCGCAAGACACAACGGGTCATCACGACACAACGAGATATCAACCCCACCCGAAGGCATGGGAGCCTTCCCCTTAGACGGACGAGAGGAAGATCGAGGAGGAGGAGTAGGAGCCTTCTCGGTAGGCCCAGTCTTCGGGATATAGTCATCGTCAGAGTCAGAGGGTGGTGGAGTGGGAGCACGGGAAGGTCCAGGAGTCAAAATCTTTTCTTTGACCTTGGTCCGAGGCTTGGGCTTGGGTTGAGCTGAGGGTTTTGGCTTGGAAACGGCAGTTCTCTTCTTCTTGAGTGGAGGCGAGGAAGAAGATGGAGAGGTAGGCGTACGAGTGGTTTTGGCACGACGTTTGGGTTGAGGAGGGTCGGTTAGAGGCTCGACGGTCATGGGAGACGGAGTGGTAGGACGGACAGGGATGCGTGTCCTCGCCATACTCGAGACGAGACAACACAAAACAACGCACGAGATCGAACGAAATTGAACGAAAAAGAACTAGAATGAAACCCTAATACGAACGAGATTAAACGAAATGGAGCTGAAATTGAACCCTAAAAGCTGAGAGGGAGAGAGAGCAGATACCCTAGGACAGAGAGAGATGATCAGCGACGGCGGACGGCGACGGCGGCACGGCGGAGGGAGGCGAAGGGGTCGAGGGTTTGAGGAGAGTTATCGCACCGATTAGAATGAGATCTAATCGGTGCGGGGAGTTTATAAAATCGATTCAGGAGACAAAGACACAAATGCCCCTGCATAATTAGTCGGTCTAAGTTCAAGTGCTGACCGACTAGAATGCAATCTAGTCGGTCGGCCAATGAGCTTGAACCGACTAAATGCAAACAGCAAGAGAAGTCAAAAATAGAGCATGAATTAGTCGGTCTGAGTTCAGTCACTGACCGACTAGAACTGAAACTAGTCGGTCGGCTAATGAACTGGGACCGACTAAGAGAGTCCAAAAAATTGAGAATTTGAAATTTTGAGTTCTCTCCAAAGAACACTTGGACGAAACATCTAAATACTCTCATACACTCTTATTCTACCCCATAAATACCAGAAAATCTTAAATATGACGCACAAATCGAAAATCCAATCACAAATCCAGAATATCACAACAAATCTAGCATGAGCATATAAATATCATTATCATGCAGGATTATCGAAAAATATGAATCCTAAATCTCGGATTCACCCATAATCCCCAATTCTCGACGTAACCGCACAAAGGAATCTTCCTTGAGTGGTTTCGTGAAAATATCGGCGATTTGCTTCTGGGTTTCAACGTACACTAAAATGATGTCCTTTCTAGCAACATGATCATCTAGGAAATGGTGACGGACATCTATGTGTTTGGAACGGGAATGGTGTACCGGATTCTTAGAGAGACATATTGCACTTTGGTTGTCCACCATGATAGGGCAAGTATCACAGTTTATACCGAAGTCTTTAAGAGTGTGTCTCATCCAAAGAACCTGAGCACACGCAGCACCGGCGGCAATATATTCCGCCTCGGTGGTTGAAAGTGATACGGAATTCTGCTTCTTGGAAAACCAAGAGACAAGAGAATTTCCTATAAAATGGCAAGTGCCACTAGTACTCTTCCTGTCGGATTTGCATCCAGCATAATCTGCGTCACTATATGAGATTAACTCATATGTGCTAGACTTTGGATAGAATAATCCGTAGTCGAGTGTGTAACTTAAATAACGGAAAATACGTTTAACCGCTACTAAGTGTGATTCCTTAGGTTGTGACTGATAACGAGCACATACACATACAACAAACATAATATCAGGCCGACTGGCAGTAAGGTATAATAAACTACCTATCATACCTCGATATAGACGAATGTCTACATCTTTGCCGCCCGTATCTTTATCAAGATGTGTAGTAGTGCTCATTGGAGTCTTCTTGCCAGAAGCATTCTCCATTCCAAATCGCTTTAGCAACTCCACCGTGTACTTGGTTTGGTGGATGAAGATTCCATCGTGCATTTGGCGAATTTGGAGACCTAAGAAATATTTGAGCTCACCCATGTGGCTCATCTCAAATTGGTCCTTCATGACATTAGAAAACTCTTCGCAAAGAGTGAAGTTAGTAGCACCGAAAATGATATCATCAACATAAATTTGAACTAAAATAATATCATGATTCGCATACTTAACAAAAAGTGTAGAATCAACTTCACCCATTTTAAAACCCAAATCCAAAAGAAAGTTCTTTAGGCGGTCATACCAAGCTCTAGGAGCTTGTCTCAATCCATAAAGTGCTTTCTTAAGTTTGAAAACGTGATTTGGAAACTTTTCATTTATAAAACCCGGAGGTTGAGAAACATAAACTTCCTCAACGACATCTCCGTTTAAAAACGCACTTTTTACATCCATTTGAAAGAGTTTAAAATCTTTATGGCATGCAAATGATAATAACAACCTAATAGATTCTAATCTAGCTACAGGAGCAAAGGATTCTTCGAAATCTATACCTTCCTCTTGCCTGTAGCCTTGAGCTACTAACCGAGCTTTGTTCCGGACGACGTTTTGGTTCTCGTCGGTCTTATTCTTGAAAATCCACTTCGTTCCTATAACGGTGTGGTTCTTCGAAGGCAATGGAACTAGCTCCCAAACCTCATTCCTCTCAAACTGAATGAGTTCCTCTTCCATGGCTAGGATCCAAGAACTATCTTCGCACGCCTCGTTGATATTCTTTGGCTCTACTGAAGAGGCAAAGGCACAATGAGCGAAGTAGTTGACTTGAGATCTCGTCTTGACACTATCAAGTATGTTGCCAATGACTTGCTCATGGGGATGGTCACGAACTGTATGAAGCCGTTTGGGAACTCCCTGATCACTAGGAACATTCTCAAAAGAATCATCAGTAGGGTTAGTATCAATAGAATCAATAGAATTAGAATTACCAATAGAATCACATATAACTTCCATGGAGTCATCATCATTGATAATTCTAGACGGGACAAAATTTTCATTGAATGAAACATGAAGTGATTCCTCGATCGTTGAGGTTCTTTTGTTGTATATCCGGTAGGCTTTGCTACGTAAGGAATATCCAACAAATATCCCCTCATCGGATCTTGGATCAAATTTGTCCAAGCTCCCATACGTGTTTTTAATAAAACATTTTGCACCAAAAACTCGAAAATGTTTAACTTGAGGCAATCTAACAAACAACAATTCATAACAAGTTTGTTTGGTGCCGGGCCTCAAGAGTATTCTATTAAACACATAGCAAGCGGTATGTACCGCTTCCGCCCAAAATTGATGGCCAAGTTGGTTATCATCAAGCATTGTGCGAGCACATTCCACTAGCGTCCTATTCTTTCTCTCAACAACACCATTTTGAGGGGGTGCGCGAGGGAAAGAAAAAGTGTGTGTAATACCAACTTCATCACAAAAATTTGAGAAAGACTCATTCTCAAATTCCCCTCCATGATCACTACGAATAGTGACAATGGTGGTTCCAATGAGATTTTGTACTTTCTTCACAAATATTGTGAAGTTTTCAAAACATCATTTTTATTACTTAAAGAAAATACCCAAGTAAATCTAGAAAAGTCATCAACGATGACAAGTCCATATCGAGCATTCCCTAATGAAGCAACTCTAGTTGGCCCAAAAAGATCTAGATGTAAAAGCTCTAAAGGCCGTTTAGATGAAATGCTTTTCTTAGGTTTGAATGACGACTTCGGAAGTTTGCCTCGTTGACACGAGTCACAAAATCTTTTCTTTTGGAAAGTAAGCTTAGGAAATCCTTTAATAGAATTTAACTTGGATAGCTTAAAAAGTGTTCCAAAGTTCACATGACCAAAACGTCGATGCCATAAGTGTTGTTCACTTGTGTTGGCAATGAGACATTGTTCATGTGATTTTGGAAGATCTAGGATATAGATATCCTTATGGCGTGTGCCAGAGAATAACACATTATTATTATCTTTACTCAAAATATGACACATTCCTTTCGCAAAGCTAACTTTGTAACCTTTGTCACAAAGTTGGCTTATTGAAATAAGATTGTGATTTAAGCCTTTAACAAGGTAAACATCACTTATAAGAGGTTTAGAGGGGTTACCAACTTTTCCAACACCAATGATGGTTCCGCTCTCGTTGCCTCCAAAGACCACTCGGTTCCCATTTTCAATGGGCACCACTCCGGAGAGCAATTGAGCTTCACCCGTCATGTGTTTAGAACACCCGCTATCGAGTATCCACCCATCCTTGGAGCTAAATTTGGATTTGTTACTCCGTTTCTTTTTCTTGAGTACCTGACGATAAAACATATCGTATCATGGTACCCAAGGTCATTGGGTCCTAAAAGATTAGACCTTTGGAAGCCAAGTCCAATTGGACTTAGACTTCCCAACATAATCATCATTGTGCACTACATTCATGAAATAAGAATTTATGTAAGCTTGTTTTTCATGCATGCTAGTGTCCTTCGGGCCCCAAATAGTGAATGTCTTGGGAGCCCTATTCCTATTGGGAGCATGCATACGTTGTTGATGTCTATGTGATGCATGTGGCCTACGAGGAAGTGGCCTATAGAATGCATGACGTGGATAAGCATATGGCACATGATGAAATGGTGGTGGCGACATATGATATGGTGCATGATGGTAATCATTCATATAGTAGTGATGTGGTTGAACATATGCATGTGGAGGAACACGTGCGTGAGTGTGTCTCACTTGGTGTGCACGTGCTCGTGGACGTAGAGCATAGAAATCATCATACGTGTGAACATGTGGAGTAGGAGGTGTGTTCCTACGTGGCATAGTATTGGTGTACATAAATGCATGACCCTTCTTTGGAGGTCCACCCAAAGTGGGTTTCTTTCCAAACGGGGGTGTGTACCTAGTGGAAGCACCATTGGTAAATGAACTACTCATGGGGTGTTTACTCCCACTAGTTGAGGCATCGGAAGTTGGCCTTCCAAAGGTGGTGGAAGATTTGGATGAATTTTCCTTTTTATACCCCAAGCCAATGCGATGATTGGCCGGAAGTAAGTCATTTAGGATATTATCCAAATGGTCCTTGCCTTTGTTGAATTTGTTAATTCGGTCTAATGTGGACTCATACTTCTCGGTGAGAGAAAGTATTGAAGTATCCAAAGTGGACACTTGAGTTGTGAGTACACAAACACGAGACTTGAGATTCTCATTCTCAATACTCAAAGTAGAGTTTCGAGAAATCAAATCCGCTATCTCGTGTTCATCCGAATCCTCAATATGAACATGCTCAAGTTGAGATTTGAGATTTACAATCTCATTTCTCAAACCTTCAACAACGGTGTCGTTGTTGATGATGATAGGCTTAGGTGAGGTTTGGAGACTAGTTAGCTCATCTTTAATCTTAGTATATCTATTTACTAGTTTAGAATACTTAGACCAAATTTACTCGTTAGCTAATCTAAGGTCATCCATCGTTACCTCATCGCCTTCATCCTCGCTTTCATCGGAAGAGGTCTCTTGATCATGTTCCTCTCTTGCCATGAAGCACATGTGTGCTTGCTCCACTTGGTCATCGTCCGACTCTCCACTTGAGGAGTCCTCGTCGGAGTCGGTGAATGTGCCGACAAGTCCTTTCTTGTACCCTTTCTTGTACTTTCGAGACTTGTCGAACTTTGGCGCCTTCCATTTCTCCTTTTGTTTGTTTTGAGGACAATCTGCGTTGATGTGTCCTGGCTTGTTGCATTTAAAACACAAAGGAGATGAGGCGTTAGTAGAACTAAATTTAGATTTGTTCTTGAAGTTACCTTTCCGGAAGAATCGGTTGAAATTCTTTGCCATGAGGGCAAGGGATTATATGTCCAACTCGTCTCCCGATTCTTCATCATCGGTAGATGTAGATGGAGCGGCCTTGAACGCAATCGCCTTTTTCTTTGGCTCGTCTTGCTTCAAGTACGACTTCATCTTGTCCTGCATCTTTATTTTACTGTCCTTGCGTACCTCATAGGACATCAAGGTACCCATTAGTTGTACAACAGTATACTTATTCATATCGTTACCTTCCTCGATGGTGAAGGTACGCTTTTCCCAACAAGAAGGAAGTCCGTCAATAATCTTTGAGACTTTCTCCTTTTGGGTGTAAGTCTTTCCAAGAGCCTCCAACTCATTGGTAATGTCAACGAAGCGAGCATAGTACTCCTTCATCTTCTCACCCTGTTGCATGTGAAATAATTCGAATTCTTTATTTACAACAGTGAGTTTGGAGTCTCTTACCCTACTCGTTCCTTCATGCAAGATGAGGAGTGAGTTCCAGATTTGATATGCACTCTTACATGTGCATATCTTGTTGAAGTCTTCGGGCTCCAACGCACATTGCAAGGCATTCATTGCCTTGGCATTGTTTACCTCCGCGGCGACCTCCGCGGTAGTCCACTTAGCGAAGTCTTGTTCGGCGGGCTCGACATACTCCGTCAACGTAGCTCTCCATAGTGAAGTGCTCCGGAGGAACGTTCCATCCGGCATTTCCAGTACCCATAATTGGCACCGTTGAAGTAAGGAGGCCTAGTTGAGGAGTGTCCTTCCATCACCGAAGAAGCTCCTTCACGGTTCTTGAAGGTGCTATAGTCTGAAGGTGGACGAACGGTCTTGTTGTCGTTGGTAGACATAGCTATGAACTTGGCTCTGATACCAAATGTAATGCCCTGATATCTACTGCACAAGTACTAGAGGGGGGGTGAATAATACTTTAAAATAATCAAGAGTATAATTCCTAATTATTGTGCAAACTCAACCAACAATGCGGAATGAAAGATTGACAACAATAAAAGACAAAGCAAACAAGCGATGTAACGGGTTCGGATCCACCCAAGTCTCCCCGACTTGTTCCCAGTGATCCTACGTCCCAAACACCCGGATCCCCTCCGGCTACTTGAGTTAGAATCCTCTAACCCAAGTTTGCACTATGAAATTCTTGTAGAAAACCTATACAAGATCAAATCATACACAAATGAAAACGTGCCTCCCACAACCCGGGATCACGATCTTCTCTCACAACCGAGAGATAAACTTAATAGCAAAGTAAATGAAACAATAAAACACTTACCAACAAAATCCTATGCCTTGAGTAAACTTACTGATTTTAGGGCAAGGAAGATTTTGAAGGAGAGAATGTCACCAAACCCTAGCTCCACCAAGATGAACAGTGATCGAAGGCTAGGATGGAGTTGGTGACTTTGAATCAAGCTCTTGGCTTGAGTGGCTCACAATGAAGAGAATCTCTCTTGAGGAAATTAGGGCTCAAGGAGTTTGGAGAGATTCTTTGTGAGAAGAGATAGCTTGGAAATGAGAATTGAATGATTTCTCTTTGATTCTCTAAAACTCAATAATGGGAGCCTTGAATGCTAGGTTAGAAGCACTTCAAGTATATATAGGAGTGAGAGAAGAGAAGAGCAAAAATCGTGGCATTAAATGCCCAACGGATCTATTTCTGAAGCAGTCTAATCGGTCTAAGAAGGATCACTGACCGATTAGTTTTGCAACTAGTCGGTCGGTGATTCTTCTTGGACCGACTAGAAGGTTGACAGCCAAGATAGAGAATTCAGGAGATAGAACTAGTCGGTCTAAGAAGACTTGCCAACCGACTAGTTTGACAACTAGTCGGTCGGTGAGTGTTCTTTGACCGACTAAGAGTTGAAATTCAATAGGCTGAACATAAGGAGAACTAGTCGGTCTAAGAACAAATTCCAACCGACTAGTTTCACAACTAGTCGGTCGATGGATGTTCTTGGACCGACTAACTAGTCAACAGGAGCTAGGCTGAAAAATGAAGGAATAACTAGTCGGTCTAAGAAGGATTCCCAACCGACTAGTTTGACAACTAGTCGGTCGGTGAATCTTCTTGGACCGACTAATTGGTCAACAGTGCCTAGGCTGAATTGAGCAAGGAAATCTAGTCGGTTCAAGAAGGATTCTTAACCGACTAGATGACAATCTAGTCGGTTTGTTCTTCTTCTTGAACCAACTAAGATGCACAAGAAGCTACGAAATGAAGCGTAAAGCTTCGGAAAAGTTTCTATGGGCTTCTAAGATAATCCTAGCTCTAAGATATGAGCGTTATGAAGATTATAATGTAAGTCCTACTCAAGGCTTAACATTCTACGAAAAGAAGCTAGAAGACTATAAAATAAGCTAGACGAACCGTCTTCAAAGCTTCAATCCGAATCTCTTGACTTCAATAATGCTCCTAGAGCTTCAACGAAGCTTCAGGCACACGATCACGCGCTTTGAGAAGTCTTGAGACGTCGCTTTTGATGTACGTAGAATTTTGGCGACGATCTCCATAACTGCGCTCACAAAGAGTTAGTTCACGATATTTATGTTTGTTCATCATCAAAACCAAATCCGGGGAATCAATACTCAACAGATCATGCATGTGTTGGTGCGTGCACGTCGATGTATGTTGAAAGTGACTAATTGTCGTGTGTATGTAGATATTTATGTGACTATAAATGGGAATGAACTCATATGACTAAGTAGTGAATGTATATGAATCCGGTGAACATACGATGTGACACCGTGATAGTGACCCTGTTTATCGAGCAATGGTGTGTAGATTAATGTGTATTGCTGGGTGTCTGTGCATGGATGTAGACGTATATGTAAATACATAAAGAGATAGAATATAAATTGTTTATACTTGAATGTATTGTAATGTATCTGAAAACATGCTATGTATGAGTACCTTATGTATCGTGATATGGATATGGTGTGATGGCCTATGCATATAGATATGAGTAGTGATCTAAATACGTGTAATAATACGTATAGAGACTTATTTGTGGTGTGTGATGTATATGTTAATGTGTGAATACATGTGCCAAGATGTTTATGTGAAGAACATATATGTATGAGTATGTAGCGAGTGCACATAGCGATGTGGAAGTGCTACAAGATAAATAGTGGTATGTATCTGTGATATGTATGTGACGCGGATGTATATGAATGACAATGAAGTAAATAATGTATATAAGTGTGGTGTAGGTATGTATTCTCGTTCATACTCCATGGGTAGTAAGACCATCATACCTAGTTGACCTTAGGCATGGTTCACACCCTAGAAAGTCCGAGGACGGACTTTATTTTAAGGTGGGTAGGATGTCATGCCCTATTTTGCACTATACGGGTATTCTACTGAATACACGTGGTATTTCTACATACGATGCATACGTGTGTATGAAATAAGCGTAGATATCGATGTACGAGATGTAGTGCAAGGGAGATTAGGCCGTAATACGTGGCTAAGAGAAGAGAATGCGAAATGTGAATGCGGGAGAAGTACAAATGACGTCGTGGCTGTAAACCAACAGGAATGTGTTAGACGTGTGTGTGGAGCATGTATGCATACATGGATGTGCGTGGATGTGTGTAAGAAGAGCCATGCAAGTGTGAAAGGGGTTAGGGGTCAATGGCAGCCCCCGTAAAGTTTTAGAAAGGCGAGGGGCAAAACGGTCATTTGGACTAAAGCTGATGTACGTACATACTGAAGTGGTGTGTACATAAAGTAATGGAAAACTTGTAAATACTTGGATAAGTGAGGGGTAGTTTGTTCATTTAATAAATGACATGGCTTATTGGATAAGCCATGGAAAAACCTATTCTAGATTTTCTCTCTCTCTGTCGCTCCTTTTCTTTTCTTTTCTTCTCTTTTCTTCCCTTATCCTTATCTCCTCTCCTCCCACTCAACTCCCACCCCCAATTTCGTGCTCCCCCCTCCTACCCCTCTATGTTGTCCCAAAAAAAACAAGAAGAAGAAGAAGAAGAGTAAGAAGAAGAAGACGAGAAAGAGGAAAAGAAATGGGTTCTTTTGAGGTAGGAATCTCTTGGATTTGGAATTCCTTTAATTTGTTCTTGCTATCATGATTTTATAGCATGATTTAATGATATGAAGTAGTGATAATTAAATTAATGTGCCATGATTCAATTTTCATTAATTTCCCCTTGAAATTCTTAGCAAAATCATCTCCCTTGAAATTCAGAAATCCCGATGTCTGTTGTATCTTTGATACTGGTTACTGTAGCTCGAATTAGGTTTCGAAAAAAATATATCCACATAGATCTTGAAGTTCTACCCCAAAATCATATAAATTTTGATATATGTTCAATTCAGAAATTAGGAGCAAAAATTCCATCTTTACAACATGTCTGTTTGATCTTCAGTCTTGACATAGTTCAGCAAAATTGATTTAAATACCTGCACACACAATGGATTTGATGTTCTTGGTCTCGTTGGAAACTTAACACGTTTATCTATAATTTCATCAGTGTTTATATTTCGAAATTCTGGCTAGAACATGCCCAAAAACAACAATCTTTACAGACCCTGAAATCTGTCTGAAAAACAGATTTGACAGACTTCACCAAATAATTTACCATAAATCACATAATTAATAATTTTGTATGAAATATTATCTGTGAATCCAGGACTAACATATCTATAACTTTCATTTGGAAAGTTTTATTCAAATTCTCACTGCAAACTGATGATATATGGTCAATTGTGATGACTGTTTACAATTTCTAGCCAGCTGAAATGTTCAAGAGATGTTGTAACTATGACTTGATGTTAAATTTTTCTCTATTATGCATGTGCATTGTTATTACTTGAAGTAGGGGTTCACTGTGATAATTGCTCTTGGATTTACTCATGTTATAATGGCTATGTTAATGATTCCATCATGTGTTCGATGAAATGCCTCAATGAAGGCAATATCCGATAATTTGAGTAACGTGCATGTGTTGGTATTGGCCTTGAGCCACATTGATAATTGGTGAAGTTAGCGGCTTGAATGGCATGGATACATTGTAATTGTGAATGAATGATGTGTTGTGATAGTGGGCATGTCACGTGAGTGCATGACCCTATGTCTAATGATGGACAGCTGAGGTGATATGTGCATACCCATGTCATCATGACCACTAACGTATCACTTATGATGTTAACTTATAAAATTGAATAAGTTTCGATCCTCTCTAATGAGGGTGAGTTAGCAAAACCCGGGTTTTAGGTGGGATTTGAGTAAATTGTGGATATGAGACCTGGACTGAGAAGTTGGGGGAAAATGATTATGTGATATGTGATATTTATACACACTCGCCTTTACCGGGAGTGGAGGGGACATACTGAGGTTGTGTTAATATGTGGAAAGCCTCACTTCTGCCAGGGACGGGGGAGCTGAGAGGCCCGGTGTCGTACAGTGCCCGTGTCCACTGCGTCGTGTGCTATATTCACCCCAAATTTGGGGTGAAGTCCATGTCCTGGTATCACACGGTTTACCCAAGTTCCAATTAATTCAATTATAAAATAATAAAATAAGAATTTGCGTGTTACTCCTTCTGCTGGAAGCACTTCCCCTTCCTTTTGCCTGTTTCTTTGTGACTCTGTGTCATGCCTCATGCACTTGCACTTATCTTATTAGATAAATGGTTGTTTGAACACTTGTGTTATTATTATTATTATTCGTGCTAACCCTTTTCTTGCAGTAACTCGACATTGGACCGCAGGTATGACCCCCTTGTTTAGCTATTTAATTTTCATTATGTTACTTAGTTACATGCCCTATATCTCTCGTCTTGCCTTGTGGTTTGATAACCTTAGAACGGTGTTCCAAATCAAAGTTGGTTCATACTGGAGCACGCATTGACATGCTTCTCCCTATTTTTCAGGTAGTAGGGGCGGCACGGTTGGTGGTGACTTGAGGTTGGGTTCGGGGATGGCCCTTGGTGAGAGATGTAGTTGTACTATGACTGGGTTGTCTTAGGAGATAGAGAGTGGTGGTGTTTGTGTAGTGATGTACCTGGACTATGTATATAAATGAAACATATTATATATAAAATGTTGTTGTTATTTATGAGATTGTTCGATATTATTGTGGAGCTTCACTTGTACTATCCCAGCATGTGCGTAGTGGCTTGCATATTCGGTTTCTCCTTCCTCTCTTTTTCCTATCTCATCACCCTCACTCTTCAATATACTAGGGAAAAAATTTAAATTCCGGGTATTCTGGGGAGAGGGGCGTGACAAGTGGGGGTTGTGGAAGTTGGGAGTATGAGTAGTATGAGACCATTGTGCCCTACTTCCCTCTACTGGAGGGCTCGGGTCCCCCTCCCCCTACTGTAGGGGCCCATGTAGTGGGAGGGGAGGGGTACCCCTCCTACCCTTACTAGAGGGCTAGGATAGTAGGGAGAAAGGGCTTCCTTCATCGAATTCAACCTTCATCACCGTGAAGCACAACCGAGCAATTTGACATATCATGAATTCTCAACATTATGAGGGAGGTGTATTGGTCATGGGATCCTCACTCAAAGGACACAATGGAAATGGAATCTTATGTAGGGGGTGTCAGGATGCATCGATGCAACTGGCTTGGATGGCCAGGGTATCCCGCCTCCTCCACCCCCCTGTATGGGGGTCAGGGTTGTAGAACCTGAAAACATGGTGGAAAATTACCTGAGGTGGGTGAATAGTATTTTATGATAATTAAAAGGAATTTACGCCTACTAAAAATCTCTAACAACCAAATGTGCGTAATAAATGTAAATAAGACAACAACGCAGAAAATGCAACGGAAACAGAGTTATGTACCATGGTTCGGATTCCCTCGAGTCAATTCCCGTCTCCACAGAATCTTACTTCAACAACCCTCTAGTAAATTCCACTAGAGATTAGTATCCACTAATATACCCACTTGCCAAAACCCGGTAAGTGAAATCCCATACACTAATAACTCCAATTCCCACAACCCCAGAATGGCTACTCTCACAAACCGAGAGCCTCTGCTTACAAATGAAAGAGAAAGTAATTGAAACTATTCAATTTGAAATATAACACAATCATATGCCATGAATATAATCTTACTTGAAGTGAAGGCTAGGGAGTGTGTGTAGAGCTCTAAAATGAGAGTGAGAGCACTTACTACTTACCCAAAGAAGTGAAGCAATCAATTCTTGAAGATGTGAGCTTTGGAGCTTGAGGACAAGTGAGTGAATGAGAGCTTGAGAAAGTTAGGAGCTTTGAAGGCTTGTATTCAATGAGGATTAATGTGTTCAAGAGTTCTGAATTAAATGCCACAAGCTCCTATTTATAGTGTAGAAGAAACTATCCCAACCCCCTCAAAAAAACCCCAAGCATTAAATGCAAGAATGGACAGTAACGGGAAGATGTCTGAAACACCAGACGTCTGGAGAAGATCGATTAGACGTCTGATGCACTATACTGCCAAAGTAATAATTGCAGTCTAACAACTATATAACCAGTTGTCTGATGAAGGGTTCACAGACGTCTGGCGAACTGTTCAGACGTCTGGCCCATATGCATCAGACGATCGAATGGGGTGGGTCAAGAAAGTGCAACTTACTGGAACTTCTGTCTGAATTATCCAAGCGTCTGAAGGTCAAAATCCAGACGTCTGTTGAGTATTGGACTCCCCGGATTTGGTTTTGGATGATGAACAAACATAAATATATCGTGAACTAACTCTTTGTGAGCGCAGTTATGGAGATCGTCGACAAATTTATATGAACATCCAAAGTGACGTCTCGAGACTTCTCAATATGCGTGATCGTGTGCTTGAAGCTTCGTTGAAGCTCAAGGACCTTTATTGAAGTCATGAAGATTCGATTGAAGCTTTCGAAGACGGTTCGTCAAGTTTTATTTTTAGTCTTCTAGCTTCATTTCGTAGAATGTTAAGCCTTGAGTAGGTCTTACGTTTTAATCTTCATAACGCTCATATCTTAGAGCTAGGATCTTAGTAGAAGTCCATACGAACTTTCCCGAAGCTTCGCGCTTCGATTCATGACTTCTTGTGCATGTTAGTTGGTTCAAGAAGAAGAACCAACCGACTAGATGGTGATCTAGTCGGTCAGCAAAGCTTCTTGAACCGAATAGTTTGCCTCCTTCAATTTTAGCTCACTTACTGTTTACAGTTAGTCGGTCAAAGAAGGTTCACCGACCGACTAGTTGTGAAACTAGTCAGTTAGGAATCCTTCTTAGACCGAGTAGTTGAGCTTCTACTGAACAGCCTAAGTTACTGTTTATCGTTAGTCGGTCTATGTACATTTGTCGACCGACTAGTTGATAAATTGACCGAAAATTCCGAAAATTCAACCAAAAATCCAGAAAATTCCAATAAATCTTGCATGCTATTAAATTTCGTTATATTTGCACATGCTAGATTTATTGGAATTTTCTGGATTTTTGGTTGAATTTTTGGAATTTTCGCTCGATTTATTCATGAACGTCAAATTTAAGATTTTCGATGTTTAATGGGGTAGTCTAATGATATATAAGAGTATTACGATGTTTCGTCCAAGTGCGATTAGGAGAGAACTCAAAATTTCAAATTCTAAAATTTTTGAACTCTGTTAGTCGGTTCATGTTCATTGACCAACTGACTAGATCATCATCTAGTCGGTCAGTGAATGAACTCAGACCGACTAACTCAAGCCCTAAATTTGGCTTCAGTTACTGTTTGCACTTAGTCGGTTCAAGCTCATTGGCCGACCGACTAGATGGTCATCTAGTCGGTCAGCGCTTGAACTCTGACCGACTAAGTGCTCAGGGGCTGCTTTGGTCTTTTCAAATTCCGATCGATTTAATCTCTCTCAAACCGACTAACTCATATTCTAGTCGGTGCATTTGTCTCTCTCAGCCAAAAACCCTGACACCCCTTCGACTTCCCTCATTCTCTCCGCCATGAGTCGATCATTTCCGGCCATCTCCGGCCATCCCCACCGTCGTAAGCCGTCGATCTTCTCTCCCTCTCCTCCTGCCAACCTAGGGTATCTTCTATCCCCTCTCTCAACATCTAGGGTTAGGGTTTCTAGCGATTTCTGTTCGGTTAGGGTTTGATTTTAGGGTTTCGATTTGTGTCGATCTCGTTTGTCTCCACGTGCCTTGTCTCGCTTATGGCAAAGACACGCATCCCGGTCCGACCCTCGAGTCCGTCACCTATGACCATAGAGTCACCCTCTACGGACCCCCCGCAACCCAAACGCCAATCGAAATCCACCCATCCTTCATCGTATTCGCCTCCTCTTAAGAAGAAGAGGACGGCGACCGCCAAGCCTAGATCTCAACCTAAGCATAGGAAACACCCCGTTTCTCCAGCTTTATTCCGTGCTCCCACTCCTCCCGATGATTTCGACACGGAATATGTCACGCCCCGCTTCCCTAAAATGGAGGCGAGACGCGAGAAGGTCCGCACGAGAGTGGAGCTGTGAAGCCCCAAACCCGATAAGCGTCAATAAAACATAAGCAGGTCCCTGTAACCACAAACGGAACAACAATAATAACACAAGGAGAGACAGAAATAAAATCTCAAATCTCAGAATTTGTCCAACATTAAAATTTAAGTTCAACATCCAGAAAAGCCACCAGGGTAAAAGAAAGAGTCTAAATGCCTAACACACGGCCAACAAAACAAACACCAACATAGTATGGGTGCTACGCACCTATAACTAAAAGCAGTCTAAAACAAAAGGGAAAGCTCTACGAGGACACTAAGACTGATCTCCAGTGTCCACGAAGTCCTCGATCAACGTGGTTTCTGACTCAGCGTCAGCAAACACCACTTCCTCAGCGACAAACTCAGGCTCGGGATCTAACATGTGTCACCCAAAAGAGAAAAGGGGCACATGTCAGCAAGTCGAAAGACTTGTGCAAGGAAACTGAAAGAAAGGTAAACTAACAACCTAGCAGTTAAAGTATGGTGCAAGGCATGGCAAGTAACGTATGGAAGTAACAAGTGAAGTACAAGTAGCAAGTAACAAGTGGTAGGTGTGACAAGTATTGTCAAGTAACAAGTACAAGGGATCACCCACACACATGTGAGCGCCCTATTGCCCGCAGGCTGTATTCAAGTACAATGGATCACTCACACACAGGCGAGTGCCTTATAGCCCGCAGGCTGTATTGAGCTCGTTTTCTAGACCACGAGCCAGATTTGTAATTGGCCTAGGGTTGTGCCCGCAAAACGGGTGCCTAGCCGGAACAAGTAGCAAGTATGAGCGATGCTACGCAATCATGATGAGTGTTCAAGCATGCAATGACATGAGCAGATATTCGCGTACCATTAATTGAATTTAAACATGGAAGGCAAAATGCGATGACATGGACAGATATTCGCGTACCGTTAATTTAAATTAAACATGGCAGTTAAAGATGCATGGATGACATGAACAGTTAATACGCGTACCGTCAAGTGAAATTAAACGTGACATACAAACATGATGAAGGTGACGGATCTAGCTTCGTTGTCAAACTAGATCAATGACGTCTAGACAGCTATCCTTTCACTGTCTAGTCTCTTTTACGCTAAAGCAAGGTAATGGCCTAAGGACATGGCCCAAATCAAGAGATGCAAGTTTCACTTGACTGATACCGACGAGGATGGCCGACAAGCACGTCACACAAATATTATCTACGGTGAATGGACCACTGCTATAGAGAAACAACATTAGAAAAGATATCTAGAACCGGTTTCTTAATTGAATCCTATGATGTCTAATAACCATTTTTATTAGGGTTTCACAATATCAATGTGGGTTGTGAAAACATTAAAGGATCGAACACTACCGTATAGAAGCGGAAGATCGACGCCGAGCAACCACGGCAACGGATGAACGATCCGGGAACCACGGCTCAGATCTGAAATGACGGGGAAAATCTGGAGAAAATGGATTAAAGGGGGTTTTGAAGAGGAGATTGAAGCTTGGCCAATGGAGGTGAGATGGAGCTTGGGATGGTGGAGATAGGCTTGAGATGAAGGAGGAAGGGTTTGGGGAAGATGGAGAAGGATTTGGGGAAGACAATGGCTCAGGAGAAAAGAAAGAAAGTGAAAGTGATCGGGTCTATTTATAGGAAGAATCCGGCGGCTGCCCAGAAATTAGGGTTTCGACACTGATTAGTCGGTCAAAGAGCAACCACTGACCGACTAGTTTGGTAACTAGTCGGTCGATTGACCAACGCAGACCGACTAAGTGTAAACAGTAACTCCTGACGAAAAATAGGATTTAGATTTATTCGGTCAAAGAACAACTACTGACCGACTAGTTTCTCATCTAGTCGGTCGACGAACGTTCTTAGACCGACTAAGAATGAATAGTACTTGGTATCAAAAATGATCATAGAGCTAGTCGGTTAAAGAACGATTGCTGACCGACTAGTTTACAACCTAGTTGGTCGAAAAATGTTTTTAGACCGACTAACGATAAACAGTAACTCCTGAATAATTATCAAGCCCACTAGTCAGTCCATGAAGGTTTACCGACCGACTAAATCGTCATCTAGTCGGTCGGTTCCCCTTCTTGTACCGGCTAACGTGCACAGATAGTTCCGAAATGGAGCGCGAAGCTCCGGGATCGATTCCTAAGACTCCTAGGCTTGATCTAACAATAAGATATGACCGATATGAAGCCCGTCACGAATGACTTACTCCAAGACCAACGATTCTAAGGAAGAAGCTAGAAAATCACGACGAAACGATCGAAAGTGAAAGCTACGGAGACAAAAACCACGCATAAGGAGAAAATCCACCAAAACATATATATAATATAAATAATCCAGATACATGAGAACCAGTCGTTACATCCTCCCCAACTTAAGAAAAATTCCGTCCTCGGAATTTTCCAACACTCACGTGTCCGGAAACAAAAGTGGGAAACGCTCTCGCATCTCATCCTCATTCTCCCAAGTAGACTCTTCTGGCGAGCCGTGTCGCCACATCACCCTCACAAGATTGACAACCTTGTGCCGAAGTGACTTCTGACGCCTGTCCAGAATCTGCACTGGCTGCTGGTCATACGTCATATCAGGGCAAACGGTAATCTCCGAGAAATCCACAGCATGAGATGGATCGCTAATGTATCGACGAAGCTGCGACACATGAAAAACATTGTGAACCCCTTCCAAAGATGGCGGCAAGGCCAAGCGGTAGGCTACCTCGCCAACTTTCTCCAGAATGTCAAATGGTCCAATGTATCGCGGGCTCAACTTCCCTCGCTTCCCAAAGCGAATCACTCCACGATTCGGGGAAATCCTCAGAAACACATGATCCCCAGGCTGAAACTCCAAAGGACGACGTTTAGCATCCGCCCAATGCTTAAAACGGTCCTGAGCAATCCTCAACCTCTCCTGAATGTTCCTGACAACATCCACAGCCTCCACGATCATCTCAGGTCCCAACAGCTCCCGATCTCCAACGTCATCCCAACTCAATGGCGATCGACATTTCCTCCCATACAGCGCGGCAAAAGGCGCCATGCCAATGGACGCCTGGTAGCTGTTGTTGTAAGAGAACTCTACCAAGTGTAGATGGTCCTACCACGAACCCTTGAAATCCAACATGCACGCCCTCAGCATGTCCTCCAAGATCTGAATCGTCCTCTCGGACTGGCCATCTGTCTGCGGATGGTACGCCGTACTGAAACTCAGACGCGTACCCAAACTCTTCTGTAAACTCTGCCAGAATTGAGATGTGAACCTCGTGTCTCTGTCCGACACGATACTCACGGGGACTCCGTGAAGTCATACGATCTCCTGCACGATTCACGTTACATCACTATCTAAACTAGGAAAAGGAAATAAAACGGAGAGCAAAAGAATTTACCTCCATATATCTCCTCGCTAGCGCCTCAGTGGACTGTCCCACTCGGAATGGAATAAAGTGCGCGGATTTGGTCAATCGATCTACGATCACCCAAATCGCGTCATTCTGCTTCGGACTCCGAGGTAGTCCAGTCAAGAAATCCATAGTGATGTGTTGCCATTTCCACTCCGAAATCGGAAGAGGTTGCAGCAACCCTGCCGTACGCTGATGCTCCGCCTTCACTTGCTGGCAAACCAAGCACTTGGCTACACTCCGAGCCACACTCCTCTTCATGCCATGCCACCAAAAGTTCAGACGAATATCCTTGTACATCTTGGTCCCACCAGGATGCACAGAATACGGTGAACTGTGTGCCTCCACCAACAACTCCTCTCTGATATCCCTAGCTGGCACACACAATATGACTCCATACCTCAACGAGCCATCATCATGAATCAAGAAATCTGTCCGCAGCCCAGCACCAACCTGTTCTCGAATCCTCACCAGCTTTGGATCTCCGGCCTGGCCAGCCTTGATCCGATCCACGATCGTCGACTGTACATGCATACACATCAACGAAGAATCTGTTGGATCTGGATCGTAGCCTAGAGGGGGGGTGACTAGGCGAATAAAAAATCTCGTGCAACCCACGAGAAATCCCACGCAGTTATAAGCACGGACAGGGCAATAAAATAGCAATCACAGAATACACACAGATATACCCTGGTTCGGTCGTCCCCACGACCTACTCCAGCCCCAAAAGCAACTACTAGATAGATATGTAATCAAGTACAGCTACACAGTGAGTCAAGATCCCAAATCTACTCTCACCTAGCTCGTACGCACACCACGTGCTCTACACTCTCAATCTAGTCAGATGCTCTCCCTCCGTGACGACTCCCAAGTCGTCAGGTCCCCAAAAGTAACACAAAAGGTAAAGTTTCCCCTACGAGGATCTAACACAACAACTAAACAAAATAATGATAAATAGAGTTTATGAATCTTAGTTTGTGTAGCGGCGATGTCCTCGTCAATCAGCACGGGTCAGATCTCGTCTGACGTAGATGTAGTCTCTGATGTCCGTAAATCGTGCAACTCAAGTTGCGCTTGCGTCTATGGTATTCTCAATTTTGTGTACTTTGAATCCCTTTCTTTCAGACTTTGGTCGTCCCTTTGAAGTGTTGTGCAGACGGCCGCTCAATAGAATTGTTTGTGGGGTCTTCAATTATTTCGGCAGTCAAATAATAATTAAACCCAAAGCCCTTTGCTTTCTCTCTCCCAATTTCTTTGCCTTCGTTTTGGGTACCCTCTGTAAACAAAGAAGCATATCACATAAGTTGATTATTGATCTCACAAAAATCGGCCCCCTACAATTTTTCGGCAGACCTCTCAAGATTTGTGCGACCTGCAAAAAAAATTAGTATTAAACAAAGATGCATCTGACCCTAGAAATAAATGCCAATACAAAAAAGATTGAAGCATGAAGAAAAGAAGTCTTGTTCATGCTCTTCTCAGGATATTTTAACGGAGGAGAGAGGAACCCTTTTTAATTGAAGATGCTGTGTGGCCCTTTTTTGAGTCTTGATTCCACCTGCAACAAAACAATATTAAAGTGCAAAGTGATTTAATAATCACATGGCTTGCACCATCAGATGCGTTGGGTTATGCTTTGGTATCAGATACGTTTGAACACATTAAAAGAAAAGCCTTTCTTCACAGAATTGATTTGCTGATGTGTGGGCTTTGAAAGTTAAGTGTTGGAACAATGAATGCGCCTGTGCTTCTCCCTTCTTATGATTATTTCACAGAATGGCTATGTGTACACCATCTCTTCTGCATTCAACTTGCTATATGATTAGCACTTACTCCAACTATTGAGAAGATTATCGTTTCGCCTTTCCTGAAACGCACGTAGCACACACGTTACATATAACACAACGGTTGTCATCATCAAACTAGAGATCCTAGATCGTTGTTTCCAACAGAATCCTCCCCAGGTAGAACAATCTCCACACCAGACTCGCAAAAATCCTGCTGCAATCTCCACTGCGAAGTCAAAATCATCACCGCTGGAAGCCTACTCAGCGCATCAGGAACCACATTCACCTTACGAGGGTGATACTGCAAATCAATCTCATAATCCGACATGAGCTCCAACCATCGATGCTGCCGCATATTGAGCTCCTTCTGAGTAAAAATATACTTCAAGCTTTTGTGATCGGTGAAGATTTTCACTTTCTCACTCAGCAGGAAGTGCCTCCAAATCTTAAGAGAAAACACAACAGCAGCCAACTCCAAATCATGCGTCGGGTAATTCTTCTCATGAACCTTAAGCTGACGTGAAGCATAAGCCACCACATGTCCATGCTGATGCAAAACACAACCGAGACCCTTGCCAGAAGCATCGCAAAAGATCTCGAATCCTCCACTGCGATCAGGCACAGCAAGAACATGGGCAGTCGTCAGTCTCTCCCTCAGAACACCAAAGGCATCCTCACAATCATCCGACCAAACAAAAGGTACATCCTTCCGCGTCAATCTGGTCATCGGCTCCGCAATACGGGAAAAGTCCTTAATGAAGCGCCGATAATATCCCGCCAAACAAAGGAAACTCTGAATCTCAGATGCTGACAGCGGAACAGGCCACTCCCTGATGGCCCTAATCTTCTCGGGATACACTGAAATACCATATCCAGAAACCACATGCCCGAGAAAGGCAACTCTGTCCAACCAAAACTCGCACTTGGAAAACTTAGCATACAACCGATGCTTCCTCAAAATCTCCAACACTGTCCTCAAGTGCGAGGCATGCTCCTCCTCTGACTTCGAATAGATCAGAATGTCGTCAATAAAGATAACGACAAACTTGTCTAAAAAGTCGTAGAAAATAAGGTTCATCAGATTCATGAAAACTGCGGGTGCGTTAGTTACGTCGAAGGGCATAATCATAAACTCATAGTGTCCATACTTCGTCCTGAATGCTATCTTCGAAACATCTTCCTTCTTCACCTTCAGTTGATGATAACCACTCCTCAGATCCAACTTCGAAAACACCCTCGAACCTCCAAGCTGATCAAAAATATCATCGATGCGAGGCAACGGGTATTTATTCTTGATGGTCACCGCATTCAGCTCCTGATAGTCCACGCACATGCGACGCGAACCATCCTTCTTCCTCACCAGCAGCACCGGTGCTCCCCACGGAGACACACTAGGATTGATATAACCCTTCTGCAAAAGCTCATCCAACTGCTTCCGCAATTCCTCCAACTCAGCGGGTGCCATACGATATGGCGCCTTCGAAATCGGTTGCGCTCCCGGAACAAGATCAATAGAAAATTCTAAAGCTCGATCAGGTGGCAATCCAGACATCTCCTCGGGGAAGACGTCATCGAAATCACGCACCACAGCTGGCCTCTCCAGCTCCATCCGCATAGCCACAATCTCCATCGGCCTGGCCCGAAACCTGACCGGACCGAGCGAACTGCTTCCACGACTGAACTCAAATACTGGATGTCCGGGAATCTCGAACACCACCTTCTTCCTCTGACAGTCGATCATAGCATAGAAGCTCGCAAGCCAATCCATCCCAAGGACCGCATCATAGTTGATGATGTCGTGGACAATGAAATCAGCGTAAAGCTCATGTCCACAAACCACCAACGAGCAAGAATTGCAACCACGATGTACCGAGACCACGCCATTTCCTGTGACGATATTCCAACTCTTGGAAAGAGGGGACGTCGACAAGGAATGCTTCTCCACGAAGCTCCGAGAAATAATGCACATCGATGCACCTGAGTCAAAGAGGACTCGTGCAGGAAATGTGCACACCAAAACCACACCTAACAAACAGTCTAACAATCAAATCCTATTCTAGCAACAAACATGTTCAAGCAAACAACATAATCTAACAATCAAAACTAGCTAAGAAAGTAACAGCTAAATTGAGGATTACCTGCGATAACCTCATCCACAGCCTCGCTCTCCACAGCGATCATCAGAAAAGCCTGCCTCCTTGGCGGAAAAGCCTGCCTCTGTGGAACAAGAGCTGCTCCACGTCCAGCAGGAACAGACGCTCTCTGCTGCAACGGCTGTGCTGCAACAGGTGCCCTCCAAGGCTTCTTCGACCTCGGAAAATCCTTGATGGTATGGGCAGGATCTCCACAGACAATACACTACCCCAGGAACCTTATACAATGATCCCTGAGGTGCCCGGTCTTGCCGCAGAAATGGCAAGTCTTCAGAATAGGCCCTCCTAGCCTCTTGAACTGAACAGGCTGGATAGGCCTGAGTCCAGGTCTAACCGCCGCTCTGACCTGCTCCACAGGCCTCTTCCCAGCACCGGAAACATGTCCTCTCCTCTGGCTCAGGTTCAACTCCTGCCTCCTCGCAGCGATCAGAACCTTCTGGTAAGATTCCAGATCAGAGGAAGACACAAAACTCTGAAGCTCCAAAGCAAGTCCATGCAGGAACCGCTGAGCTTTCTCATCGGCATCTTGCACCATCTTTGGTGCAAACCGACTGAGCCTCGTGAACTCTTGGTGGTACTGATCCACCGACAAGCTCCCCTGCTTCAGATCTATGAAGCGATGCAGCATCACCTGCCTAGCAGCCTTCGGGAAGAACTCTCCATCAAATCTGGTCTTGAAGGTAGCCCAAACTATAGGCACCTCCAACATCTTCTCCTCAGCATCCCACCAGTTTCTAGCATTATCCTTCAGCTGCCTCTTAGCCAAATCAACCCATCATCTTTGCCATCGCCAGGTTATCCTCAATGTTCCTCATCCACTCATCCGCAGCCAAAGGACCTTCAGAACCATCAAAATAAGCAGGACCCAGCTCACGAAACTGCTTCGCTCCCGGCTCGGAGCGAGGGGCATCCTGGATTGCCCGACCCGCTCGAGCAAGTGGAGCATTCTGGATTTGCAAGAGCCCGCCCTGCTGCACCTGCATCATCTGAAGCATCATCCGCATCATCTCTCCATTGGTGGGCTCCCGCTCAGGCTCCTCGTCATGAGGGGGCGCACCACTACCACCACCATGGGTGAATCGCCTTCCTGCCATCTAATGACACAGAAAACGAAACAAATTAGACTCGTAGCTTTTGACTCGGATGTCGAACTTAGTTTATTGGACATTCTAATATTATTATCGTTATTTCGATAATCGCAGTTATAGAAGAGGACCTGCATGGGCCACCAACAAAACATGTCACGCCCCGCTTCCCTAAAATGGAGGCGAGACGCGAGAAGGTCCGCACGAGAGTAGAGCTGTGAAGCCCAAAACCCGATAAGCGTCAATAAAACATAAGCAGGTCCCTGTAACCACAAACGGAACAACAATAATAATACAAGGAGAGACAGAAATAAAATCTCAAATCTCAGAATTTGTCCAACATTAAAATTTAAGTTCAACATCCAGAAAAGCCATCAGGCTAAAAGAAAGAGTCTAAAGGCCTAACACACGGCCAACAAAACAAACACCAACATAGTATGGGTGTTATGCACCGATAACTAAAAGCAGTCTAAAACAAAAGGGAAAGCTCTACGAGGACACTAAGACTGATCTCCAGTGTCCACGAAGTCCTCGATCAACGCGGTTTCTGACTCAGTGTCAGCAAACACCACTTCCTCAGCGACAAACTCAGGCTCGGGATCTAACATGTGTCACCCAAAAGAGAAAATGGGCACATGTCAGCAAGTCGAAAGACTTGTGCAAGGAAACTGAAAGAAAGGTAAACTAACAACCTAGCAGTTAAAGTATGGTGCATGGCATGGCAATTATTGTATGGAAGTAACAAGTGAAGTACAAGTAGCAAGTAACAAGTGGTAGGTGTAACAAGTATTGTCAAGTAACAAGTACAAGGGATCACCCACACACATGTGAGCGCCCTATTGCCCGCAGGCTGTATTCAAGTACAAGGGATCACTCACACACAGGCGAGTGCCCTATTGCCCGCAGGCTGTATTGAGCTCGTTTTCTGGACCACGAGCCAGATTTGTAATTGGCCTAGGGTTGTGCCCGCAAAACGGGTGCCTAGCCGGAACAAGTAGCAAGTATGTAGCGATGCTACGCAATCATGATGAGTGTCCAAGCATGCAATGACATGAGCAGATATTCGCGTACCATTAATTGAATTTAAACATGGAAGGCAAAATACGATGACATGGACAGATATTCGCGTACCGTTAATTTAAATTAAACGTGGCAGTTAAAGATGCATGGATGACATGAACAGTTAATACGCGTACCGTCAAGTGAAATTAAACGTGACATACAAGCATGATGAAGGTGACGGATCTAGCTTCGTTGTCAAACTAGATCAATGGCATCTAGACAGCTATCCTTTCACTGTCTAGTCTCTTTTACGCTAAAGCAAGGTAATGGCCTAAGGACATGGCCCAAATCTAGAGATGCAAGTTTTACTTGACTGATACCGACGAGGACGGCCGACAAGCACGTCACACAAATGTTATCTACAGTGAATGGACCACTGCTATAGAGAAACAACATTAGAAAAGATATCTAGAACCGGTTTCTTAATTGAATCCTATGATGTCTAATAACCATTTTTATTAGGGTTTCACAATATCAATGTGGGTTGTGAAAACATTAAAGGATCGAACACTACCGTATTGAAGCGGAAGATCGACGCCGAGCAACCACGGCAACGGATGAACGATCCGGGAACCACGGCTCAGATCTGAAATGACGGGGAAAATCTGGAGAAAAATGGATTAAAGGGGGTTTTGAAGAGGAGATTGAAGCTTGGCCAATGGAGGTGAGATGGAGCTTGGGATGGTGGAGATAGGCTTGAGATGAAGGAGGAAGGGTTTGGGGAAGATGGAGAAGGATTTGGGGAAGACAATGGCTCAGGAGAAAAGAAAGAAAGTGAAAGTGATCGGGTCTATTTATAGGAAGAATCCGGCGGCTGCCCAGAAATTAGGGTTTCGACACTGATTAGTCGGTCAAAGAGCAACCACTGACCGACTAGTTTGGGAACTAGTCGGTCGGTTGACCAACGCAGACCGACTAAGTGTAAACAGTAAATCCTGACGAAAAATAGGATTTAGATTTATTCGGTCAAAGAACAACTACTGACCGACTAGTTTCTCATCTAGTCGGTCGACGAACGTTCTTAGACCGACTAACAATGAATAGTACTTGGTATCAAAAATGATCATAGAGCTAGTCAGTTAAAGAACGATTGCTGACCGACTAGTTTGCAACCTAGTCGGTCGACAAATGTTCTTAGACCGACTAACGATAAACAGTAACTCCTGAATAATTATCAAGCCCACTATTCAGTCTATAAAGGTTTGCCGACCGACTAAATCGTCATCTAGTCGGTCGGTTCCCCTTCTTGTACCGGCTAACGTGCACAGATAGTTCCGAAATGGAGCGCGAAGCTCCGGGATCGATTCCTAAGACTCCTAGGCTTGATCTAACAATAAGATATGACCGATATGAAGCCCGTCACGAATGACTTACTCCAAGACCAACGATTCTAAGGAAGAAGCTAGAAAATCACGACGAAACGATCGAAAGTGAAAGCTACGGAGACGAAAACCACGCATAAGGAGAAAATCCACCAAAACATATATATAATATAAATAATCCAGATACATGAGAACCAGTCGTTACAGAATATATCCCTGAGACCGAGCCTAGCCATAGGGATCCTACTCCTCCACCCCGATCTAGCACATGTCAGCCTAACGAGAAGGCTTCGATGCCAGTTGGCGGTGTCGATATTTCGTTGTGCCGCGACGACCCGTTGTGTCTCATGGCTTACAACCGTATCGAGCACTGTCTGCTACTGTTGGAGCACTTCGTTCAGTTCTCTGACTTCCCTCACCTTGCTGATCTTCTTTCGTCTAGTGGTCTTATCGATTATCTTCGATATGACCCTAAGGCGAATCCACATCCATACCCTCTCCTTGTCAAGCTATTTTACACGAACCGTGTTTGCGGTCAGTACGATAAGACCCATTCCATTGAGACTACTGTCTTGGGGACACCGATAGTCCTCACGGCAGAAATCTTAGGGGATTTGATAGGTGTCTCCTCGTCTGGCCTTCTTCCTTCTGATATCTCTGTTGACGATATTTCTGAGCTTGATCAGGTGATGCTCACCGAGATTTTCCATGTTATCCCTCCTGCCATGATTGGCGTCCCTTCAAAGTCCTTCAAGCCGAATGCTTGGGTGCTTAACCTTATCTTGAAGTCGTGCCTCCTTCCGAAGTACGGCTCATCTTCCTTGCCTTCCCAGCCATTCCTCAAACTCATTTACGTCATTTTTATGGGGAGTGAGATCAATTGGGCACGGATCATTCTCGACAAGATGGACTCTTTCGAATGTATTCGAAAGTCCACCAAGTCGGCCCACATTCCGTACACGTGCCTATTGACTCTCGTCTTCTGTCACTTCCGTGTCCCTCTTCCTCCTGACGATGAGCGTCCCCTCGGTCCCCCTCTGAATGCGACGGCCGTCAAGAAGTCTCATGTTCAGAGGACGACCCCTTCTACTTCAGCCTTTGCTTCGGCTGCTCCCTCTCCTACTCTTGCTGAGCTCGCACGTTCGTTGAAACGTGTGGAGTCTCGATGTGCTTGCTCTGAGGAGATTCTCGCTCGGATCGCCTCTCACTTGGGCATTGAGATCCCTCAGTCAGTTTCTGACGAGGAGGAGATGGATGATGCTGAGCTCGAGGAGCTTATTGGATCTGCTGCTGCTCGTGCCCCTGAGGGTACTTCTGGTGTTGATGTTTCTTCTACCGGTGATCCCGAGAGCACACCTGCTGCCACCATTCCTCCGGTGGATGCTTCGTCTGTTGCTGCTCCCGAGACCACTCCTGTTCCAGAGATCTACACTCCTGCTGACCCAGTGACCACTCCTTCCGCAGAGCCTGCTGCTGCTGCTGATTCTCCCGCTGCCTCCTGAGCTTCTTTGGAGGACTCTCCTAGTGCACTTTGGATGATAGATCGTGTAGTGAGAGTGTGGGTTAGGATAGTGTGGGTGGTTATGATATTTTGATGTATTTTGATGTATCTCTTATGGAGTTTTGATATTTTTGTATGTTTTGTGATACTCTGATATCTGCTGTGATATAGTGTTGTATTTTGTGCTTCGATCTGAGGATTGTTTATGTATGTTGGCGATGTATACTTTTGATGTACCCATGGTTCACACACACACACACACACACACACACATCGTTGTTGACATTCAATCTCTTGTGCACATTATATTATATTTTTGCCTCTGATGTTTGATTTCATCGCTCGACGATAAAAACTTGGTTAATTAGAAATTATTTCTATGAAAACATAGAATTGTTTTCCATGCACTGAATTAACCAAGACTGTTGATATTGGAGAGTATATTCCATAACTCAATTCGTAAAATTAATTTGAGTTTTGATGATTTTATTTATCGATTTTCGACTTTGGTCTCATTGACACGCTTTGATTTAATTCGTATTTTCCTTTGGTGTCATTTGGATCGTCATCGTATTCTACGACTCCCGTGCTTTTATTTGTAACCATTGTTGTTGTCGTTGTTCTCCTCCCGCTCTTTTTGCTTATGCCAAAGGGGGAGAGAATTAATAATAACAATGTGCTAATGTTAATTCAAAGCAATTTACCATGAATCTAATTTGATATGTTAGATTCAGGGGGAGTTAAGATATAAAAATGGATTTCAAATCCGATATTTCAATAATTGAAATCTTATGTTTTACTTTACTCGCCTGCTTGATGCATATGAATATTAATTATTTTGAAATTAACGTGTCATCAATGCAGGGGGAGTAAGTAAATTTATTTTGAATCGTTATTTTTTATTATTATTTATGTTGGTTCGTCATCACCAAAAAGGGGGAGAATGTTGAGTATTGGACTCCCCGAATTTGGTTTTGGATGATGAACAAATATAAATATATCGTGAACTAACTCTTTGTGAGCGCAGTTATGGAGATCGTCGCCAAATTTATATGAACATCAAAAGCGACGTCTTGAGACTTCTCAATACGCGTGATCGTGTGCTTGAAGCTTCGTTGAAGCTCAAGGACCTTTATTGAAGTCATGAAGATTCGATTGAAGCTTTCGAAGACGGTTCGTCAAGTTTTATTTTTAGTCTTCTAGCTTCATTTCGTAGAATGTTAAGCCTTGAGTAGGTCTTACGTTTTAATCTTCATAACGCTCATATCTTAGAGCTAGGATTTTAGTAGAAGTCCATACGAACTTTCCCGAAGCTTCGCGCTTCGATTCGCGACTTCTTGTGCATGTTAGTTGGTTCAAGAAGAAGAACCAACCGACTAGATGGTGATCTAGTCGGTCGGTAAAGCTTCTTGAACCGACTAGTTTGTGATGGAAATTGAATTCCACCCCCAAGTAATTTTGATGATGAGCACACCAAATGAATGCTTAGTGTACTAACTACACTACACTTTAAAGTATACAGATTTCATGAAGCTCTACTAATACTCCAAGAAGCACGCATCAACGCTCCACGACAAAGACGAACATGGCTAAACTCAAGTGATGAAGCTCAAGCTCAAACAGAACAGTAGCTCAAAGAAAAGCTCACATTCACTTCATCAAGTTGACTAAACTTCCGAAGGCATGTTCAGAGTCTAGTGTGAGTGTGTCGTGTCTTTTAGGGTATTTGTCAAAGCCATATCAAATAGACAACACACACACACACACAAATGATTTCAAAATAATTTTTAACTATCTTCAAAATAGTTTTCAAGAGCTTTTTTAGTCACTTCATAATTCTCGTAGTGAAACTCCACGCACCCTGGAGTTAACTACCCTTTTGACTAGAACAACAGGAAAAACTCCTCTGGGAGTCGACTACCAAAAGTAGGGAGTCGACTACTTCTCAGGGATGAAAATTTCCTAGATTCCTCTGGGAGTCGACTACCTATAGAGGGAGTCGACTACCTGCTGGAAATTTTCAGACGTTTTGAATTTGAATTTTAAAATCTTTTGAGCAATTTACTCCGAAATTTTTGGGACAAAAGTCAAACGAAATTTGAAATTCAAATCTCAGTTTTTCCCTATAAATAGAGCTTAATTCTTTTGTGAAAAACATCATTGAAAATCAAAATTCGTAAAAGCTCTCGTGAATCAAAGCTCTCTCATTTTTCTCTCTAGCCAGTTTAATTTCAGTTTTTGATCTTGCAATATTTTCCCAATTCTTTTTTGGAGATCATATTATTATTTTATTGGCTAAATTGTTTTTCAAAATCCTCTCTATTATTTCTCTTTAATTTTATTTGAAGGATTTTTGAAAAATCTCTAAGATCACAAAGAACTTATCTCGTATCTTTGTGTGATCTAGACTATCATTCTATTAAGCCACTACACAATTGTCTATCTTTTGATTGGCTATAGAATCGGGTGTATTTTCAATCTCTATCATTTATTGTAGAGTATTGAACAAATCTCTTATTGTGTTGATTGTTGGAACACTAGACAAGTCTAGTTGTTGCCAGTTGGAAAGTCCTCGGTTTGTGAGGCAAGGGTAAACCCTAGACAAGTCTAGGTGTTGTGTTCGGAAATCCTGGTCAAGGCTAGGTCGTTGGAAATCCTAACGAGTGATGTTAGGTTCTTGTATTTGCCAAGGCAGATAGTGGAAATCTCGTACCGGATTGGTCGGGGACTGGACGTACCCGGGTTGCGGGGAACCAGGATAAAATCCTTTTGTTTGCGCTTGTTGATCTGCGTTTGATTATCTTTTCATTCATATCTTCTATTTACAGTAAAGATCAATTTTATCTATATTCGCTGAAAATTCATATTTATAATCTTATTTGTCCTAACATATTCTCTGGGAGTCGACTACTGCTCATAAGGAGTCGACTACCTGCTGTGAAATTTCGCTGTGCATTTTTAATTATATTGTTGATTAAGAACCAAGCGTAGATCACTCTACTTGGTTTCTTAGGCAACGTTAGAAGGAATTTATTTGTGTTAATATCGTTGAGCGAAAAAGTTTTAGTATTTGATCAACATTATTCAACCCCTCCTTCTAGTGTTGCTTGCCATCCACAGGATCCAACACTTGGTATCAGAGCAAGGTCAAAACGATGGCATCAACAAACGTCTACAACACCCATACTCCTCCAATCTTTGACGGCAACTTTTATTCCCAATGGAAAAGGAGAATGGAGATCTTCTTGGAAGCACAAGATCTAAGCTACTCAAGATCTCTCGGTGAACGATATGAGATTCCAACCACTCCTCAAAATCAATGGAATCCGGACCAAGAAGAAGCCTACTTCAGAAACATAAAGGTAATGCATTTACTCTATACTGGTTTAACTAATGAAATGTTAGATATTGTAGAAAGGGCTGAAACCGCACACCAAATCCTCAACTTATTGGATGAGAGATTCGGATCAAAGTCAAAAGAAATTCAAACACCCATAGAGACAATCAAATCCAACGATGAAAAGTATGAAAAGAAGATTGTTGAAGATAAATGGACTTTTGACACCATCAACACCAACGAAGAAGAGGAAGAGCAATCCAAAAATCATATGTGCATGATGGCTTGTCAAGACAATCAGGAAAAGGTATGTGAATCTAGTTCTGACGATGAAGATGATTTTGACATTGCTAGTGCATATGAAAATTTGTATAGAGAATTTGAGAGATTGAATAAGAAATACAAAAGTTTAAATAATAAGTACAAAGCTTTGCATAATGACCATGATGACTTATATAAGAAACATGATAGTTTGCTGGATGATTATAATGCTTTGAAAATTGATCGTAGTAATATTTCATTACATGATCATAGTTCCTTAAAGGCAAAATGTGATGCATTATTGGTTGATAATAATTTATTGAAAAATGAACATGCTTTGTATATTTCCTGTCTAAATGGTAAGATAGATTCACTTGAAAATATTATTGCTTCTAGTCGTATAAAGCATGAAGAATTAATTGCAAAATTTGATTGTATCAAGAGTAGTTCTACTTCTTCTTGTTCTTATACTCCTAGAAATGTTGTTAATAAATCTACTCATGCTCAAGCTTCTACATCTAAAGATATGGGTAGAAATGTAAATGTTGTGCATGCCAATGTTAAAAAGTATGCTTTCATGTATGGGAAAAATGTTAGATACAATAACGCATCTCACGCCTCACATGATCTACATGCTACACATAATACACACAATAAATCTCATGTTATATCACATAACACGGCACACAAAAATATTGTACACAATACACATCAAAGATCACATTCTGTACACAAACCTCAAAATATATACAATGCTAGAGATAACATGATATGGGTGCCTAAACACTTAGGCTTGCATGATAAAAATGCTTATATTCATAATTTGACTAACAGTATGCATAGATTCCACAAAGATTCATTTGTTCATAGGAAATCGAATTCACATCGAATTTGGGTTCCAAATAAGTAACTTCATTTTTTTTAAACATTAGGGTATCCACATACTTCATGTATATTATTCTGATACCCAAACGTTTAAAAAGATATGTAAATAAATTTTATTTCTAACATTTCGGACCCAATTAGAAGTGTGTACCAAACGTGTAGAGATTATTTTATTTCAGGACATATGGATAATGGATAGTGGATGCTCTGCACACATGACGTGGAACGCAAAATTACTTAGTAATCTAAAAATGTATGATGGCGGAACCGTGACATTTGGTGACAACAAGAAAGGTAAAATTGTCGGAATTGGCAATATCGGCAGTCACTCAAAATTTCTCATCAAAGATGTAAGCTTGGTGAAAGGATTAAAGCATAATCTTTTAAGCATAAGCTAACTATGCGACAAAGGTATGAAAGTTATATTTACTCTTGACTCATGCTTAGTCTATGACAAAGATATGAAAAATATCCTTGTTAAAGGTAAGCGAGTAGAAAATATCTATGTACTTAGACTAAAAGAGTATGAATCAAATGTATGTTTAGTTGTTTCAACAAATGATCCACTGCTTTGGCATAGACGCTTTGGCCATGCGAACATCAAAAACATGGATAAGATTTCTAGGAAAGAGTTGGTGCAAGGACTTCCTAAGATAAGTTTTAAATTAGATAAAATATGTGACTCATGTCAATTTGGCAAAATGCATAAGAGTTCATTTAAAAATATTGGAGCTCTCAGTTCTAATGGACCACTTGAACTACTCCATATGGACTTGTTTGGCCCAACTAGAACTCCATCATTATGTAACTCTAGATACGTATTTGTCATAATTGATGATTTTACTCGATATACGTGGGTATTATTCTTAACTCATAAGAATGATGCCTTCCGTGAATTCGAAATATTTTTCAAAAGGATTGAACGTTTATATTCCATGAAAATTATTTCCTTAAGAAGTGATCACGGTGGAGAATTTGAAAATGAACATTTTAAGTCATTTTGTGAAGAACAAGGTATTTCTCACACTTTTGCTTTTCCCAGAGCTGCTCCTCAAAATGGGGTAGTTGAAAGGAAAAATAGAACACTCCAAGAGTGTGCACGAACAATGTTGTGTGAAAGCAACCTTCCAAAGAAATTTTGGGCGGAAGCTGTAGCAACCGCGTGCTATATTCAAAATAAAGTTTTAATTAGAAAACCTTTTGAAAAGACCCCGTATGAATCATTGCTCCAACGAATTCCAACAGTATCTTACTTCAGAGTTTTTGGTTGTAAATGCTATATTCTGAATACTAAAGATAACTTAGATAAGTTTGACTCCAAAGCGGATGAAGGCATATTTATCGGTTACTCTTTACGTAGTAAGGCATATAGAATTTACAATAAAAGTTCCGAGACTATTGTTGAAACTCTACATGTAACATTTGATGAATCTTTACCTCATAACATTGCACATGATGATGATGATAGCATGCTCATTACACGCACTCCTAATAATGAATCTCTCAATGATATCCCTAGTTCTTTGCCTAAATCATTTCCTGAAGTCACACATCACCCACACACACAAGTCTTAGGTGACATTGATGCAGGAATTAGAACTAGATCTCAAATAGAACACTTAACACATATTGCATTTGTTTCTAACATTGATCCGAAAAAGGTAGAAGAAGCTTTTGCAGATGAAGCATGGATCGAGGCTATGCAAGAAGAACTTCTACAATTTGAACGCAATCAAGTATGGGAGTTAGTGCCTAGACCGGAAGATCGTCCCGTTATCGGTACTAAATGGGTATACCGCAACAAACTAGATGAAGATGGAAATGTGATAAGGAATAAGGCAAGGTTAGTAGCACAGGGTTACTCTCAAGAGGAAGATATAGACTTCGATGAAACCTTTGCTCATGTTGCTAGACTAGAATCCATTAGGATGTTACTCGCATTTGCATCATATAAGAATTTTAAACTTTATCAAATGGATGTAAAAAGCGCTTTCCTAAACGGATTCATAAAGGAGGAAGTCTACGTTGAACAACCTCCAGGATTTGAACATGATAAGAAAACAGGATTTGTTTACAAGTTAAACAAAGCATTATATGGGCTAAAACAAGCTCCAAGAGCTTGGTATGAAAGACTAAGAAAAATTTTAAGTGACTCAAGTTATACTGTTGGAAAAATAGATACAACCTTATTTGTTAAGAAAGATCATAATGATATCATTCTTATCCAAATCTATGTAGATGACATCATTTTTGGATCTACTAATGATGATCTTTGCCAAGAGTTTGCCAAGTTAATGCAGGAAGAATTTGAAATGAGCCACATGGGGGAGCTAGCATACTTTCTCGGATTACAAATCAAACAAGGAAAAGAAGGAACCTTCATTCATCAAACAAAGTACGCAAGAGACTTGATCAAAAGGTTCGGGATGGAAACTGCATCGGGAAAGAACATACCAATGGCAACGTCCACTTCCTTAGACAAAGATGAAGCAGGTAAGAAGGTTGATCAGAAAACATATAGAGGTATGGTTGGTTCTTTACTCTACTTAACCGCCAGCAGACCTGACATTATGTTTAGTGTTTGTGCATGTGCTAGATTTCAATGTGATCCTAGAGAATCACACCTTAAAACAGTAAAATACATATTTAGATATCTTAAAACCACATCACTTTGGACTCTTCTATCCTAAAGGAAGCACATTCGATTTAACTTCATTTAGTGACGCAGACTATGGTGGTTGTAAAGCCACAAGAAAAAGCACAAGTGGAACATGTCATTTCCTTGGACATTCCCTTGTTTCGTGGTTTAGCAAAAAGCAAAGTTCCGTCTCACTATCTACCACTGAGGCAGAGTATATAGCTGCCGGACTTGCCTGTGCTCAAATACTTTGGATGAAACAAGTCCTCGTCGATTATGGTGTTAATACATCTACATGTGTAATTTATTGTGACAATAAAAGCACCATAAATCTCACTAAAAACTCTGTTCTTCATCCTAGAACAAAACATATTGATATAAGACACAGATTTATTGATGATCATTGTGCCAAAAAGGATGTTGAACTTAAATTTTTCTCCTCTGAGTTTCAAGTTGCTGATATTCTAACAAAACCTTTACAAAGGGATACATTCTCTAGACTTCGTCGAGAATTGGGTATTGTTGGAGAAAAAGAATTGAATACTGCTCAGCTATAATATCTTTTTGTTAATGACAAGGGGGAGAAAAATATATGAAATGCAAAAATATGAATTGTACTTCTAATAGCTTCGATGCAGGGGGAGAACCGCATCAAAGCAGGGGGAGTAAGTATACTTGAAAATATTATTCATATTCATGTCTTACTTCAAATTTTTCATTTGGGTGTCATCATCAAAAAGGGGGAGAGTGATGGAAATTGAATTCCACCCCCAAGTAATTTTGATGATGAGCACACCAAATGAATGCTTAGTGTACTAACTACACTACACTTTAAAGTATACAGATTTCGTGAAGCTCTACTAATACTCCAAGAAGCACGCATCAACGCTCCACGACAAAGACGAACATGGCTAAACTCAAGTGATGAAACTCAAGCTCAAACAGAACAATAGCTCAAAGAAAAGCTCACCTTCACTTCATCAAGTTGACTAAACTTCCGAAGACATGTTCAGAGTCTAGTGTGAGTGTGTCGTGTCTTTTAGGGTATTTGTCAAAGCCATATCAAATAGACAACACACACACACAAATGATTTCAAAATAATTTTTAACTATCTTCAAAATAGTTTTCAAGAGCTTTTTTAGTCACTTCATAATTCTCGTAGTGAAACTCCACGCACCCTGGAGTTAACTACCCTTTTGACTAGAACAACAGGAAAAACTCCTCTGGGAGTCGACTACCAAAAGTAGAGAGTCGACTACTTCTCAGGGATGAAAATTTCCTAGATTCCTCTGGGAGTCGACTACCTATAGAGGGAGTCGACTACCTGCTGGAAATTTTCAGACGTTTTGAATTTGAATTTTAAAATCTTTTGAGCAATTTACTCCGAAATTTTTGGGACAAAAGTCAAACGAAATTTGAAATTCAAATCTCAGTTTTTCCCTATAAATAGAGCTTAATTCTTTTGTGAAAAACATCATTGAAAATCAAAATTCGTAAAAGCTCTCGTGAATCAAAGCTCTCTCATTTTTCTCTCTAGCCAGTTTAATTTCAGTTTTTGATCTTGCAATATTTTCCCAATTCTTTTTTGGAGATCATATTATTATTTTATTGGCTAAATTGTTTTTCAAAATCCTCTCTATTATTTCTCTTTAATTTTATTTGAAGGATTTTTGAAAAATCTCTAAGATCACAAAGAACTTATCTCGTATCTTTGTGTGATCTAGACTATCATTCTATTAAGCCACTACACAATTGTCTATCTTTTGATTGGCTATAGAATCGGGTGTATTTTCAATCTCTATCATTTATTGTAGAGTATTGAACAAATCTCTTATTGTGTTGATTGTTGGAACACTAGACAAGTCTAGTTGTTGCCAGTTGGAAAGTCCTCGGTTTGTGAGGCAAGGGTAAACCCTAGACAAGTCTAGGTGTTGTGTTCGGAAATCCTGGTCAAGGCTAGGTCGTTGGAAATCCTAACGAGTGATGTTAGGTTCTTGTATTTGCCAAGGCAGATAGTGGAAATCTCGTACCGGATTGGTCGGGGACTGGACGTACCCGGGTTGCGGGGAACCAGGATAAAATCCTTTTGTTTGCGCTTGTTGATCTGCGTTTGATTATCTTTTCATTCATATCTTCTATTTACAGCAAAGATCAATTTTATCTATATTCGCTGAAAATTCATATTTATAATCTTATTTGTCCTAACATATTCTCTGGGAGTCGACTACTGCTCATAAGGAGTCGACTACCTGCTGTGAAATTTCGCTGTGCATTTTTAATTATATTGTTGATTAAGAACCAAGCGTAGATCACTCTACTTGGTTTCTTAGGCAACGTTAGAAGGAATTTATTTGTGTTAATATCGTTGAGCGAAAAAGTTTTAGTATTTGATCAACATTATTCAACCCCTCCTTCTAGTGTTGCTTGCCATCCACAGGATCCAACAGTTTGCCTCCTTCAATTTCAGCTCACTTACTATTTACAGTTAGTCGGTCAAAGAAGGTTCACCGACCGACTAGTTGTGAAACTAGTCGGTTAGGAATCCTTCTTAGACCGACTAGTTGAGCTTCTACTGTACAGCCTAAGTTACAGTTTATCGTTAGTCGGTTTATGTACATTTGTCGACCGACTAGTTGATGAACTAGTCGGTTAGACTTTGTTCTTGGACCGACTAATTCAACTTGTTTTCAGACTATCTTATTTCTTCTATTAGTCGGTCTATGAACACTCACTGACCGACTAGTTGAGAAACTAGTCGGTTGGCAAGTCTTCTTGGACCGACTAGTTCTTTAAGTCTGAACTTCTCTATTTGATTGTTCACCTCTTAGTCAGTTCATGTTGATTGACCGACCGACTAGTTGATGAACTAGTCGGTCAGTGGTCCTTCTTTGACCGACTAGTCTGCTTCAGAATAGAGCCGTTGGAGCATTAAATGCCACGATTTTTGCTCTCTCTTTCCGCTATCCTATATATACTTGGAGTGCTGCATTCATAGCATTCAAGGCTGATATTAATTGATATTAGAGATCAAAGAGAAAGCATTTAATCTCATTCAAAGCTCATTCATTTCATTCTTGAATCTCTCCCTCACTCTTATTTCAAAAGAGAGATTCATTGATTGTGAGCCTTCCAAGCCAAGAGCTTGATTCTAGGTCACCAACAACTCACCTAGGACTCCATTGCTGGTCAATATCTTGGAGCTAGGGTTTGGTGCCTTCATCTTTCCCAAAATCATCTTTGCCCTAATTCGTAAGTATTACTCAAGGCATAGGTATTTTGTCGTAAGCAATTTCGTATTTCATTTACTTCATTATTGTAAGTGTTTTACTCTCGGTTGTGAGAGTTTGTTTGTGATCCCGGTTTGTGGGAGTCACATTTCGATTTGTGTATGATTTGATCTTGTAGAGGTTTCTACAAGTATTTCATAGTGCAAATTTGAGTTAGAAGTTTCTAACTCAAGTATCCGGAGGGGATCCAGGTGTTTGGGACGTAGGATCCCGGGAACAAGTCGGGGAGACTTGGGTGGATCCGAACCCGTTAAATTGTGTGTTTGCGATTGTTTTCCTTGTTGTCATTATTTACATTTTCGCATTTCCGCATAGTTGGTTGAGTTTGCAAGATAATTAGGAATTATCTTCTTAATTATTTTAAAGTACTATTCACCCCCCTAGTACTTGTGCAGTAGCTACGTAGGGCAGTACAACGTCTAACACATTGTTCAAATGCCTGGGATCAAGCCTTCAGACGGCTTACTATGACGCAATTGGTTGATAAAATGTTCTTTTCCACAAGACGACTAGAGTTCAACTCCCAGACGGCTGATTGCTCATCCAGACGACTGGGAGGACTACTCTAGATGTCTGGTCAGCTAGTGTTTCTAAACTCTAACTCATGTATGCATGCCAGACATCTGATGGTCATACACCAGACGTCTGATCCTAGGCTAAAAGCTCAAATTTGAGCTGAATGAATTCCTAGCTATATGGGATCAACTAAAGAGTGTTCTAAAGTGTTATGCATGACATGTAAGTACTTATAGCGCATATATTTAGGGCTTAACATTCTAAATTCATAAGAATTAAAGAAATGGAAAAAATTTACATATTAATTCCCTTCACTTTCTATTAGAATCCTTGAGTCCATCTCTAGGATTTCCGTACGTCATCGCTTCACTTCACCGTTGATTTTAATATATTTTTAATCTACATTTGACGATTCTTTAATTAACTAGAAAAGAAGGAGTTAGTCACAATTAATTATGTTTGCTCATCATCCAAATCAAACTAAGGGATCCAATACTCAACATTCTCTCACTTTTTGACGAAGACAAACAAATATAAACAAATATAATACTTGTGCTAAAAATAAATACTTACTCCACTTGTATTGATGCCAATCAAGTTAGTCCAAACAATCAAATAAATGTAATGCATCAATGTGTATTTAAAGTGAGTGTATCACATGGCATTGTGTGTTATATGCATGAACGCTCAAAAATAAGTGAATACACATGAAAATGATATGATGGTGATACACATGGAGGAAATTATATATATATATTGAGAATGAAATCTAATTTGCTATGAAATATCTCAATTATACATGTGGGATATAATCCAAATTTATATATCATACCCCCCCGAATCATACAATGGTCAAAAATTAAATTTTGAATGTTATGATTCATGGAAATGTTTTAAATTCATAATAGCACATGAATTATAATTTGTGTATTTCTCTCCCCTGTTGTCATAATCTAAAAAATGCGGGAGGAAGAGAAACAACAACAACTAGTGCTAATAGAGGAATAAAATGTAGGAGTGCTTGAATAGGATAAACAATTGAGGTGATAGTAAAGATGATTTTAAAACAAAACATGAACGCGTATCACACCCAATTGAAGTGAAAATCAACTACATGGAGACAATACCAACAATGAATATTGGAAATGAATACAAATGCATTTATGAACAATTAGACACATACCCAAAAGAGAAAATCTCCATATATATAAGCTGAGTTGATGGTACTAATATGGACATACAAACCAAGATCGCTCAACAAAAGTAATAAGTCTCAACATCTCAAAAAAATCATAGCATGAGAGACATACTACATCAAAACAAAAAACAAAAAGTACACAAAATGACATCCTCACCAATTCTCTAAATATAAAAACTAAGCCTAAGAGTCTCCACAAAAACATCCTATCAAGTCAAGGACCAGGTGGAGGAGGAATGGATGCAGAAACATCAGCAGGAGCAGTACTGGATCCTGGTGCATTAACTGGAGGAGCATGTGATGCATTAGTCTAAAGAGGATGGGCAGGAGAAACATCAGGTGGTGTCTTCTCGAGATGCTGTACTAGACAAGTTAGCAGCTCCATCTATTGAAGCCGTGTCTATCGCATATGAGACAACTCCGTCTTGAGGCTCTCCTGATAAGTGATCACTGTAGCCAAGATGTCTCCCAAACTGGTGATCTGAGCCCTCAATGTATCTAGGGAATCCTCAGAAATACGAGGTCAATCAAAGGATGAAGGGATAGTAAAATAGTAGGGTCAACAATAGGTGGAACTGAAGCTGATGGACCCGCTGAGGAAGAAACAACAATGTCCTTCCTAGCTACTACCATAAGTGTTGCAATAGACTTTGTCATACTCAGCTTCCTAGGATACCCGGGATTTTTGAAACTATCCCAAGTATTCCTGAAGAGGCAAGGGTGATAACGAAAGAAGAAGGAAGAGAGAGTACAAATAGATATGCAGCAGGCCACTGTGCACATGCTGGGATAGTATATGTGTGCTCCACAACAGCCACATAGACAACACAGATGGGCACAAAAACAATGAACAACAACGGTCATCATATTTTTACATTTCACTTATGCATATACAACCACAAAATCTCCAATATCCGGCCCAAACCACAAGATAGAACACCAAAGGTAGACCCCACTGCACAACTCACTCCCTACTACTACCCAAGCTCAAGGGTATAACTCTGATACAATCCTACCCTCCATGCTTCCCAAGCCTTTATCTCAAAGTCACCAACCACCTAAGAATTGTTGGGATCGATAAGACACCCTAGAGGGGGATGAATAGGGTGAATACGGAATTAAAAATATTTAGACTAACAAGCACATGCCGTTATATGATTTGCAGAAATAATCACAGGCAGTCAAAAAATATGCAGAAAATAACAAACAACCAATCACACCAAGATGTACCCTGGTTCGATCAAACCTCGACCTACTCCAGCAACCCCCAATATCTACTCTTTGATTAATCAGTTTCTCCACGCCTACAAGACACTATGAAATCACAACTCCCTTTGCTCCACGTCCAATAGCTCTCTAAACTCGCAACTCCCTTTGCTAAACTGAACTAACCAAACAAGCTTGACCCTGTCTCGATCATACCCCATGCATCGAGAATCCTCCAAACTACAACAAGTAGCTTGCACAAAAAAGTTTGTAAAAATTAGATTTACAAAGATCAAAGCAACTCTCAAAAGATAAACATGAGTTTAGAAAGCTCAGTTTGAGATGTCGTGATGTCCTTGTCCTTCTGCGCATGCACATCTTCCCAATGGCTCTGGTCGTTCGTCGTTTGGATGCTTATGCAGAAAGTTGTCTCTGTTCCAAGTTTGATCGTCGTATCGTCTCCTTCTTTAGATATGAAGAGCCCCCTGGATTTTTGCTTCAGATCTTAATGTTCTCTATCTCAGGTTGTTGGGCAAGTCGTCAGGAATGCGTAGGAGAAGACGGCTTGTCGTTTCGACGTCTCTAGCTCTTGGAATTGGCAAAATACCCTAGGTATATACATTGACTTATATAGGGTAGAGTACTATAGGGTTTGGAACTATAAAACGGATCAAAACCCGCTTAAAATGCATCCAGACCCTAGATCCAATTCGACAGCAACCTGGTCGTCTGATTAGCCTTCAAAATGAGGGATTGGCTGAGATGATGACACGTGTCCAAGAGATTTGCTCAAATCCAAAAACCATGCATATTTTAGCCGTATTTGAGTGTATTTTGGCATCTAAAAAATTCGTAAATTCCTGAAAAAATCACCAAAATTCCCAGAGCCCATTCTTCACGGTCATAACATGCTTAAAATGCATCCATACCCTAGATCCAAGTCGACAGCAATCCTGGTCGTCTGATCAACCTTCAAAATGCGGGATTGGCTAGGGTGATGGCACGTGAGATTTGCTCAAATCCAAAAAACCATGTGTATGTCAATCGTATTTGAGCGTATTTTGGCCTTTAAAAAATTCGTAAATTCCTGAAAAAATCACCAAAATTCCCAGAGCCCATTCTTCACGGTCAAACCCCGCTTAAAACGCATCCAGACCCTAAATCCAAGTCGCCAGCAATCATGGCCGTGGGATCAGCCTTCAAAATGCGGGATTGGCTGAGGTGATGACACATGAGATTTGCTCAAATCCAAAAACCATGCGTATTTCAACCGTATTTGAGTGTATTTTGGCGTCTAAAAATTCTTTAATTCCTAAAAATCACCAAAATTTCCAGAGCCCATTCTTCACCTTGTGGAATTTTCTCAGCCCTTTTCTTATACTGTAGCTCAAAGTCCCTTTATAAGAACTCTATTCTTCACGTATTTCGCCCGTATATGTAACATTTCATGTGCCAAAAATATTTCTAAATTCACCATAAAATTCCTAAGAGTTCTTTGACATACTCTTCACTGTCTTGAAGAGTTTCACTTCATTTCATCGTTGTTTGCTTTGACATCCCCTTGCAAGTTCATTTTTCCTTCGTATTCAAGGGTATTGCTCCGTATTTCTTCGCATAATCAACTACATCATGAGTATTGTCTCCACCATCATATTCCATAGTGTTCATAGCCCTGTAATGACCTAAAATATACTTAACAAACACATTAAAACAGTTCACACAGATTTGTTATCATCAAACAAGAAATCATCGACAACGATGTTCCCAACAAGAATCTATCTTCAGCTACATATGGGAAGGAGGGGAGGGCACGTCAAAGCGTGTTCAGTAGGGATGCCTAACTCATATGGCATAATATTCAACAATCATGCAAATTTCGCATTATGAAATAAACAACAGTGGTACACAAAAGCTACAATGGTGGTATAATGGAAAGGAGGTGTACATAAGGAAATACAACACATCCATAGTCAGAAGAGAGTATCTCGGCAATTACAACTATAACAAGTAACAGAAAAACCCACAAGTGTGTAAAGTTAAGTGTCTTCATTTATTCATAGTTATTTGTAAACCTGGGTAAATGTAGGACATAAGGGACTGGACCTCACCCCAAGGTGGATGGAAGAAGACTACCCCACCAGTAGTACCCGAGCACTGATTAACTTTAACAGGGCCTCTCGAACTCCCCCGGCCTGGCAGGAGTGAGAATATCCTCCACACCACCACAAGTACCATGTAACAGATCACTCGTTGTAAAGGCGAGCGAGAATAATAACCACAAATACCACCGGCCACTCCACTCCCTGCAGGTGAATGGGTGCCAACAATCCCTACCTCCTAGTCGAGCCCTTATGGATACCCTGACTCAGGTTTTCCCCCAAAACCCCATTGTGGAAGTTCACCTTCTTTAGAGAGGACTGAGACATTCCACGAGATTACTAGTTATAGTTTTCATGTTAAACATTATGATATACAAACAGCAAATTATGACATAATGCAAGGTACAAAAGTAACATAATGCAAGTATGCATAAGAATAAGAGTGCATAAGTGACATAAGGAAATGACAACATAAACGCATGCATGAAGTGTGTTGGATTCATATTTGGCATGGACATGCATTTTCATATTCATCTTACTTTCACATTGTTTTGTCTTTTTACCACAAAAGGGGCCATGCCTCTATGTGCCTTGACCATCACCATTTTCCACAACCAACCATCTCACAATGTGCCATGCCAATTATGTACACCACATTCAACATTTCCTTGCTTATATTATTCCATAACATGGCTCCACATTTACATAGAATGAAGCAACTTCATGGCACAAACGTTTACATGTCAAAGACCAGCTAATATCACAAATTGCATTTAAAATGAGACATCAATGTCTAAATGAAAATTGTAGGTAATTTAGTCATGCTTCCATGGCAACAAGAATCAGAATTTTTGGATGTCTATGTTAATAGTTAGGGCTTATAGACTAAAGGGTGCAGAATCTGTCCTGACACTGGAATTTTGAGCCGTAAAGATAAGTGAATTACAATTATTGACAAGCATAATGCTGTTAAGGTATCAACATGAAAAGTGTATATAATTCAGTTAGGATTACAGATTGTCTTAAATCATAATATTTGGATATCTAGAATGAAAGTTATACTCAGTTTCCCAACATAGTGCTGAATCTGCCAGAATTGGTACGACGACAGAAATCATCAATTGCAGTCTAATTACAGGCCGAATTTGAGTGTGGCCTCTAAATTAAAGTTGTAGAAAACATAACAAGAATTTCAAGTTGTATTAATTTGTAATTTTTGAAAATCTAGAACATAAATTATACCAATTCCAAAAACAGTAACAGAGATGTACTAACAAGAAGCAACAACAACAACAAAGGTGGCATTTTAAGCTTAATTCGATGATAAAGGTGGCATCTGTAGTTGTTATTATAATCAAGGTGGCATATTTAGCATCTAATTAGGATAACTTAATTTAAAAATCACAACTTTCACATAACATCATGAAGATCTCAAAAAATACAAGGTTCTTATGAATTGGAATAAGATGCCATAGAGTTAGGTTCCCTACCTCAAAGCTAGTATCTTGTCTCCATAAAGCCAAACAAGATTCCTCTTTGGCCATGAAATCCCATCTTCAAGAATCATCCCCGCAAAAGACTCCAAATTGTTCCTAAAATACTCAAGCTAGGGAAAAAACAAGTGTTTCTTCTTCCTCTTCTTCGCTTTTCCTCCTCATCTGTCTTCTTCTTCATTTTCTTCCTTTTCCTTTCACTTTTTTTCGGCTAGATGAATTTCGTGATGAATTTCGGCCAAGAGAGAGGGGCAAAGAGGGACAAGGTAAAATGCAAAAGAAAGAAAAGAAGAGGGAAGGATAAGAAAAAGGGAGAGTCTTCATGCAAATTCTTGAAGCTTCTTCCCTTCGCATCCAAATACCCATGAGCTTACTAAAATACCCTTACCTAAGATGAAAAATTTCTCATGTACCAAACATCTCTAAATTTACCCTTCAACTTTGGGTTTTAACTGCAATTCATGCCATATAATGAAAGGTAATATAAATACCCTTCTCCTTGAGGTATTATTTACAATGGTACCATCCCTTAATCTCCTACATAAAAGCCCTCCAACATAGGGTGAAAGTTACAAGCTATGTCATTCCAATGCATAAAACCCATAATAAGACAAATGGTATACTAAATACTATATACAAAGGGTATTTCACACATAGGGATATTAAAGACTTGACAAGCTTGGTGGAATTGATAAGGGCTCCAGGAGGACTCATCTCGGTCTCGTTGTCAAGGGGACATGGAAGTGAGTGAAGATGCGAATAAGGAGAGAGGGATAGGGTATGTGTGAAGTGTCCATCATCCTATCCAGAATCAGATGTGCCCAGTTTATCTTTATTCCTCCGAAGAGAGCATTGAGACAACAAAAGTACTCCGGAGAGAGATAGTCAACTGACCCATACCTGGGTAGGATATCAGACTTCATGATGAGGTGGAAATCCTAGCCAAATGGGTAAGATCCTTGATACGAATATTGGAAGTAATATTAGTGGGAACCTTATTGAAGACCATGGACATGATAGATCTATCGTCCATATCGACATCGGTAATGAGTAGGCCGGAAGAGGGGATGTGTTGGATAAATTCTAATGTCACAGCATCGAGAACGGTGGAAATCCCCTGGACAATGGTGTCTAAGTGATGCAAGTCGTCCCTAACTCGGTTGGCGTAGAATAAATGAACTAGGTTTGGGTAAGAGGGTGTGGACCTAGTGTCACGCCAAGTGTCAAGTAGTCCCGTCACGCCAAGTCTCAATTAGTTCCAGCTTCTCAAAAAAATTTGAAAGTCCGGGTAATTCAGAATATTTAATAAAACTCTCCGGGATAATACGAGTGGATAAAAGAGATGTATAATGAGATTGACATTCGGGGTTACGACAAGAAAATGATATAATCGTTACCGACGGAGGGGAAGGAGGTGCAGATGATTTGGGTTGTTGTGTTGAAGATTCAGGTTGTGTGGTGGTGTCCAGTTGTGTAGGAGGCGGTTGGGTTTGTGCAGCTTGAATGACATGAGCGGGGATGCCAGTGGGTCAAAAGCATTTCTTCCTTGGGTTAGGGTTAGGAGGGGGGTTTGGAGACTACAAGTTTCTTAAGAGGGGCCTTGGGAATATAATCGCAAGAATCGAAACCCTAACCGAAATTAACGAACCTTAATCGAAGATTATAGCAACCCTAATCGAAAAAGATAAAACCCTAAACAAAATCTAGGAATTGATCGGATAATCAACGGTAAATATATATCTAGATCGACGGAAATGAACGGAGAACGGTTGGAGATAGACTGACGGTGGTTGCACGGCCAAGATCTATCGGAATCAATGTTGGGTAGGTCCGTTGTAGGGGGCTAGATGCAAGATAGACACACACAGAGAGAAAGGGAGGGAGAGAGAGGGGGGGGAGAGAGAGAGAGAGAGATAAATATTAAACCTTAAGTCGCGAGATTAAAGAATAAGAACATTCGATCGAAATGATCTCAATCGTCAGATCGAATTGAGGTCTGAAATTAAACCCCGTCTGACATCTAGAGTAGGACGACCAGACGACTAACGCATAGCATTTAAACTAAAAATATCAAAGCAATCAGACGATTGGATGACATGTCCAGGCGTCTGGAATACCATTCAGATATCTATTCCGTGTATGATAAATAGATGAGCCAGAAAGAAAACATGGCCAGAGAATCTTAAGTCTATCAGACATCTGATGAAGAACAATCAGACGGCTGATCAATTGTTTAGTTGTCTGATCATCCTACATCAGACATCTGACAAAAGAAGGGTAAGGAGAGAGAACGCTCAGGAAATAATTCATAAAAATTCCTCATTGTACAGTCGTCTAGAGTTCACCTGTTTGACGTCTAATGCACTGTTCAGACGTATGTCCAGAGAACTACAGGCGGCTGACATATGACAAAGTCTAAACAATAAAAATTCAGACTCGTCAGACATCTGGCACGTCTCTATCAGACATCTGTCCTGGTTCTAGGGCAAAGAATGAACCTTGGATGAAATATGGAGAACCTCTCAAGCTAAAATAAATCTAATCTCTCAAATTAACACATAATCAACTTAAAACATATCTAATCATTCAAAATATATATAAACCAAAATCATATCGAAATGCTCCAAAATATCATAAGAGTCACATATATCTTTCAAAATACTCAAAATATGACAAATGAGATATACGATTCCAATCAAATCAAATGAACATGAAATATGGTAATGAAATATGGTATAACATATGAAATATGTATGAAACATGATATGACTTATAAAAATGATCTTCTAGAGTTTCGATTCACCCATAATTCCTAATTCTCTTCTAAGCCTCAAAAATGAATTTTCCTTGAGAGGTTTAGTGAATATATCGGCGATTTGTTTTAGGGTGTCAACATACTCTAGCTTTACATCCTTCTAGAGGATATGATCATTTATAAAATGATGCCTAATGTCTATGTATTTTGTACGGGAGTGTTGTACCGGGTTCTTGGATAGACATATAGCTCTTTGGTTATCGACCATGATAGCACATATATCACAATCGATACCATAGTCCTTAAGTGTTTGTCTCATCCAAAGGACTTGTGCACAAGCTAGACCCATGGTAATATACTCCGCTTTGGTTGTAGATAAGGATACATAGATTTGTTTCTTGGAAAACCAAGACACAATAGAATTTCCTAAGAAATGACAAGTGCCACTAGTACTTTTCCTATCGGATTTGCATCCAGTAATATTAGCATCATTATATAAGATTAACTCATATGTGCATAACTTAGGATAAAATAATCTGTAGTCAAGTGTGTGTTAAGATAACGAAAAATTCATTTGACCACAATCAAGTGTGATTTTTTTAGTTGTGACTGATAACGTGCACATAAATATACAATAAACATAATATAGGGTCTACTAGCGATAACATAAGTAAGCTACCTATCATACCTTGATATTGCCAAATGTCGACGCACTTACCATGCTCATCTTTGTCAAGATGCATCGTTATGCTCATTGTAATACGCTAGGAGGATGATGTCCCCATCCCGAAGCGCTTGATCAACTCCACCGTGTACTTAGTTTGGTGGATGAATATCCCTTGCTTCAATTGACAAATTTGAAGACCTAGAAAATAAGTGAGCTCACCCATATGGCTCATCTAAAATTCATCCTACATAGACGTAGCAAAATCTTGACATAATTGAGTATTAGTAGAACCAAAAATAATATCATCTACATATACGTGAATAATTAAGATGTCATTGGCAAAATACTTCGTAAATAAAGTATAATCAACCTCCCCCAGTTTAAATTTCAAATCCAAAAAAATTCTTTAGGCGATCATAAAAAGCTTTTGGAGTTTGTCTCACGCCATAAAGTGCCTTCTTTCGTTTAAAAACATAATTTGGAAATTGTTCATGAATAAAACATGGTGGTTGAGAAACATAAACTTCTTCATTTACAATTCCATTTAAAAAAACACTTTTGACATCTATTTGAAATAATTTGGAATTCCTTTATGATGCAAATGATAATAATAACCTAATGACTCTAATCTAGCTACAGGGGTGAAAGATTACTCGAAATCAATACATTCCTCTTGCTGGTAGTCTTGCGCTACTAACCTTACTTTGTTCCTTGTCACAACCTCGTTCTCATCTGTTTTTTCTTGAAGATCCACTTTGTGCCTATGATTTGGTGGCCTTCCGAAGGAGGGACAAGTTCCCACACTTCGTTACTTTCAAATTGGACGAGTTCCTATTCCATCGCCTGATCCACGAACTATCTTCACACGCTTCATCAAAGTTCTTTGGCTCAATGATTGAGATAAACATGCAATGTGTGAAGTGCTCCACCCGTGACCTTATACGGACACCATCACCAATGTTACCTATCACTTGGGCATGTGGATGATGCGAGACCGTGACAAAAGTCTTGGGTACACCTGGATCACTAGGAACAAACTCAATATTCTCATTAGTAGGGTTAGTCTCAATAGAATCATCTAACTCAACATTATGCATGGAATCACATAAAAATTCTATACTATCATCATGATGAGAAATGGAAATATTAAAATCCTTATAAAACGAAACATGTAGATATTCCTCAACCATTAAAGTTCTTTTGTTGTATATTTGGTAGGCCTTGCTACGATCGAAATATCTAACAAAAATCCCTACATCGGATCGAGAATCAAACTTATCTAAATTGTCGTGTGTGTTTTAAAAAAGCATTTAGCACCAAAAACATGAAAATAATGAACTATTGGCAATTTATCATAAAATAATTGATGTGTCCATAATTTCTATACTTTTATCGCATCATTTCATATCATTTTGATCGCTCAAAACTCGTTTTTTGCTCTATCGATTGTTTATTGAATTATATGATTTTCAGAGCTTTTATTTCATTTTCAGGAGTTTCGAGGCGATTTATGTTGAGTATTGGACTTCTTCCTATTTGGTGTTAATGATAAGCAAATATAAATACTTGTGACTAATCCCCTATTTGCAGTTAATCCATTGCCTAAGCATATTATGAAGATCAATTAGCAATGGATGTCACTTAAAGATCAATGAAAGCAAGAAAAGTGGATTGGATGATCAAAGATGGTGATTGAAGCTCCTTGAAGACTTCAAGCTCATACTTTAGATAGAAGAGAGACTTCTACAAAATGTAATCTTTTTAGTCTCTTCTAGTATGTAGCTTAGAAGTAGAAATATGTTGGAGCACACACACATCTTCATTTATGTCCTAGGAAATCATTAGATCGCTTTTCCTTAGACTCCGATTCAGTTTTACCAAGCATGTGCATGTTGTGATTTCAACAAGAGACTTCTGAATGATTTACAGTCGCCTGTCTAAAAACTGTCGATTGTGATTTGTTCTACAGTCGCCTATTATGCACATACTTAATCAATTGATTTTTGGGCTTTCTAAACTTTAAATCCTTCAGGCGACTGCTGTACATTTTACAGGCGCTTGTCCAAGATACAGTCACATGTCTATCTTCATCCTAAAGATCACTTTCATTTCCATCTGGCCAGTCGACTGATGTTGTATTGACAGTCGCATGTCCAAGGCATAGTCAATTGTCAATGCTTCAACAGTCGTATGTCCATGATTCCTCTGCAGAATCTGCTCTCTGGAATATTTCAAGTTTTAGTGCCAGTCGACTGATGTTGTATTTAAGTCGCATATCCAAGGCACAGTCGACTGTCAATGCTTTAATAGTCGTCTGTATAAAAACTTCTCTGCAGACTCTGCTCTCTGGAAAGTTTCGGGTTTTGTGACAGTCGACTGATGTTGGTTTCACATTCGCCTGCCCATGGCACAAGCGCCTATGTGTTCCACATCAGTCGCCTGTCCTGTCTCCCCAAAACTTTCTTAGATTTTCTCAGCTTACCCATATTACGGCCAGTCATTTGTAGAAGGATTTACAGTTGCCTATTGGACTTACAGGCGCATGTCTTCTCTTCATCAATCGACTGTCCACGTGGTAAGTTACCGTTTGAATTCTCACCTACCCTTTGACACAATGCATCAGTCGACTGTGTTTTGTTCAACAGTCGACTGTCGACTGTGTAAATTCTATCCGTTGGATTTTTCTCCATGGATTTCAAAGGGGTTTTTGGTGATTCAGTTTGAGGGTTTTGAGAAACCTATAAAGGGAGCAACTACTGTTCCATTGAGGGGTTACTCATCCATTCAAGCTTTCAATTTCTTGATCAAAAAGCTCTCAAACCCTAAAGTACTAGATTTCCAATTTTTTCCTCTCTTGCTTTCCAATCTAGAATCAAAGTGATATCTTCTAGGTAATTGGTGGTGATAAGAGAAAAGGCTTTCCTCTCTTCCAAAAGAGACCTCAACACACAACACACTTGCTCCTTCAAGTTCTACTTCAAGGCATAGGTGATTGTAAGTGTTGTTATTTCAATATTTCATATCTTTCGTAATTAGATTAACTCTTGGTTTGTGAGAGCGGTTTGCTTGCTTCCAAGTTGTGCGAGTCAAAGACATCGAGTGTATTTCGATTTTCACTTGTAGGGTTGCTACAAGTGGGTTTAAAGAAAACCTCAAATTAGGGTTCTAACTTGAGTATCCGGTGGTATCCGGGTGGAAGGGAAGTAGGATTACCGGGAACAAGTCGGGAGTTGACTTGGGTAATCCAAACCCTTGAAAAATCCTTATGTTTGCATTGTTTCAATTTAGGGTTTATTTACATTCTGTATTAATTGTTGGTTAGGAACTTAATTTGGTATAACTATCTTTTTAAATTGCATAAACACTATTCAACCCCCCTTCTAGTGTTTTCCTCATATCCAGGTCCTTACTATTGGTATCGGAGCGTTGGTTTATAGATATGACATCCAACAATAACAACTTTCCTCTACCAACTTCGTATAACAATCACGACCGTGATGGTGCATCTACCATCTTCTGTAACGGCTGGTTTTTCATGTATGGATTTTATTATAAATATTTATATATTTGGTTGCTTTCCCTTGTTGTGATTTCCATTTCCGTCTCCGTAGTTTTCATTTTCGTTCGTTTCGTCGTGATTCTCTAGATTCTTCCGTCAGTCGGCGTGTTTGAAGTAAGTCATTCGTGACGGGCTTCATAACGTCGATATCTTAGAGTTAGAACGAGCCTAGGAGACTTAGGAAACCATCCCGGAGCTCCGCGCTCCATTTTGAAACTTTTGGTGCTCATTAGCCGGTGTAAGAAGGGGCACCGACCGACTAGATGACGATCCAGTCGGTCGGAAAACCTTCTTGAACCGACTAGTTGGCTTTGTTAAATGTTCAGGAGTTACTGTTTGTCGTTAGTCGGTCTAAGAACGTTGGTTGACCGACTAGGTTGAAAACTAGTCGGTCGGCAATGCTTCTTTAACTGACTAACTCTTTAACTATTTTTGGTACTAGTTACTGTTTACTCTTAGTCGGTCTAAGAACGTTCATCGACCGACTAGATGTCAAACTAGTCGGTCAGTAATTGTTCTTTGACCGACTAAATCTAAATCCTAATTTTCGTCTGGGTTACTGTTTACACTTAGTCGGTCTGCGTTGGTCAACCGACCGACTAGTTTCCAAACTAGTCGGTCAGTGGTTGCTCTTTGACCGACTAAACAGTACAGGAAACCCTAGTTTTGCCCTAGCCGCCACCAAACTCTATAAATACCCCTCCAAACGTTTTCTTCTTCTTCCTCATGACCTAAAACCCTAATTTCTCCCTCATTGAGCCCCCATCTTCCTCAAACCATTAATCCTTCATCCCAAGCTCATCCTTCATCATCCAAACCCTTACTTAACACTTTCCACCTTCCATCTTCCCCAAACCTTCATCAAACCCCCAAAATCCACATCAAAACCCATTTCTCCAGATTTTTCCCTCATTTCCAGATCTGAGCCGGATCGTTTTTCCGTTGCCGTGGTTGCTCGGCATCGTTCCTTCGCTTCTTCACGGTAATATTCGATTCCTTTAGTTTTAGCATAACCCACTTTGACATTGTGAAACCCTAATAAATTGGATTATTAGATGATTAGGGTTCTAATAAGAAACCGATTTAGAATCGTTGTCCTAATAATTGTTTTGCTATAACAGTGATCCATCCGTAGTTTAGCTTGTGACGATCTTCGTTGCTCGTCAACCCCGGTATCAGGCAAGTGAAACTTGCATCTCTTGTTTTGGGCCATGTCTTAGGCCATTTCCCTTGCTTTAGCGTAAAAGAGACTAGACGGTGAAAGGATAGCCGTCTAGACGCCTTTGACCTAGCTTGACAACGAAGCTTGGTTCGTCACCTTCATCATGCTTGTATGTCACGTTTAAATTCAATTAACGGTACGCAAATATCTGTTCATGGCATTGCATATTGATTATTCATCGTGATTTCATAGCACACGCTACAATACTTATATTCCTGGCTCGTGTTCCAGAAGCGAGCCATGTAGTTGGAAACCCCAACGCTCGATAAATAAGGCTAGGTGCAGCCCTATGCCAAGTGGAATACACTTCCTGGCTCGTGTTCCAGAAGCGAGCGCAGTTAGTTGGAAACCCCAACGCTCGACACATATGGGTGGGGTAAGAGATATGCGGCCACCTGAGCCCCGAGTTGGCCTGATCCGCCACTCCGGCCAGCAGGCGAAATCTCTAGTGCACAAGTGATTAATAGTGATAAGTGAATCGTGATTAGTGCTTAGTGATTGCTACATCATGAGTGCGTGACACCCTTATTTTTAAACTGCTGCATCAAACTAAACTGTCATGTCATTGTTTAATATTATAAGTGCTAGGTTGTTAGTTACTTTCAGTTTCCTTGCTCAAGTCTTTAGACTTGCTGACATGTGCCCCTTTTCTCTTTTGGATGACACATGTTAGACCCCGAGCCAGAGTTACTTGCTGATGGTGAGGTGTTTGCGGACGCCGAGCTTGCGCCCATGTTGGACGAGGACTTCGTAGACACTGGAGATCAGTCTTAGTGTCTACGTCTAGTTTTTGTTAGATTGCTTAGGTTGTCGGTGCGTGGCACCTAGTTTGATACTCTGTTATGTTTGTGTTTTGTTTGGCCTTGTTCTGGGCCTTTAGACTCTTTCCTTTTAGCCTGGTGGCTTTTTCTGTGATGTTGAATATTTTGTGGACAAACTTTGGGACTGGTATTTCATATCCGTCTCATCCTATTATTATTATTGTTGTTGTTCCGTTTGCAATTACAGGGACCTGCTTATACTAAATTGACGCTTATCAGGTGTGCAGCTTCACAGCTCCACGCCTGAGCGGACCTTCTCACGTCTCGTCTCCATTTTAGGGAAGCGGGTCGTGACAGGTTTTAGTGGTGGCCCATGCAGGTCCTTTCTGTAACTGTAATTATCGGGATAACTATAATAATATAAGATTGTCCAACAAATAAATTCGACATCCGAGCCCTAAGCTATGAGTCTAATTGTTTCGTTTTCTGTGTCATTAGATGGCAGGAAGGCGAATCACCCGTAGTGGTAGTAGTAGTGCGCCCCCTCATGACGAGGAGCCTGAGAGGGAGCCCACTAACGGAGAGACGATGCGGATGATGATGCAGATGATGCAAGTTCAGCAGGGTGTGCTTCTGCAGGTACAAAATGCTCCGGTGGCTCGAGCTGCTCGGGCGGTGGAAGCCCCTCGCCCTGAGCCTGGAGCGAAGCAGTTCAGAGAGCTGGGTCCTGCATATTTTGATGGAACCGAAGGTCCACTAGCTGCTGATGAGTGGATGAGGAATATCGAGGACAATCTGAAGATGTCCAAGGTCAAAGAAGTTAGTTGGGTTGACTTGGAGAAGCGCCAGCTGAGGGATAACGCCAGAAATTGGTGGGATGCTGAAGAGAAGATGTTGGAGGAGCCGATCGTCTGGGCTACCTTCAAGGCCAGATTTGATGGTGAGTTCTTCCCAAAAGCTGTCAGGGAAGAGATGCTGCAGCGTTTTATCGATCTGAAGCAAGGAAGCTCGTCGGTGGACCGGTATCACCAAGAGTTCATGAGGCTGAGTCGGTTTGCACCGAAGATGGTGCAGGACGCTGAGGAGAGAGCTCATAGGTTCCTGCAGGGACTTGCTTCGGAGCTCCAGAGTTTTGTGACATCTTCTGACTGGGAATCTTATCAGAAGGTTCTAGTATCAGCCAAGAGGCAGGAGCTGCTCGTGAACCAGAGGAGGGGGTCTATTGTTGGTGCTGGGAAGAGGCCTGTGGAACAGGCGAGAGCTGTGGTTAGACCTGGATTCAGGCCGAACCAGCCTGTTCAGTTTAAGAGGCGAAGAGGGCCTGTTCAGAAGACTTGCCATTTCTGTGGCAAGGAGGGCCATATCAAGGAATCGTGTAGGAGGTTCTTGGGGAAATGTATTGCCTGTGGAGATCCCGCCCATGCTCTCAGGGAGTGCCCGAGGTTGAAGCAGTCTTGGAGGGCACCTATTGCTGCCCCGCCGTTGCAGCAGAGAGCCTCGGTGCCCGCTGGTCGTGGGGTACCCCTTGTTCCACAAGGGCATGCCTTTCGGCAGGCTGTTCCGCCGAGGATGCATGCATTTCTGATGACCGAGGAGGAGATCTCGGCCATGGATGAGGTCATTGCAGGTAACTTTCAATCTAGTTGTTCCTTCCTTAATTAGTTGATTGTTAACTTATGTTGGTTGCTTGTGTATGAATGTTGCTAGAGTAAGATTTGATTGATTAGACTGTTTGTTAGGTGTGGTTTTGGTTTGCACATTCCCTGCCCGAGTCCTCTTTGACTCAGGTGCGTCGATGTGCATTTTGGCCCAGGGCTTCGTGGAGAAGCATTCCTTGTCGACGTCCCCTCTCCCCAAGAGTTGGAACATCGTTACAGGGAATGGTGTAGTCTCGGTGCATCGTGGGTGCAGCCCTTGCTTTGTGGTGGTGTGTGGACATGAGCTTTATGCTGATTTTATTGTCCACAACATCACCAACTACGATGCGGTCCTTGGGATGGATTGGCTTGCGAGCTTCTATGCTACGATCGACTGTCGGAGGAAGAGGGTAGTGTTCGAGATTCCCGAACATCCGGTATTTGAGTTCAGCCGTGGTAGCAGTTCGCTTGGTCCTGTCAGATTTCAGGCCAGACCGGTGGAGGTTGTGGCTATGCAGATGGAGTTGGAGAGGCCAGCTGTGGTGCGAGATTTTGATGACGTCTTCCCCGAGGAGATGTCTGGACTGCCACCCGATCGAGCTTTAGAGTTTTCCATTGATTTGATTCCAGGTGCGCAGCCAATTTCGAAGGCACCATATCGTATGGCGCCAGCAGAGTTGGAGGAATTGTGTAGGCAGTTGGATGAGCTTATGCAGAAGGGTTACATTAATCCCAGTGTGTCTCCGTGGGGAGCACCGGTGTTGTTGGTGAAGAAGAAGGATGGTTCGCGTCGCATGTGCGTGGACTATCGGGAGCTGAATGCGGTGACCATTAAGAATAAATACCCGTTGCCTCGCATCGATGATATCTTTGATCAGCTGGGAGGATCGAGGGTGTTTTCTAAGTTGGATTTGAGGAGTGGTTATCATCAGTTGAAGGTGAAGAATGATGATGTGCCGAAGACAGCTTTCAGGACGAAGTATGGACACTATGAGTTTGTGGTTATGCCTTTCGGTGTAACTAACGCACCCGCAGTTTTCATGAATCTGATGAACCTGATTTTCTATGACTTTTTGGATAAGTTTGTCGTTATCTTTATCGACGACATTCTGATCTATTCGAAGTCGGAGGAAGAGCATGCCTCGCACTTGAGGACGGTGCTGGAGATTTTGAGGAAGCATCGGTTGTATGCTAAGTTTTCAAAGTGCGAGTTTTGGCTGGACAGAGTTGCTTTTCTCGGGCATGTGGTGACTGGAGATGGTATTTCAGTGGATCCCGAGAAGATTAGGGCCATTAGGGAGTGGCATGTTTCGTCGTCTGCGTCTGAGATTCAGAGTTTCCTTGGTTTGGCGGGATATTATCGGCGATTCATTAAGGACTTTTCCTGTATTGCGGAGCCGATGACCAGGTTGACACGGAAGGATGTTGCTTTTGTTTGGTCGGGTGATTGTGAGGATGCCTTTGGTGTTCTGAGAGAGCGTTTGACGTCCGCCCCTGTTTTTGCTGTGCCTGACCGCAGTGGAGGATTCGAGATCTTTTGTGATGCTTCTGGCAAGGGTCTCGGTTGTGTTTTGCATCAGCATGGACATGTGGTGGCTTATGCGTCGCGTCAGCTCAAGGTTCATGAGAAGAATTACCCGACGCATGATTTGGAGTTGGCTGCCGTTGTGTTTGCCCTTAAGATTTGGAGGCACTTCTTGCTGAGTGAGAAAGTGAAAATCTTCACCGATCACAAAAGCTTGAAGTATATTTTTACCCAGAAGGAGCTCAACATGCGACAGCGTCGATGGTTGGAGCTTATGGCAGATTACGAGATTGATTTGCAGTATCACCCTAGCAAGGTGAATGTGGTTCCAGATGCTTTGAGTAGGCTTCCCGTGGTGATGATGTTGTCTTCGCAGTGGAGATTGCAGCAGGATTTTTGCGGGTCCGACGTAGAGATTGTTCTTCCTGGGGAGGCTTCTTCGTTGATGTACATGCAGGTGCAGTCAACGATCGTGGATCGGATTAAGGCGAGTCAGGCCGGAGATCCGAAATTGGTAAGGGTTCGATGGCAGGTTGAAGCTGGTCTGCGGACTGACTTTTTGATTCATGAGGATGGCTCGCTGAGGTTTGGAGCCAGGTTGTGTGTGCCAGATGGGGATATCAGAGAGGAGTTGATGGTGGAGGCACACAGTTCGCCGTATTCTGTGCATCCTGGTGGGACCAAGATGTACCAGGATCTTCGTCTGAACTTTTGGTGGCATGGCATGAAGAGGAGTGTGACTCGGAGTGTAGCCAAGTGCTTGATTTGCCAGCAAGTGAAGGCGGAACATCAGCGTACGGTCGGGTTGCTACAACCGCTTCTGATTCTGGAGTGGAAATGGCAACACATCACTATGGATTTCGTGACTGGACTACCTCGGAGTCTGAAGCAGAATGACGCGATTTGGGTGATCGTAGACCGATTGACCAAGTCTGCACATTTTATTCCATTCCGAGTAGGACAGTCCACTGAGGCACTAGCAAGGAGATACATGGAGGAGATCGTGCGACTTCATGGAGTCCCCGTGAGTATCGTGTCGGACAGGGACACGAGGTTCACATCTCAGTTCTGGCAGAGTTTGCAGAAGAGTTTGGGTACACGTCTGATTTTCAGCACGGCGTACCATCCGCAGACGGATGGCCAGTCCGAGAGGACGATTCAGATTTTGGAAGACATGCTGAGAGCGTGCATGTTGGATTTCAAGGGTTCGTGGGAGGACCATCTACACTTGGTGGAGTTCTCTTACAACAACAGCTACCGGGCGTCTATTGGCATGGCGCCTTTCGCCGCTTTGTATGGGAGGAAATGTCGATCACCATTGAGTTGGGATGACGTTGGCGATCGAGAGCTGTTGGGGCCTGAGATGATTGTGGAGACTGTGGAGGTCGTCAGGAACATTCGAGAGAGGCTGAGGATTGCTCAGGACTGTTTTAAGCATTGGGCGGATGCAAAACGTCGTCCTTTGGAGTTTCAGCCGGGCGATCATGTGTTTCTGAGGATTTCCCCGAATCGTGGAGTGATTCGTTTTGGGAAGCGAGGGAAGTTGAGCCCGCGATACATTGGACCCTTTGATGTTTTGGAGAGGGTCGGCGAAGTAGCTTACTGCTTAGCCTTGCCGCCATCTTTGGAAGGAGTCCATGATGTTTTCCATGTGTCGCAGCTTCGTCGATACATCAGCGATCCGTCTCATGCCGTAGATTTCTCGGAGATCGCCGTTTGCCCAGATTTGACGTATGACCAGCATCCAGTGCAGATTCTAGACAGGCGTCAGAAGTCACTTCGGAACAAGGTCGTCGATCTTGTTAGATTGATGTGGCGGCACGGTTCGCCGGGAGAGTCTACTTGGGAGAGAGAAGATGAGATGCGAGAGCGCTACCCACTTTTGTTCCCGGACACGTGAGTGTTGGGAATTCCGAGGACGGAATTTTTCTTAAGTTGGGGAGGATGTAACGACTGGTTTTTCATGTATGGATTTTATTATAAATATTTATATATTTGGTTGCTTTCCCTTGTTGTGATTTCCATTTCCGTCTCCGTAGTTTTCATTTTCGTTCGTTTTGTCGTGATTCTCTAGATTCTTCTGTCAGTCGGCGTGTTTGAAGTAAGTCATTCGTGACGGGCTTCATAACGTCGATATCTTAGAGTTAGAACGAGCCTAGGAGACTTAGGAAACCATCCCGGAGCTCCGCGCTCCATTTCGAAACTTTTGGTGCTCATTAGCCGGTGTAAGAAGGGGCACCGACCGACTAGATGACGATCCAGTCGGTCGGAAAACCTTCTTGAACCGACTAGTTGGCTTTGTTAAATGTTCAGGAGTTACTGTTTGTCGTTAGTCGGTCTAAGAACGTTGGTTGACCGACTAGGTTGAAAACTAGTCGGTCGGTAATGCTTCTTTAACCGACTAACTCTTTAACTATTTTTGGTACTAGTTACTGTTTACTCTTAGTCGGTCTAAGAACGTTCATCGACCGACTAGATGTCAAACTAGTCGGTCAGTAATTGTTCTTTGACCGACTAAATCTAAATCCTAATTTTCGTCTGGGTTACTGTTTACACTTAGTCGGTCTGCGTTAGTCAACCGACCGACTAGTTCCCAAACTAGTCGATCAGTGGTTGCTCTTTGACCGACTAAACAGTACATGAAACCCTAGTTTTGCCCTAGCCGCCACCAAACTCTATAAATACCCCTCCAAACATTTTCTTCTTCTTCCTCATGACCTAAAACCCTAATTTCTCCCCTATTAAGCCCACATCTTCCTCAAACAATTAATCCTTCATCCCAAGCTCATCCTTCATCATCCAAACCCTTACTTAACACTTTCCACCTTCCATCTTCCCCAAACCTTCATCAAACCCCCAAAATCCCACATCAAACCCCATTTCTCCAGATTTTTCCCCCATTTCCAGATCTGAGCCGGATCGTTCTTCTGTTGCCGTGGTTGCTCGGCATCGTTCCTTCGCTTCTTCACGGTAATATTCGATTCCTTTAGTTTTAGCATAACCCACTTTGACATTGTGAAACCCTAATAAAATGGATTATTAGATGATTAGGGTTCTAATAAGAAACCGATTTAGAATCGTTGTCCTAATAATTGTTTTGCTATAACAGTGATCCATCCGTAGTTTAGCTTGTGACGATCTTCGTTGCTCGTCAACCCCGGTATCAGGCAAGTGAAACTTGCATCTCTTGTTTTGGGCCATGTCTTAGGCCATTTCCCTTGCTTTAGCGTAAAAGAGACTAGACGATGAAAGGATAGCCGTCTAGACGCCTTTGACCTAGCTTGACAACGAAGCTTGGTTCGTCACCTTCATCATGCTTGTATGTCACGTTTAAATTCAATTAACGGTACGCAAATATCTGTTCATGGCATTGCATATTGATTATTCATCGTGATTGCATAGCACACGCTACAATACTTATATTCCTGGCTCGTGTTCCAGAAGCGAGCCATGTAGTTGGAAACCCCAACGCTCGATAAATAAGGCTAGGTGCAGCCCTATGCCAAGTGGAATACACTTCCTGGCTCGTGTTCCAGAAGCGAGCGCAGTTAGTTGGAAACCCCAACGCTCGACACATATGGGTGGGGTAAGAGATATGCGGCCACCTGAGCCCCGAGTTGGCCTGATCCGCCACTCCGGCCAGCAGGCGAAATCTCTAGTGCACAAGTGATTAATAGTGATAAGTGAATCGTGATTAGTGCTTAGTGATTGCTACATCGTGAGTGCGTGACACCTTTATTTTTAAACTGCTGCATCAAACTAAACTGTCATGTCATTGTTTAATATTATAAGTGCTAGGTTGTTAGTTACTTTCAGTTTCCTTGCTCAAGTCTTTAGACTTGCTGACATGTGCCCCTTTTCTCTTTTGGGTGACACATGTTAGACCCCGAGCCAGAGTTACTTGCTGAGGGTGAGGTGTTTGCGGACGCCGAGCTTGCGCCCGTGTTGGACGAGGACTTCGTAGACACTGGAGATCAGTCTTAGTGTCTACGTCTAGTTTTTGTTAGATTGCTTAGGTTGTCGGTGCGTGGCACCTAGTTTGATACTCTGTTATGTTTGTGTTTTGTTTGGCCTTGTTCTGGGCCTTTAAACTCTTTCTTTTTAGCCTGGTGGCTTTTTCTGTGATGTTGAATATTTTGTGGACAAACTTTGGGACTGGTATTTCATATCCGTCTCATCCTATTATTATTGTTGTTGTTGTTCCGTTTGCAATTACAGGGACCTGCTTATACTAAATTGACGCTTATCAGGCGTGCAGCTTCACAGCTCCACGCCTGAGCGGACCTTCTCACGTCTCGTCTCCATTTTAGGGAAGCGGGTCGTGACATCTTCGAAGGACAATCAATGGTTCGTCCTCTGCGTTTTAATGGCACGAATTTCGGCTATTGGAAATGCCGAATGGAGACGTTTCTTAAGAGTGTTTCTCTTTGGAGAACCCTCCATAAGGAATACGTTGAACCCTCCGAAGATGATTTTGACAAATGGATGCCCTCCGTGAAGTCCACAGAAGTGAACAACGCATGGCAATGAATGCTCTACATTGTGCGTTGGATCCGGATGAGTTCAATAAGATATGCACATGTAAGAGTGCATATCAAATTTGGAACCATCTATCATTACCCACGAGGGAACGAATAAGGTAAAATTGTCTAAACTATATGTTGCTGTACAAAACTTCGATATGTTTCATATGCAGGATAATGAGAGCATTGCAACGATGTATGGACGTTTCACCGACATCACCAAGGAACTTGAAGCTCTTAGACAAGTCTACACCCAACAAGAGAAGGTAAGAAAGATAATAATGTGAATGACCTCGAAATGGAAAAGAAGAGCAATCGCCATTAAGGAGGTCAATGACATGAAGAACTACACCATGGTAAATCTCATCAGTACTCTAATGTCTTACGAAGTAAGAAGGGAGAACCGATTGAAGATTAGAGCGATGATGAACCTAACAGAGGCCAAGAAGAAAACGTTAGCATCCAAGGCTATTTCTTCATCCTCCGATAGTGAAGAATCAGAAAACGAGATGGACTTTGAAGAAATGGCACAAATGGCGAAGAAATTCCAACGCTTCTTTCGCAAAGGTAGATTTCCTTCCAAGAATAAATTTGATTCCACTAACAATATTTTATCTCTTTGTTTTAAGTGTAACACGCCAGGACACATCAAGAAGGATTGCCCAATGCTGAGAAACAAAGAAAAGTGGAAGGCTCCAAAGAACGAAAAGTCCGATAAATACAAGAAGGATAAGAAGAAATGACTTGTCTGTACATTCAATGATTCAAGCAAAGATTTCTCAAGTGAATCCGAGGATGAGAAGGGTGAAAGTGCCCATATGTGTTTCATGGCCCGAGAAGATCCACTCTCCGATGAGAGTGATAGTGACATCGATGAACCCGAGGTAACCATGGATGAACTTCCTTTTGCTAACGAAGAACTATTTTCTAAGTATCAATCTATTATGCTCAAATATACTAGTTTAAAGAAATCAAATGTTAGTAAACCATCCATGCCATGCATTATCAACAATGACACCATTATTGATACACTTGCACTTGAGAAAGCCACTTTGGTTTCTCAAAATGACATCTTGAGAAATGAGGTGAATTCCCTCAAATCTCAATTAGATCAAACGTATCCTAAGGATAGTATTGATCTAGCTTCACAAAACACACAATTGGGTATTGAGAATGACTCTCTTAAAACCCAAGTGCACGAGCTCAAAACACGGGTGTCCACCTTGGATACTAATATTTCTTCACTTAAGGAGACATAAGAGCTCATGTCTTACCGAGTTATGAGATTTAAAAAAGGGAAAGGATAATTGGATGAATTGCTTACAAACCAATTTCAGGCTACACATCATGTTGGACTTGGTTATATGGAAGCAAATGCATCCAACTTTCGCACCTCCTATAGTGGTATTACTATAGATTTTGTGAGGCCATCCTCCGGTGCATCCATAAGTGGTGTCAAAAATACTATTGGTAGCAAACCTACCAAGAAGGCCACCAATTCACAATCTCTTCCTTTTGGTAAGAAACCAACTAAGGGTGGAAACCAAAAGAGAGGTCATGCTTATATTACACCAACCTTCATCCACGAAGAAAATCTCCTACTTCACAAGTGGACACTAATGACACTTTTTATGCGGACAAGTGTAACCCCGTACATGATAAATACTCATGCACGTGCCCCTACACGCTCATATGCTCATACACAGCATTCTTCCATCTATGCACATCCACATCATGTTATGCATGCTCCATATGTTTCATATAACATGCATGTTCCTAAATTTGCATACAACCCATATCTGTCCAATGCTTATCCACCTCCATCTTCATATGCTAGAACTCATGTTCCTAGGAAGCACGCACCACATATAAATCAATCAATTGTGCATGCAACTAGGAAAAGGACACCCAAAACATACACAATTTGGGGTCCTAAGGACACTAGCTTAAATGATAGGAATGCTTATGTTGACTCCTATTTTAATGATATAATAAATAGTGGTAATTATGTTGGGAAGCGAACGTCCACTTGGACTTGGCTTCCAAAGGGCTAATTCCCTTGGACCAAACAAAAATCGGGTACCATGAGTTTATGGTATATTATGTAGGTACCCAAGAAAAAGAAAGAGAGCAATAAAAGTCGTATTGGCTTTAAAAGGAAAGGATGGATACTCGATAGTGGTTTCTCTAAACAAATGACGGGATATCCCATATTGCTCTCTAAAGTGATTAGCATCAAGGATGGTGCAACGGTCACTTTTTGAGGTAATCAAAAAGGGAACCATCATTGGAGTAGGCAAAGTCGGTAATCCTTCCAAACCACTTATTACAAATGTTTATTTAGTTAGTGGTTTATATCATAACCTTATCTCCATCAGTCAACTTTGTGACAAGGGTTACAAGGTTAACTTTGGAGAGGGTATGTGTAATATTGTAGATATTGATTCACATGTTTTATTTACTGGTATTAGACGTAAAAATATTTATTATTTGAGCTTGCCTAAAACTATAAGAACATTTCTTAGTTGCTAATACAAATGAACAACTATTATGGTATCGCCATTTTGGTCATATTCATTTTAAGCACTTATATAAGTTAGCTAAGCATGATCTAGTAAAAGGTTTTCCGAAAATTGCTTTTAGTAAGACAAACTTTTGTGATTCTTGTCAAAGAGGTAAACTAAGTAAATCATCTTTCAAACTTAAAGAAGGTATAACTTCTAAGAGGCCCCTAGAATTACTTCATCTAGATTTATTTGGGCCAACTAGAACCGCCTCTTTAGGTAATGATCATTATGGGTTAGTTGTCGTTGACGGCTTCTCTAGATTTACTTGTGTTTCATTTTTAACCAATAAGAATGAAGCTTTGAAGTGTTTACTATATTTGCAAAGAAGATTCAAAATTTCTTAGGATCCACCATTATTACTATTCGTCGTGATCATGGAGTGGAATTTGAGTCTTTCACCAAGTTTTGTGATGACAACATGATTACTACCAATTTTTCCTTTCCTTGCGCACCACCACAAAATGGTGTTGTTAAGAGAAAGAATCAGACCCTAATTGAGTGTTCTCGTACCATGCTTCATGATCGTCATCTGGGACTACAATTTTTGGGCAGAGGCGGTGCACATGACATGTTATGTGCTTAATAGGATCCTAGTGAGACCACGGACGAACAAAACTTGTTTTGAGTTATTTTATGATAAAAAAGCCACAAGTTAAATATTTTCGTGTTTTTGGTTCAAACTGTTTTATAAAGAACACTTTGGTAACTTAGATAAATTTGAGCGAAGATCCGATGAAGGAATTTTTGTTGGATATTCCACACGTAGCAACGCCTACTGGATATACAACAAAACCTCTTCAAAGATCGAGGAATCACTACACGTATCATTTTATGAAGATTTTGATTTTCCTCATGTTGCTGATGATAGTGTAGATGTTTTATGTGATTTTCTTAGTAATGTTAAAATCAATGACTCTATTATTGAGACTAACAATACTAATGAAATTGTTGAAGATGTTTTCATTATTGAAGATGTTCCAAGTGATGCAGAGATTTCCAAAGCTTATCCAACCATTCGTAATCACCCTGATGACCAAATTATTGGATATATTGGTATGGGTGTTCGAACGAGGTCAAGAATTGATGAATTCTCTCATTGTGCATTTGTTTCTACCATTAAGCCAAAGAACTTTCAAGAAGCATGTGAAGATAGCTCTTGGATAGTTGCAATGGAAGAAGAGCTCATGCAATTTGAGAGAAATAAAGTTTGGGAGCTCGTTCCTCTTCCAAGTGGTCACCAAGTGATTGGGACTAAGTGGATTTTTAAGAACAAGACTAATGAGAACGAGGTAATCACAAGGAATAAAGCAAGGTAAGTAGCTCAAGGCTATCGGCAGGAAGAAGGTATTGATTTCGAAGAATTTTTTGCCCTCGTAGCTAGATTAGAAGCTATTAGATTGCGTTTATATTTTTCATCGCATAAAAATTTTAAGTTATTTCAAATGGATGTTAAAAGTGCATTTTAAAATGGTATTGTTAGCGAGGAAGTTTATGTTTCTCAACCACCTGGTTTCATTCATGAAAAATTTTCAAACCATGTTTTCAAAATTAAGAAAGCGTTATATGGGTTGAGATAAGCTCCTAGAGCTTGGTATGATCGACTCAAAACCTTTATTTTGGATTTATGTTTTAAAATGGGTGAGGTTGATTCAACTCTTTTCATTAAAGATTATGAAAATAAAATCCTATTAATTCAAGTTTATGTAGACGATATAATATTTGGTTCTACCAACTTTAACCTTTGCCAAGAATTTTCTTTAAGTCTATGAAGGATGAATTCGAAATAAGCCATGTGGGTGAGCTCAACTACTTCCTTGGACTACAAATTCGGTAAATGAAGGATGTGACTTTCATACATCAAACGAAGTACACCAGGCAGCTTATCAAGCGATTCGAGATGGGATCGTCTTCAAGCAAAAGGACTCCCATGAGTACGACAACCCATTTACACAGATGAGAACAGTAAAGATGTAGACATTTGTCTATATCGAGGTATGATCGGTAGCTTACTTTACTTAATTGCTAGTAGGCCCGGTATTATGTTTTCCGTATGTATTTGTGATAGATATCAAGCTAGACCTAAAGAGTCACACTTGATGCAGTTAAACGAATCTTTCGTTACCTCAATCATTCACTAGATTATGGGTTACTTTATCCTAAGTCTAGCACATATGAGTTAATCTCATATAGTGATGTCGAATTTGCCGGATACAAATCTGATAGGAAGAGTACTAATGGCACTTGCCATTTTCTAGGAAATTCCTAAGTTTCTTGGTTTTCCAAGAAACAGAAGTCGGTATCATTATCCACGACTGAAGCGAAATATATTGTCGTGGGTCTTGCATGTGCACAAGTTCTTTGGATGAGACACACACTCAAAGTCTATGGTGTCAATTATGATACTTGCCCTATCATGGTTGATAACCAAAATGCAATTTTTCTTTTCAAGAATCCAGTACATCACTCCGGTACCAAACGCATAGATGTGAGACACCACTTTATTAATGATCATGTAGCTTAGAAGGACATCATCTTAGAGTACATTGAAACCCAAAAACAAATCGTCGACATCTTCACTAAACCTCTTAAGGAAGATTCATTTGTGAGGTCGCGTGGAGTATTAGGGATTATGGGTAAATCTGGATTATAGGAGTTCCTACTCTCATGTTATATCATACTTGAACTCATATCATCATTTTTACTTCTCTTATTTTGATAAATTATATGTTTCACATATATTTGTTTTAAAAGATGTATTTGAGATTTTGATGATTTCGATTGCTTGGATTGATTTACGAGTTTTGTACATTAATCTATAATATTTTGATATTGATTTCTTGATTAGATTTGTGTTAGAGTATATGTCCTAGCATGAGTTGTCTATATCCTCTGGAGTTTAACCTCACTGTGCATTTTTGGGCCAGGACAGACGACTGTCATTCCTTCGACAGTCGACTGCCCAACTCAATTTTTCAAACTACAGACTGTATTTTTCGTACAGATGACTGATGAACATTTTCCAGTTGACTGTCTCTGTGACAAGCGACTGCAATTTGGTCATCAGGTGCATGTCCAAATCTTCAGATGTCTCTGTTTTATCATCATATTTTTTGATTCTCTGTCAGACGATTGTTGTGAAAGTTACAGTCGACTGTCTCTCCGACAGGCGACTGTGAATTACTCAACAGTCGGCTGTCTGTCAACCCAAGCTAATCGCTATCCTTTCTACTAGTCGACTGGCTATTATTCATCAGTCGACTGTCAACTTCTATGGCGGTTCGTTAACTTGATTTGAGCCGTCGATTTATTAAACCAATGGCCCAGATTCATTTGACCCCTTCATTTAACCTCAAGGGTTGTCGATTCATTTCATTTATTCTTTCTCATCCGACTCGACTTCCCTCGTCTCCCTCCTTCGAATTCCAACCGTTCCTGTTGATTTCTTGTCGATTCGAAGCTCCAGTCTCCGATCACTCTTTCCAATCGTTCGATTGCAAGTTCGATTGACTCCTTCTCTGTCGATCGTCACCGATTAGGTATCATTTTCGTTTGTCGATTTGCTCGTGTGTTCTTTCGTATCTTTTGATTCGTGCAATGGCTCCCAAGACCAAAGGGAAGGATGTTGCTCCTAGACAACCTAGGAACCCTAAGCCTTCCACTACCAAATCCAAGATACCCCCAAAAAGCCCGCACCAAGTACCATGATCCTCCCTCTGACGTTTTGGCTTCCTATTCCCCTTCTTCTTCCTCCGAAGAAGAAGCCTACATTGAGCCTCTCCTGAAGCGTCCACATAAATCCATTGGTGTTAGCATCAATGAGCCTATCACTGAGGCTGAACCTACCCAGGTGGCTGCTGACAACCACCCCGAGTTTATTCCCTCTTCTACCTAAGGCCAAAATCCTCCCATGCCTCCAGCGGATCCTCTAGTTCCCATTTGCCGAGGCGATGCTTGTCTCGCAAAATTCCATGCTATGCTAGGGATCAAGCTCCTTCATGAGTGTTTCATTGTGTTTCAGGCCGTCACTACTGAGAGACTCTCAGAGATTCTCACGTCGACCCATTTGGGTGATCTTTTTCGATTCTCTCCTGCGGACTCCCCTCGTGCATATCCCTTCCTTGTCAAACTATTTTATGCCAACCGCATTCGCGGTGAGTATATTGACATGGGGGAGATGAACACAGTTGTTCAGGGGACCCGTATCCGGTTTGACCCTACTCTTCTAGGAACCATTCTTAGGATTCCCTCATCTGGCTCCTTACCTGCTGACATCTCCCTCTCTGATGTTGGTGATCTTGATCAGTCTGTCCTTCAGGACATGTTCACTGTGATCCCTTCCTACCTCTCTTCTGGAGTCTGGGCATCCATGTTCTCTGCTAGAGGTTGGGCCGTTCACCTAGTGGTGAAGTCCAACATCTTACCGAAATATGGCTCATCTAATCAGCCTTCTCAGGAGAACCTCTGATGTATGTATGCTATTTTCTCGTGTATGTCAGTGAACTGGACCGGAGTCCTCCTTGATCAGATGGACAAGATCGAGTTCACTACTGCCTCCTGTCACATTCCTTATGGAGGACTCCTCACCTTAGTCTTTCGTCCTTTTGGGATTGATTTGACTCCTTATGAGCCATGCCCCTTGGCCCTCTTCTCGATGCTTCTGCGAAGTCGAAGTCCTCTTCGGCTCTGCAATTGGCATCCAAGAATATCAATCTACTTCAGCACCATCTCCATCCACCATTCCACCATCTGATCAGCCTTCTTCCTCAGCTGCAACTTCTTGTGACCTGTTGGACGAGAAGGTTTCTGGTATATATGAGTTGTTTCATCTGTTGTTCCAGTATCAGGGCATTCCTTTCCATGATCATCTCAGATCTTTGTACCTCCTCAACCTTCTCAGTCTCCTCCACCGATCATCTCTGAGATTTTGGAGCATCCTGTTTTAACTGCTCCTGATCCGGTTGATGCTCCAGCTCCTCAGGATGTCTCATCTGCTGTTGCTGCTCCTCCTCCTCCCGAGTACACTTCGGTTGATCCAAAGGCACATGAGTTCCAGATTGTGTTGGCTACCTCCTCAGCTGCTGATATGGATTGACACTCCGTGGAGAGCACTCACCCTTAGGCCTAGATTGTTTTTTGCTAGGATTGAGAATTTGAGTGTCAGTTTGTATTTTGATTCACTTTTGTGTTCTGATGTATGGATGATGTTTATATGTTGATCACATTTTGTTGATGTGCATGTAGGGATCGTCTAACCCTTGCAATACTAACAGCACACACTAGAGGGGGGGTGAATAGTGTAATGGCAATAAAATTGTCCAAATAAAATTTAACTTGCAAATGCGGAATTATAAATGCAAGAGGAATTAAATGGCACAATCAATCCAAACGCAAACACAAAGTTTTACCCTGGTTCTCCAAACTTGGGTACATCCAGCCACACCAATATTCACTATAATCCCACACATAGAAGTAAATACAAATCTCAAAGGAGATACCCCACAAAGAGGATTTATGCCCTACACAAGGACCCAACCAATCCTACACAAGGATCAAGACTCCCATACAGAGAATCACTAACTCCCACTCAGAGAATTAGGGTTAGCCCTACACTAGGACACTAGAACTCCCACAAAGAGAGTTAATTCCCACAAAGAGAATTCCCTAGTCCCACAAAGAGACAACCTCCCACGAAGAGAGAAACTCCCACAAAGAGAGTGTCCTAATCCCACAAAGAGAAATAGGAAAACAATTTACACCCTGTAAAGTAAATACTCTTACCTATGCCTTGAGATGCTTACTCATGAATGAATGCAAGGCATGGGAGAGGATCTCCAAGTGTTGGAATATGCTTGAGAGCACTTGGATGATTTCCCTTGAGCTGGACTTCAATGCATGAAGAAAGATGAATGCTCAATAGAGGGAAATGAGGGAGCTTGAGAGTGGCTTATTGATCTCTTGAGATTTTCTATAGAGTCAAGAGTTTATCAAATGTTGTCAAGATTTCTCAAGAAAGGTAGCACACTTAAATATATAGGAGTCCTATATCAAGCCCAAAAACCTAAAGAAACAGCCAAATAATCAAATCTGCAACGGCTATAAACTGGGTGAAAACGACAGGAACAGTCGACTGATGATCATAAGACAGTCGACTGATCAACGGCTAGAAATTATCCAACGGCTATAATCTGAGCCAGGACAGTCGACTGACGAAGTCAATACAGTCGACTGACAAACAGGACAGGCGCCTGTTAATCCTTCAGTAGACGACTGCTGCAGGGGATGGATCGAAACAGAGAGCTGCACTCTTTCTCCAATTCTATGCACATGTGACTGATGTAAAAACTACAGTCGACTGTCAAATAGTCAGGCGACTGTACATTCTTCATCAGTCGACCACTGTAAAGTATGGAGAGAAGACAGAGAGATGCAGAGATTGCACTTACGCTAGACAGGTGAGTGTTGACCAAATCTCAGGCGACTGTAAATATACAGGCGACTGGGAACTGATTGACAGGCGACTGTGCGTAAAGCTCAAGTTTGAGTCAATAGAAATGTTGACTTGAGCAGTGCATATCAGGCGACTGTAGAAGGATCTACAGGCGACTGGAAATCACCCAGTCGGCTGTATTTTCCTCAGCAGACGACTGACCGAAAGCCAGAGACTCCAAGTGAGTCTTTGGACAGAGTGAACCTATTGGGTTGGATTCTATGATAATCCTAAGGTTCACTAAGATGGTTAAATGCATGTGCATGAATGAGCAAACCATCTATCAAGGCATTACATCAACCCTAGACTCAAAATAGAGAGAAAGCAATAAAGTAAATTACTTGGATTACAATGCTTTCTTAAGAGTCTAAGTCTTCAATCTATGATGCCTTGATTGCTCTCATTCATCTCCAAGCTTTGGCACTCGTTGAGTCCAAACATTGGCCCTTCTTCACAAGATGTCCATCCTTACACCAAGTGATTTGTCTCCAAGAAAGATATCCTTGAAATAAACTGAGAGACTAAAACATGAGATTCATTAGTAACAACATAATGTTGTGATCATCATCAAAATAAGATTGGTATGAAACACCAATACTCAACAGTGCATGGAGTTGTAGTTGTATTTTGTACTCCTTGTATCTAGTGATTATATATATGAAAATGTTTTACTTCATATGTTGCTTCACACTTTGTCTCATTTTTTATATATATGTGAACATTGTGAAATTCTCTCTCTTTGTATGCTATATCATATACATGATGTGATGTTAGACGTTTTTCTCATTTGGTTTGTAATGTTGATATTGTTTTCTCGTTCCTTTAGTCAACATAGATTTCTTGTGTTTTGTGAGTTTTTGGTATGTATATCAATGAGATGCACCTTCGTGATTAGTTTTTTCTCCGAATATGTTAGCATCACATTTGATATACACCCTATCTTTAAACTCTCATGATTATTTTAGTACTTATTTAGCACTATTGTTGTTGTTATTCTACTCCCACTTTTTTGGATAATGCCATGGGGGGAGAGAAATAAACATATCATAATTATGTGCTAAGTAAATTCTAATTCTAAACTTGAATCTAAGATTGAACTTGTCTTAGATTCAGGGAGAGTAAGATATAATGAACTTGGATTATAAAATCCTAGATTTCAAGATTTTAAGAAAATCATTTCATTCATTTATATCTTACATACTTGCTTCAATTGATCTATAGATGCCCTTGTATTCATTGACTAACTTGATTGGCATCTATGTAGGGGCTACGTTTTCTTTAAGCACAATTATTTATCCTTTTGTTTTTGTTTGTTTGTCATCATCAAAAGGGGGGATAATGTTGAGTATTGGACTTCTCCCTACTTGGTGTTAATGATGAGCAAACATAAGTACTTGTGACTAATCCCCTATTTTCAGTTAATCCATTGCCTAAGCATATCATGAAGATCAATTAGCAATGGATGTCACTCAAAAATCAATAAAAGCAAGAAACGTGGATTGGATGATCAAAGATGGTGATTAAAGCTCATTTAAGACTTCAAGCTTATACTTTGGATAGAAGAGAGACTTCTACAAAATGTAATCTTTTTATTCTCTTCTAGCATGTAGCTTAGAAGTAGAACTATATTGGAGCATGCACACATCTTCATTTATGGCCTAGGAAATCATTAGATCGCTTTTCCTTAGACTCCAATTCAGTTTTACCAAGCATGTGCATGTCGTGATTTCAACAGGCGACTGCTGAACGATTTATAGTCGCCTGTCTAAAATAGTCGACTGTGATTTATTCTACAGTCGCCTGTTATGCACATAATTAATTAATTAATTTTAGGCTTTCTAAACTTTAACTCCTTCAGGTGACTGCTGTATATTTTACAGGCGCCTGTCCAAGATACAATCGCCTGTTATTTGTTAATCAGTCGCTTGTCTATCTTCAGCCCAAAGAGCACTTTCATTTTCATTTGGCCAGTCGAATGATGTTGTATTGTCAGTCACCTGTCCAAGGCACAGTCGACTGTCAATGCTTCAACAGTCGCATGTCCATGATTCCTTTGCAGAATCTGCTCTCTGGAATATTTCAAGTTTTAGTACCAGTCGACTGATGTTGTATTTAAGTCGCCTATCCAAGGCACAATCGACTGTCAATGCTTTAATAGTCGTCTGTATAAAAACGTCTCTGCAGACTCTTCTCTCTGAAAAGTTTCAGATTTTGTGACAGTCGACTGATGTTGGTTTCACGGTCGCCTGCCCATGGCACAGGCGCATGTGTGTTCCACATCAGTCGCTTGTCCTGTCTTTCCAAAACTTTCTGAAATTTTCTCTGCTTACCCATATTACGGCCAGTCGCCTGTAGAAGGATTTACAATCGCCTGTTGGATTTACAGGTGCCTATCTTCTCTTCATCAGTCGACTGTCCACGTGGTAAGTTACTGTTTGAATTCTCACCTACCCTTTGACACAGTGCAGCAGTCGATTGTGTTTTGTTCAACTGTCGACAGTCGACTGTGTAAATTCTATCCGTTGGCTTTTTTTCCACGGATTTCAAAGGGGGTTTTGGGGATTCAGTTTGAAGGTTTTAAGAAACCTATAACTTATAAAGGGAGCACCTACTGTTCCATTGAGGGGTTACTCATCCATTCAAGCTTTCAATCTTCTTGATCAAAAAGCTCTCAATTCCTAAAGCCCTAGATTTTCAATCTTTTCCTCTCTTGCTCTCCAACCTAATCAAAGTGATATCTTCTAGGCAATTGGTGGTGACAAGAGAAAGGGATTTCCTGTCTTCCAAAAGAGACCTCAACACACAACACACTTGCTCCTTCAAGTTCTACTTCAAGGCATATGTGATTGTTAGTGTTGTTATTTCAATATTTCATATCTTTCGTAATTAGATTAACTCTCAATTTGTGAGAGTGGTTTGCTTGCTCCCAAGTTGTGGGAGTCAAGGACATCGAGTGTATTTCGATTTCACTTGTAGGGTTGCTACTAGTGGGTTTAAAGGAAACCTCAAGTTAGGGTACTAACTTGACTATCCGGTGGTATCCTGGTGGAAGGGACGTAGGATTACCGGGAACAAGTCGGGAGTTGACTTGGGTAATCCGAACCCTTGAAACATCATTGTATTTGCATTGTTTCAATTTAGGGTTTATTTACATTCCGCATTAATTGTTGGTTGGGAATTTAATTTGGCATAACTATCGTTTTAAATTGCATAAACACTATTCAACCCACCTTCTAGTGTTTTCCTCATTGTTAGGTCCGTACAATTTGGAGCAAAATGGAGCTATTGACACATCCGACATAGCCGGAGCATCAATGACATGTTTCGCTAGGTGCTTGACATGGTGGAAAAGAGAATTTGATGAGAAGAATAGGAAGGAAGGAGAAGAGAGCAAGAAGAATGAAGCAACCCCCTCAGTTTGTATCTCCAGACCACTCGGTCCGAGTGGCAATCCCACTCGGGCCGAGTGGGTAAGGCGGAAAGAAGATAGCCTAACACGTAGCTGTTGAAGAGCGCAAGAAGGCACTCGGGCTGAGTAGCTTTGCTACTCGACCGAGTAAAAATCATGGTAGAACGACATTTCCAAGCCAAATTCGAGCCACTGAGCTCGACCGAGTCACTTGCCAACTCGGACCGAGTGGCAGAACGACATTACCACTCGATCGAGTCGGGCGGGTCGCATGCGCCAGATTGGAGCTTGTTTTGGGTTTTTCTTTGTTTTAATGGGTCCAAACCCACATGTATATAAACTAAATGATTTTCCATAGGTTAAAGAGGATGAGAAACTGAGTTTATTTTCGTTTTGGGCAGCTTCCTAATCTCTTGAGCTAATATTAGGGTTGTGGAGAAGATTTGGAGCTTAAAACTTGGATTTCTTGATTGGGTTCTTAAATGTCTCAATAGATTTCTGTGTTCTCTTGTTTGGTATTGAATCTTTTCCTTATTTACATTGTTATTTTATTATTAATTACTGCTATGATGTTTAATCCCAGTATTTTTATTGTTTTCCTTATTTTTACCATGTTTAGTGAGTAGTTATATCTAGGGCCATTGGATGAGTCCTATGATTTTAGGGTTTAGATGCTAAAACCATGATTTTTCAGGTTAGAATGGTGATTAGGGGTGTGATGTGATCGATTCAACCAAGTTTATGAGGTTCTCATCTCGGGTTTGTGATCCACGATAGTGGCACTTGATCTAGAGATTGCCATATAAGCTTGATTAGGGTCATTAGTGGATTCACTTAGGGTTTGTGATCCACGATAGTGGCATTCACTCTACGGGTCTCCACCCATGCCTTATATCCATAATTGATGATCTACGATAGTAGCATCAATAAGAGCCATCACATCATAGATCGAAGCTCTAACTTACTGATCGCGATCCCTGAGAGGGGACTGAACAATGCTAATAAAAACCGCAGTGCACGGGTCGTGTGTAGTCGCTTACGGGTCGAACACGAGGATGCGGTCAATGAGTACCGATTTTTATAGGTCTTCGGATGAGAGCTACGCGATAGTCACGGTGAATCGTCGGTGAATCGTAGAAAAGTGTGAACAAGGGATAAAAGCTCTAGGGCGTGGGGAATCCCCGCCATTTGATTAGGGTTAAGGTTAAATTAATAATTAACAGGTTGCCGGGTTCATTGGGACTCGGGAGAGGTCGTGTGACCTAAGGGCATTCGCCTATCCCCCACTGTCGTGATGCGTGATAGGTTATTCCCTTATGTCATGTCCTACCCCTAGTTGTCGCGATGCAATGATAGGCCAACCCAACCTACACCGACGTCGGGGGTCTCCGATGCATCGGTGTACGTTGGGCGCATTACGCTCGATGAATATCCTCAATCTTCGTCCCGCCCACAGTGACGTTCGGGGATTAGACCTACATTGGGAGAGCACTAATCGGTGTCCGTTGGCGTTCAGTCACACCGATAGTATGTATCGTCGTAGGGATTGGATCCCCCGGATCGGTCCCGACTTTTGATCGACGGTCGACCCGATCGCCCCGAAGGGAGGGGGTTGAATCTACGACGATAATAATCGTCCCAATGTACCCCTAATCTCAACTAGCCCAGCAACTAAATTTTTTTCTACAGTTCCTTTCAAAACTCCCGAACTCAAATTGCACTCCAAACCCCACTAAATTCGTCAAACTCGCCAACAAATAATACTGAGCAAATCCCCAAACTCCCCTTCAGCGAAATCTCCCTTCACAAATCACATCCATTCCTCTTCTTTTCCACCTCACATCAAATTAACCACAACTCTTCGATCCTACAACGAACTCCCCCTTCAACGACCTCCGTCAAAGGCGACGATCTCCCACTCCCTTCAACGAATTCCTCCTTCGACGAGCTCCCTCTCGCGCGGTGTGTGCACTGAGCAAATTCCCTTGAAGAGGATGAAAGCAGGTATAATTTAGGTTGTTTTGCCTTAAGGGCATTTTCGGTATTCCGGTAGGTGAACCAATCAAAAACAAGATTTTGCAAAATTTAAATGTGTGCACTATGCTGGCAAAGTAGGAATATATAAGATTTTGAAGTGGCATTTTATTAAGGGATTAATGAGTATCATACGCCATATGAGATAGGCTCTCATACGTCCTCTCACATAAAGCAACCAAGTACAAGCCCACATGAGCTTGTACTTTGTTGTACTTGGTTGCTTTATGTGAGAGGGCGTATGAGAGCCTATCTCATATGGCGTATGATAGCCATTATTCTCTTTTATTAATCATACTTCATACTTCATACTTCATAGGTATGCTATTCATTCTTTAGACTAGGTTCGTTAGGGCTTGCAAGTCTGCAATAAGCCCATGTGCCCTTAGTTGTTGTGGGCATACATATTAATAATTGGATGATATATCAACAATAACAATCCGTGAGTGTTAAATTGGGTGAGAGCATTTTGATTCAAACTAAACATAGTTAATTTTAAATCGCCTGCATCGATTATAATCTTTTTCCTTAAAAAGCTTAGCTAAATTAGGCCTGTTAGATCTTGTTGCAGGGATAGCCCCATCCCTTTGCATATGCCATTGCTTGCTCGCACAAGAAACAAACAATATTTCCTTTATATTACTCTTATTTTTTTATCCCCAGAAAAGGGGAAAAAAGGGGGAAAACCCCCAAAAACAGAAAAGAAAAAAGAGAGGGAAGAAAACTGAGGAAAGAAAAACATTTTAAGACTACACCACGTATTGATGTATCACGCCATTAACTGGCAATAGCAGGTTAACGATGCATGTCCAGCACCGACTGCCAACTCCTAGTGAAACAAAAGAACCGTGCAAATACCCAAGGTTCGGTTGAAATTCTAGAAACTCATTACATAAGTTTTGTAATCTTCTCTTTATGATATGAGAATAGTACAGAATTTTAACTGAAGCAAAGACAATTAGTAACGTGTTGGGGTTGAACTCAGACATTTAACCTGCTATTATCGATGACAGTGAGTGAATACGAAGGCAAAAAGGGGTGACGATATCACGGCCCATCCTGTCTACACTATTTAGAGAGCGCGAGAGTCGAGGGGAGATGAAAAGAAGAGCAGCAAGCAAACTCTGAAAGTCGAGAGCAGCAAAAATCTCCTCACAAGCCCTATCCAGCTTTTCCAAAATTCCAGAAAGCCCCCCAAAATCGGCTTCTCCATTGATCGATGCTCATTAAGCAGCGCGCTCCTCCATGGCGAAACCCCAGCCTCCGCCAACTTCCGGCGATGTTCTCTTCGGGCGGATCCTCTCGGTGACCGTGGGCTCTGCGATCGGAGGGTTAGGCTCTGTTCTAGGGTTCGGCTCGGAGGCGGAGGACCGGAACCTTGTTGCGGTGAGCGGATCCCTTCTCGGTATTTATAGTTTCCGTTGGTTATGTGTTTTCTTCTAGCGCGTTTCTCGAAATGGCGCTTGTTTTCTGGGAATTTTGCAGAAAAGTCCTCAGCGAGTAGTGTCATTACAAATGTGTAAGAAACAGGGGTTCTGGTCTTGGCCATTACTCCACTTGCAGGTGCAATGCACGCGCAATGATTTTTGTTTCGATTGTTATAAACCAAAAAAAATTTGGGTGCTGTAGATGACATTTGGACTGGGTCCCACCAACGGCGGGGGCCAGCCAAGCCCAACAGCTGGACCTATTATGTGTGGGCATCCCACACTCTCAGCAATTGACTACCCGAACTTAACTAGGGAGGTCGGCCTAGCTAAGCCCACAACAACATTCTACAAGGACGACCTCCACGAGGTCGGCTCCTTCAGCAGCCGAGCTATACAAGGACGACCTTTATGAGGCCGGCTCTTTAGTGGTTACGCTTTATAAGGACGATATTGGCATCCGATGTCGGTTTCTTAGCAACGCCGCTTTACAAGGATGACCTCGGCACCAGAGGTCGGATTCCTCAGCATCATCCAAGGATCTGTCTGTCACGCACCGCTTCCCTTTTTTGGAGCGGGGCACGAGCAGACTTGCGGTGTGTTTAAAATAAGGAGGCAATACTTTTTTCTTCCACTTCCTTCTTGGCCTAAGCACACTAAGCGTATATGGTTAACTCGTATGTTCTTACATGCATACTTAAAATAAATATAGATAATCATTATTATACAATCAATCATCTCAGAATAATTTACAACAATTAAAAGATAAAGGGGCCTTATTGCTTAAAACATGGAGTGCATAAATCGGATATAATGGACATGATAAGAAGCTGTAGCCTAAAACTAGTCTTCTCGAAGAACATTGTCTCTAATAGATCATGCAACGCTTGATCAGGATCTGCGAAACTGCTCTCAAGACCTGACAGACATTGCATTGGAAAAATAAATACTTGTCTTTCAGTGAGTGTCTATCATTATGTTCTCAAGCATCAATTTCATTTAAACAATTATTAAGAAATAGCAATGCAACAACACAATCTACTAGCATGATATAAACATCTAATAGCATGGTACAAATGGAAATAAATAATACCAACATTTACGCAGAGGCAACTATAAAAATCTAACAAGATATAAAGGAAAATTAACATGTGCATGGAGAAAAAACTAATCACTAATAAATTTTATGTCGTCTTGCGGTGAATCAAGGTCTACTGACAAGATATAGAAAGGTCTTACAATGTGATATCAAGAAAATTTATAATACTAACATGTGCACAAAGGTAAACTAATCACAATCGAATTAATGTCCTTTAATAATGAACCAACCCAGTCTACTAGCAAGATTTGAAATTATAACAAACATGATACCAGGAAAATTAATAAATTCCAAATTTCCAATAGTTACTGTCATGAAGTTATGTGGGTGATTAATATATTTCAACATCATTAGAAGTGTCATGTCCGTGCAATGCGGTGATTCTAAACTAACCTCACTCATTATTCGAGGGTATGATGTGTCATGTCCATGCAATGCAGTGATCCTAAACTAATGCTCAACTCATTGTCCAAGGGTATGATGTGCAACTATCGACGTACCCAGATGCGCTCACCTGGATATCCCGTACCCCGCCTCCACGTCTGAAGATGGTGAACACGCATGTGATAGCCACTCATATGGGGGGGGGGTGGTGAGCACGAATTTCAATACCAACCAATATCCCGTCTACACGTCAGAAGACGGTGAACACGTAGGAAATGATAACCACACCCCCATTTTTGGAGGGTGTTGAGCAAGATATTGACATGGTCGCTCATGCATCCTCGTGAAAATGAATTACTCAACCCAAATGTCACGTGTGTCATAATTCTTGTGACAATTCGTGGCATGAGTTTTCAACATGTTTTCAGGTATAACATGTCTCAATTTTCATCATCAGGCAACATGTATCCTTTTCTTATGCATATGGCATGTCTACTTGTTTTTCTTTTTATAACATGTCTCAATTTCATTGTCAGGCAACACGTATTTTTCTCATGCACAAGTATTAAAGCGAAGAACGTGTCACATTATCGCATGCAATCATGTCCTTAATATACATCTCATGCAAGGGTGACAAATGTGGTGAATTTACTTACTAATTTGTTCACAAGTTTAGAGTAGCATGTGCATGTAAATAATGGCATGACTTCATCACGATTTCAACGAAAACACTAAGTTACATCATGCATGCATTCTTTTAAGTACGAGTTAACAAGAGTATCATTAAATTTACATGAGATTATTACCACGATCTTTCATTTGATTAACACTTAAATTATCTAAATACAACATGGTTTAAACATTAACTCAGACATTAACGTATTACCAATAATAATTTACTAACTTTTCACACTAGATATATAAACTGAATAAGCTTACTTCTAACTATGCATAACAGGTTTACAATACACTATTATGTTTACTTACTGTAAGCACTTAGTTAGCAAGACTGATTGATTGACTTAAGTAAGTTTCTTCAATACTTTACTAACACTCCACTAACACTCCACTATGAATATACCTGGTCTTAATCAAACTACCCAATGATACATTAATCATTTACTCTTCACATGGCACACAGTAGGACCGAGTCCCTTAAATCAGTCTAAACACTAACTTATAAATTAGTACATTTACACGTCCAAATCACTTAAGCACTTGCAAACTCACCTGCTCCAAAAAAGCACTCCCATGTCACTAATGTTATAAATCTAAACCAACAAAAGTGTCAACAATCCGATTGTGTAAGGTAAGTGCTTTGGTGATAATGAGAGTGAGATTCATACTAACAAAAAATGTATTTGCAAACAAGATAAGCTAACACACACACACACACCATTTTCACGTATACTAGTTCTTCATCATATTGCTATCAATATTAATTGTGTTTTAATTGAAATTCGTTAAGCTGAGGGAACCTACAGTTCGTTGTTTTGAGATCGGGTTGCTTAGCAAACACGACAGGGTTCATGACGGTGTTGTCCGCTGCCATTGGTGCTTGGGTGCTTCAGAGGGTTTAGGGGCATGCCCTGGTGGCTACGGCTGAGTGCAGGGCCAGGCAGAGGCCGTGTGGGATTTGGGCTCGGGGGTTTGTGGCTTGCGGCCAAACCACGACATGAGAGGAGGCTGGGCGGCTGAGGCATGGCTCTGCTGCTTGCGCCTAAGAGTAGGGCAAGCAGAGACCGAGCGGTTAGTGCTCGGCTTTACTTGCATGCACCGAGACAAAGCCAGGCAGGGCCATGTAGAGGCTGGGCTCGGCCCTGCTGCTTGTGCCGAGACGCTTGCAGAGGCCGATGGCTCGGCTTGGGGCCTTGTGGCTGGAGCTAGGTAGGGGAGACCTGTGCGTGGCTGTTGGGTGTTGGCAGAGAGGGAGGCCAAGCATGGTTTGGGGGCGGGTGTTGGCCAAGAGCAAGGAGGGGTTGGGTTTGGCTGGCTACTGTTCTCCTGCTAGAAGAAGGGGTTTAATTGGGTTGTGTGTTGAGTGAGGGTAGGTATGTCTCTACAAATTGTGGATCTAGGTTGGGTAGGGTTGGTTAGATCTACCATATGGGTAGGATTCAAGGGAGGTAGGTTAGTGTAATTAGGTAAATTAGTTTGGTTAGATTATTAGTTAAAAGATTAGGTAATATTAATAGTAATTTGTGCAAAATTACGGTTTTGCTCATGAAAATAAACATTTCCGAAGAAAATTACAATAAATTCGAAAATGGTGTAGAACTTATGAAAATACTTTTTGTTAGATCTTTCGGATGACAGAATAGCCTGGTTAGGGGCTAAATCTGTTTATGGGTCTCGGGACGATTTGATTTCTGGAAAGTAATTAAAAATTACGAAAAATGACTGTGATGATCAAAAAATATTATCGAGGTTTCAGGCGGTCACATCTTACACTTTAAAAAATCTGTTCTTGAAATTTAACTATACTAAGATTAATGTGTCAGGGCTACATGAATCAAATAAGTTTCAAGATAGGCAATGATGTTGAGGATGTTGGGAATTTTGCGGTCCCTTAGGGCACAAAAACTCTAGTCCCGTCCTAAGTCGGACGGAACATAGACACAAAAATCATTTGCAGCGGAAGAAAAACTAGTTAATCTAAATTAACATGCAGTTAAAACAATTTTAACTTAGCCCTAAGGTCCAAGACCCTATGCCAAGATCTATGCCGACTTGGGATGGATCTGACCATCCCAAGAAGGATCTAGCCTACTGCGATTAAACTAAACTAATGCTAATAAAATACTTTAACCACATACCCGGAATCTCAGCCCTGGAGCAGGCGAGATGTTCCGCGCCGTCTTCCGAGCTGCTCCCGTCCCACGCCGAGCCGCTCCCCGAACCGCTCCCTGAACCGCTCCTCGAACCGCTCCGCATCCTGAGGCGATCAATCCCCGTGCCGCCGAGCCAACCACGCGCCGAAGAAAGTTTCACGCGAGTGAAACCTCCGCCTAGATTTCGGATCCAGAATCCGAACTCCTTTGTGGCTTTGCTAGAGCCCGCAGGAGTAAGGAAGAAATTTAGGGAGATAGAGAAATATTTATTTAAGCCTAGATCCGAGCGTGCTCCAACATTTACGAGAGCCGCTCAGATCTAGAGCTTGGGACGAGTTTTGAGAAAGTGGGGAGACCCCTATTTATATAGGCGGCGGACTCTCCCCTTTTCTCAAAATCCGATGTGGGACTAAACATTTGGGTTAGTTAAAATCAAGTTAGTTTGCACTTCACAAAGTGCAAACTTCCGTGAATTTTAACTCACTCACCGTTGAGCTTCAGGATCGATACAACCTATCAATGCGACAAGTGTTCAACGGTGAACGCATAGGAAAAAACCGTTCGTCAATCGGAGTTCGTTTGACCCTCCAATTGTGTGTTCAAACATCAGCCCAAAGCCACCCAAAACGCAAAACAGCAGCCGCCAGCAGAATCACGCTGCCCTAGGCAGCTGTGGGCACCGCCTGCGCCAGGCAGCGTGCAGCGCACGCGCCTCGAGGCGCGTGCGCTGCACGCGCCTCAGCGCGTGCACAGTGCACGCGCTGGGCGCGTGCAAGGCACGCGGCGCGTGCCTTGCACGCTCCCAGCGGGCGCGTGCACAGCACGCGCTTACGCGGGCGCGTGCTGTGCACGCGCCCTGCGTGCACTGAAGGGCGGGGCGGGGCCCCGCCCGTATAATTGCGGGCGGGCCCCGCCCGTGATGACTGCGGGCGCAAATGCGCCCGCTTTTACTGCTGCCCGGCCCATCTGCCTCTTGGGCTGATGTCTACATGGGCTTTTATTGTTTTGGCCATAACTTTTGCGTTTGGCGTCCGATTTGGACGCCGTTCGAACCTGGGTCTAGACCGGGACATTCCCGTCTTACTCGTGAACTTTTCCTTGCGTTTTTATTATTAAATATTGTATTAAACAATTTAATACACATTTAATCGCTTTTGCATCAAATGCAAAATAGTCCCTATCTAGGCTTAAATTATCATATTGCATCAAATGCAATTATTTCATCCCTTGCATCAAAAATGCAATTATTCTCCCTAACTAATTTCTACCTATTACTAGACGAAGCGTTGCACTCTGTGTGAGACCCTACAGCCTGACCCTTACAACAGGTTGGGCTCGAAGCCCTATACGGCAGTGACCACGAGCAGTGGTTGCCGTCCCTGCTTCAGGAATCATCATTATGTGGTTAACTCATTGACATGAGTATTGTCGGGACCACCCTGACTGTTTCCGTGATGATTTCCGCAGTTATAGTCTCTTCGTCTAAATTGTGTCGTGTAGATCAAGTCTGGGGTACGGTCAAACTGTCAACCCCAATAACTTGACTCCGGTTAGTTTCTATCGATCTTTAGTCAACTAATGTTAGACTTCTTCCAACATACTCTGCGCAGAGTTTTTACTAAAGACCGAACTAACTCTACGACACTAACTCCCATTGACCGGGAGAGACGAATCCTCTCTTGGTCATTACTCGCCTCGTACGTTTCAAGTGACACCCAATCAAAAGACCTTTCGACAGGCATTGCCTCGAAGCTAGGTCAGTTGATATAAGTGGCACCGTTCACGCACAGGTTTGTCAAAATGACCTCAAGTCAAAAGACCAACTATCCTATCATCACTCAGAGTCATCATTGACAGTTTGGTCAATATAACCATATGTTAACTCTAGTGGATCGTTCAGTGAACTCATTCTAATGAGCACCTGTGTCTCGTCTTCGACTTCGCCAAGTCAAGCGATCATGAGATCATCGCTACCGCTAAATGGTGAAGACTAAGACACAATGGTCTATCCGATGTTTCGATATCCTTGTCTCGAAACATCTACGACCACGAACCATTTTAGACTTATGCTACAGACGGTCAAACGTTTCTCCATGATCGAGATACTCATCTCGATACCCGTTCGATCTTGCATAAAGTCTCAGGACTTTACCTAAGTTGATATCTAATGTTAACTACATTACAATATAACTTAGATAAATTATTACCAAACAGCTTACTGTTATTTCGAACAAGATGTTTGTGCTATTCACACAGGAATAAATGGCCTTGAGGGCATCATATTCCTACATCTCCCACTTGCACTCAGGACCATTTATCTCGATATCTAATATCGTTTTTACACACAAGTTTTCCTGACTTCATGTGATAGAGCCTTCGTGAGTGGATCTGCTAAAACCGTCTACACTATAGACTTAAGGGGTTTCTATGTTCATGTCAGACCAACCATTTGAATCTCATTCAAATAATTCATTTGGTCTGTCGGAATCCATAATATTTTATTTTACTTGGATCTTATCCAGTTTATCGTACCTTACGATAATCATTTAAATTTGTTAATGGTCATTTTAAATGGCTCATATCTATTCTTGATAAAGTATCAAACCTTTTGATTACTTTGTCAAAATGTATGTTCCATCTCTTTGATGTCTCGCATGTAATTTACACGCTCCCACTGACCTTGAAAACTATCTGGCTAATTCATATAAGTTGGTTCGTCTAAATCATATTTAGAAAAACGAACTTATAAGTGAATGCACAAATTTTCATGGTCAACTTAAGCGTTTTACATCGGCTTTGGTCCGAGTAGATCTGTACACATCTGTTGGCGAAACCGGTTTCATCATAATCCGTTTTAAAGAAATTAGGATGAAAACCGTTCCCGTCCAACATTATTGTACTTCATTATTTTCTTTTCTGCACCAATCTTTCAACTTAAATATTTACTTGCAGAAAGTGAGGAAACATTTTCCTTGGGCACGTAAACTAAATTCTCAAATTTATTTACGCACACGGACCTGCATCAAGTTTTAAATCGGAGTTACTACTCCGAATTTCATCTTAGAAGTTGACTAAGTCATCATCAGTTATGATGTCTAACTCGACAATCCGTCTCACGAGATTCGAGTAATAATACAACTTCCTTACGATTGATTTATTGAATATATCATTGATAATGTTCTCATAGAATTTTATCAAAACCTAGGCATTACTATCTGGGACTTAACCCAGAGGGAGGACTTAACTCAGAGTCACTTACAATGGATCACACTAAATCTAATTAAGTGTGATTCATACCTTTTAACACACCGATGTGTTAACAGACTTGATCTGAGAGAAAATCACATTTTCTTTTAATTACACAAGATTTTATTTAGCTAAGTATTTGACCATTCGATCTAATCGAATCAGTTTAAATACTTTAGTCATTTCGTTCTTTATTTTATCAGACCTGTGTTTCATCAAGAACACGTGTCTTAATAAAACATACGAATAACTTATTTTTGGTTAATCTAGACTCGGGTACATCAGTATGTACAAGACTGAGTTCGACAACTCATTCTCCCACTGTCTTACAGATGGGTTTCGGCCATTGTATCTAAGAGGCTAAGACTCACAAGTGTCCGTAGACTTCATAATACGAGAGGTCAGACCCCTCTTTATGTGACTTGTGAAGCTTAATCTCTTGATACGGCCTAGTCTAATTTTACCATATAAGTTTGCTACTATCTTGTGTATTTATATATTAACATTTAATATATATATATTTATTTACAAATTACTTAACACAAAACATTACTTCAGAAGCAATGTGACGACATTCATCAAAATGTGTTAAACGTCTTTTGTATAACAATTTATTCTGAAATCGTGACATCAAAATATGTCACATTTTCATTTCCTCCTACTTATGCCTCTACTAATGATAAATTAAACTAACTTTCTCAATTGACTTTCCGAAGTGCCTTCTTCCTTTTCTAAATCACATTTAGATATCAACATAAATAAATAGCTATGCAAGCAACTTATGTATCCAAACGCTTGAGCTTTGCAATCTTGAGTGTAGCTCAAGAAGTTGCTTGTCTCAAGATCCGGTTGGGATACATAGTCTTGCATCGCTCATGCACTCGTATTCGACTCAAACTGTTTGATCGAATTTTCGAACTTTGCGGATCAAAATTGTTTGTCCATACAACCTTGAGGGTAGCTCGACAAGTTGTAGGGAGAAACATACTTTGAATGTCCTATATGTTCAAGCTGCCTCATATAGAGACGAGTGACATGTAGCTTTAATTTATTTGTTGGACCCAGAACTTAATGAAATCATATTTCTTAAGTCTGTTCTTTAGAAGGTCATTTAATGTCAATGAGAATATAGTTTAATTATGTCAATTAGAATTTAACTTGATATTCAATTAATCAACTTATTGACCAGTTAACTAATTCCAATATTATCAATTGATTCTTTCGGTAAACATAGTCTTGCCCTAGTTTTAGCATATGTTCAATATTAAATATAGGTAGATTGGCTTTTATCTATCTATACCCTCCCACTATTTTTACGAACGTTTTAAAGCTTAATAACGAACGATTTAATCGAATTAAAAATAATGGGTAAGAGTTCCAATCACCTTGAGTCTAAACAACCTTGAGTGTAGCTCAACAAGTTGATTGACTCTGCGATCGGAAGATGACTCTTCATCGATCATATCGGATATGACTCTCTTAATCGGTTTTTGCCCCTAGCCATTCGTGATCATGAGTGTGCTCATCCAAATCACAATGTCTAGTCTAGTCGGACCCTTGTTTTCGTGTCTAGCCTGACTTGCCCCTCAGCTCGGTGTATGCACGACACGTTGGTTAGGGTCAGGTCTTAGACTACATCTTATGTATTGAAGAAGTTGGTTCCTACAAGGTTGCCATGTCACAGCTTGAGTGTATCTCAACAACTGTAACACGGGCCCTATAGTTGCTAACCCCTAAAACAAGGAGGGCTACGGCTAATCTTGAAAAAGATCATTAACGTATTTGACTTAGATATAGTCCAGGGTGTCATACAATCATGATTCGCGACATTGCGGTCCAGCGGAACTCAGCCAGGGAATTGACTAAGCCAGGATCACTATCCCTTAAAGGGTGATCCAGAACTCTTAGCCACGCACATTGACTGGATCATGGTCCATTGAATGAAGCTTGTCATTTTTGTATGTATGCCATAGACTAAACAGCTTTTATTAACTTATTAACAACTAATTAATCCTATCAACTAGTTGAATCCTTAAATTCAAAATTTTAGGATTTGTTTAATAACTTTTATTAAGTCCTTATCAACTATAAGGTTCACGTGCTATTCTAATCGTTATTAGGATTTTAATAAATTTTATTAACAACGCTAGAAGCGAAGTCCTTTAATGAAAATTAATTATAACAATTAGAATTGAAAATTCATTTAAAGGACTACCCTAATGAGGAATTAGGTCTTAATATTGTTGTTAATGATTTATTAAAACATAGCATGTCATTAAAATTCAAGTAATAAATTTTAATCATTTTTAATGGCTAACCTAAAAGGTTGTCTTGTGTTATCAAATAAGGGACAAGATTAACAAGCCATTAAAATAAAGCTACACTAATTTTATCAACATAAAATGAAAGTGTATATCTATTTAACAATTAAATAAACTAAGTTTATCGCATAAACAATTTTTTAGATTTTTAAAATCAGTTTTAAAAAATATCTTATAAATTTAAAACATTACTTTAAAAAATTTCTATGTTCAAAAATTTATCATATACAATTTTTAAACATCTAAAATATTTTAAACTTATCGCATAAATTTAAAGCCTTAAAATCAATTTTAAAATTTATCACATAAATTTAAAAACACCATTTTAAAATTTCCATGCTTAAAAAATTTATCATATAAAAAAATTTTAGGCATCCAAAATAAATTTAAACTTTTAAATATTTAAAATTAGTTTTAAAATTATCACATAAATTTTAAAACGTCATTTTAAAAATTTTCATGTTCAAAAAATTTATCACATAGAATTTTGAACTTCAAAAACATTTTTAAAATTATCTAATAACTTTAAAAAATTTAAAAGTATTTAAAAGCATTAACACGTTTAATGAAATCGCAGTACCTAGATCGACTACGCAAACCTAGGCTCTGATACCACTGTTGGGAATTTTGCGGTCCCTTAGGGCACAAAAACTCTAGTCCCGTCCTAAGTCGGACGGAACGTAGACACAAAAATCATTTGCAGCGGAAGAAAAACTAGTTAATCTAAATTAACATGCAGTTAAAACAATTTTAACTTAGCCCTAAGGTCCAAGACCCTATGCCAAGATCTATGCCGACTTGGGATGGATCTGACCATCCCAAGAAGGATCTAGCCTACTGCGATTAAACTAGACTAATGCTAATAAAATACTTTAACCACATACCCGGAATCTCAGCCCTGGAGCAGGCGAGATGTTCCGCGCCGTCTTCCGAGCTGCTCCCGTCCCACGCCGAGCCGCTCCTTGAACCGCTCCTCGAACCGCTCCTCGAACCGCTCCGCATCCCGAGGCGATCAATCCCCGTGCCGCCGAGCCAACCACGCGCCGAAGAAAGTTTCACGCGAGTGAAACCTCCGCCTAGATTTCGGATCCAGAATCCGAACTCCTTTGTGGCTTTGCTAGAGCCCGCAGGAGTAAGGAAGAAATTTAGGGAGATAGAGAAATATTTATTTAAGCCTAGATCCGAGCGTGCTCCAACATTTACGAGAGCCGCTCAGATCTAGAGCTTGGGACGAGTTTTGAGAAAGTGGGGAGACCCCTATTTATATAGGCGGCGGACTCTCCCCTTTTCTCAAAATCCGATGTGGGACTAAACATTTGGGTTAGTTAAAATCAAGTTAGTTTGCACTTCACAAAGTGCAAACTTCCGTGAATTTTAACTCACTCACCGTTGAGCTTCAGGATCGATACAACCTATCAATGCGACAAGTGTTCAACGGTGAACGCATAGGAAAAAACCGTTCGCCAATCGGAGTTCGTTTGACCCTCCAATTGTGTGTTCAAACATCAGCCCAAAGCCACCCAAAACGCAAAACAGCAGCCGCCAGCAGAATCACGCTGCCCTAGGCAGCTGTGGGCACCGCCTGCGCCAGGCAGCGTGCAGCGCACGCGCCTCGAGGCGCGTGCGCTGCACGCGCCTCAGCGCGCGCACAGTGCACGCGCTGGGCGCGTGCAAGGCACGCGGCGCGTGTCTTGCACGCTCCCAGCGGGCGCGTGCACAGCACGCGCTTACGCGGGCGCGTGCTGTGCACGCGCCCTGCGTGCACTGAAGGGCGGGGCGGGGCCCCGCCCGTGATGACTGCGGGCGCAAATGCGCCCGCTTTTACTGCTGCCCGGCCCATCTGCCTCTTGGGCTGATGTCTACATGGGCTTTTATTGTTTTGGCCATAACTTTTGCGTTTGGCGTCCGATTTGGACGCCGTTCGAACCTGGGTCTAGACCGGGACATTCCCGTCTTACTCGTGAACTTTTCCTTGCGTTTTTATTATTAAATATTGTATTAAACAATTTAATACACATTTAATCGCTTTTGCATCAAATGCAAAATAGTCCCTATCTAGGCTTAAATTATCATATTGCATCAAATGCAATTATTTCATCCCTTGCATCAAAAATGCAATTATTCTCCCTAACTAATTTCTACCTATTACTAGACGAAGCGTTGCACTCTGTGTGAGACCCTACAGCCTGACCCTTACAACAGGTTGGGCTCGAAGCCCTATACGGCAGTGACCACGAGCAGTGGTTGCCGTCCCTGCTTCAGGAATCATCATTATGTGGTTAACTCATTGACATGAGTATTGTCGGGACCACCCTGACTGTTTCCGTGATGATTTCCGCAGTTATAGTCTCTTCGTCTAAATTGTGTCGTGTAGATCAAGTCTGGGGTACGGTCAAACTGTCAACCCCAATAACTTGACTCCGGTTAGTTTCTATCGATCTTTAGTCAACTAATGTTAGACTTCTTCCAACATACTCTGCGCAGAGTTTTTACTAAAGACCGAACTAACTCTACGACACTAACTCCCATTGACCGGGAGAGACGAATCCTCTCTTGGTCATTACTCGCCTCGTACGTTTCAAGTGACACCCAATCAAAAGACCTTTCGACAGGCATTGCCTCGAAGCTAGGTCAGTTGATATAAGTGGCACCGTTCACGCACAGGTTTATCAAAATGACCTCAAGTCAAAAGACCAACTATCCTATCATCACTCAGAGTCATCATTGACAGTTTGGTCAATATAACCATATGTTAACTCTAGTGGATCGTTCAGTGAACTCATTCTAATGAGCACCTGTGTCTCGTCTTCGACTTCGCCAAGTCAAGCGATCATGAGATCATCGCTACCGCTAAATGGTGAAGACTAAGACACAATGGTCTATCCGATGTTTCGATATCCTTGTCTCGAAACATCTACGACCACGAACCATTTTAGACTTATGCTACAGATGGTCAAACGTTTCTCCATGATCGAGATACTCATCTCGATACCCGTTCGACCTTGCATAAAGTCTCAGGACTTTACCTAAGTTGATATCTAATGTTAACTACATTACAATATAACTTAGATAAATTATTACCAAACAGCTTACTGTTATTTCGAACAAGATGTTTGTGCTATTCACACAGGAATAAATGGCCTTGAGGGCATCATATTCCTACAGAGGATTCAAATGGATAACGATGAGTAGAAATATGATGACATGGCCATTACGGTGGGAAGCACGTGAATCGATATCAAGGAATAATACAAGATAATCGAAAGGTGAATATGGCAATGAAACGAATTAGTGAATCAACCATGGAGGATTTTTATGGTCATCAACATATGAATGAAATGTTAGTGAAGGCTTTATAATCAAAGGTGAAACTTATTGGGTCAACTAAGGATTATAAAATCTAGGAATATGATTTTCAAATGAATTAAGCTGGGACAAGAAATCCAAGAAAAAGTTGTTTTTGAGAATCAATATTGTGATCTTATCTATGCTGTTTTAAAGTATTTTGCACGGCCTGCGTAGGTCACCAAAAAAAGCCTGTCACGCCTTGCTCCTCATTTTTGGAGTGGGGCACGACTCACGAGCGGGCGTGCGGTGTGCTTAAAATAAGGAGGCAATACTTTTTTCTTTCCCTTCCTCCTTGGCCTAAGCACACTAAATGTCTGTGGTTAACTTGCAAGTTCATGCATGCATACTTAAAAACAACACTAAAAATCATTATTATTACAATCCATCGTCTCAAAATAATTTACAATAATTGAACGATAGCTCATACAACATGGAGCACGTAAATCAGATACAAATGAACATGATAGGAAGCTACAACCTAAAACTAATTTTCTGGAAGAACCATGTCCATAATGGATCATGCACACTAGATCAGCATCTGTGAAACTGCCTTCAGGACTTGACAGACATTGGATTGGAAAAACAAATACAATGTTTGTCAGTGAGTGGCTCTCATGTAAGTTCTGAAGCATCAATTTTAAACAATTGTAAAGACATCTAGTAGTGTAACACCATAATTTACTAGTATGGTATAAATATCTAACATCATGATACAAATCAAATTTAATAATACTAACATGTGTGTAAAAATCTAACAAGATATAAAAGAAAATTAACATGTGCGTAGAGATAAACTAATCACTAATAAATTTATGTAATCTCACAGTGAATTAGAGTCTACTAGCAAGATATAGAAATGTCTAACAACGTGATACTAGTAAAATTGATAATACTAACATGTTCACAAAGGTAAACCAATCATAATCAAATTAATGTTGTATAATAGTGAAACAACATAGTCTACTAGTAGAATTTGAAATTATAACAAACATAATACCAGGAAAATTAATAAATTCCAACATACACACGAGAAAAATTCTAAAAATCCTAAAAATCCTAAAAATAAAGTAAAAATGCAATTAATGTAACTAAATGGCTAAATGGCATGGAAATGCACTCTCCCAAGCTTAAACTACACATTTTCCTTAATGTGATCATAAAAGATAATTATGAGGAACATCGATAAATATGGGGGGTGAATGGAAAATGGTGACATGAAATCCTAATGCAACTACATGCACATGCAATGATGCATGAGAGCGCCTCCCTCCAAGCTTAACCAAACAATTCTATTCAAATGATTCGATCAAAAATGTCACGTCTTTGAAAATCGTGATCAAGTCAAATGAATTAGAAAGTAAGATTTCACTTGAAAGAAATGCTCGATGGTGAGCAAAATGGTTAGACATCAATATAATGTGAAGAAGGCAATCAATAAAGCATAGGGTATGTGGTTCATAAAATGTTGTCGACATCATAGGGGTAAATTATTCTACCTAACTAAGGAAGCATTAAACCTATACGGTCCTCTCGCTGTCAAGAGGATTCGCGATTATTGAAAGTATAAAATTCTACACTACGGCTACACTTCTTGATTGATATCACCTGTAGCAAAAGACGGATCCAGTATCTTAGTTAGAGCAGACAACTGCTCCAACTGCTTCTTTCATGGCTCCACCAGGTGCGTCTCTCCATGGTTAACAACGAACTCCAGAAACGTGTCTTCCAGTATTCCTCTAAGGACTCCACTTGTACCTTGATCGGATTAAGACACATCGGTTCGTTATGCAATTTTTAACCCCGAAATATAAGTATTCCAGAGAAGATCGTTTATAAAAATACGTGAAATAAAACGTGGTCCACGATACTTCCCAGAAAATGTATCTCCGTCCTCAAGCACCACATCGGCTCTCTCCTTGGTATCCACACCAAGCCCCTCAGGCAATTCCTGAGCATATGTGCATGTTTCCTCATCAAGCGGCTCCTCGAGATCTCCATCAGGCTCCTCTCCATGGTGGTCCTCATCAGCATCCCAATGCACCTCCTTGTCATATGTGTATGTGTTCGTGGGTGGTGTCTCCTTGCTCTCCTCATCAGACACGTCCCAGCATACCTCTTGATACAATGTGTAGATGTCCTGCAAAAGATACGATACATGTTAGATATCTCTGAATCTGTACAATCATCATATATAGGGAGAGACTCAGAAATAAAAAGTGAGGGTGTAAAAAGGTCTCCCTGAATGGGAGTTGTAAGCTCATGTGGATGCTCCTCTAAGGGATGCTCAGCCTCTGTAAAAAGTGGAGGTGGCTACGGTAGCTCGAACGGAGGGGTACAATTCGTGCTCTATCTGTGTGCAGATGTCATCGTCCTAAGTCACGTTCTCGATGGTCTGCTCCGACACTGTAGGCACGACCTCCTCAATAATATCCTCTGATGGTATAGGCTGCTCTGACTCGTGTGGATGGTAGGGGAAAGCGACGACGACACAAGCTGAATCTGCAGTGCTAGGTGTCGTTGTCTCGTTAAAAGTGGCAATATCGAAACACATAATATCTCCCCTAAGATGAACTTGAATATCATCCTCCATGGTACCTGCAACAGACACATGATTCATAATAAAATTCACATGCTCGCGTGTAGCTGGATCACCTGTCGTGACGGCTAATGCGCCAGAAGATCGAGCTACGTCCAATAAGCGTTCCAAAGCTGCTGCATATCTCAGATCCTCAAAGGTTGTTACATGCATCCTCCTCAAGAACTCCGATGAGGGTCCTGCAATCCTCTAGTGAAGAAAGGAAATAGCCTGGAACCATCGCACCTATGGTCTGGCTCCGTTTGCAATATTCCTTCGAACCTCTCCAAGGCTTGCTCGAAGGACTCTCCATTAACTTGCTTGAATTTAGCGACATATTGGAAGAATTGTATAGAAGTCGGTCGGGTCATCTTTGGGAGCACCATCGCTGCAACAACTGTACCTGATCAACCAAAATAAATACATGGAGAAACGAAATTAGTGGCACAGGTAAGATAGAAATAAGAGTGATGCAGTGGCAGGAAAAAATTTCTCTTTATTTCATTATATATATATATTCAAATGTTTTAATTTTTAATTTTTTAATTTTTCGAAGTCTAACAACCTAATCGTGATATATAGATAATATGGCAGTACGTCTCCCTAGCAACGTCATCAAAAACTTGATGCGTTCCGGATTGTATCTCGGAAAACTAGCTCGTTACGGCATGATTGTCGATAACTAGATCGAAGCCGGAATGCAACTTAGGACGGATGTCGTCTTACCGCAAGCGCACGGTACAGTGGCGAGCGGGTATTCAACACAGGGATGCGGTGCGATAGTATCTGTCGATTCGTAGGTTCAGTTAGACTTGCGGGTTTTGTTGGTGGAGGTGGATTACAGAATGTCGTAATAGTGATCGATGTGAAGATCGTGTCACTCGATATCGCAAACTGACTCCACACAGAAAGAAATAAAACAAAGAGAAAGCAAATGAGAGACAACTACTAGGGTGTTAGTATCCCCACTACTGCTTCGGGCATGGAATGAAGCTCTTACGTATCTAGCAACTGAATCGTCCAACGAGTCGATAATATGTTATGCGGGTTCTTTACTTCGGTGCCACTATCGTGGATCACCTAGTGAGCAATATAGTGACGTAACGAACGACTAAGGTTAGTGCCACTATCGTGAGTCACCGCACCTAGATTGACGATGTTACAACTCTATTCGGACGTAAAAGGAGTTCTCAAGACTAGTGCCACTATAGTGGATCACCGCGTCTATCGAATTCCCATCACTCCCGATGATAGCAAACCACATAACTATACGGTTCCCTCAATTGCTAGCTACGTTGTTGCGGCATCGTTATCTTGCATCACTATCGATGCCGCCATCGTGGATCATGTCGCTATAGGGTTGTTCTAGCTATTGGGTTTATCCTAGGGTGAGTTCATCAACTACCAGGAGTTGTCAATTCAAGGGTTATAGGGTTGTCAATTCCTAGATTCGATTGTGGTCAGATCCCTTCCCTAAGCTAAGGTCCCAACAATCAAAGAACTCCCAAATCAAGATGGGGTTGGTGTCAATATCTTGGATCACCGTCCCCATCAAATATGAGCCCTAGCAATATGATTAAATCTAACCCTAGCAATAGAACTACTCCAGCATAGCAATAGACATGAAAACAATAGAAAACATCATTGCATGCATCAAAGAAAGATAAACAATAGAAATCACAAAGAAATAGCAAATAATTAGAGAAACAAGAGTACTTATCTTGATTACAAGGAGGAAGGGGCCTAGGGCATCGCTTATCTCTAAAAATATCTCCAAGAACAAGAGCTAACCCTAAGAAAAACCCTAATCTAAAACTTATTAGATCCCCTAAGAGGATGAAGGAGGATCCGTTCAATGATGGTTGCTGCCCTCTTTTATCTCACCCCCCAAACCCTAGCCAAAAGCCCTAAAAATCCCAAGGAAACCCATCAAATTCGGGTTGAAACTTAATAACAGCTGCAAACTTAAGTTTTGGGACCATATAGTTCGGTCCGAGTAGGATAGAACTCGGTCTGAGCCGGAAATCCTGCAGAAATCGCGTTCTGTCAATTGCCCAACTCGGACCGAGTAGCAGTCCACTTGGTCTGAGTGGCAAAATTCAGCATCGAACTGTCATCTTGTATAAATTCCACAGATTTCATCCGACCTCCGTTCTACGCGTTCTTGACGGCGTTGGAACCGTCATGAAGTCTACTATCCATGAAAAATATCAGAAAAATACTTTGCTCACTTGCATGACAACAAATCTTAAAAGAGTTGGAGGCTGTCCTGAAATCTGGCCGTTTTACCTCACTCGACCGAGTGCGGTTGCACTTGGTCCGAGTGGTCTTCGCGCTCGGTCCGAGTAGCAATGAAACTCAGGCCGAGTGCCAGGGTGCCAAAAACAATGCTACGTCTCCATGTGTTCTCGGACCGATAGGCCTTGCCACTCGGTTCGAGTGGACTGGGTGGTACATGAAGTGTATATCAGCTGCATCTCTTTGCTCTCCTTCTTCGTTCCTCTTCTTTGGCATTCTTCCTTGGCACCTCAAGTATGTTATCATGAGTGTTCTTGGTGCTCCTGCATCGTCGATCATCCTATTGACTTCAAATTGCTCTGATTTTGCTCCAAATCCCTGAAATAATACCAAACACTCTCAAAATCAGATAGTTCCAAATAATTGTATAAAAGCGCGAAAAATGGAGAAATGGAGGGTGAAATGCATCATAATGATATGCGACTAATCATGCAAAACAGGAGCATATCACATACACACGAGTAAACTAATCACAAGCAAGTACTGTCATGAAAGTCATGCGTGTGATTAATATATTTCAACATCACTAGAAGTGGCATGTCCATGCAATGCATTGCTCATAAACTATGCATAACTCATTGTCAGAGGTTACGATGTGCAACTGTCGGCATCTCTAGGGGAGCTCACCCGAGTAGGCCCTATCATGTCTCCACGACTGAAGACAGTGAACATGCATGTAATAACCCCACCCATATCAGAGGGTGGTGAGCACGAATTTCAATAACCAACCACTACTCAGTCTCCACGACTGAAGACAGTGAACATGCATGACATGATAACCCAACCACCATCTCTCGAGGGTGGTGAGCAAGATAATGACATGGTCGATCATACAACCTCGTGACAATGAATGACATCATCCCAAATGTCGTGTGTCTTAATTCTTGTGACAATTCGTGGCATGAGTTTTCAACATGGTTTCCTCTTACTTTTTAGGTATAACGTGTCTCAAGTTTCATCATCAGTCAATACTTATCCTTTTCTCATGCACAAGAATTATAGCTAATGACGTGTCAGGAATTCTACTTGCTTTTCTTTTCATATCATGTCTCAATTTTAATCATCAGGCAACACACATAATTTTTGCATGCACAAGTATTAAAGCGAAGATCATGTCAATATCGCATGCAATCATGTCTTTAATATCCATCTCATGCAAGGGTGACAAATATGGCGAATTTACTTTTTAATTTAGTTAGATTTGGGTGAAAATGGTGATTAGCCACTAATGACGGCTATCACTTCTTATTTATATCAACTCTCTCTTTTCTTTACACACACAATAACACACAATACTCCCCCTCAAGATGAGCAAAAGATATTTATCATGCCCATCTTGTTACAAGCATCCTCTGCTCCTTTAGAGTTCAACCCCTTTGTAAGGCAATCAGCTAGTTGCTGTCCAGAAGTAATGTAGGAGATCTCCAACTGTTTCTTGTCCAATCTTTCTTTAATGAAGGACATGTCAATCTCTATGTGCTTCGTTCTATCATGTTGCACTAGGTTGTTGGCAATGTTAATTGCTGACTTGTTATCACACAACCGCAATGGTCCTTCTCTCAGCAGACGTAGCTCTTGTAGAAGTGATCTCAACCAGATCATCTCACAGGTACTAAGCACCATAGCACGATACTCTGCCTCTGCAGTGGAACGAGCCACCAAATCATGCTTCTTGCTGCGCCAAGAGACTAAGTTGCCCCCAACAAACACACAGTAGCCCGAGGTCGATCTCCTATCATCCAAGCAACTGGCCCAATCCGCATCACAGTAGCCTGTCACATTCATGTGACCATGACTACCAAATAATATGCCTTTTCCTGGACTATTCTTCAGATACCTCAGTATCCTGAAGACTGCCTCCATATGTCCAGTCCTAGGATCATGCATGTATCTACTTACCACACTGGTAGCATAGGCAATGCCAGGTCTGGTATGACATAAGTAGATAAGGCGTCCAACAAGTCTCTGGTACCTTTCTTTGTCTACTGGCTCCCCTGATTGTGAATGCAATCTATGATTCTGATCAATAGGAGTAACTGCTGGACGACACCCCAACATACCAGTCTCAGCCAGTAAATCCAGGGCATACTTCCTCTGTGAGATAACTATACCCTTCTTGGACCTAGCAATCTCCAGTCCAAGGAAATACCCCAACTGTCCAAGGTCCTTGACCTCAAATTCTCTAGCCAATCTAGCCTTCAAGTGAGAGATTCCCTCTTCATCATCTCCAGTGATAATAATATCATCAACATACACAGCCAGAAGGGAAATCCGCTGTCCTGAATGCCTATAGAATACAGTATGATCACCATTACTCTGCTTGTAGCCCATAGTGATGACTGCACGCCTGAATCTGTCAAACCATGCCCTTGGAGATTGCTTCAGCCCATATAAAGACTTGTCCAGCCTACACACCTTTCCCATCGTCTGTTGTGTGCTAAAGCCAGGTGGAACCTCCATGTATACCTCCTCCTGTAAGTCTCCATGCAAGAAGGCATTTTTTACATCCAACTGATGCAATTTCCATCCAAAATTCGCTGCACAGGATACCAGTACTCTCACAGTACTCATCTTTGCCACTGGGGCAAATGTCTCATCATAATCAATCCCATAAGTCTGACTGTAGCCCTTGGCAACCAGCCTCGCTTTGTACCTGTCCACCTTCCCTTCTGGAGTTTGCTTTATTGTGAATACCCACTTGCAGCCCACAGCTTTCTTCCCTGCTGGAAGCGAGACAAGTCTCCATGTCTTGTTCTTCTCCAGTGCTTCGAGTTCTTCGAGCATTGCTTTCTTCCACTGGGGATGTTGCTTTGCCACTCGCCAATCACTCGGTATAGAGATAGACTGTAAGGATGCAATGATAGCCCTATATGCAGGTGTAAGAGAAGCATAGGAGACATGATTAGCAATATCAGTCTCGTATCCATACCGTACAGGAGGCCTGCCGGCATTGATACGAGGATCCCTACGAGATGCAAGTGGAAGATCTAAACTAGAGGAAGCCAAAGAAAGGTTACCATCCGTGTTAGGAGCGGAAGGCAGTAAGGAAGTCGGGACTCGAGCAGGCGTGATAGACTGATCAATCTCGACATGTGGCTGTGGAGCTAGTGGTTCTTCAGTGGGGGAGATGTCTTCTTGTTGTTCTTCATCGCCATGACTACCCTTCTGTCTCCTGCTATATTTCTTGCCGTACAACCTGTCTTCCACCAAGGGCCTTTCCTCCTCTTCCACCACGGTCCTTTCCTCATCACTGCTATCAGTACCAGTACCAGTAGGCCTGACAGGACACGGTATAAGTCCAACCACTACCCTCCTGTCATCAGTCTCCCCCTCTCGACCAACTCCTCCTGTGTTTGGAGAGGCACCAGTATCAAATATTGGTATAGAATCTGTCAGTCCTCCATAAAAAGGCTCAGTCTCCCTGAACGTCACATCCATACTCACAAACAGCCTTCTTTTTGAGGGACTCCAACACCTATAGCCTTTTTGATTTGAAGGATACCCAACAAATATGCATTTAATTGCCTGAGCATCCAGCTTCCCCACAGAAGGTCTATGATCTCTCACAAAGCATGTGCATCCAAACACTTTTGGTGGAACTACAAAAGTGTTCTTTCCCATAAGAATCTCACATGGGGACTTCATACCAAGCATCCGCGAAGGCATCCTGTTGATGAGATAGGTGGCTGTCATCACTGCTTCACTCCACAATATCTTAGGTACATTCATGGTGAGCATGAGTGACCTAGTTACCTCCAACAAGTGTCTATTTTTCCTTTCAGCAACTCCGTTCTGTTGAGGCGTGTTGGGACAAGTGGTTTGGTTAGTTATCCCACTCTCAGATAGATAAGATGCAAACTCCTTGTTTACATACTCTGTCCCATTATCCGTTCTCAAGATGCGGATCTTGGCCTCATACACATTTCTGACACTTCTATGGAAGTCCTGGAAACACTTCAACGCTTCGCTTTTGTTTTTCATCATGTAAAGCCATGTCATCCGAGAATGACAGTATATGAAAGTGATGAACCACCTGAACTCACTTACTGAAGTCACTGGGCAGGGCCCCCAAACATCTGAGTGAATAAGATGGAATCTCTCTACACTCCTCATCCCAACACTAGGATATGATGTCCTAGTGTGTTTCCCAAATTCACACGCATCACACTTCAAATTCATTTTATTCACTCTATTCAAAATCTCAGGATACATTTTATTCAACATATCAAAAGGCAAGTGTCCCAACTGACAATGTAATAAAAGTACCTCCCTTTCCTTCTCTTCACCAACGACGGCCAATGCAGCATCCCCACTAGCTCTGTCAAGATACCACAGTCCATCACGCCTGACGCCAGTCCCAAGCCTCCTCCCAGTCTTCCTTTCCTGCAACACACAATGAGTAGAGTCAAAAGTAATGCTACAGTCAAGATCAAGATCATCAACAATAGAGCCAACAGATAAAAGGTTGACTAGAAAAGATGGGACGTGAAGGACTGAAGAGAGGCATATGGAGGGAGTGCACTGAATAGTGCCAATCCCCTTAATGTGTTGGGATGTGCCATCAGCTGTCTGAACAGTTTCATGAATGGTATGTGGTTTATATGTGGAAAATTGTCTATATGCACCTGACACATGACTAGATGCACCTGAGTCAATAATCCACTCTATATGATCTCTACATGAAAGAGCTGATTGGTTACCTGATCCTGTGTGAGCGAAGTTGGCAAAATTACCGAATGGCGAAGCAACATCTCTAGTCTGGCATGAATCTCCGAACTCTCAGTAGTTGACCTGGACTGTCTCCGCTGCTCTAGATCTGACGCCTCAGCTGGCGTAGCCTCAATCATCACTGTCTCCTGTCGTCCATCAGCAGTAGCAAAGTTGGCCCGTGGGCCTCCACGACCTCGTCCACGGCCTCCACGGCCCCAACGACCTCCTCCTCTGCCTCCTGTGCCACGTCCTCGTCCACTACCCTTCTGTGGGCAGTTAAAGCTCAGGTGCCCCTTCACCCCACATGTGTAGCACTCTCGATCCTCGCTCACTGCTGCCACTGCCGGTACAGCCAGTGCAGCCCGAGTGACCTGAGTACCCTCATCCTTCATAACTCTCAGTCTGGTCTCCTCCTGTGCCATTGCAGCTATGGCATCCTCCAGAGATGGGATAGAGGATAAGTGACACATACTCGTCCTCCTGACCTCAAAATCTCCATTCAGGTTCCTCAGAAAATGAGTCACACGCCTATGCTCCACCCACTTCCTGTGTATCGCAGCACTCCTAGGATCAGGCAGATCAATAGGGTCATAGTGGTCTAACTCTGACCACAGCCTTTTCAACTCCGCAGAGTAGGCTAGAATAGACATCTCCCCCTACTTCAAGGTGTCGACCTTGCCCTGAACCTCCATCATAAGCATCATATTCCCTGCTCTAGAATACATTTTCTCCACCATACTCCATATCCCTGCAGCACTCTCTATGTCCTCCACCATTCCAGCAATGGGTGGAACCATCGATGTCATCAACCAAGCAACCACCAGTGAGTTGGTGGTGCTCCACACTTTCCAATCATCCCCAGTCTTATCCACCGGTTCACTACATGAACCCAGAACATGGCCTTCTAACCCCTTCGACTTCAGGATGAGAAGCACCCTCCTGGACCAACTGAGGTAATTCTCGTCCCTTCCAATTTCACATCATTGGGCATCAACTCCAGCTTTTGCACTGGTCGTGAAGGCGTCGATCCACTCGAGGATCCCAACTCCTTCGAAGCAAGCAGCTTCGTTATCTCCCCAATGAAGGCCTTCATGTCAGCTGAGGTAAGATTGTCCCCCATCTCTCCAGATCAGCAGATCTCTCCTTTCTCCCTCCTTAGATCCGCAGATCTACTTTTCTTCTTCCTCTTCTAGGTCATACCCTAACCGTAAATCTATGGAGTCCTTTTCATGACTCTACCATAGATCTAGGGTTAGGGTTTTTGGGGTTCTCTTTTGTGGCTAGTTAGGGCTTTATGGCGACTAGAAGAGGACGTGGAAGGGGAGAGGGATCACAAAATGTGGAGCAGCGGCAGCGGAGAAGCGTGGAGTAGCAGAAGTGGCAGCGGCAGGGGCTAGCGACGCACGCGCACGTGCAGCGGTTGCGACGCGCGCGCATGCGGTTAGCGGGTGGCGGCGCGCAGCAGCGGCGGGTGGCTGGCGGCGCGCGCAGTTGGCGGCGGCGCATGGGAGGGCGGCGTGGCGGGGAGGATAGGGTTTTGGTGTTTTAGGGTTTTTTGGGGTAGGGTTTAGGTTTGGCTCTGATACCAAGTTAGATTTGGGTGAAAATGGTGATTAGCCACTAATGACGGCTATCACTTCTTATTTATATCAACTCTCTCTTTTCTTTACACACACAATAACACACAATAAATTTGTTGCATGAAAATAATGGCATGACTTGAGCATGATTTCAATTAAAACACAAGTTACATCAGGTGTGCATTCTTTTAAGTACGAGTTAACGAGAGCATCGTTAAATTTGCATGAGATTATCACCCCGACCTTTCATTTAATTAAAAATTAATTATCTAAATATGACATGATTTAAAAATGAACTCACACATTAACATATGAACAATTATAATTTACTAACTTTTCACACTAGATATATAAATTGAATAAGCTTACGTTTATTTAACTAGTGCATACCAAGTTTACAATACACTATTATGTTTACTTACTATAAGCACTTAGCAAGATTGATTGATTAACTTAACTAAGTTTCTTCACCACCTTACTGACGCTCCATTGTGAATGTAAATGATCTTAATCAAACTATCCATTGCTACATTAATAATCTACTCTTCACATGACACACATCACATGACACACAGTAGGCCCGAGTCCCCTAAATCAGTCTAAACACTAACTTATTACTACACTTAAGTCACCTTATTACAAATTAGTACATTTACACGTCCAAATCACTTAAGCACTTGCAAACTCACCTGCTCCAGATAAGCACTCACACATGTCACTAATGTTATAAATCTAAACCAGCAAAAGTGTCAACAATCAGATCGTGTACGATAAGTGCTTGGTGACGATGAATTTGAGACTCATACTAACAAAAAATGTATTTGCAAACAAGATAAGCAAACATACACCATTTTCATATGTACTAGTTATTCATCATATTTCTATCAATATTAATTATGTTTTAATTGAATTCCTTAAGCTTAGGGAACCTACAATGCGGTGCTTGGAGATCGGGTTGCTCGATGAACATGGCTGGGTTCACGACGCAGTTGTCTATCGCCATGGGTGCTCTGGGTGCTGCAAAGGGGTCGGGACAAGCCTTGGTGGCTGCAACCGAGTGTAGGGCCAGGCAGAGGCCAGTCAGGAGTGGGGCTCGGGGGTCTGTGGCTTGCAGCCAAGCCACGACATGGCAGGAGGCCAGGTGGCTGAGGCTCAGCCATGTTGCTTGCGTTCAAGAGCAAGGCAAGCAGGGACGGGGCAGCTGGGATTCGGTCATGTTGGCATGTGCCGAGACAAATCTAGGCAGGGGCTGGGTGGAGGCATGGCTCGCCCTGTTGCTTGCGCTCGAGGCAGAGAGGGGGAGGCCGGGCGCTTTTAAAGGCCGATCGCTCGGCTTTGGGACTTGCAGGTGGATCTAGGGAGGGAGAGACTCGGGCTTGGCTGTTGGGTGTTGGCCGAGAGGGAAACGGGGCGTGGCTTGGGGGCTTGGTGTTAGCTGAGAGCAAGGAGGGGTTAGGTTTGGCTGGCTGTTCTTCTACTAGAAGAAGGGGATTAATTGGGTTGTGTGTTAAGTGAGGGTGGGTAGATATCCACATGTGAATCTATGTTAGATAGGGATGGTTAGATCCATCGTATGGGTAGGTGGGATTCAAGGGAGGTATGCTAGTGTAATTAGGTAAATTAGTTAGGTTAGATTAATAGTTAAAATATTGGATAGTAGTAGTAATTTTAACAAAATTGGTTTTGTCCCTGAAAATAAATGTTTTTGAAAAAGTCCAGAAAATTACCATAAATTCTAAAATATTGTAGAACTTATGAAAATAATTTTTGATTTTTAGGACGACTAAATAGCCTGTTTGGGGGTTAAATCTGTTACTGGGTCTCGAGACGATTTGACTGCTGGAATGTAATTAATAATTATGAAAAATATAGAAAAATGTCCGGGATGATATAAAATATTATTGTCGGTTTCAGGCCATCACACCGCTCGCCTGATAGGTCAGCTTTTATAAATTGCCCTCGTAATCAGGTGGCGCGATATTCGACATTCCCTCTTCCGACCGTTATGAGTGGAAAACTGTACAGATCCATCCACCACATGATAGGCGACAAGCCAAATCTGAAAGTCAACGGATATCCTTTCTTATCCATTTACTACGTGATTGTAGGAGTTGGTTACATGCGAAAGATCTAGGATCCATATAACTTTCTTGGACATGGCATAACCAACCATCAACTATAAAAAACAATAGATTATCTCCTTCATGAAGTAGGCAATTCATAACCTTGAACTGGACTAACCTCTATACTGCTTGGAACTGACTTGAACATCGGATTCGTATCAGAGGGCCATCCCATCTGTTTCCTTTGACGTTCTTCATGTTTCAAGCATCGGAGGAGCATCTTAGACCGACGAAACCTTGCCTGGGTCTTCAATTACAAAGATTTTGGCATCAATAGCTGGTGCAAGATCCTTGCATTAACAATTGGTGCTAGAGGAAAGGCCTTGTGACTATTCTGGCATCAATAACAAGGTTAGTTTTAATGATAAACAAATAATTATGTTGCTAATGAGTTTTTATGAAGTTTGTGAGTGTAGGTAATCAAAGTCAACAATAGTTAACCTATCTAATCAAGCTCACAAAAAATGATGACATGGGGTCAAAGCTTGAAGGTGGAGAGTCAATGGATGTGAAGCTCAAATTAAAGATCAAAATCTCTTTCAAGGACTCAAGGTGTGCACAAGACAAGTTGAAGAGCTCATGAATACTGCAAGACTAGTGTAAGTGGTGTATTATATTGTAAATGTGTATTAGAATGTTAAAGCTATTAGATTGAAGCTTGCACACACAATTTTTTTCATGAGTTATAAAATGGTTTAAACTCACAAAAATATTTTGAAAAGTTTTTTAAATCATTTACATTGAGTAAAGTACTCTTTTTTGATGCAAACCCATGTATCAGAAAAGGAGTCGACCACTAAGAGAACTAAAGTCGACTACTTTGAGCTAATGTGCTCTGTATACTTTCTTGTCACCTGAAAGTAGTCGACTACTGTGGTGCAAGGAGTCAACTACTGGGTCAAGAGTCGACTACTCAATGTATACGAGTCAACTCTCAGTCCCCAACTGTCATATTTGACTTTCCAGTCAACTAGCCATTAGAAAGACAGTATGGGGGAAGTTTTGGTATTCTGTCTTGAACAGAATTGATCCCTTTATCTAAAGAGAAAGTGGCTAGAGTTATGATCATTCATTGAATATTTTAAGCATTTTTCAGGTAATTTTAAAGCTCTCCAAGCCCTCAAAAAGATTTTCTCTACTGGCCAAACTTTGCACTTTTTAAAACAGCTTTTAAGCATATAATTTCTTGGCTCTTGCATTGTGAATCTCTCAAGCTTCATTTTGATTTTTTTGAGATTACAATCAAGTTTTTTGTTTGATCTCTTGTTTCAATCTTCATTTTTATTGAGATCAAAAAAAGTTTTCCATAAACATTCACAATACACTTGAACTTCAATCTACATTGGCTATAGGAGCAATGTTGTAGCTCATCTTCAACAAAAGATGTTTGTAAATCTACACAAGTGTATGGTTGGTAAGGTACTGGGTTGTAATTGTTGTTGTGGAAAGCCTCTTGCATAAGGTCCTTACGTGGTGAGGTTTGGTTTATTGGAAGCATTATTAATGTAAAAGAGGCAAGTGTTGTAAAAGCTCTCAATTATTGATGCAACGTTGCTCTCGTTGACAGCTTGTTTAGTGGATGCTGGAGTAGGCCTAGGGTTGACCGAACTAAGGTAATTCTTGTGTGTTTGCAGTTGCATTGTCTGTTCCTTTCTACTTTATTTACTTACACTTGTGTTATTCCACCACATATCTATATCTCTTATTGGAAGTATATTTGGTTGTTGACTAAGTATCTAGTGATGTAACACTCATAAGTGACTTAAAACTTTCTATAAGGATTTTAATTTTAAGCAGGCAATTATTTTTGATAACATTATTCAACCACATTCTAGTATTGCTTAACATCTACAAGATCATCAACAGTGACAACTCATGTTACATGGGCTCTTATCGTAGTTTCTACTTCAACATTCTTTCCAGCACCACCTTCTATCATGACGAAAGGTAAGAAGATCATGGGGGCGAGCCCAACGATGCACCTGAAATTAGTACTACTGATGACAGCTAACCCGCTAGCGGCCCGTCTCTACAAGACTGATGTGCACACAACGGCTCATGCCACTCCCACAGCAGCTAACTTTTGACTCTTGTGTCGAAACTCCGTAAGATGCGAGAGGACCATGCTCATCAGTTTAAGAATACTGAAGTCTTGCAAGAGTTGTACCTCAATCTGCTCGAAGGAAGTCCAGCGTCTCAATGGAGAGCATTAGCCATAAGGCACCTCTTTCCAAAAAGGAGAAGGAGCTTGTTGTAGTCGAGGATGCTAGTCAGATGCACATCTTTAGTACTAACGAGGATGCGGAAAAAGGTGACCACGAGCCTCGCAAGGGCAATGCGAAGACTTCCGCTAGCTGACACACTAAGAGCCCTACGGCCACATCAAGTGATGCCCTAAAGAAGGGCAACAAGGCTGACCCTACGCAGAAGATCAACCCGAGGTGGGCAGCTTGACCTTTCTCGGCAGAGGATCAGATCACCGACCTACAATGATAGATTAGCTAACTTCGACCAGGGAACCTCAATCCCCTGAAGACATGAACTTTCTCGCCGTCACGCCCGTCACATCCGCCATCCTCGCCACACCTATCTGTAGAAGTACACTCCACCTTCTGTGGATGACGTCCCAAGCACACCGGTGTGGGTGACCAGGTCGAGCACTTTGAAACCTACATCAAATACATGGAATCGAAGGGCCACTCTATAGACTTGATGTGTCGGGCCTTCCTGAGCTGCTTGACTAGGATGGCCCGACAGTAGTTTAGGAACCTTCCAAAGGGCTGATTGGCTCTTTTGTTGATCTCCAAAGGTGATTCATCTCTCACTTTGCTGCCCAGAAAATGACCAAGAGGTATCCCGAGTACCTGGCCTCCATTAAGTAAGGGGCCGATGAGTCCAACAGGGATTTCCTAGCTCATTTCAAGCGAGCTCACGTGAAGATCGATGTTTATCCTGACATCATCAAGATGGCCCTCCAGGCAGGCTTTCAGGACAGGTCTGACTTGAAATTCGAGATTTGCAAGCAATGGTCTCCGACTCAGGGTTAATAAGTTCATAGCTACAGAGGAGGCCTACATGTGATCAGCTGACAGTCTCTCAGAAGAGTGGACCTCGACCATACTGCCCCTAGCAAGCGTCCTAGATCTGAGAAGCGCTTTGAGCAACCTGAACGCCTTTGGTCAAACGACGGGAGACCCAGGTCCCCCGAGGTGCAGGTTTACACGGCCCTATCAGTCACGCCTTTGAAGATCATATCCAAGATGGCAACAGAGTTTGATCTTCCACGTCATTTACCCGACCACCCCAAGGCAGATAAGTCTAAGTACTGCAACTTTCACAGCATGTCACTAACGACTGCAAGGTCCTTTAAGATCAGATCGAGTGCCTCATCCAGAAAGGGCGCCTTCGGGAGTTCAAATTCCGGAGAGGGCTTACGTTGGAAGTTTTCATAGCTAGGGCAAAGGCATTGCCAACTCCTTCGACGTGATCAACATCATCTTTGGTCCTATCACCACGGTCTATAATGTGGCTCAACTGTCCAATAGTGCACAGAAGAGTCTTGCCCGCCAAGCATGCATGCCTCTGCCCGAGCTCGACTCCGCCATTGCTTAGATGGCTTCAACGTAGTTCAGTCTATCCGAGTAGTCTCTGCTCTTCACATGTCGGTGAGAGGAGAATTCATCAGCCCCATAGCGACGCCATTATGGTCAACCTGCAGATTATCAACAAAGAGTTTACCACGTCTTGATTGACAATGGGAGCGATGTGGACATCCTCTACCTGGATACTTTTCAGAAATCGGGGATACTTGAAGACATCATGTAGCTCATCTACACCAATCTCTTTGGTTTCATAAGGGCTTATGTGGTCTCAGAGGGGATAATATGCCTTCAGATGGAGTTCGGCACACCATTCTGTCACAGTTGCAGAATGTTCACTTCTTGGTAGTCAACTGTCTCAGGGCCTTCAACGCGATCATAGGACGTCCGCCCCTTAATGTGATGTAGGTAGTGACCTCCACATGGTGAAGTTTCCTACCGCTTGTGGAGTTGGCGTTCTCGAAAGAAGCTAGTCAGATGGCCAAGGAGTGTATGCTCCTGGATATATTCCCTGGCTCATAAAGTGATCACCTCTCTCCTAATCCAAACAGCTGGCAAATACCACCTCTGATCGGGTGCAAAAGCCAACCTCAATAAGGTGCTCTTTTCAATGAAGTCAGCTCAAGCTCAATAAAAGCATTCCTTTGTCAAGCTTAGAAATTGTGCATTCTTCTTGCCTAACCCCTAGCCGAGGCTGGGGCCCGTTGGTCCGACCCTACAGGTCCTAGTGTTAAGCAGCACTTGACTCTGGTTATGTTGAAGCAAAATGCCAAGCCCAGGCCGGGGCCTTAGTTGGTCTGACCCCACGGGTCTCGGTTCCAACTCTTAGCATCCGACTCAGGTCATGCTAAGTCCAATACGCCTAGCCCAGGCCAGGGCCTCTGCTGGCGAGACTCTTCAAGGGGGTCCCAGCGCCGAACTTTAGCACTCGATTCGTGCTACGTCCAAACTCTGCTAGCGAGACTCCCCAGAGGGTCCCAACGTCAACCTCTAGCACTCGACCTACAGTCGTGCTACGTCTAAACTCCAATGACGATACTTCCCCAGTGGGTCTCAGCACCGGCCTTTGGTACTCGAACTCTCAGTCTTGCTATGTTTAAACTCTGTTGGCGAGATCGAGGGTCCCAATGCTGATCTCTCGCACTCGATCCTCGGTCATGCTACGTCTGAACTCTGCTGGGAGACCTACGATTCCAGCAATGATATCTGGAACTCGACTACGGTCGTGTCACGTCCAAACTAAGCCCCCAGCGAAGGTTGGGGCATCTGTTGGCACCAACCACATGGTCCTAACGTAGACACGTAACACTCAGTTCAGGTCGTATTGCCTTCAACAAATCACCCATCCTAAGCTGGGGCCCCTACTGGCACCAACCTTAGGGTCCCAATGCAGTCAAGTAGCACTCGGCTAAGGTCTTGCTGTCTTCAACAAAGCCCTCAGCCCAAGCTGGGGCCCCTACTGGCACCAACCTCAGGTTCCAGCGCACGCAAGCAGTACATGACTCAGGTTCTGTTGCCTTCAATAAAGCCCTTAGCCCACGCTGGGGGCCCTCACTGCTATAACTCCAAGCTCTCAGTTCAAGTTGCATTCAACTTTGGTCATGTCGCGCCTAGCAGGCACATGGTTCAAATGGAAGCCTACTGGCACCAACTTTAGGATCCCAATGCATGCAAGTAGCACTCGGCTCAGGTTGTGTTGCCTTTAACAAAGCCCTTAGCCTAAGCTGGGGGCCCTGCTGGCACCAACCTTAGGTTCCAGCGCACGCAACCAGTACATTACTCAGGTTATGCTGCCTTCAGCAAAGCCCTTAGCCCACGCTGCTATAAAAACAAGCTCCCAGTTCAAGTTGCATTCAACTTTGGTCATGTCGCGCCTAGCATGCCCATGGTGCAAACGGGAGCCTATTGATATGAACTTAGGATTTTGAGCTGAGGTCACGTGTCAACAAGTCCAAAGCTACAGACTCTCTCACTCAACAAACTAAGGAACGAACACACTCAACATGACACACTTAGCAAGTGGTGCCTAACGGTCTCATAACAGCCATTTCCCGGCTCATAAACTTCCTCATCATCTCCTATGACATCTTCCTCAGGGTCATGTACTAATAAGTTTTTGGATAGTCATTGACATGCAAAGTGACCATAACCCTTGCACTTGTACCACTGTGCGTGACCCAACTTTAGAAGACTCACACATAACTCATTGTACTGTTTCACTCATATTGGTAGGAGCTTTGGAACCGACTTAGGCTGAAATTAGACATGTGGTAGCTTGCTACCAGTTTGTGCTGGGATACTAGATAGTTCTCGTGAGTCAAAACATTTTGCCACAAGAAGTCGATGTAAACTGTTAAGATCCTACACAATTTGATAAGCATGTTATAGCATATAGACCTCACAAATGATAGCTCTTTTTGAAGGTCAAGTCTAAGGACTGCTTTAAACCCAGATACTGTCATATTCACATTTTTCGAAACACCACATCTCATCATATACTCATCAAATTTGTCGATGTATTCACGATCAGATGTGCTATCCTGAGTTAGACTTCACCATTGATCAAGGAGTCATTGATGGTATGATATATGCAAGTATTTCCCCCTCATTTTTTCCTTCATTTCATTCCACATGTTCACAGGTGGTTGCTTTCCTTGGCCAACATATGCTCAACATTCTGTTAAAATAGTTTAGCTGGTCCAATTAGCTTCATTTTGACGAATCTTACCTTCCTCTCTTCTGACATGTGGTACCAACCAAAATAATTGTCCATGTTGGTCATACATTCAATAAAAACCTTTAGATTTAGGCGGCCTTCGAAAGTGGAGGCTTCTACCTTAATGTTCCTGAACATACTCTGATCTAGGTCACGTCTCTCTTAATGGTGTCTCTCTAGACAGCCTATGAGGACTGGGAGCCTTATTTGTGTGTGAATTCTCACTTGATTTCCTCTGAAGAGTGTTTTCTAGGTGAATCACATTGTCTATAATCTCTCGAGGCTCAGATCTACTCTCACGGACAATGACTTCTAAAGTAGCTAACCGGTTAGGGATCTCCCTCATCATCTGTGGTGTGTTAGAATCAATAGGGATCAAGGTATCTGATGTCTGATATGGTCTATTGCTACATGTGCTCCTGCAATGTGACTAATTATAAATGTATAATATTGTACTAATATTATAGTGCGGTCTTTTTTGATATTTTATCTTTTTTACTTTTTTTAAAGAAAATGAGATGATAACTAATGCAATTTCTTATATGGTGTAAAGTAAATATGATGATATCAGATTGCAGAAGTTAATTAGCAATCCAGATTCGAGCTAGTTGTATTGCTTATATCAGTTTCAAAAAAATTAATTTGGTGATGTGTACTGTAAATGATGTAGTGCAAGTGTAATGTGACAATTCAAATTCTTAATAAAATGAGTTCTCTTGCCACTGTAATTGTAATGATACAGCTTTTCTTTTAATAATAATTTTTAAGGCTCTATGGAACTTGAAAAATGGCTATTCGGTTTGAAATTTTGGCACTACTGTTGTTTGGTTAAAAAAGAAAACCAGCATCAATTGAAAGCAAAAGGCTAGGACAAAACTCATAGCCAATCTTTCTGTATGGAGATGAACAGGTCTATGAAGGGTAGCGACACGTGCATGGTTGAGTTGGCTAGCCACTAGCACAGAAAGTGGACTAAATTTGGACTTGAAACAACCATGGAATCTTCAAAACAGCATGACTACGCAAAAATTCAGCACAAAATCGAACGAAAATTCCTCGAAAAATTCATGGCTTACATCCATGGTTCGGGCCGACCTATTCACCTGATCAACGTGTCTTAGTTGGAGCTGGCTTCGGTCGGCTCGTCGGCTCAAGTATGCTCGGATGCAACCAATGAACAGTTTGACAGCTTGACGTCGGCGTCTCGTCTTTTAGCTTATTCGGTGGCACGTCACGTCACAACATCATGCATCGGCTCAGTCGATGGCGCGACGCTGCACGGCTTGGCGGCTCGACAGCTTGGCTCGACGTCAGGGTCGATTCGACGGAGCGGACACCGTAGCATGTCAGAGTGATCGATGTCGACTGTGTTTTTTGGAAAACGATGGTGATTTCCCGTCAAACTTCAACTATGTTATCGCCTTGTTGTGGGGAGTATTTTGTTGGGGTCGATGACCCCGACCTTCGTCGCCTTTGCCAGTGGCGGTGTGAATCGAAAAGATACTTGCGATGGTTTGACGAGCTTTCGAGTACTGCGCGGTGGTTGTCGGTTGCAGTTGGTTACATTGAAGACATGAGAGGCATTGGACTGTGATGGTGTGAGTCGTAGCAGTCGCTTGAGGCGCGGCAGCGGCGGCTAGGGCTAGGGTTTTGGGATTCGGTTGTTTTGTGGATCTTGAAATTTGGAAGAGAAAGGAGGATCTTTCAGCTATGAGAACAAATTTGATGTAGAACCAGAAGATTTGGGGATTTTGTGGGAAAATTTGGAGAACAATTTAAACCAGGGTTCTAAGACTTCTCACCAATGATTTGGATCTTTCACTGATTTTGAGTATTTTAAAATTTTCAAGCTTTCATTGATCTCAACGAAACTAGTATTGAGACGCATTTTATAGGCTTATAATCCAAGCACATTTTATAGGCTTATAATCTAATGCCATCCTCCCACCTAACCCGTGCACACGTGCACGCGGATTGGAAAAAAATGGTCGGAAAATGGGTGGAAGAAGAAAAGTTTGGGTGTGTGGGGCGGGTCCTGGGGCAAAAATGTAAAAACCGGGGTTATATGTGTAAAATACCACACCTCCTCTCTTATCCCTCAAAATCTCATCTCTTATCTAATTTCTCTTGTCCAAATTCTCTTATCCAATTTCTCGTGATACCATCCCTCATTTGTATAATAGATAATCTAGTGCCATCGTCCCACCCGATGTGGACTAAACTCACCCAAAGAAAAAGAGAAATAAAAATAAAAAAATACTATAAAATCAAGTCTAAAACCATGTAGTTCCACTTGGGCTCAAACCCAACCATAGCGAACTTGGTTGAGTCTCATGTCTTCGTCTCCGTGTATACACTTTGATGTCCCCATCATTACTGGAGAATAGCTAAGATGTGTTACATTCTAAGAAATCCATTGTTATTGGCTACTTGTACTAAATTGGATAATTTTTCGGTTCATATTGACAGTATTCCCACCATTTGACCCATCCTATTACACATTTATGAAGTTTATGATTTTTGACCTGATTCGCACAAAACCAATCCCCTCTTTCTGACATGGCGGATCCATCTGGTGGTGGGGCCTAGCTGCTTGAAGTGAGATTTTTAGTCTGCTGGAGGTGGGAATATTCCCTATTGATCTTTTTAGCTAACAGCTCATTTCTGCATATCGATTCATTAATTAATAGTGATTTATTGATTAATAGCCTAAGTTTTCCATAGGCATGCATCCCATTAAGGTGCAATTGCAGGATCCATGCTACACACACCAACTGACCACATGATAGTGCAGACATTGTAAGGACAAGCCACGGGTCCCTATAATTTTACGGAGAGGATTTGTTTCACAATTCATCACTTATATGTCACAAATAGCTACGTTGCACGTGTACGTCAATCAACGGGACGTACATGTATACGATGCATATCAAATACTTGGTACTTATGTATACCTGTCGGATGTAACCAAAAATTTATATCATTCCCTTTGGCATATGAAAGACTTTTTTGGGGAAAAGGATGATGATAGATCCGGCCCATTAAAGGGCCTTTTTGGGGGCTTTGTGTTATTTTGATTAATGTAGGGGTATTTGGGGCATTAGACATTGAGTTGGAGTATTATAAATAAGGGGAGGCTAGCCGGCCCTAGGTAGGCTATTGATTTGATTATTTTCATAATAGAGAGAGTATTCTCTTGGCTCTCGGAAAGGTGCAGACGTCTATTATCAATCTGCGTCTTGGGAGGGCGATTACCCCTACAATTGTAATCATTTATCTCTTTTATTTCAGTTTTATTAATAAATTTCAGATCTCTTTTTGGATCCTATCATTTTGGTATCAGAGCACAACGATTCTGTGGCTATGATGGAAGATCACCAGGTGTTCGATGAAACACTACAAATAGCTGATGTGATGCGACAAGAGAACAATCTTTATCGATATGAAAAATTTCAGGAGGCAACTAATAAGTATGTTCTCGCAAAAACTCATTTCAACAACATTCCTACATCTAAGGGTGGAACTCAACATTTACAGTGACTAATTAAATTGATGGTTTGTTATCTGGTGACTGGATGCTATCAAAGTTGCATTGCATTATGTTCAGAGATCTTAACTTTTGATTCAACAAATGTTACAATTTTTCTTTATAGAGAACAAGCTTATAGAGCACTTGGTTTTCTTGAAACTGCCGACTATGAGGTGATGAAATTTTATGGGATATTTTCTAAGGATGAGACCCATCTGAAGGACAACACGACATCAAATCTGAATAAATACGAAGACGACTAGCCCTACCTTAAGAATAAATCCCCTTCTAATCAATTACAAGTTTGCCATTAAAAAATAATTAGAAGTAAAGGGTCAAAACGCCCCTAGGGGAAACCCCTTTATGCGCACGTGGGCTGGCCGTGCGCGGCCAGCACGAGTGGGTTGGCCGCGGGTCCGCCTCCGCGTGTAGACGCGGGTCCCGTCACCAGTGGGGCGTTTCGATCGTTTTACTTCTAATTATTTTTTAATGGCAAACTTGTAATTGATTAGAGTGGTTTATTCTTAAGGTAGGACTAGCCGTCTTTTATTGCTTATGCTTGATTATTGAATTGTTTTTGATGGATTTCTTAGGAGAGTGCGGACGTTCTCGCTTATTGACGTCTTGGGAGGGTGGTTGCCCCTTTGATTGTAACCAAGTTATCATTTTTATTCCTCTTTTTATCTATTTAATTTCAGATTTGGTTGAGTTCTATCAATTTGGTATCAGAGCGCGTAACGGTCCATGACGGCTTTGACAAGATCACAAGACAAGTTCGGAACTTTGGAGGCGAAATTTATTAGCGAGATCGAAGGGATAAAGAAATTCTTGGCAGAGAACGATGAATCTATGGCGAGGTTGACGGCTTCCATTTGAAAAATTGACGGCGAATCAAGAGAAACAAGATCAACAATTCGCACAATTGATTTTTCAATTGACGGCCAACGCGGAAAAGATGAAAAAGGCGACGGGAACCCTCAATCAGCGATAAAGGCGCAACCTTTAGATACTGGAAAGGAAAAGATAGAGCCTTTTGATGCGGAAGCGGTCCACGTGGAGGAGGAATACGATGAGGAGGAAGATGGAGGGCAACATGTGGAAGATTATCGCGAGAGGATCCGTCGAAGGGCAGAGGAGAGCCGCCGACCCCCCCACATCAATCGGGAGGGGCGGCCGAGCCCAGATCTGGGCGGGGGCAGCCGTCCCACCCCGGAAGAGCTCCGACATGGTCGGCTGGGCCCTGCCGCCTTTTGGCAGGGTCGGCCGACCCCGCCGAACCCATAGGGGGGGCCCGCTGGCCCGCCGACAGCCCCAGGAAGGGCCGTCGGGTGTCCGACAGGCCGCGACAGCAGCAACAGCCCCATGGCAGCCACCAGTGGGTTTCAGGAGCGCGGCGATCCTCAATCTGCTGTTTTTCGAGCTTCTTTGCCATGTCCAGACCATGAAGAGCACTTCTCGCCGTACAACGGCTATCCTGGGCATGCACACGACGATGTGTTTCACTATGGGGATGAAGAAGGAGGCGGTTACTATGACGATGGGAAAAGTTCCTACGGTGGAGGTGTTGATGGAGGGGGCTATGTGGGATGTGGTGAAGGACTCCGAGGGGGTTATGGAGATAGTGGTCGGGGGCCGCCAGGAGCACAAGAGATGACACCATTATCAGATGTGGAGCAATACCTGGCAGAGAGGGATCAGATTTTTGTGGAGCTGAAGCTCCATTTGGCTAGAGCTCAGCGGATTATGAAGACAAGGGCAGACCTTCACCGCAGAGATGTGCAGTTCGTAGTTGGGGATATGGTGTACTTGAAGCTGAGACCATACATGCAGAGATCCTTGGCCCACAGGATGAATGTGAAGTTAGCACCACGATATTTTGGGCCTTTCGAGGTCGAGGCCAGGGTGGGACCAGTTGCTTACAGGTTGAGACTACCCCCAGGATCTGCTATCCATCCGGTATTCCATGTGTCTTAGCTACATCAGGTTATCGAAGACCACACACCTTCGTCCACCCTTTCGGAGACGTTGACAGATGATATGGAGGTGAGGTTGGAGCCTGAGGCACTGAAGGGGGTCCGTAGAGGGAGCACTGGAGAGCGCGGGGTTCTGCTGCAGTGGAAGGATTTGCCAGAGCACGAGAGCACGTGGGAGTCCATGGACGTGCAGCAATTTCCAGATTTTCACATTGAGGACAAGGTGACTCTTTGGGGAAGGAGTAGTGATGGGACCCGCGTCGACACGCGGAGGCGGACCCGTGGCCAGGCCGCACGCGCATGAGGGGGTTTTCCCTAGGGGCGTTTTCGACCCTTCTAATTATTTTTAATGGCAAACTTGTAATTGATTAGGGGGGATTTATTCTTAAGTTAGGGCTACCCGTCTTTTATTGCTTATGCTTGATTATTGAATTGTTCTTGAGGGATTTCTTAGGAGAGTGCATACGTCCTCACTTATTGGCGTCTTGGGAGGGGTGGTGGCCCCTTTGATTGTAACCAAGTTATCATTTTTTATTTTCAGTTTATTATCAATAAATTTAGATCTGGCCAAATCCTATCATTTTGGTTATACAAGTATAGCTTCAACTGCACCTTTATCCTACGTCAGGTTCTCTATATACATTCATCTTTATAGTGGCAATTGAGCCAAATAGCAAAATGGAGTTGAATCATCCTACCTTGTTTTCTCATTTAAATTATTTCGAAAAATTCTAGACCCTGACCATGATTGCTCTGATGATTTCATACGTGCGATAAATCATAAGAGCAGATGCGATCCCTATTTGTTCAGTTCAAAAAAGGCTTATTCACCTTATTCGAGTTTAATGTCTATCGTGACATGTTATAGCTTATTACTACCAACCCCATGAGTTTCTTGTTAATGAAATAATAAACTAGAAAAGAGAAGGTCTGCCCAGAAGAAATAAAGAAATGAAAGATTTCTTTTGATGAACCACGTGATCTATATGTTGTCATTTCCGAGGAACTAGCATGTATGATCTAGGTGCAACCATTGCAGTCTTTTGCATCTAAATGATGGCCCGCTATGTCTGATAAAGCTGGCCATTGTATGCATGCATGTGGTACTCGTAGTAAATGCTTTCTTGCAAATGCCATGATACTCATGGTGGTAAAAAAAATTAGTGAAGAGAGAAATTATGTTGTGTGACTGGTGAGATTCTTGAGAATTTATCGTTCTTCAGATTGTACGAGTTGTAGACATGATTCTTGAGAATGTATGATCTATTGTAGTTGCAGAACACAATCATAACCATAATGATGCAGCACTTTTCCTTCTCTAAGGTTATTTTGATGAATATTTCTCAACCAATCATCCTTGACAGACGTAAGCTAAAATTGTATTACATATACTTCCCATCCTGTGGTATATACCTAATGCCTTTTTTCCTTTCAGTCCTTGATATTCAACAGTCCTAATATGAGCATGTATTCTAAAACTGTTGTAATGAAATTCTTCAGCTTTTAATAACTCTTTTTATCACTTTGTTCTGTTACTATTTTTATATCGTTATCCCCTGCAGGCATATAGGGTTGTGTTTGATGAAGCTGTTGACCCTATGAAGTTGTTGAGGATAGAAGTCGAGGTAAATCATTTAAGTTCACATCAGGCAGTTCACACACGCATGCAGAAATCTCACTTCATTGTATATGCCTCTTGCTTATTGGAAGTAATCAACGGCAACAACTGTGTTTTTAAGTCAGTCAGATTTTCCATAGTACCTAAAATATAAATATAGTAGATAGAACATCAAGCCCCACAGGGAATAGATTTAATTTATTGTCTAGACCGAACATGATAAATTATGAAGAAGTCTACTTGTCAAATCTTCTCAGCTGCTTTTCATTGTTATACTTGTAAGATTACTGATTTTTTTTAAAATTGATTACTTCCAGAGGAGGTGGTAATATGAAAAATAGTATGCCGGAGTGCAGCATACAGACTAACAAGTATATCTATATTATAACACTTGGTTCATTTCCGTTGACTTAAAACTGTAATTAGGAATATGTCGGCAGATCTGATAGCACTGGAACCAGAACATAACCATTAAGATCTTATTTACACTCATCATTGACTTTTCCTGCATGTGCAAATATTATTTACCTAATGGAGTGAACTCTTGAGAGAGAATTAGGAAAGTTTTTAACATGTGAACACTCTAGCACCAAACGTTTGCCAACCAGTGCAACAACTTCTACCTGCTTTATACTGACTCCCTTGTGTGCCAGATCTGCTGACCATCACAATGTTTTACATTATTACCACCTTTATTGCACATCTCATATAAACCGCACTTTTAAAATATGGCATTACAATTAGGGACTTAAATGTCCACTATCTTGTGTAAAACTCCCACATTATTAAAACATTCATTCCCATGTCTTAACTAACACCAATATTTGCAGTAGCATGCATCATTGGTGCTGACCTTTCAATCTATATTTGGTAGACTCTATTATTTGGTAGACTCCATAGAAAAAGCTATAGGGTAATAAGTTACTAAAGCTTGGATTGCCTGCTTCTCATTGCATATAATCCCTTTAGAAGAGAACTTTGCTCAGGAATTTAGAGCATTTCTTCAAGTACTGATATGAAGTGGCATGTTCACATGGTATGGCTTTATTTTTATTTTTTATTTGTTTAATTGTGATATCACGTTATCAACTACGAGGGCCATGTTTGCATGTTTGAACCTGCAACAAATAATTCAATCTTAATTCCAGCAGGTTTAGATGGTTGCATATTTGGATTCCAAACTTATTTCTTGCGCCTCTTTAAAGCTCCAAGTGCCAGTATTCGAGCTTATTCTTTTAGTTAAATGATTAAAACTTCATATTCTCTCTGCTTAAGATTGGTGGTTACACTTCCAGTTTCTTCCTGCATGCTAATTTAATTTTCCAGCCTGCAATTAAAGGAAATTTGATGTCATGATCAGTATATATGATCTTTTTCATTCTGTTTACAAATGGCAGGTTCTCAGCATGAGTGGATTCGGTGGTGCCGGTGCTATGGCACAGCTGTTTGGAGAAATTCCCCGTCAACAACAAGTTGAGGTCGTAAGTTTTTGGGACTATATCTTACAATTCACGAGTGTTTACCTCCACTTGATGTATGCTTCTTGTATTATACACACACGGATTTGATAATGGTGTGTTTTCAACATAAATTAAATATTTTTTGTATGAAATTATTGATGTTTGATAATGGATTTCCTTCTTTGTGCAATATTGACTTGCAATATATACATTTACGTAAATCCATTTTTTTATCTTCGGATCCAATGTGATACGCTGTAACCAGAAATTATCATGTTGTATGATAGAATCCAAAAGCACTTGTTGCAGAAGTAGAACTTTCGAGAATAACCAAGAGGGTAAGCCCTGAAAAATAGAAATCAACTTGTCCAGAATTATATACTGTTATCACACTACAAAATTCTTCGTATATTGGAACTGGTCAATTTGAAATGGATGCAAATTTTATGTGGACTTCTTGTTTAGTACAACTTGCCAATTAAGTTTGCTTAATGCCAATTATTAGACACTTTGAACTCGTAAACTAGTTTTAGTCAGGCTACCGGTTGAATTTATTAGGTCGATCAAATTGCAAGATTAGTTTTGGATCTTGATTTTGGACACAGTTGATTTGAATGTCTAGAAATCAGTTCTAAATGGGTCAAGATCAGGTATATCCAACTCATTGGCACTTTATTAATGTCATAATGACTTGTGAACTCTAAGCCAAACTGATCGGTTTCTTGTACAGCCAACTTGCAACGGGACACCTTTTAGGAACGGTTAAGAAAACCCACTCTTGTTTATGTGTGTATAGCTTAATGGAAAATATTTGGTACCCAAAAAAAAAACTAGGTTGCAGACATGATGCATTCCCATTGGTCAATAAAAAAGGAAGCATATAGTTATACTTGTTTTTACTTTTTTCTCGATCAATGAAAACATATCGTGTTAGCGTATTTGATCATTTTGTTCAAGTACCACCCGTTTTACATTAATATCATATAGGTATATATGGCGAAAATGGGCATCAAATAGCCAAGGAGAAAATTGGCTAGCGTCAAACCCCAACACCCTTTTTTCAGATGATTCGATCCGTTTATTTTGATCTTCATGTTTTAAAATGTTAAAAAATTAATTTTCAAATGAATCCTAGAGGTTTTGCTCGTTCATCTAATTGCCTCAAGTTTAATGGGTACATTAACATAATTTTTAACAACGGTTAGATGAACGAGCAAAACCACTTGGGTTTACTTAAAAAATTAGTGATTTGATGTTTTATAACATGAAGATCAACATGAATGGATTCGATCGTCGAAAAAAAAGCAATGGTTGAGGTTTTTATTGCTAGCCAAGGAGAAAACCTCTTTCTTATCTAGATGATACCTGTATTACTCCACATCGCACACTATATATATAGTGATATTCTGGTACGAAAAACTGGATTTTTCGCACGGTGCGAAACTTTTTTTAAAAAATTTAGAAATATTTTTTTGCATAATTTTTTTATGTTTAATCCATACAATTATATACCACAGGGAAAATAATGAGTGATTTTTTATGCTCTGATACCAAACTGATAGATCCGGAAAGAGAGATATACTAATTTAATAATCAAAGTAGCAACAAGTAATAAGAACAAGATACCTGAATACCAAAGAAGGTGTATTCTCCTTCCAAGACGCCAATATAGGACGTCCGCACTCGTCTAGCCTATGGAATCTCTCGATGTCTCAATAATCTCCTATCCTCCATGACGGTTAGCCCTCCATATCAATAACCCTAACTAGGGTATCGGCATTGGAGGGGGTGCGCGCGCGGCCCGGCTAGCGGGTAAGTTGTGGATTTCGGGTTCTCCTCCGTGAGTAAACTCGAAACCCATCAGAATCCTAGGGGGATTTGAGCACCGATCTATTCGTTACAAAATTTAACAGTTTCAGAACAATATAACTTTTGTAATGCCTTGATCTAAGGCCAAATCACGGTATTTATCAACCATTATTTTTTGAGGGGTGTATAACAACATGAAATGAAGGTGTAAAAATAGTTTCGAATTTTTTTCGAAAAAAATAAAAACGTTTTCGCCCGAAAAATTCCATGCATAATGTTCGCATTTGAATATTTACACACACACATATAAGGACATGAGTCTGTGTGAAAATTTCACACGGGATTATTGTGCGTAAAAATTTCTTTTTTGAAATTTTTTCGATTTTCTTTATAATGTTTAATCCATACATATATATATCCCGACAAAATAATGAGTGAACTCTAAGGGGTTTGATCCTCGATCAAGCTGTCACAAATTTAATGATTTTAGAACAATAGAACATTCTGTATCGATCCGATCAAGGGACAAATAGAGATGATTTTCTTGATTTTTGGTCCGTAGGTGTATTGTGTAGAACACATTCAATGGGTTGGATCGTTGAAAACCCTCCCGCAAAACTCTTTTCTCACACTTTTTGCACCGAGAACTTTTCTCACGTGAAAATTTACCTCTGTGTGCGTGTGTGTATGAGATGATCAATGCCCATGCAAGTTGATTTACATATTTTAAAACCCCAATAGATATCGTCTTCAATGAACCTGTGAGTTTCGGTTGTCGATCCATGGGTGACAAGTTCTATCATTGTGGAGGTCATCTTTATTTGACGAATAAACCAACATTGTGATAGGATTTTTATATGTTTTGATGTAGAAAGTTAGGATTTTGGAAGAAAAGTGGGATTTTTTGGATTTGATGAGAAGAATTAGGGAAAGGAAGGACTTTTATTGAGATAAATTAAATAACAAATATAGTGGCCACAATTCTAGAATGAACCGCTTTTCCAAGCCGTCAGTTATAGAGGACAGACACTCTTCAATACAGAGAATTCTCTCAACACTCTCACAAATTTCTTCACCAAATCAAGCATGAGATCCCTAATCCCCTAGCCCCCTTATAAATAATAAACTAAAATTATAAAATTACAAAAAGACCCCTAAAACTGAAAATTACGAAAAACGCCTAGAAATCCAAAAATTACGAAAATAACACTGGTGGGCCAAAATTGTCGAACGCATCATTACTCCGTCGTTGAAAATCCATCTTGTACTCAAGGTGGTGCATGAAATCTATAGACAACGCTGCTCCAAGTGGATCACCAGGGTCTTGTCGCCGGCAGGCTACGAAAAGTGGAGCCACTCTAAGTCCCTTTAGACATCTCCTCAGAAAGGCGATCTTCAATCAATTGCGCCCAGTTCATGGTCTCCATCAGTCCTTTAAGCCTCTGAATGCAGAGCTTGGCACGAAAAGTCAGTTTGAGCACCATCATGAAGCTTCCCTCCAAAGTCTCCTCTGGTATGTCACTCGCTCGTTCCGACAATGTCTCGAACTTTTCTCGATATTTCCTACCAGACTAATATTGCTTGAGTGCCAGCAGCTGTTATTGTTCCTGTAAATTTTCTCATTGGGCATCTTGAAATTTTTCCATCAAGCAGTCCTTGAGCTCCTTCCACGAGCATATGTGTCGCCTCAGCTCCCTCCACTGGAAACAGAAGTACATCCCCTTTGAAACATACGTCAGCCGCCTCCAGTTTCTGCCCACTGTTTGACGTAATACCGTAAAGAATCTCTTAGCTCAATAGATCCACCCATAAGAATCATATCTCTCGAACAACGACATCTTCAGTTTTCTCACTCGGCCATCAACCCCAAGCCGCTGTTGGTCCACTTGCCCTCTTGCATGTCAATAATAAGGGGGATGGTAGTAATTATAGTGATGTATATCTCTGTGTCGCCAAATCCCCTCAAAGGACCATTGCCTCTGTTGCCATTGCCTTCCAGTTATGATCATCACAGTCATAATCAACATTATCACCAAAGACCGGATCCTCATCAAAATCGGCCTAAAACTCTTCATAGGCTGGAAGTACTCGGTGGCATTGCCTCTCTGCAGCGTATCGAGGCCTACGAAGGCTCGGGAGCTCATCCACGTCGTCATCAGGTCCCAGATGAAGACCAAATTCATCTTCGAAGTCTTGGCAGGCCCCCCGAAAGTCCCGGGACCTCGGGTCACCTCCCAGGGTCATCAGGGCGTTAGCGGATCTTCCAGTGCTCATCAGGGCGTTAGCGGGCCTGCAGTGGCCTGCTGGCCCTGCAGCGACCTTGCAGAGACCTACGGAGGCCCTGCAGGGGGTCGAGGTACCCCCATGAGCACTGCTAGGGTTTCACCACTCCATGAGATCTTCCGTTCCATCGGATCCTTCCTTCGCGTTAGATTGAAGGCCTTCTTTGAACTCTTCTTCATTATCTTTCTTTTTGGCCAAAGTTGCCGCCTTTTACCGTAGATATGAATTTTCGTCCAAATCTGATTTTTTTTGCCAAAGTTGCCGCATTTAGATCCGCGAATTGTTGCATCATAGTTTGTATAAAGGTTTCAAATTGTGCATCCATTCCATCCACACCTCAAGCTCTTCCATCGACGCCTTGATCTTAGATCTTAGATTCTTCATATTCTTCTTGAGATCTTTAATTTCGCCATCGAGCCTTTTCTCCAAAGATTCAATCTTTTTGTTCGTAATCGCCTTCATGGATGTCAAGATCGTCGCTCTGATACCACTTGATAGGATTGTAGTAGGTTTTGGATGTAGAACGTTAGGGTTTTGAAAGAAAGCTATGATTTTTACGGATTTGATAGGAAGAATTGGAGAAATGAAGGATTTTTATGAGATAAACTGAAAATAACAAAGATCTAAAGCTTTTTTCTCCGTCAAACCAAGCTATTTCATATCCCTTTTTATCACTTCCATCTAAATCTTTTCGGTTTACATCTCTTTCTCTTGATCTCAACATTTATATGTTGTCTTTCTAATGGGTGCATCGATATGTTTTTAGCGTATATGATCAAATCATCTCAAACTAAGTTTTTTTCACCTTATCTTTTATAGGAACCATGCTTATAATTGCTTATCTTTTATAGGAACCATGCTTATAATCGCTCGGATATTATCATTTCTTACATATCTTTATAATGTTCTTTACATTCATCGTAACATTCGCATCGTTACCACACATACTCTATTCATGTTCCTTTTTTATGATAATCTAATAATCTGTACCATATGCAAAGCTGGTCTAATTGTCATCTTATAAACCTTATCTTTTAGCTTCCCCGGTACTTTTCAATTGCTCAGCACTCTTGTTGTGAATCTTCACTTCATCATTCTGCTTTAGTTGTATGATCAATATTTTTTTTAATCTGCACATCTTCTTGTATCATCGACTTTAGATACTTGAAGTGCTTTCCGATTTACCGTTCACATCTAGCATCACCGTGTTATGATCTTCATGTCTCATTTTTATTAAATTTAAATTCCATGTATTTGGTCTTAGTTCTGCCCAATCTAAAATCCCGAGTCTCCAAATATCTACCTCCAAGGTTCTAACTTTACTTTTACATCATTTTGGATCCCATCTATCAAAATAGTCACCTGAAAATAACATGCACCAATGTATCTTATATTGAATATATCTAGTTAGCCGATCCATCACTATAGTAAAGAGGATGGGACTCAGAGCCAAGCCTTAAAGTGGCCCAATGATGATCGAAAAATTATCTGTTATTTCTACATAAGTCTTCATGTTGGTAATTACTCATTGATACATATCTTAAATTATATTTATATACTCTAGAAACCCTCTTCTTCATCAAGGCTTGTCACAACATATCTTTAAAAACTCAATCATATGTTTTCTATATGTCAATAAAGACTATATGCAAATCCCTCTACCCTTGCTCTATATTGATCCACAATCTACCTAATGAAATGGATTCTCTTCGTTGTCTATGTTACATCATGAAACTAAATTGATTTTGTGATATGGCAATATTATTTATCAAACTAAACTCGATCACCCTCTCTCACAGCTTCAAAAAGCATACTTGAGATGTTTGTTAGCATGGAGAAATCAAAGGAGAATGCATTCGCACTTAGTATCCATATCCAACCTAGTACAGTTTACCATATCTGTTTTCGTGGAGGTGATTTGTTTGCCAAATAACCACCACAGCAAAACCCTAAAAGATATTCATCTTTCAGAAAATAAAACATAATTATTCCCGTATTTCCGTTCTCTCTGATTTCCTAGTCTTCCAAAATTATTGTCTTTCCAGAAAGAGGCAAGCAAGACTGGCGACAGGCAACAGTTCTCGGGCAAGTGGTTCAGTCTGGGAACTGAAAAGCATGTAGTTAATCTCACTGGGCAAGACTGTGGTGCTGCAGTGCTGTTCGTATGGTCGGAAGCTCTGCTCATTAATATGTTGATCTCCATTGCCGCCACCTTCCTCCAGCACCATCAGGAGCAGCAACCAGATGTGCCTGTAGGAAAGTTGCTGGATGCTGATGCCCCTTCTTAGACCGTCGCGATCACAACCTGCACGTGCCCATCAACAACTCCGATGCCCATGTAACTATAGATATACCAAAGTGTGTTTTGGTTTATGATTATTTTGCTTGCTTTTCTTTCTTTCTTCGTTGGTTTAATATTTTGTGAAAGGTGGCAAGGGGCCGGTTACCGATAGGCCCAGTGAGCATCAGGTTCTCATATCCCACAAGGTGTTTTATTATATGCTTTTTGCGTGTATTTTTTTTGAGTGAAAGGGGTTGGTTAACATTGGGCATTCATGCACATGTTTTTGTCTTGTGGTGCCTAGTTGCCTGCCTCTCAGGTTGTGGGGGAATTTGCTTTTCATTTGTGGGGAGTGGTAGACAGTGGGAAAGGATGCTGATTGGGATATTATATGCACATATGGAACACCCGGCCCTGAGCTGAAAATGCATGATGTTGGTTTTCTTCCACTTAGCATTCAGATGTCAAGAGAGTTGCATGTCATGCTGTATTTCTTGGTTTTGGATTGTATGTTACTGTTCGCAAGAAATTTCCAATTGTCAGCAGTTTTTTTACTGTCTCTTTGTTAGCAGCAAGCATGCTTTAAGACACACTGTCACAATGCCACCATAGAGGATGCTGCAGTGGAGCTTGACCTGACATGGCTGCCTGCATACATCTGTTTCTCTAAAAATTTGTAAATAAATTCTGGTCAGCTTGGAAAATGTGGAACATATGCATCTTTTCAACTTAAATCTGAGAACTATAGAGCAAGGGTTCTGCTGTTCATTGTTGAAGCCACAATGGTTACTTGTCACAAGCTTTCGCATTCTAGCCAGAACTGCAACTTTATTTGCTGTGTGATCTCTCCATTGCTCGCAGTCATCTTTTCATGGACTGATCAATTTGCCCAGAAGGCGCTGGCAGCACTACTAGCACTGGAACCAAATGCGTGCATCTTGATTTGATATAATAGGGTCCTTAAGCTTGAGTTTAACTACATGAAAGATGCATGATGTATGTCATTGCATGTGTATTGGATTCATGGATTTTTTTGTACCGGCCTAGGATTATGACAGCCAAACTAGAAATACATTCAAAATAGGTAACCAGGAACCTGCTGATACAACACTGGATTGGAAACAAAAAGGATTTGACTTGGCATATCCACCCTTGATACAAGGAGAAGATGAACACACCATGGTGCTCCAACATGTAAAGAGAAGCTCCCTTTGTTATTTGACAATTCATCTCTGCTGGAATAAGTGGAAGAATCAAGACATTAGCATGCATCGCAGTCTCTGCAGGGGGGAGGCCTTGGCTCCCCCAACAAAGTTGTGTTCCCTCCAGCAGGCCCACTCCTTCTCCTGTTGTGACTTTTCGTGCCGACCTGCAAAAAATATTTGAGTCAGTATGCTTGACTATCTAAATCTTTGTGAACTGATTGATCATGGTATTATTTCCCCTAAAGCACTAAGACGAACACGTGCTAAATCCGAAAGATTTCTGGCTGTATCTTCAGGCATTTACTGATGGTTCTGTTTTTAAATGTGACATTTTTGTCATCAGGGAAAAAAACCAATAAAAGGTATAACCAATGGCTAAAGTGTTAAATTCGCTTCTCCAAACAATGATGTGAATGCAGAGAGAAGCCATTGAACGTGATCAAAAAAATTGTTCTAAAATTCCCATCCTATCATTAGCTACAAACTGCCCCTCTTTCAAGGGTTGGACTAAATGTCTTATCATTTTTGAAAATTTATCATTGAATACACCCATAAGATAGGAGAAATGCTGCATGCACCTCAAAGATTGAGGTGCATGCAGTTAATATTTCCTTAAAAAGTAAATGTGTCATCTTGGAAATTTAAATCAGGTTCTCTCTCTTCCCTAATTAGGGCCCTAAATCCTATATGCACCTCATTTTTTGAGGTGCATTTAGCAATTCTCTAAGATAATGGTGTATTTAGCCGATACCCATTTCAAAACGCATAAGAGGCATGTCAGACTTGGAAAAGATTGTACAAACCACCGCATTTTCATGGTGAAGGCTACGAGAATAGTTTCCAGCACCGCAGTTGGAAAAGCCTACTCCTAAATAAAAAAACGATATCACACAGCCTACCAACCAGCCAGTTGTAGAGTTATGCTTATATAGATACTGGTGAATAAGACAAAGAACTGCACATGAGTCTAATTATACGATACGAACCCCTGGCTACCATTTCATTTGATATATGCCCTTTTCCAAGGTTAATCCAAATGTTTGAACTAAAGCCAAAAAAACCTTGGGAGCTAATCCAAATGGCATGTGCTATATACCTCCCGCATGTATGTTCATTTCAGTGCGAAATATGCACAAAGATGGAAGCGATTGATGGAGATGAGATTTATGATGTGGCATATTTGCCACTTTTGACAAAAAAATACATCCACACCTCTTCATTGGAAGTGTATATAACACATGACATCCAAATTCAGATAGGTCAAAGAGTTTTGTGAAGATGGGGAGTAAACTTGTGGCCTAAATCTAACTTCCCATAAGAAAATTTGGGATGCATATGAAACGTTATGGATGGAGGAGCTTTGAAAAGAGTAACTATGGAACAATCAGCTACACCCTTGGTCCTTACTGTGTCCCATGAAAGCTTCATTCAGGCCATCGAGTCTTCTCTAATAGGAGACACATTGTAGCTCGTGTCATTAGAGAGGTCCAAAGGAAGTTATCCATGAATAATGTCACACCCCGCTCCCTAGGGTGTGGTGTAGGAGGATATATGCCCATAAGGCAATTTATCCTAAAGTATACGTCTTGTTCATACTGTATATATATGGTACCTATTATTCTAAGTATAAATCGTTCATGTTAATATACTTAGATAATGTCCATAGACTTATAGTTAGGTCCTTACGTATCTAGATGAGATCTCGATTATGAGTAAGTAAGCGACCGAATATAAACGTAAGTCTTAAACTGTGCGTGGTCATAGATGTGTCGAGAACTGGATATCGACACATCGGATAGACCACTGTGTCTTAGTCTTACCTTAGGATAATGATGATCTCATAGTCATTCGACTTGGTGAAGTCGGAGACAAGACACATGTGCTAATTGGAGAATGAGTTCACTGAACGACCAACCTAGAGTTATTAAATTGTTAACTTTAACTGAACTGTCTTTAATAACTCTAGGGTGATGATAGGTTAACTGGGCCTTATGACCTGAAGTCATTTGTACGAACCTGTAAGCGAACCGTGTAGCTTAGACCTATGATCTAGCTTCGAGGCTAGGCCTGCTGAAAGATCTTAGGTTGAGCTGCACCCGAAGCTCTCGAGGCAAGTAGATGACTAAGATGGGATTCGTCACTTCCGTTAAAGGGAAGTTAGTGTTACAGACTCAGTACGGTCTTTATGTTAATCCTCGGCCGGGGTACGTTGTAAGAAGTACACCGTGTATACAACAAAGACCACCGTATACTGACCATGTTGTCTAATAGGGTTGACAGTAAACCATACCCTAGGCCAACAGGAACACAGTCTTGACGAAGGGACTATAGCTAACAGAGTTCATCACTGACACAACCAATGTAAACCCAATGATGCTTTTGTCAAAGGGTCAATCACGTTATGATGATTCTGAAACAGGGACGACAACTACTGCTCGTAGTGACCGTCGTCTAGGGATTCCGAGCCCCAACCTGTAGTAAGGTCGGCTGTAGGGTCTCACACCGAGTAGTGTTCGTGTCTTAGTAATAGGAAGATTAATTGAGAGAGAATCATTTGATGATATTGAATAGTTAATATTCACAAGTCTAGTTGTAAAAGTTAGTCGTAAATAGCAATAGGGACAATGTTGCATTTGATGCAAACCAAAGATTAAACGTGTCGTAAATTGGTTACAACAAATTCAGTAGGAACAAATATATTGGAAAGGGTTACCTGGCTGACGGGATCGTCCCGGTTTAAACACAGGTTCAAACCGCGTCCAAATCGAAGCTCAAACAAGCACAGAAACGTAAAAACTGTCCAAGGCGAAGTGGGTTAGACCCACTGGGCTAACAAGCCCATAGACAAAGGCAAACGGGCGCAGCCCGCTGGCTGCAGTGGGCGCGGCCCGCTGCCCAGCGGGCGTGCGGCCGGCCTTTGTCTCCTTGGGTGGGCGCGCCCGCCCAACTTAAGTCGTTTTGGGGTTTTTGAAACCCCAAAATGGCGGCTACGAATTTCGATAATTTACCCAACTTTGAGCAATTGATCGAGGGGTCAAACGAAGTCGAAATTCGTCGCCGTCGGTTCCTACGCGTTCACCATTCGAAGCCCTTCGGATTGATAGCTTGTTTGGTGTCTAAATTTTAATGAGCAAATAGAATTAATTAGTTAAATTTTACTTTTATGAAAAGCTCACTTAAACTACAAATTAAGCCAAATTGGCTTAATTGATTTTTTTCTCTCATTTGTTAAAGTCCCACATTGCTCGCAATGAAAGAGTGAGTGCCGACTCCCTATATAAATAGGGGTGCACTCTCTGCGTTGAAACATACACCAAGTCATCGATCGAGTAGCTCCATACTTTTAGAGCAAGCTTGATCGGCGACTAAGCTATTCTCCCTCCCTCTCTCTCTCTTCCTATTCTCCGGAGTAGTCCTAGCAAGACTACGAAGGGGGTTTGGATATAGATCCGGACGTCTAAGACGCGGGTTCTTCTCAAGTGAAACTTTCTACCGCGTGTGATCAGCTCGGAGGAGAAAGTCGGTTCGGGCGGATCGGTTCGAGGGTGCGAGGCGGCTCAGGCGGTTCGAGTCAAGGTGGCTCGGCTACGAGGAGCTTCAGAAGACAGTGCGGTACATCTTGCCTGCTCCAGGGCCAAGATTCCGGGTATGTGGTTAAGTAATTTTTAGTGTAGATTTAATTAGTCGCTTTAGAATAGATCCCTCTTGGGGTGGTCAGATCCACCCCAAGTTGGCATAGATCGGGCTAGGTTCTGGCTCCCTCAGAGCCTAGCTAAATAGTTTAGCTAGTCTAGAAAATTTTGTTTTCGGTTTCCGCTGCGCTTTTGTGCCCCTGTGGTCCGTCCGACTTAGGACGGACACAGATCCGAGCTGTGGGATCCGTCAAAACTCCAACAGTGGTCTCAGAGCCACGGTTATGCTATAGATCTATTATAGCGACTTTTTTAAATCTTTAAAATTGCTTGTTTTACACATACGAACTATTTTTAGCTTTATGTTAAAATTAGTTTAAAAATTGTTTTGTGTTTTAAAAGTTGTTTTTGCAACACGAAATTTTTTTTGAGACGATTTAACTTTATGCTATAATTTTAAATGGATCTCGAATGTTTAAATGCTTTATAAAATTTTTATGAGATATAATAATTTCTTCGAGCATTTAATAGTTTTAAAGTTTGTGTAACTTCAAAGAAATATTTTATTTTTGAAATCTAAATTTTCTTAAGTTACATAAAGATTAGAAATTTTAAAACTTTGTTTGAAAGCTTTTAAAACGATTTCTAATGATTTTAAAAGTGTTTTAAAATTGCTCTAATGGATATGTACATTGAAAGAAATATTTTATTTTCATAAGATGAAGAGATAAATTAAGTTTCTTTTAAATTACATATTGTTATAAGATTTTGGAGAAGAGTAACCATGGCCAATAGCCATGGTTCTTTATTTATTAATTCATATGGAATTCCAAGGGACAATTAGCATACCAAAGGTCTCCATCACATTAAGAGTGGTGGAGTAATGGGGGGATAATGGTGGGGAGGCCAAAGGCATCCTCCACTCACAACACTCCCCCTTATCCATCCATTACTTTGGTCTTAGCATTTAAGGCTAATAGGGGGTGGATACTTCTGGATCCTGAGTAATCGTGTTTGCCTCGTTAAAACCTTAGCTGTGAAAAACCCAGTGGGAAAAACCAACAGCTTAAGGGAAAAGAGTGCAACACACAGGTTACTCCCCCTTATCCGTACAAGCTTCAGGCTTGTAGGTCTTTCAATTGTCTCATACCAATTCCTTTTACAAGTTTTACAAAAATACATTTTGGTAAAGATTTGGTAAAAAGATCAGGTAAGTTGTTGCAGGACTGGATCTGCTGAACTTCAATCTGCTTTTCCTCCTTTAGCTCATGTGTCCAGAAAAACTTGGGAGATATGTGCTTCGTCCTGTCGCCCTTGATGTAGCCTTTTTGAAGTTGAGCAATGCATGCAGCGTTGTCTTCAAACAGGACGGTATGCTCCAAATCATCGGTCTTCAGGCCAGTAGATTGAAGAATGTGTTGGACGACGGATCGTAGCCAATAACATTCTCTGCTTGCTTCATGGATCGCAATGAGCTCCGAATGGTTGGATGATGTAGCTGTTGTGGTTTGCTTTACCGATCTCCAGGAGATAGCAGTACCTCCGTAGGTAAAAACAAAACATGTCTGGGATTTTGTCGTATGCGGATCTGAGAGATAACCTGCATCAGTATAACCAAATAACTTGGGGGAGGCACCTCTCTGGTAGTAAAGTCCCAGATCAATTGAACCCTGGAGGTATCGCAGAAGATGCTTTACTCCGTTCCAGTGGCGCTTTGTGGGCGCTGCACTATGTCTGGCTAGGAGATTAACTGTAAATGATATATCGGGACGCGTACAGTTAGCCAGATATAGAAGTGCTCCAATGGCACTGAGGTAGGGTACTTCAGGACCCAGTATCTCCTCTCCCTCTTCCAGTGGCCGGAAGGGGTCCTTATGTACATCTAGTGATCTTACGACCATATGAGTACCTAAAGGATGACATTTATCCATATGAAACTTGCGTAGAAGTTTTTTTGTATAATTAGATTGGTGTAATAGGATTCCACCTCTTAGGTGTTCTATCTGTAAGCCAAGACAATACTTTGTTTTGCCTAGGTCTTTCATTTCAAAAGTATGTTTTAGGCTTTCAGATATCTTATTGATCTCTGCAGGAGATCCTATGAGGTTTAAGTCATCTACATATACTGCTATGATGACGAATCCTGTTCCCGTTCTTTTGATAAAGATACACGGGCAGACTTCATTATTCGTGAATCCTTGCTGTGCAAGGAAATCACTAAGTCTGTTATACCACATCTTGCCCGATTGTTTTAGACCATATAATGATCTATGTAGCCTTACAGAGAATACGTCCCGAGGCATCTCTTTCATCTCTGGGGGTAGATTAAACCCATCAGGAAGTCTCATATTGATATTTTTATCTATATCGCCATATAGATATGCAGTCACAACGTCCATGAGCTGCATTTCTAGGCTTTCCAGAGAAGTTAGGCTTATTATAAATCGGAATGTGATCGAATCCATGACAGGGGAATACGTATCTTCGTAATCAATCCCCGGTCTTTGGGAAAAACCCTGGGCTACAAGGCATGCCTTGTAGCGAACGATCACATTATTTTCATCTCTTTTTCGTATGAAACCCCATTTATATCACACAGGCTTTACACCTACTGGTGTTTGGACTACTGGTCCAAAGACTTTGTGTTTCAAGAGTGAGTCCATCTCTACCCTTATTGCCTCGTCCCACTTTGGCCAATCATCTCTGCATTTACATTCCGCTAGAGATCGTGGTTCGACGTCATCGTCATATTCAGTGACGTGAAGGGCAATATCGAACGCAAAATCATCGTCGACGACTGTGCTATTTCTGTCTAGTACTTCTCTGGTACGTACGAAATTTAATGATGTTTCTCCTATTATTTCCTCTGCAGGGGAAATCAGGAGGGGAGAAGTAGCTGGTCTGAGCTCAGCATCCTGTGGAGGGATAATCTTATTATCTCCAGGAGTCTTCCTCTTTCGAGTGACTTTATCTTTTGAACCTGGTGGGCGTCCTCTTTTCATTTGAGGTACAGCCAATTCTGCTGCCGGTGGATTGCATCCATCTATGGGGATGTCAATCCTAGCTAGCGTATTGGCAGCAGGGACGTGTGAACAGACAATCTTCTGGTTGTCCGTGAACTTATCCGGCAAAAGATGTACTGTATTCTGGATGTGAAGGATCTTCAGGATCTCATCTTCACACAGATTAGTACGCGGATCATATAGGGACAAAGACTTCTGGTCCCAACTAATGGTCTCAGGAGCTTCTGGCTTCTTAGACTGTGTGCCCAGTTTAGGAAAAAATTTCTCATTAAATTCACAGTCAGCAAAACGTGCCTTGAATGCGTCACCCGTCAGGGGTTCAAGGTATCTGATAATAGAGGGCGAATCAAACCCAATATATATACCTAGACGACGCTGAGGACCCATTTTGGTCCTCTGAGGTAGTGCTATTGGGACATATACCGCACAACCAAACACTCTCAAATGAGAGATATCCGGAGGTGCGCCATATGTTAGTTGCATCGGGGATAAAGTATGACCTCCAGAGGGTCTTATCCTAATAAGTGATGCGGTATGTAAAATAGCATGCCCCCAAGCATCCACCGGCAACTGGGATTGCATAAGCAATGGACGTGCAATCCATTGGAGTCTCTTTATAAGGGACTCAGCTAATCCGTTTTGGGTGTGAACATGTGCTACAGGATGTTCAACTTCAATACCCGTTGCCCGGCAATAGTCTTCGAAGACTTGTGAAGTAAATTCTCCCGCATTATCAAGACGTAGTTTCTTGATATGGTTATCAGGGAAATGAGCACGCAACCTTATTATTTGTGCCAATAGCTTTGGAAAAGCTAGGTTGCGGGTGGACAAGAGGCACACATAAGACCATTTGGTTGATGCATCAATCAGTACCATGAAGTACCGAAATGGGCCACTTGCGGGGTGAATAGGCCCGCAAATGTCACCATGAATTCTCTCAAGGAAACCAGGAGACTCTAATCTCACTTTCAGGAGGGATGGTCTCGTTATAAGTTTTCCCTTGAAACAAGGGAGACATGGAAATTCACCCTTTTGAAGAATCTTCAGGTTCTTCAATTTGTGTCCACGGGATTCAGTGATGATGCGTCGCATCATTGCTGTTCTAGGGTGACCAAGTCTATTGTGCCCGAGTTGGAACTCTGGCAGTGATTGGCACGTCTGGTGCTCAGTCATATTGTCTTCTATTGGTTGAATGTATGTTTGGCAGAGACCCGATGGGAGTCCCTTGAATTGCTCGCAGATGATCTTCTGGTCATCTTTATGACGAGTTACAATCAGATATTCAACCTTATTTTCATCTCTGGTCTCTAAGTGATATCCGTTTAAACGGAAATCCTTGAAACTTACGAGATTCCTATTTGATTTAGGAGAGAATAATGCAATATTTATTTGAAGTCTTGTGTTATTTGGGAGAAATATAATTGCTTCACCAGTTCCTTCGATTATTTGGGACAGTCCTGAAATTGTGATAACAGGACCGTCATATTTGTTTACGCTATTAAAATAGCAATGATCGCGAAGGATTGTGTGCGTCGAGGCACTGTCCACTAGGCACTCAGACATCATCTATATAAGCAAAAACGAAATTTTATTTGAGCGAAAATGTAGACAACATTCGAAAATAAAAGTTCGTACTAAAGCAAATAAAAGATGAAGATACATTGAATTCTAAATGCATAGATAAAAGATGATGCTCAATCGAGAAGGTCGTCGTTCTCGAAGTCTTTTGCAGTAAACATTGTTGGCGGCTGAACAACCGCCAAGTTTGTTTCAGGTAGAGACTTCTGGCTCGCCTGGTATAGATCCCGGAGGTGGCAAGGAGTGCGGTAGTTTCTGGACCAATGGCCAGTCATGTCGCATCTATGGCATTTGTCCTCCCAGTTCTTCTTAGGAAGTGACACTTGCTCGGTGTTCTTTCGCTTCCATGTGAAGGTTCACTTTCCCTTATTGTTTTTGTTTGTCTGGGGAGCTGCACCTCTTGGTTGCTTCATGACAGCTTTCCATATGGTGTTTTTAGCCTTCCTCTTGTTTTTCCACTTCTGGGGAGAAACGTGGTGGGCTTCAGGGATAGGGGCAGTGCCAGCTGGACGTAAATTATGAGTGGCAAGCAGTAAGTCTCGATTCTGATCTGTCCTAAGTAGGCATGAGATCAGATCGGATAATTTCGTGAAATTACGTTCACGATACTGCTGCATGAGGATTGCATCTTTCTCGTGAAACGAGGTAAATGTCTTTTCCAACATGCACTGTTCCGTCACTTCTTCACCTCACAACTTCAGGCGTGAGGTGATGTTATGAAGTGCAGAATTATACTCAGTGGCGGACTTATAGTCCTGAAGTCTGAGGTTTTCCCACTCATAACTGGCATGCGGTAATATAACATCAATTTGATGTTTATACCGTGCTTCCAGCGCTGTCCACAGGTCCTTTGGGTCCTCAACCGTTAAGTATTCGGCCTTTAAGGTCCGATCTATATGTTTCCTAATGTAGATTATGGCTTTCGCCTTATCTACATCGGATACAGTGGATGGAGAGCTGCTGCTAGATGTAGCAGAAGCTTCGGCCGCTGCTGGGGCCGAGGAAGGAGCCAAAATGGACCCAAGGAGGGCCATCGAACACAAGTGGAACTTCAGGTCCACTCGCCAACTCAGGTAATTCTTCCCTGCAGAGTTAAGGACTTCGAAATCGACGCTTGCCAATTTAGCCATTTATCTACGCAATTTAAAATAAGCATGAATTAATATAAATTAAAATTCACGCATAACAAATAAAGTAAGCAAAATGTGGGGATCGGCCAGATACCCTAAAAAATGTACGAGGTCCAAAGTCCGAATATACAGTCCATAAAGAAAATAAAAATACAACTTGGAAACCCAGAATGGGTCCCTAAATTTTCCAATGTACAACGTCGTCTTCATTTTGTCGGTACGCCGGTCTTTGGCAAAAATACATATAATCCTCACTTACAAATTCTCTCAAAAAATAAAATTAAATTGCAAGGAATTTAAAAGGGTATCAAATTGGCCGATCTCAAAAATCACATTTTAGCTTACATAAACATCCACGCAGTTTATAAATGCTACATGCACAAAAATAAACAACCACGCATGTATATAACAGAGGCATATAAAATATTGGAAAATAGACGATAAAATATAATAATCTCTCGGACCACAGGGAGACGTCATACACCGTTAGGTTAGTTTACTAACGGCAGAGCGGTCGCAGGATCCTTAAGATAATTATATTTTGAAATAATCCTAAAATTCCATATTTTAATTAAAAATGCAATAGTGTTTAAAGTTTGCTATAAGAAGTGACAAGTTCATAACCAAGAAATGATATTGATTAATAATTTAAAGTGGCGTCAGGCCCATTAATATTAATCTGTGTAATATTTAATAATTGGGCTGCAGGCCCAGTAGCAAAAAAAAAATCAACCAAAAGAATATTGCAATAAGAATTAATTGGCTTCAGGCCATTATTTAGTGGGCAAAAATAATAACCGTTAAGTAATTGGGGATGCAGGCCCAAAGAATTTATTAAGTTATTGGTAGGCACAAATGGGATGCAGGCCCAACAACAAAACTATCAAATTTTAATTAAATTAAGCCCATTTTTGGGTTGGGGAATACAAATAATCCCAAAACCCTAAGTATGTCCCCTCAAATTCCACTCCATTAGTTACTATTTTAGGTCATTGTCGGCGGTCAGAAATCTCCCCCACGCGTCGGCTAGAGAAAAGACCCCCCCTGCCGCTCCGCCGGGGGGGGGGGGGGGAAGCGACGCAGAAGAACGGCCACAGAGAAGAGCCCCCCCTGCTGGGGGGGGTGGCAACCGATCGGCCCCCCGTTGGGGAGGGGCGCCGACAGAGAAGACCCCCCCCGCTGGGGGGCGGCCACCGATCGGCCCCCCTGTCGGGGGGTGCCGGCATAGAGAAACCCCCCCCGCTAGGGGCGGGGGGGGGGGGGGGGGGGGGGCGGCGACCCATCCCCCCCCGTGGGGGGGGGGGGGGTCGCCGGAAAAGGCCCCCCCCGCCGTCAGCGGGGGCAGGGGTAAGAACCCCCCCTTCGGGGGGGGATAGGTCTGAAATTTTTTTTATTTATTCATTGTATTGTATCAAAGCATGATATTGTATTTAGCAGATTTTAAACAAGCCAAAAAGAGGTTGTAAAAAATCATGGCTTAAATAAAAATTTGTTTATCTATGGGATCGACAGAAATTGCCTCTAGATTGAAAATCTAGGGAAGATCGAAAAGACGAGAAGATCCGTAGAGATAAAATTCCATGCTCCGAAAACGCCCAAGAGATTCCTTGAGCAATGCACGCCCAAGAGGAAATCCGCCACGAGCAGCAGCAACCAGAGATTCCTTTGCGCATAACAAATTAGAGGATGGAATTTGGAGGATAGAAAAGCTCAAAAATTAGAGCAAACGTGATGATAACGTGTTATAAGATTTTGGAGAAGAGTAACCATGGCCAATAGCCATGGTTCTTTATTTATAATTTCATATGGAATTCCAAGGGACAATTAGCATACCAAAGGTCTCCACCACATTAAGAGTGGTGGAGTAATGTGGGGATAATGGTGGGGAGGCCAAAGGCCTCCTCCACTCACAACACATATATGTTTCTAAATTATTGATTAAAATTTTAAAGCCTAGGTTTTAGAATTATTTGATAATTTTATACCTAGTTTAAGTGATAAAATGTTTTGAAGCTTTAAATTTTTATCTTCAAATTTAATTGTTAAATTTTAAATTTGCGTGTTTTTATTATGTAAATAATTTTAAACTTGCAAATACTCATTATATGTCACTAGTTGAAACTTTTATTTATGCGGATAAATTAGTTGTTTCATTTTCTTTTAATGGACATATTGAATAATGTATTCATGAACCTTATTAGGTTAGCCATTAAATGTTTAAAATTTTATAAGATGAAATTTTAATAAACTAGTGACATGTTATGTTTTATAAACAAAAACAACATCAAAACCTAATACCAGATTAGGGTAGTCCATTTGATTGTCAATCATTTCATTAAATCGTTTAATTGATGATTTTCATAAAAGACTAATGTTGAAACATGTTGTAATTGTTTTATAAAATCGTTATTAGATTGGGGTAGCACGTTGAACGAATGGACCTTATAGTTGATAAGGACTTAATAAAAATTGTTCAACCAATCCATAAAATTTCGAATTTTAGGATCCACTAGTTGATAAGTATTAACTAGTTTTCTTAATTAAAAGCCATTTAGTTGTTTGGACGAACATAAAATTGATGAAAACTCCTTCAATGGATCATGATGTCGGTCAATGTGCTTGGCTAAGTTTGCTGGACCAACCTAGCTAGACTGGGTAACAAGTGGTCCTGGCCTATCAATTCCCTGGCCGCGTCCGCTGGACTGCAAGGAGTCGATTCATGACTGTGTAAGTCTATCGACTATACCTAAGTCAAATACAATAATAATCTTGTTCAAGATAAATCGTAGCCCTCCTTGTTTTAGGAGTTGGCAACTGTAAGAAACTTGTTACGGTTGTTGAGCTACACTCAAGCCGTGCCATGTCAATCTTATAGAAACCGATTTCTTGATTGACATCTTGACCTGACTGAAACCGTTGTCTCATCCTCCGAGCATCGGCGTAAGTCTAACCAAGAATGTAGTCTAAGTTCTAACCCAAACCGACGTGTCGTGCATACACCGAGCGGCGGGGCAAGTCAGGCTAGACACAAACACAAGGGTCCGACTAGGCAAGCCATTGTGATCCGAATGAGCACACTCATGATCACAAATGACTAGGGGTAAAATCGATAGGGAATCATAATAGATATGATTGACGACGAGTTCGTCTACCGACTGCAGAGTCAGACAACTTGTTGAGACACACTCAAGGTTGTCAGACTCAGGGTAGTCGGATCCCTCCCTCACAAATGTTATTTTATAATAAATTGTTTATTATTATGGCTTTAATAAATTTAGTGGGAGAATGTAGTTTTATTAAAACCATTAAAACTATACAACGAACATATACTGACTAAAGTATCTATAAAAATGCAGAATGGTTTCGGGTCTTAGATATATGGTTGAAAAGAACGTGCTCGATGGAACGAACTACAAAGACTGGCTTAGGAACATTAAGTTGGTCCTTTCCCTAGCCGGGATATGATACGTACTGTTTGAGGATGCTCCGGATAAGCCCGATGAAGATTCGACCTTCGAGGAAAAGGAAGCATACAAATTATACCAGAGGGATGCAGAGAAGGCCAGGTGCCTTACTCTGGCTTCGATGAGTAACGAGCAATTTGAGGAGATTGAGAAGAAGCCGACTGCATTGGTTGTTGGCTCTGCTTCTTTCGACCAGCCGAAAAGCAAGGGTAAGAAGAGGCAGGTCCCGGAACCTGCGAAGGCGAAGAAAGGGAAGAAAAAGACTAAAGGGGCCCCGTCAAAATCTGAGTGCTTCCATTGCCACAAGATTGGCCACTGAAAGAGGAACTGCAAGATCTATCTTGCAGAGAAGAAGAAGGGGCATACTGATGCCTCTACCTCAGGTACAAATTAAATTCAATAAAACGTAATTATTTCCAATCATATAGTATGAGATACTAAAAAGACATCTGTTTAATGTATACATGTGGCTGAAATGAAGCGAAGATTGGGAGAAGTGCGGAGGACGGTCGGCAATCTGAGCAATCGTTGCTGCTGGGGCCGTTCAACGACTTCGAGAGACATGATCGAGAAGGAGATGATACTGAATTTGATTTAAATAAAATGTATCATTTCTTGAAGGTTGAAAACAATGATTGAGTGTTATACACTCAAAGTTTATTGGATAAACAAATTACGGTTCATCTTAATGAATCTGTTGTTTTAATGAATGTCTCGGGAATTGCATTTTCTGTTGAGTTGAAATTTGATTGGCTTAAATTTTCTGTGATTGTGGCTTTCTGAGACGGTTGCTTAAATTCTCGAATGATGATGCGAAGCTTCGGAAAATGTTGTTTTTGGAGCTGACTTAATGTTAAAGTCAATTGATAGTTAAGTATAGGTTCCAGGGGCGTATAAATTGTGTGCGATCACAATTATACGCATATTAATATTAACTCTTAATAAAATGCATTTAGTTATTAAAAAGTTAATATTAAATGTGGTTAAGGGAAAAGTACAGTGTAGGACGTTTTGATTGAGTGAGTCAAATGCCAAGATTCCTTAAACTGATCTTGACTTGACTCATTCGTCAAACCGAACCTGACACTAGTACATTCCATCTAAAGCACTTACCATATGGTTATGTCTTTATATAAATCTAAATTTGATTTAGATATAATATTGAAGTATTTAACCAGGTAATTCTTAAAGTCAGTGGGAGCCAGCTCGTATACTTAGTTCCGATCTTTCGGACTAAGTAAAAAGGATTTCCAACGTATGAATCATCTATATAAATCATTGAATCAAAATTGTTTTGATTTAATCGTATATATATAGAGACTTAGGGTGTCATGTATGTACTTGACATATTGACACAAGAAAAGTGGAATGAGCTGAGATTGACTTATAGATTATAATGTTAGACCCTACATCTAGGTTGTATTAGCTAATTGTTAGCTATACAAAGATAGGAAAAATTGATCCCGATCATTTTTCCAAAGGATCAACCCTGTGTGATCAAGAGATGTATTATTTAATCCATTAAAATTTGTTGTAGATACTCGTTAGTAAAACCACTCTTAGGTTTGTCATATAAATGTCAAAGTGACTGATATGCTATAACGGTATGAGATACCGAGATAAATAGCCTAAGTGCAAGTGGGAGATGTAGCAGGATATATGCCCATAAGGCAATTTATCCTAAAGTATACGTCTTGTTCATACTGTATATGACACCTATTATTCTAAGTATAAATCATTCGTGTTAATATACTTAGATAATGTCCATAGACTTATAGTTAGGTCCTTACGTATCTAGATGAGATCTCGATTATGAGTAAGTAAGCGACCAGATATAAACGTAAGTCTTAAACGGTTTGTGGTCATAGATGTGTCGAGAACTGGATATCGACACATCGGATTGACCACTGTGTCCTAGTCTTACCTTAGGGTAATGATGATCTCATAGTCATTCGACTTGGTGAAGTCGGAGACGAGTCACATGTGCTCATTGGAGAATGAGTTCACTGAACGACCAACCTAGAGTTATTAAATGGTTAACTTTAATTGAACTGTCTTTAATAACTCTAGGGTGATGATAGGTTAACTGGTCCTTATGACCTGAAGTCATTTGTACGAACCTGTGAGCGAACCGTGTAGCTTAGACCTATGATCTAGCTTCGAGGCTAGGCCTGCTAAAAGATCTTAGGTTGAGCTGCACCCGAAGCTCTCGAGGCAAGTAGATGACTAAGATGGGATTCTTCACTTCTGTTAAAGGGAAGTTAGTGTTACAGGCTCAGTACGGTCTTTATGTTAATCCTCGGCCGGGGTACATTGTAAGAAGTACAACGTGTATACAACAAAGACCGTTGTATACTGACCAATGTTGTCTAATAGGGTTGACAGTAAACCATACCATAGGCCAACAGGAACACAGTCTTGACGAAGGGACTATAGCTAACAGAGTTCATCACTAACACAGTCAATGTAAACCCAATGATGCTTTTGTCAAAGGGTCGATCACGTTATGATGATTCTGAAACAGGGACGACAGCTACTACTCGTAGTGACCGTCGTCTAGGGGTTCCGAGCCCCAACTTGTAGTAAGGTCAGGCTGTAGGGTCTCACACCGAGTAGTGTTCGTGTCTTAGTAATAGGAAGATTAATTGAGAGAGAATCAGTTGATGATATTGAATAGTTAATATTCACAAGTCTAGTTGTGAAAGTTAGTCGTAAATAGCAATAGGGACAATGTTGCATTTGATGCAAACCAAAGATTAAACATGTCGTAAATTGGTTACGAAAAATTTAGTAGGAACAAATATATTGGAAAGGATTACCTGGCTGACAGGATCGTCCCGGTCTAAACACATGTTCAAACCGCGTTCAAATCAGAGCTCAAACGAGCCCAGAAACGTAAAAACAGTCCAAGGCGAAGTGGGTTAGAGCCACTGGGCTAACAAGCCCATAGACAAAGGCAAACGGGGGCAGCCCGCTGCAGCAGCAGGCGCTGGCCCGCTGCGGCAGCGGGCGCACGCCCGCTGCCCAGCGGGCGGGCGGCCCGCCCTTGTCTCCTTGGGCGGGCGGGCTGATCACTCCTTATTTTACACTTTTTTCCCGCATGTTTGCATGCCATTTAGATCGCCCAAATCATGTTTTTCACGATATATCGACGATATTGCGATGCTTTTCACGATTTGTTGTTGTTGTCGCATTTCAGGTGATTTGGAGCGATTTGGAGTGATCTCGAGATGCGCTTACTCCAGAGGGTCACCGACGACCTCCCCAAGGGATATTTTGCTGTTGGAGAGGAGCGGAAGAAGAAAGGACGTCACAGGAGCGACGAGGAGGCCAAAACAAGCTGTTTGGGAATTTTTGGTGTCCCACTCGGCCGAGTGAAGGAGTCACTCGGCCGACCAGCGAGACACCGCTAGGCCGACCAGATCGGATACGCTCCATACGTGCACTCGGCCGAGCGACGGAAGCCACATCGGCCGAGTGACGAGATCCCGTCCGCCCGAGTGGCACCCAGACGACGCATGTCAAAAATCGCCAACTTACTGTTTTTCGTCTGCCTGAGCTTCAGAAGACCCACTCGGCCAAGTGGCAATTGCCGACCGCCCGAGTACCAAGAAGCCAACGGCCGAGTGACGACAACGCACTCGGCCGAGCGACTCCCGAAGTGAAGACCCCTGAAGGCCCCGACTTACTGGAAATTTACAGGGTTTCTCACTCGGCCGAGCGACTTTTGTCACTCGGCCGAGTGCGACGCACTGCCTGTAGCGAAAATTGCGGATTTCAGGCTGCGCAGGGGTATTTTGGTCACAGTTTTTGGACGATTTTGGGGGGTATTTAACCCCTGTTTTAACCCTAGTTTGTAGAGATTTTCTCTTAGATTTTTTGCAGCTTTTTAGATTAACTTTTTAGCTTTATTCTTGTGATTGGAGAGGAGACAAAAGTTGATTTTTTTGGATTATTTGAAGAACTCCATTGGTTTGCCTCTCTCTTCTCTAAAAATTCTATTTTTATTGCTTATCTCAATATTGTGATGAATTCTCTTGTTAATTTCATTGATTATTTTTGTGTTTGCGCTATGAATTGTGAGTAGTCTCCACGTCTTGGGGCGTGGGGATGAACCCTACAAGCCCAATTTCATATTTGTGATGAATTGGTAGAAATTTTGCTAGAATTATTATTATGGATTAGATTGGGATCAATTTACTACGGATGGCTAGGTATTCATATCGATTGGGATTTGCAAGAGATTGGATCCCAATTCGATAGGAAACCCTAGAAATCCGAATTGGGTTGGAATCGAATTTCCGAAGTATCGATTTGCAAGAGATTGGACCGATACTAGGGTTCCTGGTTGCAATTCCGTGCCGATACCCGTTTGCAAGAGATTGGACGGGTAGGAACTATCCCAACCTAGGTCGCGGCCTGAGTTTGCACGAGAGTGGGTTCGGTGCGCGATTGAACGATGATGTTGATCCTAATGCTAGCTTCCCTAGGTTAGGGTTTGCAAGAGATTGGACCCGAACCTAGGAAAGCTATAGACCGGCAACAGCGCGAGAGCGTGAGCTAGGTTCTACATTCAGTTGCAACTAGTTCATCCAAAATTTTACTCTAGCAATTTTGATATCAATGAACCACATTGACGAGATGCGGTGAGTAGTGGGGATTCCCCATTCCCTAGACGTCTTTTATTTGATTTGATATTTCCGTACTTTGTCTGACGATTGTGACAGGATCGCCAAAGGCAAATTTCTCTCTTCTTAAATAGCCAGGTTGATTGGAACAAGCACGGTCATTCGTCCTCCCTGTGTTCGATAACCCGCTCGCCGCTATACCGTGCGCTTGCGGTAAAACTACAACCGTTCTTTGGGTTACATTCCGGAGCGATCAAGTTTTTGGCGCCGTTGCCGGGGAGGCGATTGCGTTTGATCTTACCACCCTAGCTATTTCTTTCTTTTTATTTTATTTTATTTCTTTATTTTTACCTAACCCTTCCATTGTGCTAATCACTTCTTTGAAACTTTGTTATCCTGTGCATGAACACGAGATCTACGGCGGACCCTGAAGCTATATTATTTGATCCCGAGATCGAACGTACCGCGCGGAGAATTAGAGCGGAGAGGAGACAAGATCGGGAAGGGAGGTTTATGACCAACCCGGAAACTGCGGACCAATTAGCGGCAAGAATGACGAGGATAATTTCTATTCGCGATATGCTCCGGCCTAAGACCTCTTCTACGACCTCATCCATTGCCATGCCGGAGTTGGCGGCTGACAAGAACTTTGAGCTGAAGACTGGACTAGTGGTTCTGATGCAGCAGGATCCATTTCATGGGAATGCCCATGAAAATCCCCACTACCACATCCAATTATTCTTGTCGAAGTGCGCCACATTTCAGATGCCGGGGGTCTCCATCGATGCCATCAGACTGCGTCTCTTCCCCTTCACGCTAAAAGACAAGGCACTCTATTGGTTGAGGACGCAGGCTGAGGGAGTCTTTACCACTTGGGACGAGTTGGCGAGTGCATTCATTGATAAGTTCTATCCGCCCTCCAAGACGATGAAGATTCGGAGCGCTCTTATGTCCTTCAAGCAAGGACCCCAAGAGACGCTCTATGAGGCTTGGGAGCGTTTTAACGATCTGCAGCATCAATGCCCGCACCATAGCATTGAAGATTGGGAGCTAGTTCATAGCTTCTACAATGGTCTCCAACCGGGGACCAAACAAATTATTGATGCCGCGGCGAATGGTGCTATCTTATCAAAGACTCCCGAAGAAGCTACGGCCCTAATTGAGGAGATGGCCTCAAACAATCAACAATGGGGCGATGAGCGAGGACACTCTACGTCCTCCTTGAAGCCAACTAGTATCTATGAAGCGAAGGCCGTAGCGGAGCTTACAAGCAAGTTTGATTCTCTCCACAAGGTAGTGGAGAGACTGGAGAAGTTTATCACGGAGCCCCAAGGAACCCCTTGAAGGATCCTGCCAAAAACAGAGTTAGGATCGATAATATGAAGTGTAGACTTACGCTTGCGTACGCTGCACGGTAGTCTACGAACTTCGCCTTCGGATTCGCCACGACGGATCGAGTCTACTCACGAACGGAGTAAGGCTACTAATCCCACAATCTAAATCTCTATTTTAGATTAAGAACTTGGATGGAGGGAGAGGAAATATTTCTGCAGAGCTTCGCTATGAAGAAGATGCATGCATGAATTTCATGCAAAATGTGTAATGAAAATGGCTACCCTTGGGTCTTATTTATAGCCCCCAAGGTAGTTATTTTAGGGTAAGTTGTTCCTTTGGAACAACTTAATTAAGGTGTACCATGATACATGGCACATTATAAGCTTAAGTTGTACCATATGCATGGTACAACATAAGCTTAAGATATTCCCCCTTTATTAGCCATATGTCGCATGCACTTATGCATATATAATGCGACTTTCCCGCTCATACAGAGATCCTCTCCGCAAGGGAACAGATTCCCTTTGCACATGACTTAGTGTGCGCGACGTTCGAGGTCCGTATTCCCTCGTACATCCCCCACAAGGGTGTACAAACGTCTTCCATATCCAACATCTCCCACTCACACTTGAGGGGATTGTAAGAGAACGTCTTTCCCTTAGTTCTTTCATCTATCATACCGAGAAATAGACCGTGCGACCGTCATGCGCGTAGAGTCTGTTGTTGTGCACTTGTTAGAGATACACAACGACCTCGAAGGTGCAAAGTTGAGTAGTTCAACGCATGCTTTACCCTAGATTATTTCTTCACATTTCTTATACTTTATATTCAACAATTGAATCCCATCTGGATTACAATTGGCTGGCCAGCTTTGAATCATTAAAGTCCAAATGTGAACATGAAATCAATCTTCCTCTTCTTGAGAACCTTATGATCTTGACTTGATTCGCTTTTCTAACGTGCCCCGCCGAGCCGAATTACCATAGCCCATTAGTAACACGCTAAGATAGCGATCATCTCGTCAAATCTAAAGGAACCAATTGGAGTCCTTGAGGGTAAGAGTTAAGACCCGTATGGCCTTTGAGTCTCACATAATAGCAAACACTATTGCTACTAACTCAGTGGTCGAAATGCATACGTGGTATGAACACGTATTACAACATCACTCCTTTCCCAGGGAGAGTATGTCTTAATGATGTTGTACGGATGAAAGATCAGACACCACAGTGCCTATCTTTTGAGTCCCCTTACTACTCAGGAAATATTCCCGGACTCTCATCCTGCATAAGACAGATAGGATTAAAAAATCCAATGAGATCTTTATATCCTTGTGATACAGATCTCAGATCTTTTGTAAGCATCCATATGATGCAGATCTTTCATTCGACTATCTTGTTAAAGTCTTGACTCTAAATCATTCGTCTAATGATTTTGACTTTAAACTAGTCTCATCTCTATCTTATCCATCTGATAAGATAAGGCGGTTGCTCATGTGAGAGAGCCAACCTTAATCTGTCCGACATACACACAATTCAGCTGAGATTTCAAAATGTACACAAACATTTCTTAAGAAATTCATATGCAATGTTGGAAAAAGAACTTATTCTTTTATTAATTTTGATCATTTCTTAGACATGGGAATATATATTTGGTACAACTCAGCCCATACGCAATCCTTGAGATGATAAGTGTTTATAAAACACATTTCTGGGGATCGCTTTCGTAAGCTGATCCTCTATCGTCTCATGCGTAGATATGTACCTTATGTCTACCTTCTTGGTTTTATCATAGTCTTTTGCAAATCTGCAGTTCCTTTAAGATACTGCATTATCCTCTTAACCGCTTTCCAGTGTTCTTGCCCTGGGTTGGATTGGTAACAGTTTACCATTTCCAACGGCAAAACAGATGTCCAGTCTCGTACACACCATAGTGTACATAAGACTATCAACTGTACTGGAATATGGAACTTTTTCCATAATTTCCTTTTCCTTTTGGTTCTTTGGACGTGATTCCAGATATAAATTATCGCATATGCTTATATGAATATCAATGGACTTGCAGTCCTGCATATTAAATCGTTCTAGAACCTTCTTTATATAAGTCTCCTGTGAAAGAGAAAGAAGTTTCTTCGAACGATTCCTTGAAATCTTAACTCCAAGGATATATGCGGCCTTTCCTATGCCTTTCATCTAAAATACTGATGAAAGCCAAGCCTTGATACTCATTACAAAGCCCTTGTCATTTCTGGCTATTAAAATGTTATCTACATATAGATACATGATAATATACTTGCTTTTAATCCTCTTGATATATACTCAGTTATCTTCATCAAGCATGGAAAAAATCCATTTGATAAGACAACTTCTTGAAATCGTATATACCATTGCCTCGAGGATTATTTAAGACCATATATGGACTTACGAAGTTTACAAACCTTATGTTTGTTTCCTTCTTTTACAAACCCTGTTGGTTGTTCCATATAGATCTCCTCGTCCAATTCTCCATTGAGAAAGGCAGTCTTTACATCCATCTGATGTAATTCGAGGTATAAGCAAGCTACCATTGCGAATCAAGGTAAAACGCACAACAGGTGAGAAGTTTTCTTTGTAGTCTATCCCTTCCTGTTGCGTAAAACCTTTCGCGACAAGGCGAGCTTTATATCTATCTATAGAGCCATCAGCCTTATGCTTGATCTCGAGAACCCATTTGTTCCCAATTGCTCTATGTCCTCTGGGTGAGTTAACTAAGTCCCAGACTTGGTTAACTTTTATGGATTTCAATTCCTCCTTCATCGCTTCCATCCATTTGTCTTTTGCAGGGCATGATGTGGCATATTTGAGATTCTTCAAGTCCTTGTTGACTCGAATTTAGATCAATTCTAATATCACTCCCACTTGAAATGTTGTTAGAATTGCTCCCACTTGGATCATTATTCCCGTATGGAATAGGATAATCGTCATTCGTATAATCCATTGGTGAAGGTTGAAAAGTATTTTCGTTTTCACCAAGAATTCTCCCACTCGAATGAGGTAATCCTTCTTGATCACAAATCTCAAATAGAGATAAGTCCTGACTTATCTCGCCCTGTCTTGGAAACTCGTTTTCCAAGAAAGTGACATCCCTCGACTCAAACTCAATTAGCACACCATTGTCTTCTTGACTAACAAAAACATAACCTTTGGAGTTTAATGCGTATCGTTTAAAGATACATTTCCTTCCCCATGGCCCAAGTTTGCCATACTTATGGGAGGAAATATGTGCGTTGAATGCACAAACTCAAGGTAAAATGTTTAAGTTAGGAGACCTTTGGTTCCACAACTCATAAGGAGTGGAGCTAACTGATTTCGAGGGTACGCGGTTTAAAATGAAAACGGTTGTCAATAATGCATCACCCCAGAAGGTGATTGGCAAGTTAGCTTGCGCCATCATTGAACAGACCATTTTTCATTAAAGTCCTATACCTCCTTTTTGCAACACCAATTTGTTGAGGAGTATAAGGCATAGTTACTTGATGTACTATGCCTTTTTCATCACAAAGTTCCTTTAAACTTGTTGATTGATATTCACCGCCCCTATCGGTTCGCATGACCTTAATCTTGCGATCTAATTGATTCTCCACTAAACTCATATAGTTTTTAAAGCAGGTTTAGTGCTTTCACTTTTGTGGGATATCAAATAGATATTACCGAATCGGGTGAAATCATCAATTAAAAGTGATGAAATAGGACTTCCCGCGTCTTGTCTTGACATTCATCGGACCATATATGTCCGAATGGATAAGCGGTAATGGAACCTTGGCCCTTGTGCCGGTTCCAAACGGCTTGCGACAAGATTTCCTTTCAAGGCAATGTTCGCAGGTCGACATTTCAACCTTTGAAACATTTGGATAGAAGGCCACGTTTGGCAAGTCTATCCATACGCGTTGGTCCAATATGACCAAGCCTTGATTGCCAACAAATTATATTAGACTCATTAGTCAAAGAATTTGTCATAAGGAAATGAGAAATCATACATTGTACTTATTACAATGAATCCTTTAAATACATAACCCAGAACCAATAAAGGAATTATTACAAAAATAGGTCCATATTACAAACATGAAGGAACCAACCATTAACCAAGACCCAATAAATTGACCACAGTTTTAATATTCCTTTGAATATATGGAATGAAGAGAACATCATGTAGTAGGAGAGTGAGGCCGTTGTCCAAGACAAGCTTGCGAGTCCCAACGCCTTTCACTTCAACACGTGTGTTGGTTCCTACATTGATCCACTTCATTCCTTGGGTATCCGGTGATACTCCACGAAGGACCGTCTGTCCTTTGCTATGTGGTCGGTGGCACCTGAATCAATTATCCAAAAATGGATTAGATTCCACAAGAAATAGTGGACTAGAAACACATATGTAACTAGTATTACAAGTTACCTCGTCACTTCCACTCGTACACGAACGAGCATAGTGACCGAGCTTGTTGCACTTGAAGCACTTGATCCTTTTCAAGTCTTTCTTCTTGTGCCATTTCTTGTGCCCACCCTTATGTTTGGGTTCCTTGGTAGACTCAGGTTGCTTATTACGTTCATTAGAAGACTTCGAACGATCTTTACGTTTCTTTCCCCCATGTGAGGAACTAGCAACCACGTGCACTTCTGCACTTGGCTTGGCAGCCGCAAGCCGCTCTTCCTCTAATTCGAGGTGCTTGGAAACGTCGTTGAAGGTCTTGATGCTCTCATTGTGAGTGAGATGCATCTTCATTTGATCCCACCCATTTGGTAGGGAACGTATGACTGCTTGGATTTGTTGCTCATCAGTGAGCACATGACCTGCGTCCTTTAACTCTGAGATAAGGTTCGCCATATGTCGCAGATGTTTCCCCATGGAATGATCTGGACGTTTCTTATATGTATCGAACTTTATAGTTAAGGCGCGAAGTTTGGACACCGATGTGCCACCGAACTTCTCCTCTAGCTTGGACCATATGTCCATGGCTAGGTCATGTTCTCGGAAGATGCGCATTATGTCATCAGCCATACTGCTTAATAACGTAATGCGCGCTATCTTATTCTTCCGAGACCAAGCATCAAAAGCTTCCTTGTCTCTTCGGTGTTGGGCCATAGTGCCCAACTCGGGTTCAATCATTACGTTCTTTAGAGTTTCGAGCACTTCTTGCTCCTCTAAAACGTATTGTATCTTAATGGACCAAAGTTTGTAATTATCGCCGTTGAGTTTTTCACCTTTGTTTAACTCAGCGACGATATTCTTTGAAGCGGAAGACATTTTACTTTTAAAATGCTGCAAAAGACACAAAACCGAAGGTTCGATCAAAAAAACATTGCATAAAAAATTCTTAAAATATAACTCCCACTTGAAATGATAATAGAATATCCCATTTGGATAGTTCTAAAATTCAAATCCCACTTGGAATTATATTATATTTGATAAGTTACTTTCGAAAAATATTGAAGGTGTTGTTCTAGAATCGAAAAGGTTTCTATGATTCCAATCACCATCTAGAACAACTTTCAATATTCCCCCATCACTTATCAAACAATAGTACTCTTATAGTACTAGCAGCGGAAAATAAGTATTTGATAAGTTACTTTCGAAAAATATTGAAGATGTTACTCTAGAATCGGAAAGGTCACTATGTTTCCAATCACCATCTAGAGTAACTTTCAATATTTCTCCCTCACTTTATCAAATGTTAGTACTCTTATAGTACTTAGCAGCGGAAAAGCGTTTTTGAAAAACGTATTTTTCAAAACGAATATAAAATACATTGGCTAATCTCCGTAGAGTAGAGCACAACGTCATAAGTTCATTGGCTAATCTCCGTAGAGTAGAGCACAATGACATGGCTAATCTCGCATGAAGTAGAGCATTACGGCTAATCTTCAAGGAGTAGAGCACAATTTCATAAGTACATTGGCTAATCTCCGAAGAGTAGAGCACAATGACTTGGCTAATCTCGCATGAAGTAGAGCATTATGGCTAATCTTCAAGGAGTAGAGCCCAATGAAAACTTCATTAAAACGTTAGTCCCGTATGAACTATTCGGCACTGTAGTTGGCCCCGTATGGACTAATCTACACATTCGAGTTTGACCAAGGCCATTTGTTACCCCGTATGGGTCATCTGGCAAGTTTACAATCGATCCAGACCATTTGTCGGATTGGTCGACCAAAAACACAAAATTGGTCGACCAATTTTCGAATTCAACTTCTTCCCGGTCAGGGCCTCTGCCCTGACCCGGGCTTGGCCAAAGGCCGGCCAGGGCCTCTGCCCTGGCCGGCCAGGGGGCCTGGCCCCCTCGGCCAGGGCCGGCCAGGCCCTGGCCTCTGCCAGGGCCGGCCGGCCAGGCCCTGGCCACTGCCAGGGCCTGCCGGCCAGGCCACTGGCCGGGGCCAGGGCTCCTGCCCTGGCCTCGGCCAGGCCCTGGCCTGAGGCCAGGGCGCCGGCCCTGGCCTCTGCCAGGGCCGACAGGCCGCTGGCCGGGGCCAGGGCTCCTGCCCTGGCCTCGGCCAGGCCCTGGCCTGAGGCCAGGGCACCGGCCCTGGCCTCTGCCAGGGCCGGCGCCCTGGCCACTGCCAGGGCCAGGCCGGCCCTGGCCAGTGGCCAGGGCGCCGGCCCTGGCCACTGCCAGGGCCGGCAGGCCGGCCAGGGCCGGCCCTGGCCACTGCCAGGGCCGGCCTGGCCGGCAGGCCCTTGGCCAAGGCCGGCCACTGCCGGCCTGGCCATGGCCGGTTATTGGCCGTAGCCAACCCCCTCCGCATGAGGAGAGGGGATGCATGGACTTCATGGCCCATTTGGCCATGGTGCACATGCACCAAATTTTCCTCTTACCCGATGGAAATAACTTCCATCATCTTCCTCGATGAAGCACCCGTTCGTCGATGAAGTTAGTTATTGCCTAATGGCCGTGTGCCAAAAATGACTAACGTACTACGTGAACGGTCGGTTCTTCCCGTCACGGAGAGTTCCTACCATATCCGTAATGATAGGAGACCCTAACATGAAAAGAACAACCGCTGCGTTCTCTCCGTCACGAAGCGTTCCTACTATATCCGTAATAGTAGGAGACCCATTCGTGAAAAAGACAACGACTCGTTCGTAGTTTCGACGGGGCGGTGGATTGACCGGGGCGTACCCATATGGCTCTGATACCAATGAAGGATCCTGCCAAAAACAGAGTTAGGATCGATAATATGAAGTGTAGACTTACGCTTGCGTACGCTGCACGGTAGTCTACGAACTTCGCCTTCGGATTCGCCACGACGGATCGAGTCTACTCACGAACGGAGTAAGGCTACTAATCCCACAATCTAAATCTCTATTTTAGATTAAGAACTTGGATGGAGGGAGAGGAAATATTTCTGCAGAGCTTCGCTATGAAGAAGATGCATGCATGAATTTCATGCAAAATGTGTAATGAAAATGGCTACCCTTGGGTCTTATTTATAGCCCCCAAGGTAGTTATTTTAGGGTAAGTTGTTCCTTTGGAACAACTTAATTAAGGTGTACCATGATACATGGCACATTATAAGCTTAAGTTGTACCATATGCATGGTACAACATAAGCTTAAGATATTCCCCCTTTATTAGCCATATGTCGCATGCACTTATGCATATATAATGCGACTTTCCCGCTCATACAGAGATCCTCTCCGCAAGGGAACAGATTCCCTTTGCACATGACTTAGTGTGCGCGACGTTCGAGGTCCGTATTCCCTCGTACATCCCCCACAAGGGTGTACAAACGTCTTCCATATCCAACACCCCTTCCACCTCCGCACCAACGAACCAAATGTGTGATTGGCAAGACCAATCTCAAGCCATGTATTCGGGAGGAGAGCAAGGAGAAGGATCCTTGGAGCAAGTACAATACGTCACGGGGAACCAAGGGTATTGGGCCAATCCGGCCACAAGAAATCATCCCAGATTCTCTTACGCCAACAATGAAGGAGCTTTGAACCCGCCACAACAACCACCTCAACAAGCTCGACCACCACCACCATCCCAACAACAACACTATCCGCCGAGGGGGCCTCCACAACAAAATTTCCAACCGAAGCAACAAGTTCCACCTTATAGGCCGCCCGGATACAACCAAGGGTGGAGAAATCAAAATCAAAACCCTCCACAAGCTCAACAACAATCCGAATTCGAAGCTAGAGTGGAGGCGTTTATGGTCGAGCAAAAGAAGGTCAATGCTACCTTGAAAGCAGGCCAAGACTCCCTTACAACCGTTGTCGCTCAATTCTCAGAGCAATTGGCGTTGCTCAATCGGAATACTCAACAATTGCCGGTGCAACCCGAGCAAAACCCACGGGGCAACACCGGCCACATCAATGCCGTAGTTTCCGTCACTACTAGAGGCGGGAAGGACACCACCCCCGCCATGATTTCTACCAAGGAGCCCGTGGAGGAAAGTTTAGAGCCAATTGAGCCGGTAGTTGAAGTTGAGAAGGAGAAAGAGCCGCAAGAGAAGGAGAAATCTAGAGCGGAGCAATTGATTGAGGAGAGGCGCTTTATGCCACCGGTCCCATTCCCCCAAAGGCTTGCTAGAGCGAAAATGGAGAAAAGGCTAGCAAAGTTTCTCGAGTATCTGAGAGGAGTTAGCCTCAACATTCCCTTTCTCGACGCCATCGTGGAAATCCCCACATATGCTAAATTTTTAAAGGATTTGATTTCGGGGGGGGGGGGGGGGGGGGAAGAGGAAGGAAAAGATCATGCTAGCCGAGGAGGGCTCTTGGTTCACCAAGAGAGAAAAGGAGCCGGCCAAATTCAAAGATCCGGGGAGTGTTCGGATTCCTTGCACCTTGGGCGGCGTCCCTTTACAAAAAGCGTTGGTGGATTTAGGGGCTAGTGTAAGCCTCATGCCTCTCTCCATGTTCCTAAGGCTAAACACCGGGACGAAGTTGAAACCTACCGACATGCAGATACAATTAGCTGATGGACGGATAACAAGGCCGGTAGGGATCGCCGAAGACATCCCGCTACAAGTCCCGGGGGGAATATGCTTGCCATGTGACTTCGTGATCATGGACATTAAGGAGGAGGGAGATACGTCATTGATACTTGGACGCCCGTTCCTCGCCACCGCCGGAGTCATTGTCGACGTGCGAGAAGGTACCCTAAATTTGAACGTAGGAAACATCGAGGTGGAGCTTCACATTCCTAAGTCTATGAAACACATGCCTTACCACGAGGAGCTTGACTACATGGACCTCCTTGATGAGGTAATTGAGGAGGCGATCCCCCACTCGATTGGCGCTCTATTCGATGAGGATTTCGAGGAAGGCCCGGATTTAGGCCAAGATGAGAAGAAAAATGATTCCCCTGACCTCTCCGCTGAAAATGATGAAGGCGACGCTGATGTCGCAAGGATTCGAGAGCTCTGCAAGCTCTCAAAATTGAAGTCTCCGAAGAAAGCTCCGCCGATACGGAAATCGGCGTCACCGGTGAAGGCGTTGACCGGAGCAAACGCTAGCTTGGGGGAGCCTCCCCCCAACACTATTCGAGACGGGAGACCACCGAGGGAGAACACGCTGCCGCAACTTCCGAATCCAAGCGTTCTCCCCGGAAAGTTTGATGGGTGCATCTCATATGCACCAAACATCCCGCGTTAATTGAAAATCATAGGGGGTCGAGCTCACGAACTTAAACGAGCGCTTGTCGGGAGGCAACCCGACGGTTATTGCTTTATTTTCACTTTTCTTTTATTTTTGTTTTAGAAATTTTTAGTGTTTTGAGTCGTTCGCCCAAAAATCTTGTGATAACGGGTCCTAATTTTCCTGACATGAGAGGAGAATGAGGTACCCATCATTAAGAGGATGCACGAGGCGACGAGGAGCGCTCCAGGAAGGCGCTCGATGCTTAGGAGGAAGATGAAATCGACTGGAGGAGGAAAGACGGAGTTTAGAGCCCAAACGAAGACAAACGACAGAAGACAAGGCTCACTCGGCCCAGTATACTAGTCACTCGGCCGAGCACACAAGTTCGTCCGGCCGAGCCGCTCACGAACGAGGGAAGTCTGCTGTACCCAACTCTCTGTTTATTTTTCCTGATTTCAGTATAACTGCTACTCGGCCGAGTATATATATTCACTCGGCCGAGTAAAACGGATACGCTCCTAGGGCGAGTCTTGCCGAGTAGCTTGAGCCACTCGGCCGAATGGACTTACTCCACTCGGCCGAGGCTGGCAAGGCCACTCGGCCGAAGCGTTAGCGGGTAGGGATTTTCCATTGATCTCGCTCGGCCGAGTGACCCCGTCACTCGGCCGAGAAGTAACTTTTCCTATAAAAGGGGGCGGGGCCGGGCTCGTTTTTCAAAACGACACAAACCGCAGCGCCCCGACTCATCAGCTCCCTCGCCCGAACCCTTCGCCCAATCGCCCGACCGTCGCCCCACCGCCGCCGCTCGGCCAGCCACCACCGGCCGCGCCCCGCCGCGCCTCGCCCGAGTCGCCGCCGGCGGCCACCACTCCGGCCACCTCCGGTTGTTTCTGGGAGCTTAGGGGAGCCCAGGGGAGCTTCCAGGGACTGATTCGGGCTACGTCAAGGCGTCGTCTTCGCACGCTTCCACATATTTGCACTCGCGGCGTGTCGTGGTACACTCTTTCCTTTACTTTACGCACGCCACACTTTTCACGCTTTTTGGCGCGCGCTCGGAGCCCATATGCCGCCCCAGACACGGCCGCGGTCGAGGAGAGCTTCCGCCAAGCGGAAGCGGTCGGATGATGCCGGCCCCTCCTACGAGTTGGAGGACTCTCCTCCGCCTTCTCCACCACACCCCGTTCACCCTGCAGGCCCCACGCACCCTGCACAGCCTGCAGAGCCCGCACAGCCGCTCCCTGCCGCTCCACAGCCACCACCTCCGGCTCCACTTATCGGGCTGCTGGGGATCACGTTCCGGAACGACGCACACCGCGTCGCTTTCGAGCGTATCTCCCAGCGCTCGATCGTACCCTCCAGGTTTGCACACCTTGCCGACCTAGGACGCCTTGGGGTACTAGAGGGGATGCTCACGTTGTACGACAACGTGGGCTGGCGAGATTTCTTTCAGGTGTCGGCGGACACGTTTATCCGCCCGACACTTGAGGTACTTAGTTCGATCGCCCGGACCGACGAGGGATGCTCGTTTCGGTTCATGGACCGGGAGTGCCAGGTCACTCTCGGTATGATGAGAGCCTTCTTCTCGTGGCCCGATGTCCCCGGGGCCGATCGAGGTTACGCCCCCACCCATATCCCCCCACCTTCCTTCGACGCCGGTGCCTTCTGGGCCCGGATTACGGGTCTTCACGCCGCCTTTGACCCTAGTAGGGCCAAGGCCTCGGCCATTGTCCATCCCTGCCTCCGTATAGCTTAGCGCCTTATGGCGACGACCTTTTTGGCCAGATATGAGCCGGGTACGATGTCCACGCCAGAGCTCTACATGCTCTACGCGATGACACGGCCCAGAGCTCTATCTAGGGAGGGCGATGAGCTGGTCCCCGCCGTCGTGATTGATGTCGCGGCTTGGTTTTTGGACCGCATCATTGTATCGGTGGGCGCCCGCTCACCGATATGCTGCGGCGGCCTGATCACCTTGCTCGCCCTTATGACCGGCGAGGACTTCCCTGACGACCTGCGACGAGCACCGGGCCCCACTTCTCTGTAGATTGATGTTATGGCCCGGATGAAGATGCTGCGTCCGCACGGTGAGCGACACTGGGTCTGGCTGCACGGCCATTACGGTGCCGATTACATGATTCTTCCGAGCCCAGCTCGGACTCAGCTTGCACCGGCCCATGTGGACTGGCTCCCTGTGATGGATGTTCTGATCCCAGCCGCTTACGTGCTCGAGGCCGAGGAGGCCGAGCAGGCCCACGCTGCCCACGCTGCCCCCGCAGACCCTGTTGCACCTGCGAGCCTGCTGCCCCTGTTGACCCCGTGGCCCCTCAGCCTATCCCTGATATTCCTGCCGCCCCCGACACCTCTGTCCACACTGCTGTCAGTGTCGGGAGCACCTTAGCTGAGCCCACTTCCACTGCTTCCACGCCTGTCACCACCACCACTGGCCCTCTGTCTGCCGAGCCCGTTTCCTCTGCCCCACCCGAGCGCCCGCCGACCATAGTTGAGTGCGGAGAGCCCTCTGTCTCCACCGCCGCTGTATTTTCCGAGAGTGTCGTGGCGTCTGTCCACACTTCTGTGCCACCGACCTCTCCGGCCGCCTCGCCGCCACTTTTGTATTCTTCTTTCGCTGCTGCCTCCACTTCTCACCGTCCTGCCCAGCCTCGCACTGAGGCCAGGCCCCCACTTGCGAGCGCAGCCCCTTTTTTCCCTTGCCTGCTGAGCCCGTCACTTACGCCACCAGAGTACGCCAGCCCCGACCTGCACAGCCCCGACCGGTGCGTCCCTCTGCACCACCTCCCCCTGACACTGTACTTCAGAGCATTCGTGCTCTCGAGGGGGCGGTGAGTGGCCTCAGAGGCGACCTTCGGACCCTGTCTGCCACCGTCACTGCGATGGCTGGCCGCTTTGACCTGCTTCCGCACATTCACTACTGTCTTACCCAGGTCCTGGAGCGTCTCCCACGCGTACCCCCGCCCACCCAGCAGGTTCCCACCCCCACTTCCACACACACTCTGCCTGCTACCACTTCCATACCCACACCCGCTCAGCAGCCTGCTCCACCCCCACCACCACATCCGCCTCAGGACGGAGACGGCGCAGCACCACCTTCTTAGGCACCCTTGATGCCATCGATTATTTTTGCCGTTGTGCTGCCCGTTTCTGCTGGGTCCTGATGCATTTTTGTCCACCCCCCTCCCCTCACTTATTTTGGGATTCTCATTCTGATCGTATCTTTTTATATCTTTTTTGGGAGAGAGGGAGAGTTTTTGGTGCCACACCTATATATCTGTATCACTCCTTTAGTTGCATGCATCATGTCCGCATCATATTTTTCATTTCATTATTTTTAATTTTCTTTCTTCCCTCATGCATGCACCCTCACTTACCCCTCACATTACTTGTCTCTCGGTGCACCACACTTTGCACATTGAGGACACTGTGCCATTTAGCTTGGGGGAGTGAGTTCTCACGTTCTTTTTCGATTTGCCACCTTTATTTTTAGTTTTTCACTCCGTTTTCCGCTTTTGCACTTATTTTCATTTTTTTCCTTTTATTTTACCATGCATCACGTTTTCCTTATTTTTCTGTGTGCCGCATTGTAAATAGTTCTATTTTCCCTTTATCTTTATTTCTTTTTTTTCTTTTCATCTCATGCTAGAGATGACTTTTCTGTGATGATAATGACGTGGAGTTAGCTTACTCTATTTGCATGCTTTATTTGTCATGTCTTGGACTTTATTTCTGATATCACATGCTATGACTTGCCTTGCATCTAGAGATAGTAACCCACACTTTCTCCACATGAAAATGGATGAAATTTTATTATTAGCTGAGTCTGAATATTCATATGTATGCTATCACAGAAAACACACCAAGATTCACGCATTGAATGCCTATATCTGGAGTACCGATTTCTTTTCCTATATCACTTCTATATGCATGAATTGTACATTTCACTTCAGGATGATTGAATGATGTTAGCTATGATAAATCTGGATTAGTTAGCTTTTTTGTGATCGAAACTGAGTAGATTAGATTACCCTGCTGAAGTTGTCGTGCATGTCTTATAGAGTGAACCGAGAGATATATTTATTTCTTTCTCCACAAATCTTGAACATTATTTCTCTACTTTTAAAATCATTGGTGAATCTCCCCTTAGCGATTCTATTATATGGCATTTCCCCCGCTATTAATTCCTAGCTCCAAATTCCCCGAATTCAAAAAAAAAGAAGAAAATATTCTTGTATATCATTATCTCTCTTTGAGTTGGGACCGTTGTGTATTTTTATTGCAAAAAAAAGAGAAAAAAAAGAGAGAAAAAGAAAAAGAAAAGAGGAAAAATCCTCAATAAAAGATCCCATCTCACTTTCTTTCTTTATTCTCTCTTTTCGTGTTCATTTTTATTACTTTTGGAGCTTTATAAAAATGGGGATGTAAAATTTTTTTATGACACCATGCTTATAGATAAGCTTGGGGGAGGGAATCCATTGATGTGTGAGAGAGTGACTACTTGACGTTGCACGACAACCTAGGCTAAGTAATATTCTATACTCGGTGAGATTATTTTTAGCTTTACGAAGTCCAGAAATCTAAGCCTAGCACTCATATCATGAAATCCACACTTTTCTATTCTCTCTATTCTATTGTGTGATACTCTTATACTCCTCATAGAAAGCATTCAATTGAAAAGTGTGCGATCTGTGATTTGTATACCGCTTTAAATGATTCAGACGATGTTAATTCTAAAATTATTCCGTTTTTCATGATTATATCGTTGTTCGTGGGTTATCTATTTCTATTTGCACTATTATACTATGATATCAAAATAAAACCCTTTGACGTGTATTTTTCATTCAGTGCATGTTATACGAGTAAGCGAAACCCACGTCCTGAGAAAATGATCTAGCAGCTTCCCTCTTCGCTTCTTTCTTTCTTCTTTGTTTTTATTTCGCTTTTCATTCTTCTCCGTTTTTCATTTTTCATTTTTCGCCATTTTCGTTTTCCGAATCCACCGGGTTCGCCTTTTACTTATCTTCCTCGAGGACGAGTAAGAGGTAAGCTTGGGGGATTTTGATCACTCCTTATTTTACACTTTTTTCCCGCATGTTTGCATGCCATTTAGATCGCCCAAATCATGTTTTTCACGATATATCGACGATATTGCGATGCTTTTCACGATTTATTGTTGTTGTCGCATTTCAGGTGATTTGGAGAGATCTCGAGATGCGCTTACTCCAGAGGGTCACCGACGACCTCCCCAAGGGGTATTTTGCTGTTGGAGAGGAGCGAAAGAAGAAAGGACGTCGCAGGAGCGACGAGGAGGCCAAAACAAGCTGTTTGGGCATTTTTGGTGTCCCACTCGGCCGAGTGAAGGAGTCACTCGGCCGACCAGCGAGACACCGCTCGGCCGACCAGATCGGATACGCTCCATACGTGCACTCGGCCGAGCGACGGAAGCCACATCGGCCGAGTGACGAGATCCCGTCCGCCCGAGTGGCACCCAGACGACGCATGTCAAAAATCGCCAACTTACTGTTTTTCGTCTGCCTGAGCTTCAGAAGACCCACTCGGCCGAGTGGCAATTGCCGACCGCCTGAGTACCAAGAAGCCAGCGGCCGAGTGACGACAACGCACTCGGCCGAGCGACTCCCGAAGTGAAGACCCCTGAAGGCCCCGACTTACTGGAAATTTACAGGGTTTCTCACTCGGCCGAGCGACTTTTGTCACTCGGCCGAGTGCGACGCGCTGCCTGTAGCGAAAATTGCGGATTTCAGGCTGCGCAGGGGTATTTTGGTCACAGTTTTTGGACGATTTTGGGGGGTATTTAACCCCTGTTTTAACCCTAGTTTGTAGAGCTTTTCTCTTAGATTTTTTGCAGCTTTTTAGATTAACTTTTTAGCTTTATTCTTGTGATTGGAGAGGAGACAAAAGTTGATTTTTGTTGGATTATTTGAAGAACTCCATTGGTTTGCCTCTCTCTTCTCTAAAAATTCTATTTTTATTGCTTATCTCAATATTGTGATGAATTCTCTTGTTAATTTCATTGATTATTTTTGTGTTTGCGCTATGAATTGTGAGTAGTCTCCACGTCTTGGGGCGTGGGGATGAACCCTACAAGCCCAATTTCATATTTGTGATGAATTGGTAGAAATTTTGCTAGAATTGTTATTAGGGATTAGATTGGGATCAATTTACTACGGATGGCTAGGTATTCATATCGATTGGGATTTGCAAGAGATTGGATCCCAATTCGATAGGAAACCCTAGAAATCCGAATTGGGTTGGAATCGAATTTCCGAAGTATCGATTTGCAAGAGATTGGACCGATACTAGGGTTCCTGGTTGCAATTCCGTGCCGATACCCGTTTGCAAGAGATTGGACGGGTAGGAACTATCCCAACCTAGGTCGCGGCCCGAGTTTGCATGAGAGTGGGTTCGGTGCGCGATTGAACGATGATGTTGATCCTAATGCTAGCTTCCCTAGGCTAGGGTTTGCAAGAGATTGGACCCGAACCTAGGAAAGCTATATACCGACAACAGCGCGAGAGCGTGAGCTAGGTTCTACATTCAGTTGCAACTAGTTCATCCAAAATTTTACTCTAGCAATTTTGATATCAATGAACCACATTGACGAGATACGGTGAGTAGCGGGGATTCCCCATTCCCTAGACGTCTTTTATTTGATTTGATATTTCCGTACTTTGTCTGACGATTGTGACAGGATCGCCAAAGGCAAATTTCTCTCTTCTTAAATAGCCAGGTTGATTGGAACAAGCACGGTCATTCGTCCTCCATGTGTTCGATAACCCGCTCGCCGCTATACCGTGCGCTTGTGGTAAAACTACAACCGTTCTTTGGGTTACATTCCGGAGCGATCACGGGCCCGCTAAGCTTAGCGGGCGCGCCCGCAACTTCAGTCGTTTAGGGTTTTTTGAAACCCCAAAATGACGGCTACGAATTTCGATAATTTGCCCAACTTTGAGCAATTGATTGAGGGGTCAAACGGAGTCAAAATTTGTTACCGTCGGTTCCTACGCGTTCACCATTCGAAGCCCTTCGGATTGATAGCTTGTTTGGTGTCTAAAGTTTAATGAGCAAAGAGAATTAATTAGTTAAAGTTTACTTTTATGAAAAGCTCACTTAAACTACAAATTAAGCCAAATTGGCTTAATTGATTTTTTTCTCTCATTTGCAAAAGTCCCACATTGCTTGCAACGAAAGAGTGAGTGCCGACTCCCTATATAAATAGGGGTGCACTCTCTTCGTTGAAACACACACCAAGTCATTTATCGAGTAGCTCCAGACTTTTAGAGCAAGCTCGATCGGCGACTAAACTATTCTCCGTCTCTCTCTCTTCCTATTCTCTGGAGGAGTCCTAGCAAGACTACGAAGGGGGTTTGGATGTAGATCCGGACGTCTAAGACGCGGGTTCTTCTCAAGTGAAACTTTCTACCGCGTGTGATCGGCTCGGAGGCGAAAGTCGGTTCGGGCAGATCGGTTCGAGGGTGCGAGGCGGCTCAGGCGGTTCGAGTCAAGGCGGCTCGGCTACGTGGAGCTTCAAAAGACGGTGCGGTACATCTTGCCTGCTCCAGGGCCAAGATTCCGGGTATGTGGTTAAGTAATTTTTAGTGTAGATTTAATTAGTCGCCTTAGAATAGATCCCTCTTGGGGTGGTCAGATTCACCCCAAGTTGGGATAGATCGGGCTAGGTTCTGGCTCCCTCAGAGCCTAGATAAATAGTTTAGCTAGTCTAGAAAATTTTGTTTTCGGTTTCCGCTGCGCTTTTGTGCCCTTGTAGTCCGTCCGACTTAGGACGGACACAGATCCGAGCTCTGGGGGTCTGCCAAAACCCCAACATGTGGCTATTTTTCGCAAGAATGGCAGGGCCTGCTAGTTTCCAATAAAAACAATATAGGCCAGATCAGAGATATACCAAAATACTCATATAGAATTTCTCATTAAATAATACAGAAAACTGCAAGTTTGTACCTTTCACGTAAAAAGTTTCCATAGCAAAGTCCGAATCCTTAAATGATAGGGCCTCCTTGTAGACCTGAGTGGCACCTAACGGTGCCACGAAACGCACCTCTGCCAGTAGTCAGTGGTAAATTACAGTAATTCTAGAATGGGGAATTTAAACAGTTATACGAGCATAATTAAAACTAACTAACAAGTAGGAACTGGAAACAAGTAAACAAAATAGACATGTAACATAATTTATAGGTTAAGATTGTACATCATGGTTCTTGCAGTTATACCAATCTTAGGTTGTAAATCATATTGGAGAGTACAATAAACAACTAGTAGTCCACCTTATACCACGGGGGGTGCTCACCTGGACCGGGCCATTAAATAAAAATATAGAGGGAAGCCATTACACAGAAACATGGAGGACTCTGAGTCCAAAATAGAAACAGAAAGGACTCGATTAAAAGCATGGCTCCAGTCGCTCTTGCAATCTCTCCAACACCCAGTGAGTCTGTAGTGCCAAGTGCATGTCAAAGTGTACATCTCTCAGTGTCTCAGTGATATTGTACAAGTGTTGTTCTAAGTTATCAGTATTTAATTAATCAAACATGAGTAAGGAAATAATGTTTCAAGTACAGGATTCATATCAAAACTAGCTAATATGGTTGATGTGATACGTGATTACAATCCAGAAAAGTATCATGATTCTAGTCGTTCACATGCCAACAAACGCAATATCATGAATATACCGATTGTAAGGTGACATCAATAACATGTCATGTACGTGAATAATAACATGGTGTTCCAAGTTCGTGTTTTCCATCATAGCACATCCAACCCGTTACTAATTTTGATGTCATGAGATAACATGTGGCATGTGAATAAACTAGACTTGGATAGCGTGTGACAAGTGATATCACAAACAAAAATATAAATAGCATGTAGTAAGTGATTTAACATTCTAAACATGGATAAAAGACGATAAATGAACTAACAGGCTAAGCATATAAGTGATTTAACAGTTCGAACCTGAATAACATATAGCATTTGAGAAAATAGTCTAACCAGGATAGCATATAACGAACGATATAATAAACAGAAACATTGGGGACTAAAATGGGGGAGGGACAATCGTGATGATATCAGAGAGTTTTCTGTTGAGTATTTGTGTTTCATACCAATCTTATTTTGATGATGATCACAACATTATGTTGTTGCTAATGACTCTCACGTTTTAGTCTCTCAGTTTTATTTCAAGAATATCTTTCTTGGAGACTAATCACTTGGTGCAAGGATGGACATCAAGTGAAGAAGGACCATTGCTTGGACTCAAGGAGTGCCAAAGCTTGGAGATGATGGGGAGAAAACAAGGCATCAAGTTTGAAGACTTAGACTCTAAGAAAAGCATTGTAATCTATGTAATTTACTTTATTGCTTTCTCTCTCTTTTGAGTCTAGGATTAATGTAATGCCTTGTTAGATGGTTTACTCATTCATGCATATGCATTTAACCATCTTAGTGAGCCTTAAGATTATCATAGAATCTAACCCAATCGGTTCACTTTGTCTAAAGACTCATTTGGAGTCTCTGGCTTTCCGTCAGTCGCCTGCTGAAGGAAACACAGTTGACTGGTGATTTCCAGTCGCCTGTAGTTCCTTCTACAGTCGCCTGATATGCACAGCTCAAGTCAACATTTCAATTGACTCAAACTTGAGCTTTACGCACAGTCGACTACTGGTCAGTTTACATTTGCCTGTATATTTACAGTCGCCTGTAGATTGGTCACCAGTCGCCTGAGTAGCGCAAGTGCAATCTCTGCATCTCTCTGTTGTTTCTCCATCTTATACAACAGACGACTGATTAAGGTTTTACAGTCGCCTGACTAATAGACAGTCGACTGTATTATTGACATTAGTCGCCTGTGTGCTTAACTAGAGAAAGTGTGCAACTCTCTATTTTATTCCATCCCCTGTAGCAGTCGCCTGCTGAAGGTTTTACATGTGCCTGTCCTGTTCTCAGTCGACTGTATTGTTGTCATCAGTCGACTGTCCTGGCTCAGATTATAGCCATTGGATACTTTCTAGCCGTTGATCAGTCGACTGTCTTTTGATCATCAGTCGACTGTTCCTGTCGTTTTCACCCAGTTTCTAGCCGTTGCAGAATCGATTCTTTGGCTGTTTTCTTGGGTTTTGGGGTTTGATATAGGGCTTCTATATATATGAGTGTGCTGCCATCTCTTATACTTCTTGATGCTATTGAATATCTCAATAGATCCATAAGCAACTCACAAACTCCCTCAATTCCCTCTCAAGAGCTCTCATTCTTCTTCATGCATTGAAGTCCAGCTCAAGGGAATTCATCCAAGTGCTTTCAAGCATATCTCAACACTTGGAGATCCTCTTCCATGCCTTGCATCCATTCATGAGTAAGCATCTCAATGCATAGGTAAGAGTATTTACTTTACTTGGTGAATTTGTGTCTCTAATTCTCTTTGTGGGAATTAGACCTTTCTCTCTTTGTGGGAGGTTGTCTCTTTGTGGGACTAGGATATTCTCTTTGTAGGAACTCTCTTTGTGGGAGTAACTCTCTTTGTGGGAGTTTAGTGTCCTAGTGTATGGCTAACCTTAATTCTCTGAGTGAGAGTTAGTGATTCTCTGTGTGGGAGTCTTGATCCTCGTGTAGGATTGGTTGGGTCCTTGTGTCGGGCATAAATCCTCTTTGTGGGGTATCTCCTTGTGAGATTTGTATTCACTTCTCTGTGTGAGATTAAAGTGGATATTTGGTGTGTCTGGATGTACCCAAGTTTGGGGAACCAGGGTAATTCCTTGTGTTTGCGTTTGGATTGATTGTGCCTTTTAATTCCTCTTACATTTATTATTCCGCATTTGCAAGTTAAATTTTAATTGGACAATTTTATTGCCATTACACTATTCACCCCCCTCTAGTATGTGTTGTTAGTATTGCAAGGGTAAGGCGATCCTTACATTCTCATCATCTATCATTCTAAGGGTTATATCCATATGTTCGTGGGTTTCATATGATCCAACAAGCAGTAACCTTATGATCCAACAGGCAATAATGGGTAATGCTAAGTCAAGAATCCAAAAACCAAGTCCAAAGCCAACCACAAAGGTAGAACCCCAATTAACAAACCACAGCAACGAGCCAACAATAGGGGCAAAACCAAATTAATAACCCATAACAGCAAGCCAAATCCACCGCCAGCACTACCAAGCCATGAAAAGCCACAAACAACACCAACGGGGGAACAAGATAGAGCCCAATGAGGTCACAGTTAGGGGCAGGAAGCCCTTAAGATCACGGTAGAAGGGCAAGGCCCCAGCTCAGTCACGACAGGAGGGCTATAACCCAAAATAAGTCACGACCAAGGCAAAGGGGCCCACAGGGGAGCCACGACAGTGGACTAGGCCCCTTAAGGTAGTCACAGCGAGGGTCAAGACCAAAAACAGGGGTCATAGCAGAGGGAAAACCCTCAAGGAAAGTCACGGCAAGGGCTGGGTGTCCCACCATAGCTCACGCATGGGATATGTTGTGTGTCCATAGGTTTCAATATCTATACCGCAAGCGCATGGTGCAGTTATGTACTTACGGGTCGATCCACGGGGAGGCAAGTGTTGAGTATTGGTTTATTTCTAAGTTTCTTAACTACGTCCATCGATTGTGATAAAGGATGAATGCTAAGAGGAATATCAATATTGGAAAAGCTCTAGAGCAGGGTATCCCTGCTATCGAGATTAGACTAGGACTGATTCGAATTGATTGGTTATTGAAATCAAGCGATATGGCAGATATGCTCATATTTTACACTTTATTTCTGTATTTTTCCATGCCATAACAATTACTCGTATTGCGAATTTAACATTTAAACAACGATTTTACGATGAATTTTACTATTTATATGTTTTATTGGATTTCAGGAAATATGGAGCAATCGGGAGCAATTTGGTGCTATGAGCACATATACGCGTGCCGGAGTGTCAATCACGATGACATCGAGGAGATAGCGGCGCTTGATGATGAAAAGAAGAGAAAGAAAGGCGAGAGAATGGAGAAAGGAGCGAGAAGGAGGAGATTATGAAGAAGAAGAAGCATACTCGGCCGAGTGAGACAGCGCACGCGACCGAGTGGCGCTGACACGACCAACTCTAGCTGAAAGAAGAAGAAACAATGTACTCCACCGAGTGGAATTCCCACTCGACCGAGTGAGAAGCCCACTCGACTGAGTAGAGACATAAATTTATCAAACAGAACATCGATTTTGGAGGGTTATGCAGAAGACCCCACTTGACCGAGTGAGAAGCTCACTCGACCGAGTGAGCAGACCACTCGAACGAGTGGCCTGAACAGTACAGAAGGCCAATTTTCCCAGATTTTCCAAAGAAAATCCACTCAAACGAGTGACATTTCTACTCGGCCGAGTGCGCCGCAGGCCCAGTTTCGACCTAGGGGTTTTCCAGCCTTCTGGGGGTATTTTTGTCAGGATTTTTTGGACGTTTTGAGTTAATATTAATAGCTAGTTTTGAGAGCCATCAAAGAGAGACGAGATAGTTATAGTTCTTAGGAAAAATAGTTTTGTTCTATCTTATTTTCATGAAAGGATTGAAGAGCAAGATCTTAATTTTCTTATTATTTAGAGCTTGAACATCATTGGTTTGTCTAAACTTTTGCATGTTCTTATTTTTATGATATATTTCTGTTTAAATTTGATTTTTATGATGAATTCTCCTTCACTTCTCAATTCTATTGCCTTTTCTACGATGAATCGTGAGTAATATCCTTGCTCTAGAGCAAAGGGATGAACCCTATGGATTTAAAGTTTGATAAGTGAAATCTAATGAAAACCCATGTTGCTAAACTTGTAAAAGGGTTAGATTGTGATCGATTTACTACGGATAGCTAGGGATTTCTATTGGATATTGAGATCTCGAGAGAGAATCTTGATCTATGGAAAGCCCTAGATATTCAATTTAGATCTATAATCGAGATTTCTTAGAGTTGGTGCGTGAGAGCTGTTGTGATATGGTTCCCCGGATTTGGTTTTGGATGATGAGCAAACATAAATAATGGATACTAACTTATTTGTGAGCGCAGTTATGGAGATCGTCGCCAAAATACCATGTACAACAAAAGCGACGTCTCAAGACTTCTCAATACGCGTGATCGTGTGCCTGGAGCTTCGTTGAAGCTCAAGGAGCAATATTGAAGTCAAGAGGAATGAAGATTGAAGCTTTGAAGACGGCTCGTAAGGTTGATTTTTATAGTCTTCTAGCTTCATAGATTAGAATGTTAAGCCTTGAGTAGGACTTACTTTATAATCTTCATTTCGCTCATATCTTAGAGCTAGGATTATCATAGAAGCCATTAGAAACTTTCCCGAAGCCTATCGCTTCTTCCCTCGGCTTCTTGTGCATGTTAGTTGGTTCAAGAAGAGTCACCAACCGACTAGATGACGATCTAGTCGGTCGGCAACTCTACATGAACCGACTAGTTTGCCTTCTCTATATTCAGCTCTTTCCATGACTACAGTTAGTCGGTCAAAGAAGTGTCACCGACCGACTAGATGACGATCTAGTCGGTCAGGAGTCCTTCTCAGACCGACTAGTTGTGTACAGTCATTTTCAGCCTGAGCTACTGTTTCGAGTTAGTCGGTCAAAGAACGTTTACCGACCGACTAGTTGAGAAACTAGTCGGTCAGCATTTGTTCTTAAACCGACTAAGTCAACTTGAAGTCTACCTATTCTATTTCGACGTTAGTCGGTCAAAGATCATTCACCGACCGACTAGTTGTGAAACTAGTAGGTCGGCAAGTCTTCTTAGACCGACTAGTTGTCTTTGCCTGTACTTCGACTTCTTGGCTGTTCTACCGTTAGTCGGTCTACGTTGTATCACCGACCGACTAGTTGATGAACTAGTCGGTCAGTGATCCTTCTTTGACCGACTAGTCTGCTTCAGAATAGAGCCGTTGGGATTCTTTCAAACTCGATTTCTCTTGCCCCTTTAAATAGAATCCTGTTTCGTTTGAAGAGGGGTTAGAGGTCCTATTTCCAAGCAATTTCAGACCTAAGAGAAGAGCTCTCCCAAGCTATTTCAAAGCTCTCTCTCCCTCACAAGAATCTCTCCCTCAACACCTTGAGCCCTAATTCCCCAAGAGAAATTCTCTCCTTTGTGAGCTTCTCAAGCCAAGAGCTTGATTCTAGTCACCATACTCCACCCTAGGCTTCCATTGCTGGTCATCTTCTTGAAGCTAGGGTTTGGTGACATCCTCTTCCTCAAAATCCATCATTGCCCTAATTTGGTAAGTATACTCAAGGCATAGGATTTTGTAAGGTAAGAGTTTATTTCATTTCAATCGTATTTGAATTGTGTCTCTCGGTTGTGAGAGAGGTTGTGATGTCGGTTTGTGGGAGTCACATGTCTTTTGTATGATTTGACTTGTGAAGGTTGTTCACAAGTATTTCATAGTGGAAATCTTGAGTTAGGGTTGCTAACTCAAGTATCCGGAGGGGATCCGGGTGGTTGGGACGTAGGATCACCGGGAACAAGTCGGGGAGACTTGGGTGGATCCGAACCCAGTAATATTGTTTGTCTGCGTTTGTTTTAATTCTTGTTGATAATTGTTTAATTCCGCATTGTCGTTTGTTTCTTGCACAATAATTAGGAATAACTATCTTGATTATTTTAAGTACTATTCACCCCCCCTCTAGTACGTGTGCAGTAGCTACCACAGGGCACTACAATTGGTATCGGAGCCAAGTTCAAAGCTATGACGAACAACGACTACAACGTCTTCAAGAACCGCGATGGAGCTTCTTCAGTTATGGAAGGACTATCCTCCGTCAGGCCTCCACACTTCAACGGTACCAACTATGGGTACTGGAAATGCCGGATGCAAATTTTCCTCCGGAGCGCTTCACTATGGAGAGCCACCATGACGGAGTATGTCGAGCCTTCCGAAGAAGATTTCACGAAGTGGACTCCTGCGGAGGTCGCCGCGGAAGTAGCCAATGCCAAGGCAATGAATGCCTTGAATTGTGCGTTGGAGCCCGAGGACTTCAACAAGATATGCACATGTAAGAGTGCATATCAAATATGGAATCAACTCCTCATATTGCACGAAGGATCGAGTACGGTAAAAGATTCTAAACTCGTCGTTGCTAATAAAGAATTTGAGTTGTTTCATATGGAGCAGGGCGAAACCATGAAGGATTATTACGCTCGCTTCGTGGATATATCAAACGACTTGGAAGCTCTTGGGAAGACCTACACCCAAAAGGAGAAAGTCTCTAAGATAATCGATGGACTTCCTTCTTGTTGGGAGAAGCGTACCTTCGCCATCGAGGAAGGTAATGACATGAATAAATATACCGTCGTACAACTAATGGGTACCTTGTTGTCTTATGAGGTACGCAAGGATAGTAAGATCCGGATGAGGGAAAAGATGAAGGCGTACTTGAAGCAAGACGAGCCAAAGAAAAAGGCAATTGCATTCAAGGCCACTCCATCTACCGATGATGAAGATTCGGAAGAAGAAGATGACGAAGAATTGGACATGTAAGCATTGGCCAATATGGCAAAGAAATTCATCCGATTCTTCCGACAAGGTAAGTTGAATCGTAAATCTAAATTTATTTCGACTAATGTTTCTACTCCCGTGTGTTACAAATGCAACAAGCCAGGACATATCAAGCCGGATTGTCCTCTCTACAAACACAAGGGAAAATGGAAGGGATCCCAGCACGACAAGTCAAGAAAGCACAAGAAAGGACTTGTCGGCACTTTCACCGACTCCGACTCCTCAAGTGGAGAGTCAGACGATGAAAGAATGGAGAATGCACACACGTGCTTCATGGGAAAAGAGGATTATGATGAAGAGACTTCCTCCGATGAAATCGAGGATGGAAGCGAGGATGAAGGCGAAGAGGTAACCAATGATGAACTTAGAATAGCCAATGAACAACTATGGAATAAGTTTTCTAATATGGCTACTAAATTTATGAAGACTAAAAATGAATTAGATAGTCTTAAAAACTCGCCTAAGCCTTTCATCGTCAACAACGACACCGTTGTTGATGGGTTGAGAAATGAGATTGAAAATCTCAAGTCTCAACTTGAGCATGTTCATATCGAGGATTCGGATGAACATGTGATAGCGGATTTGACGTCTCAAATCTCAACTTTGAGTATTGAGAATAAAAATCTCAAGTCACGTGTTTGTGCACTCGCATCGCAAGTGTCCACTTTGGATGCTTCTTTGCATTCTCTCACCGAGAAGCATGAGAGCACATTAGGCCGAATTCATGAATTCAACAAAGGTAAGGGCAAGTTGGATGATATCCTAAATGACTTACCTCCGGCCAATCATCACATTGGTTTGGGGTATAAGATGGGAGAGTCATCCAAATCGTCCGCCACCTTTGTTAGGCCATCTTCCGATGCTTCTACTAGTGGAAGTAAACACGTCATGGGTAGATCTTCTACCAATGGTGCTTCCGCTAGGAACACGCCCCCATTTGGAAAGAAACCCACTTTGGGTGGACCTCCAAAGAAGGGTCATGCCTTCATGTATACCATGCCACGTAGGAACACACATCCTACCCCACATGTTAGCACACATGATGATTTTTATGCTCCGCACCCACGAGCACGTGCACACCCTATGAGACACACTCATGCACGTGTTCCTCCACATTCATATGTTCATCCTCATTCTCATATGAATAATTATCGTCATGCACCATTGCATCGCATGCCATATGCTTACCCACGTCATGCATCACATAGAAATCAACAACGTATGCATGTTCCCAATAGGATTAGGACTCCCAAGACATACACTATTTGTGGTCCGAAGAACACAAGCATGCATGCTAAGAATTTGTATGTGAAATCGTTTATAAATGATGTTATTTTGAATGATGATTATGTTGGGAAATCAAGTTCCTCTTGGACTTGGTTTCCGAAGGGTTAATTTCCTTTGACCCTTCATTGCTTGGTACCATAAGTTTAATTTCATTTTTATGGGTACCAAAGCAATTGTGGTATGTATGGGTTACATTTAATTTGAATTTAGTTAGCTAAATTTATTGCCTAACCCATAGGATCCAAAAGGATTTTTGGATACCAAAATGCTATTTTCTAGGTTAAATCCACCATGAGATACCAACCCTACCAACTCCGTGATTTGCAAGGATTTTCGTTCGATTGGAGTTGTTGGTGCTTGAGTGATGCACCAAAGTAGGGGGAGCTTAATGTTGTAAGTATGTTCATACTTTTGATTCATATTGGTATCCATTGGTAGAATATATTACGATTGGTATCATTTTGCTTCATTTGGTATGCTAGATTTGTGTATGTCATTGTTATATGATGTTCTATCTATTTTTTGGCATAACATTCTTGCATGCAACATTTAGTATGCACATCGGATTATTTTTGTCTCTGATGTTGATTTCGTCGTTCGACGACTTTATGGATTTAATAGAATTCTTTCTATGGAAACATAGAATTGTTTTCCATGCATTCTATTGATTTTGGAGAGTATGTTCCAAAACTCAATAAGTAAAATTGAATTGAGTTTTGATGATTTCGTATTTCGATTTTCGCCTATGGCTTGGTGATTTCGTTTTCCGATTTTCGCCGATGATTTTACGATTTCGGTTTTCGAGTTTCACCTATGGCTAGATGATTTCGTATTTCATATTTCGCCTATGGTTTGATGATTTCGGTTTCCGATTTTCGACTTTGGTCTCCTTGACACGCTTTGCTTTTATTCGGTATTTTACATTTGATATTTTGCATTGATGTTATTTTGGACCTTGGTCGTATTCTTCGACTCCCATGCATTATTTTTAGCCATTGGTTGTTGTTCTCCTCCCGCTCTTTTTGCTAATGCCAAAGGGGGAGAGATATAATAATGACAATGTGCTAATTAATAATTCAAAGGAATTTACCATGAATCTAATTTGATGTGTTAGATTCAGGGAGAGTAAAGATATAAAATGGATTTAGATCCTATATGTCAATATGTGGTTCATATTTCATATCTTCCCTCGCTGCTTGATGCATATGAATATTATTGAATATGGAACTAACGTGTCATCAATGCAGGGGGAGTAAGTAAATTTCAATTGAATCATTATTATTGCTTATTATTTATGATTGGTTTGTCATCACCAAAAAGGGGGAGAATGTTGTGATATGGTTCCCCGGATTTGGTTTTGGATGATGAGCAAACATAAATAATGGATACTAACTTATTTGTGAGCGCAGTTATGGAGATCGTCACCAAAATACCATGTACAACAAAAGCGACGTCTCAAGGCTTCTCAATACGCGTGATCGTGTGCCTGGAGCTTCGTTGAAGCTCAAGGAGCAATATTGAAGTCAAGAGGAATGAAGATTGAAGCTTTGAAGACGGCTCGTAAGGTTGATTTTTATAGTCTTCTAGCTTCATAGATTAGAATGTTAAGCCTTGAGTAGGACTTACTTTATAATCTTCATTTCGCTCATATCTTAGAGCTAGGATTATCATAGAAGCCATTAGAAACTTTCCCGAAGCCTATCGCTTCTTCCCTCGGCTTCTTGTGCATGTTAGTTGGTTCAAGAAGAGTCACCAACCGACTAGATGACGATCTAGTCGGTCGGCAACTCTACATGAACCGACTAGTTTGCCTTCTCTATATTCAGCTCTTTCCATGACTACAGTTAGTCGGTCAAAGAAGTGTCACCGACCGACTAGATGACGATCTAGTCGGTCAGGAGTCCTTCTCAGACCGACTAGTTGTGTACAGTCATTTTCAGCCTGAGCTACTGTTTCGAGTTAGTCGGTCAAAGAACGTTTACCGACCGACTAGTTGAGAAACTAGTCGGTCAGCATTTGTTCTTAAACCGACTAAGTCAACTTGAAGTCTACCTATTCTATTTCGATGTTAGTCGGTCAAAGATCATTCACCGACCGACTAGTTGTGAAACTAGTCGGTCGGCAAGTCTTCTTAGACCGACTAGTTGTCTTTGCCTGTACTTCGACTTCTTGGCTGTTCTACCGTTAGTCGGTCTACGTTGTATCACCGACCGACTAGTTGATGAACTAGTCGGTCAGTGATCCTTCTTTGACCGACTAGTCTGCTTCAGAATAGAGCCGTTGGGATTCTTTCAAACTCGATTTCTCTTGCCCCTTTAAATAGAATCCTGTTTCGTTTGAAGAGGGGTTAGAGGTCCTATTTCCAAGCAATTTCAGACCTAAGAGAAGAGCTCTCCCAAGCTATTTCAAAGCTCTCTCTCCCTCACAAGAATCTCTCCCTCAACACCTTGAGCCCTAATTCCCCAAGAGAAATTCTCTCCTTTGTGAGCTTCTCAAGCCAAGAGCTTGATTCTAGTCACCATACTCCACCCTAGGCTTCCATTGCTGGTCATCTTCTTGAAGCTAGGGTTTGGTGACATCCTCTTCCTCAAAATCCATCATTGCCCTAATTTGGTAAGTATACTCAAGGCATAGGATTTTGTAAGGTAAGAGTTTATTTCATTTCAATCGTATTTGAATTGTGTCTCTCGGTTGTGAGAGAGGTTGTGATCCCGGTTTGTGGGAGTCACATGTCTTTTGTATGATTTGACTTGTGAAGGTTGTTCACAAGTATTTCATAGTGGAAATCTTGAGTTAGGGTTGCTAACTCAAGTATCCGGAGGGGATCCGGGTGGTTGGGACGTAGGATCACCGGGAACAAGTCGGGGAGACTTGGGTGGATCCGAACCCAGTAATATTGTTTGTCTGCGTTTGTTTTAATTCTTGTTGATAATTGTTTAATTCCGCATTGTCGTTTGTTTCTTGCACAATAATTAGGAATAACTATCTTGATTATTTTAAGTACTATTCACCCCCCCTCTAGTACGTGTGCAGTAGCTACCACAGGGCACTACAAGAGCGACCAAAGCTAGCATCTTTATTATATTTCTATAATTATATTCATTTGTACTACGGTAAAATGAATACGAACCATCACGATCTAAATTCGAACTCACATTGCGCAAGAGCGAGCTTGAGTTAGAATTGAATAATATTGTCGATCTTAATGCTAGTGGTTTGAATTAGGCTTGCGCGACAGTGAGGCTCTAGTTTAGATTGCTATAGACTTGTGTAGCGTGAGAGCGTGCGTTGGTTTATAACCTAGTTGCGACAAGTTCACCCTATACCAAGAGTAGTGATATGGAGATTCATATTTCACATTGATGCTTGAGATCTATAGTGGGGATTCCTAAGCCCTAGGAATTTTTATTAATTGAATTCATAAACAATACTTTGCATGACTGTGACACCAACATTTCTTGATCATCGTTTCACCTCCGTCGAGTAATCAATATAGATACCAATAGTTCCTCCTCATGATTCGGTACCCGCTCACCACTTAACCGTGCTCTTGCGGTAAAACTACATTGTTTCCGGAGTACATTCGGACGCGATCAAGTTTTTGGTGCAGTTGCCGGGGAGGCGACTGTATTCTATATTTTACTTAGCTATTCTTTTCTATTTTATTCCTCTATTTATGTTGACACTTCTTTGCAGATTCTCTTTCTCTGTGCATGAACACACGATCAAGGGCGACCGACAGAACTATATTATTTGATCTCGAGATTGAGCGCACCACAAGAAAACTAAGAGCCGAGAAGAGGCACATTCCAGAGGGAGATAAAATGGCGGAGCAGAATACTCCACCAAGAAATGTCAGGTTTATTTCCATCAGAGATAGACTCACTCCAAACAACTTTGTCACTTCTTCTATTCTTATGCCAAAGTTACCGCCTGACAAGAACTTTGAGCTAAAGACTGGATTAGTTGTGCTGATGCAACAATATCCTTTCCATGAGAATGCGCATGAGAATCCGTATTACCACATTCAAATATTCTTGGCGAAGTGCGCCACTTTTCAGATTCCTAGCGTACTAGAGGACGCCATCCGCCTGTGCCTTTTTCCCTTCAAGCCTAAAGATAAACCAAAATATTAGTTGAGGACGTAAGCAAATGGCGCATTCACTATTTGGGACAATCTTGCAAGTGCCTTCGTCAACAAATTCTATGCTCCATCAAAGACCGTCAGAATACGAAATTCTTTGATGTCTTTCAGGCAGGTACCCCAGGAATCTGTGTATAAGGCATTGGAGCGCTTCAAAGATCTTCAACATCAATGCTCCACCACAACATCGACGACTGGGAGTTAGTGCATAGCTTCTACAATGGGTTGCATAACTTCTACAATGGGTTGAAATCAGACACAAAAATGATCATTGATGCCACCGCTAATGTGGCGATATTATCAAAGACTCCCGAGGAGGCCATAACATTACTTGAAGAGACGACCTCTAACAATTAGCAGTGGCCGATGAGAGAGGCCAACCATCGTCATCGTTAAAGCCAACAAGTATATATGAAGCCAAAGCAGTGGCAGACTTGGCGAGAAAATTTTGTAAGGACCATTGTGAATAGTGTTTTATAGAATTATAAGGAATTTACACCAAATACAACCCTAATTAACCCACAAATGTGGAATTAAAGAAATGATCAACAACACAATGAATAATGCAATGCAAACATGCAATGCAAACATGCAATGTATCCTGGTTCAGTGCCACCCAAGTCAATTCCGACTTGTTACTGGTGCCCTAATCCAGCAACACCCGAGATCACACTCAGATACTCTAGTAAATACCACTAGAGCTTCCCTTTTGTCCACGTGTGGAAACCCCAACAAGTGCAATCGACCTACAATCGATGTCCGGGTATCCCACAACACGGGGACACGCAAATACCTTAATCCCACAGCTTGAAACTAAGCACACTCTTACAAACCGAGAGAAAATCCTTTCATTGACTCCCACAACTTGGGATTAAGCCAACCATCTCATCAACCGAGAGTACTCAACAAAATAGAAGTATTGAAAATGAAATATACAACTTGAAATACACTCACATATGCCTTGAATAAGAACTTACTTGTAAAGGCTATAGTGTGTGTGTGTGTGAAGTGCTCAATGAGGGATGCGATATCCCTTGTGATGCTTGCCCAAAGATGAAAGCAAATCTAGCTTACATGTGTGCTTTAGAGCATATAGGGCAAGAGAGAATTAGAAAGCACTTGAGAGGAGAAAGAGGCTTGAAAATGTTTTCTTAAGGGACCAAGAGTTCTCACATATTCAGCCTATCTCATATATATATTATCTCAAGGGAAGCCCAAAACCCCAAGAAAAAAAGTCGCAAAAATCAATCTCCCAACGGCTAGAATTGGGCTGAAAACGACTCAGACAGTCGACTGTAGAGGAGGGGGCAGAATATGCAGTTTTTCCGTACAGCTGATCACTAAAACATATATATCTGTCACTACAGATATCCAATTGGAGCGATTCAAATTGGGTTGGAAATATAACAACATTTTCTTTCAAATGAGCTTTAAATGGACACAAAATCCCAACTAGAGAAAAACTGACAGCACTTTGAATCAGACTGATTGGTGTAGGAAATCTGATATCGGCTCACGAAAACAATCATAACGTGAACTACAGATATCCGATTGGAGTGATTCAAGTTGGGTTGGAAATCTTGGTGAGTTAGCTAACTACTGCAAGTAGTTTGGATGAAAAATTACAACTACAGAAAAATTGGTATCAGTTTGAAGGCAGACCGGTCAAAAAACAGAATACAGCTTCAAACAGATTTGGGCTCTGTTTAGAAACAGGCGACTGCTGAAGGGTAACCAGACCTCTGGTGAGCACACCAGTTAACTGGTGATCCTTTATCATCCCCTATTGTGATTCAAAAGTTCAAATTCAAGTTTTGAAAGCATAGAAGCATATGGGTCAACTAGAGGCTATACTAATGATGTGTATAAGTAGTGTAGGTGCCTCTAAGTAGTTCTAATTCAAGGCTTAACATTCTAAGACTAAAAAAAAAGTAAATACTAAAGATTACAATGAATATCCTTACTTCTTCATGGTCTTGAGTCTTTTAGTTATATGTCTTGAATGTTTCCAACGTTATCTAGTCTTTGATCCTTAAGATGTTCTTTGAAGCTTTTGAATCATCCATTCATTTCTTCTCTTTGGATTGAATCTCCATTCATTTGTTGAAGCTATTGGCTTGAGGTTTGATGTATTCTTTTAGTTCTTCAAGCCAATGCTTCACCTTTGTTGATCTACCAAGTTCTCTACTTGAATTAACATGTGTAGTCACTTTTGATCTTCTTGAATCTAATTGGTGACTCTTTAGTTAACTGCAATCACATGGGTTAATCACAATGATTTATATTTGATAATCATCAAAACCAAGGTGGAGAGTCCAATACTCAACATTCTCTCCCTTTTTGATGATGACAAACCAAATATAAACAAAATAAATATTGTGCATTAAATATACTTACTCCCCCTGCAATGATGCCAATCAAGTTAATATCAATAATCAATAGCATCATTAAGCAGTTAATAGTGTGTATATTACATGAGGTTGTGTATATATCGCATGAATGACCAAAATGATATGCATACATAATACAAATCATATAGGTGATACACATCATAAACATGAGCATGATTACCAACAGATACCAAATGTAATCAATATAGACCAGTGTAATCACCAATACTCCCCCTGAATCATATACATGATCGATCATACATAAAGGCGATATGATTCAAGTTATTGTTTAACACTTAACATTTAATTAGCATAAAGCACATCCTTTGTTTATTTCTCTCCCCCTTTGGAATTATCCAAAAGGCATGGGGGCATAGAAACAACAAATGCAAAAATAGACTGGATAACATAAAGGTATATCTAATGTAAACTATATATGCTACCAATTGTAAATAAGATATCAAAATAAAGATATAAATTGCAAGATCAAATATCCAACAAAAACTCAACCACCCTCAATTATCACAAATAGATAAGCAATAAGAATAGTGTGATAAAGGAGTAGAAAATATGCATAATTAGCAGTAGCTACCAACTATATGCATAAATAGTGCAATAAGCATAGTGTGAGTAGTGTTAGAAAAGAGACAATAGCATAATTAGCAGTAGCTACCAACTATAAACATGATAACAAAATATGGATAACAATGCAAAAAATCATGACATCACTTGTGAAAGAAAAACAAGTGATCAAATAGTGTCAAGTACACAAACAAGTTCAAGTATCAGAAAATTTATAACATTAAGCATAATGTGATAGACTATCCTTGAGCAAAGGCATGACATATGATATGAACATGATTAAAGACATAATGGTAGAATCAATATCATCACAATGACATATATCAATAAATAATATCAATAGACTGAGATCTAAGCCATACATAGCAGAAAAATGCAACAAACATGACTATGGAAATTTGTAGCGATGTGTACCAAGTTATGTTATGAAATAATAACTCAAATTAAGTTCTAATGATCATAATACCAATGAACTAATCACGACATGTTAAAATATATCGAATTAAAGTGAGGTGACAACAAGTGGTGAAAATATGATCAAAAGGGCACGAATAATATCATAATTATGGTTATGAACTCATTACTCAAAATAAATTCTAATGAGTATACTAACATACTCAACGCATCACATATTGTAATTACATCAAATGATCACATCTAGCACAAACCATCTCAAAAATCTCATAGAAGAGTAAAAATAGAAGTATGGGATGTGAGATGACAAAAAATACGTATATTGGCATGTGCTAAACTCCACAAATCATCTCCAGAAGTAAGCATACCAATTCTAAGTGAAGTATGAGGTGTGGGATGACAAGGTGATAAAAATGTATGAATATCAAATATCAGCATCATGCAAAAGTGTTATGCCAAATAAAGATAGTAACTTCATAAGAATTATGGCATACACAATTCTATCACACTCGGATACTAAATGAAACAATGTTCAAAAGAACCATAGTACTAGCATGCATTCCAGAATTGATATTCACAGAATGAGACAATGATAAGCATGGAATGCCATGAGCATAAGTAAGATAAGCAATATATCATAAGCTCAAAACCAGCATCAAACAAGAGCATGTAAAGATGATATCCAATGTAAATATTCTAACAAAGTATGCAAAGCAAGCAAATAATGTCAAGATCATGACATCACTTGTGAAGGAAACTGACGTCCCCCGGTTTTTAACTCATAAGAGTGCAGTCGGATTGGGGGATACCAGATTTAAAATATTTGTACAGCAAGCACACGGTGTTGTAGTGTGGCTTGTGGGTCGAACACAGGGAGGCATGGTTGTGCTTGTTTCTAAGAGGAACCAATTCACCCTATGGGTGAGCTAGCCCGAATCGATCGATGGTTTGTCACAAATTGTAGATGCGAGGGATAAACAATATAAAAGGAAACCTAGGACTTCGGTTTCCACCCTATCATGTGTTCTCACTATTACGACCTGCGGATAGGAATACGATCGGAATTCGGGTTTAGTGGTAAGACGTTGCCTCTAAGAGTGATACCAGCGTCCCTTGGGCCTGATATTCCAGTCGGTGCCCAGGATGATACGCCGGACTACCCGGGTTCGGTCAGTGGGCATTCCCATGTCCATTAACACTGACCAACTCCGGGAGCACTAAGCTTGCAATGATAACTCCCAACATCTCATCCTGCAGTTTCCACGTGCTAGGATTCGATGTCTACGCTAAGGACGTGAGCTATGGCTAGGGAATCAACCGCCAAGTTTGTTCCCCCTTGGCCCTACGGTCAAAGGCGGTCTTTTTCCCGCCGATGACAAAGAAACACCTCGCGTAACCTCTAAATTCCTAATCCCTATCGAAATCCTAGTCCTATGGACGCATCAGGTAGAACCCACGAAGGGGTTTCCACCAAAATCCCAGATTTGGGAACTACCCACACATTATAGCTAAAAAGCAATCTAAATGAAAATCAACCGTAAAAATCATAATCAGGAAATTAAAACACGGTAGTAGCAATGCTATTAAGACTATATTAAAGGTTGACAAAGATCAGAAAACTTACAGATAACAATAAAATTCCAGCCGTCACAAATAGAGAAAAAGACAGAAAAATACATAAGCTTCGTTTTCTGAAAACATAGGCAACTATATATAGAAAACGACTTCACCTGATCGGTTGAAGTATCAACCGATCAGGTTAGCTGCTTGATTCTTCGGCTGCGGTCTTCAAAAACTTCAACCGGATGCTTGGAACGATCGGGCGAAGCAAGCGGGTCGTCGTTTGAGGAGATGCAGTCATCAGGTGAACCGATCGGTTGAGAATTCAACCAATCGGTTGGAAAAACGCCCCAAAAGACAGAGACTTCAGACGATTTGGCACGGTCAGCGAGCCGTCGGGTGAGCTCTCTGGGTCTTCGTTTGGGAGAATCAGCTACAGATGAACCGATCGGGTGTGGTATCACCCGATCGGTTGGAATTCAGCTCTAAATTCCCGAGAACTCTATTGTGTTCAATCGGTCGTCGAACCGGTCGGTTGGGCTGCACTTCGCTTCAGCTTGCGTCTGGGTCGGATATGCGTGCATCACCTGATCGGTTGGCTGTGTCCAACCGATCGGGTGGGGGCTAAAAAATGGCAATCTTCGTCGTTTGGCCCCCTGGATCACGCGTGACTCCTCCCGTTGCTCCAGGGACTCATGATATCTTCATTATATGTCTCCTACACTGACGATCTCCTGTAAATACACAAAAACACCAAAAAGTGAAAGAAAACTAAAAATCCCAAGAAAATGGACACGAGACGACAGAAAACAACGGAAAAACACAAAGAAGACGTGCGTGAATATATAAAATATACACACACGTTAAAATCCCCCAAGCTGAACCCTTCCTCGTCCTCGAGGAAGACGAGTGAGAGTAGGAGCTCGGAGGGAGAAAATAGAGAGAGAGGGAAAGAGAAGTCAAAATCCTAAATCGCCAGTCAGGGCCAACAAAATCAAACATGCCACACTAAACAAGCATACGACAAAACGCGTCACTAAACCGAGGAAATATGAGTCCAAACAAGTGTCGTGGGTCCACGCGGTGAAGCGCGAGTGAGTGTCGTCGTGTGCTAGCAGACGGTGTTACTATCTACAATATGCAATAGAGCTCCATATACACATATCCAAGAAAAAAACCAAATATCGATTCGATTTGAAATAAACGGTGGATAGTAGCTCAAACATGCATGAGAAGAAAGTAAGAATTGAAGCGTATCATGTGTCAGGGACTCCACAGCTAGGGACTAGGTAATCACCATACTATCGCCTAGATAATAGCTAGAAAGTCCCTATTCCAAGTGTTTTCGAAAACGATGGGGGTTGAGATGATGTGGAGAAGAACACTCGGTGTAAACTCTCGCCTTCCCTTTATTCTCGGTAGGTGGCAAAATATTCACACAAGAATTTTTTTTTGGGTTTTGGATATATGTATTTTTTTTTGGATTTTTGCCTATACATATATATATATATATATATATATATATATATATATATATTCTTTTCTCTTTTCTTTTCTTTTTGGGTTTTTCTTTTCTCTCTTTTTTTGGATTTTTGGATCTTTGGGTATATACATGTGTGTACTCTCCCAAGTGGGAGAACGGATCATGACAAGGGGATTTGCACCAAGTAAAATTAAAAAAGAATTCAGATTCTAAACACTTGGGCCAGGGAGATTTTCTTCGCTAATCAGAGCATAGGCTAAATGGGTTATCCTAGTCCTAACTGTGGAATCCCGACACATGCGAAGTGAAGTATACGATATAAATATAGCATGCATATAGAAGCAGACAGGAGAAGCAAATACCGTATATTCAAATCAAAGCATGATAATCTAGGGGTCATTCCAGGACCGGTATATAAATCAAAATCACAAAGTAGAAGCACACTGTAAGCTAGACACGACACACGACTCACATAAAAGCAAATTGGGCTCACGATGCATGAAATGCAAGAGGACTCACCTTCCTAGGGTTAGTGAATGTGATTATCGAAGCCATGCTAGGTGTGTGTGTGTGTAACGGCCGGTATTTTCAGGTATATTTAATTGCGTGTGTGCTAGTATTTTACTTCCAATTGTCCGAGTGTTTGTTTTTATCCGTGGAGTCGACGCGAGCGCGTCTAAATTTTTCACCGTAGTTTAATAGTTACTACGGTTATTTTAAATTACGAATTACGAATACTAATTATTTTACTAATTACCATTAATTACTTTGGTTAATTAATTAGTTACTTAGTTAGTTAGTTAATTCTTCCCCCCACGTTTTTCTCATCCCCAACCTGATACCTTCCCCAAATACATTCAGTTCATTCCCTAACCTCCCCTCATTAATAATAAGTTTGATTTTAGTCCTAATACGTCTCTTCCACTGCCAAAAAATTCTTCCCGTAATTAAATGAAAACCTAATCTTTGACTAAGCGTGAACCATGTCCCCCTGCCCCTTCCTACTTCAAGGATCAACCCTGCAACGTTTATCAGTCACCACCTCCACCTCCTTACACGACGATTATCGCGAGGTAGGGATGTGAGCTAGACACGAGGGTTCATGAGATCCTAAAATAACAAGCACGTTGCCTCCCCGGCAACGGCGCCATAAACTTGACCGGCGCCCCGCTTGCGGCGCGGCGGCGCGGTGTCGTTTACCGCAAGTTTCACGGTTAGTGTAGGGTGCGGGAATATCGAACTCAGGGAGGCGAGGTTGTGCTTGGGTCAGGTAGGACCTAAATCACCCCGAGGGGCGAGCTAGCCCGAATCGGTGGTTGGTTGTCACGAAAGGGAATAAAAGCGTAAGAACGAAAAGAAAGTAAACCCGGGACTTTGGTTTCCAACCCGACGAGAGACTCTCGCCGATACGGCCTACGGGTATGGATAGCGATCGGGATTAGGGTCTAATGGTGAGACGTTGCCTCTGAAAGTGGTACCGGCGTCCCATGGGCCCGATATTCCGGTCGGTGCCCAGGATGATACACCGGACTTCCCGGATTCGATCAGTGGGCACTCCCGTGTCCATTAACACTGATCGATCCCGGGAGCACTAAGTCCGCAACGATATCTCCCAACGTCTCATCCTGCCGCTCCCGCGTGCTAGGATTTGGCGTCTACGCTAAGGGCGTGAGCTATGGCTAGGGAGTCAACCGCCAAGTTTATTCCCCCTTGGCCCGACGGTCAAAGGCGGTCTTTTTCCCGCCGATGACAATGAAACACCCCGCGTAACCGTTAGATTCCTACTCCCTATCGATTTCCTAACCCTATGGACGCATCGGGAAGAGCCCCCGAAGGGGTTTCCACCAAAATCCCAGATTTGGGAACTACTCACAAAAATTCATGAAAAAGCAATCTAAATGAAATTTAACCGTTGAAATCATAATCGGACAATTGCAATGCGGAAGTAAAGGAGTAATAAAGACAATACTAAAATTTTAGAAAGATCTGAAAACTTACAAAAGAGTAACAATTACAGCCGTCACAAGGAAATAAAACAGTAGAAAAACAGCCACACACGTTTCTGGAACCCTAGGGGTTCTATATATAGGCCGTCGCATCAACCGATCGGTTGACAAGTCAACCGATCGGTTGATCCGTTACAAATAAATATCAGAAAACGGCGAGTTTTCACCCGATCACATGAACCGATCGGGTGAGTTCTTTAGCGACCGGTTGGATCTTGGAGCGGTCGGGTGAATCGGCCGGTTCGACGTCCGTGTCTTCAGCTCATCTTTCTCAGCTACAGATGAACCGATCGGGTGAGGGTCACCCGATCGGTTGGCGCTTTGCTGCGAGAAAACAGAGAATAGCCCCCGCTGAACCGGTCTGTGAACCGGTCGGGTGACTTCGTTGTGAGCTGCGGCAGAGACCGGTTGGTGCACGCGTGCATCACCCGATCGGTTGGAGATGACCAACCGACCGGGTGAGGGGCTGAAAGATGAATACTTCGCCGTTTGACCCCCTGGATCACGCGTGACTTCTCCCGTTGCTCCGGGGACTTGTGATATCATCGTAAAAGGTCCCCTACGTGGTCGAACTCCTGCAATCATGGACAAACAAAGAAAAGTGAAAGAAAACGGGAAAATATACGAAAACGAATAAGAGACGGCGGAAAACACGGAGAAACACAAAAGAAAACGTGCGTGAATATATAAAATATAAGCGCACGTCAAAATCCCCCAAGCTGAACTCTTCCTCGTCCTCGAGGAAGACGAGTGAGAGTAGGAGCTCGGAAGAAAGAAATAGAGAGGAAGAAAGAAAAAGAAAACTCTAAGCCCTAGATCGCCCATCAGAGCCAACAAAATCAAAAACCACTCACCTAGCAAGCAAACGCCAAATCACACCACTAAACCTAGGAAAGCGAGTCCAAATAAGTGTCGTGGGTCCACGCAGTGAAGCGCGAGTGAGCGTGGTCGTGTGCTAGCAAATGGTGATGCTTTCTACGATGTGCTACGAGGCTCGATATACACAAATCCAAGATATGACCCAAATATCGAATCGAATTGAATTAAGCGGCGAATATAAGTTCAAGCATGCATGAGAATAGAGAGAATAGAAGCGTATCATGCATCGGGGACTCCACAACTAGGGTTAAGGAAGTCACGCCACTATAGCCTAGATACTAGCTAAAAAGTTCCCAAGCCAAGTGTTTTCGATAACGACGGGGGTTGAGATGATGAGGAGAAGAACACTCGGTGCAAATTCTCGCCTTCCCTTTATTCCTGGCAAGTATGAAAATATTCACACGGGAATTTTTTTGGGTTTTGGGTATTTGCATATTTTTTTGGCTTTTTGGCTATACAATCTTTTTCTTTTCTTTTCTTTTTGGGTTTTTCTTTTCTTTTCTCCTTTTTTTTTTTGGATTTTTGGGATATTGGCTATACACATGTGTACTCTCCCAAGTGGGAGAACGGTACACGACGAGGGGATTTGCACCAAGTAAAACAAAAAAGAAGTCGAAATCTAAACACTCGGGCAAAGGAGACTATTCTTGCTAAATAGAGCTTGAACTAAATGGGTTACCCTAGTCCTTAGTTGTGGAATCCCGACGCATGCGAATTGAAGTATACGATATAAATAGCATGCATATAGAAGCAGACATTAGAAGCAAATACCACATATTCAATATCGAAACATGATAATCTAGGGGTCATTCCTGAACCGGTATATAAAGTAAAACCACAAAGCAGAAGCACACCAAATGCTAGTCACGACACACGACTCACAAAAAGCTAAGTGGACCCACGATGCGTGAAATGCAAGAGGACTCGAAATCCTAGGGTTAGTGAGTGTGATTATCGATGCAATGCTAGGTGTGTGTGACTTTGTGGCGATTCATCATAGGATTCATTTCTAGGAGAAAGAGCTAAAGAAAGAAGGAAAAAGAAAAAAGAAAAACACGATGGAAAACGACTCAAATAACGTAGAAAAACAACACAAATGACGCACGAAGTGCGACTCCCCCAAGCTGAAACTTGCATTGCCCTCAATGCAATAAGAGTGAGTACGGGAGGGCAATGAAAATGGGGGGGGATACGCACAGACACGAAAAGAAATGAAAACGAGGAAAACACATAGATAAAACTGAAAAAGAAAGAAAAAAACAAGATCAAAATCAAACAATACGAAAATAAAAATAAAATAAAATCACACGACACGACACTCAAAAAGTGAAAAGCAAGCACACACAAAAATGAGAAAAACAAACAAGACACGACAGCACACCAAAGTAGACTTCCCCCAAGCTAGACCAGAAAGAGCTAGCGAAACGATATGATTAATGACATCCAGATATGTGCAAGGGGGAGTCAAAAACAAAAGGGGTGAATCTAGAAAACAACACGCAAATAGTCCCCTCCCTCCGACAGAGACAAAGCGGGGCCCCGAAAAGACAGATGGGCTCAAAAATGGGGGGGGCAAAAGCGGGAGAGAAAGATCAAGCAGGGGCACCACCCTCTGGGGGTGGTGACGGGGGCCTGCGCTGGGGACCAGGGGTCGTGGGGGGTGGAATGTGGAGCTCAGAGACGTCGGGTGGGTCTTCGCGGATGTGGCGAACGAAGCTTTGAAGGAAGGGGAGGTCACGGTCGACGGATTCCTGGGTTATCCGACCACCCTGACCAGCAAGGAGGACCATGGCCGTGAATCGGTCGGCATGGTCATCGGATTGGAATTGCATCCCATATTCGGGATCGTAACCGGGAGGTGGGGAAGTGGTGCGTGGTGTGGTGGATGGGTTAGAGGTGGTGGGCTGTGTGCGACGGGTACGACGGGTGGGCCTAGGGTTCGAAGAGCTAGCGTCGGTGGGTTTAATACGGCGGGGAGGTATTGTGTAGGTGTTGTTTGTGCGCGTAGGTGTGTGAAAGTACAACGAATTCAACACAAACACAAAATACGACCAACAAGCAAACAGAATATTTGGGAAAAGATTAAAATTAAGCAAAGGAGCGAGGTTACCCAAAATGAGATGAAGATAGTTGCTCGTGGATGCCCCGATGCTGCTCGATTGGAGCACGATGTGAAGCCACAGCGATCTCTTCAACAAGTTCCGAAGCGGGGGGGGGGGGGGAATGGGGGAAATCTAGGGTTTGTGTGTAGGGAGATGACGGGGGAATGGAGAGAAATGATGGTGGATGGGTAGGGAAATGGTTGGAGAAGAAGATCGAGGCTGATCTTGGGGAAGAAAGCAGGAAGGCGCACGACGGGAGACGAAACGGCAGAGGTTCGGGCGATCGGGCGAGGGAGAAAACGAACGGGTGTTGGGGGTGGTTATATAGGATTTTAAGTCGAACCGATCGGGTGACTTGTCACCCGATCGGTTGACGGTTAGGTCGAAAATCTTGCCGAAGAAATGCTACAGGCGAACCGATCGGGTGACTTTTCAACCGATCGGTTGGCCGCTCCACTCAATTTCCCGAGAACTTAGGGCTGCTCACCCGGTCAGGTCAACCGATCGCGCTCGAACTCAACCGATCGGTTGATATTCCCCAAAATTTCCCGAGAGTTCTCCCCAGCTCACCCGGTCTGCCACCCGGTCTCTTCATTACTCAACCGATTGGGTCATATGGGGACAGATCTCGGCATGTATCTGATACATCCCAACCGATCGGGTGAGTTGTCACCCGATCGGTTGGGGCTTGTTTTCTGCAAAAACCAATAGATTTGCTTAAGTCCCCGAACATATGTTCTCGTGGCTGATTTTATTTATAAAAAGTAGATAAAATAAATTAAAAATTAACGCTAAAAAGTGGGAAAAAGTTTAGAACATGGGTTGCCTCCCATGAAGCGCACTTGTTTAACGTCGTTGGCTCGACGCCCGCAAGAGATGCTCATGGTGGCTGATACGGGTGATGCCCAAACTTCGGCATCTCTTCCTCGCTGGAGCTGAAGGCACTTGGAGTAGTTAGCGGCTGGAAAAATACTTGCTCGACTACCCTTCCCTTGTTCTTGGGGTTCGGGGGCTTTTCCTTGGTGTTGGCGCTTCCCGCCATCTTTTTCAGGATCCGGACCTCGTCTTTAGTGAGGTCCGTGAGCTCTTTCCCCGTTCTCCTCGCAGGAGGAGTCTTGGGGAACCCGGGAGGGGTCGTTCTCGCTGCACTTGGTTTTCCAGCAGCTTCTTTATCTTCGGGGCCTTCTTCATCTTCTAAATCCCCCAAGTCATCGGGGGGGTTTCTCAGGAGAATCTCCCAGGAGCTCTCCTCTACAGCTTTTTCTTCTTCTATCTCAATCAAATTGCATCCAGGGTCATCAGGGGGATCGGGGAGCTTCATAGATAATCCCAGGTCAAACTCAACTTTCTCTCCGCCGACGTTCAAAGATAGTTTTCCGTTCTTCACATCTATTAGAACGCCAGCAGTGGCCATGAAAGGCCGTCCCAGGATAATGGGGGTGTGTGCGTCTTCGGGCATGTCCATGACCACAAAGTCCACAGGCACATGCACCCCTCTCACATTTACCGGTAGGTCATCAACAATTCCCACCGGGTATTTGACCGACCGGTCAGCTAGTTGCAGGGTCATCCCGGTGGGCTCCAAATCACCCATTCCTATTCTCTTGTACATCGACAAGGGCATCAAGCTAACACTCGCTCCTAGATCGACGAGTGCACGATTAACCTTCACTGCTCCGATCGTGCAAGGAATGGAAAAGCTCCCCGGGTCTTTAAGTTTCGGCGGATTTGCCCTCTGGATAAGAGCGCTACACTCCGCCGTCAACACTACTTTCTCCTTTCTGGACCCTCTAGTCACCAAATCTTTCAAGAATTTTGCATAGGAGGGGATTGTTTTGATTGCTTCTAGGAAGGGGATCTGCAAACTCAGGTCCTTGACCATGGCGAAGAACTTGCCATATTTCTCATCAATTTTTGCCTGAGCCAACCGTTGGGGAAATGGCACAACGGGTTTGTACACTTTAGGGCTCTCTTCCTCCTTCTTCTCTTTCTCTTCTTCAGAGACTCCCTCCGGAGTCATAGGATTTGATGACGAAGCACCGGCGTCGTTTGATTTTTCGATCGGTTTCTCAACGACCGACGGTGCTTCCGGGTTGCTAGGGGGCACTCTAGTAGGAATTTGTGTCCCGCTTCTCAGAACGATAGCGGACACATTCGCGTGCTCGTGCACGAGTGCCAATGTCTGGGGTGCTCCCCTCGGGTTTACCTCCGGTTGTGGCGGCAATTGGTTTTGCGACCTTGCAAGGTTCGCCACTTGTAACCCCAGCTGGGTTACTTGGTCCGTGAGGGTCCGCTGACCCATTTCCAGCTTCTGGTTGATCCTCTCCTGGTTGGTAATATATTGAGTCAAGAGGGACTCAACCGGAGAGACGGCCCTCTGTTGGCCATACTGCTGCTGCTGCTGGAACGGCTGCTGATTCCTGGGGGCGTAGGATTGTTGCTGAGATGGTTGCTACTGATATTGTTGCTGTTGAAACTGACTCTGCTGTGGCCTAGCCGGCTGATATGCTTGTTGCTGCGGCTGCTGAGGCGGCGAGGGCTGAAATGGTGGCCGGTAGCTGAAATTTGGGTGGTTCCGGTTGTTGGGAGAGTAGGTCGGGTTGGAATTTGTCCTTGGTGGATATGGCGCATTCCCCGTGGGGTTGTAAAATAGTGCACTCGCCTGATCCAACAGTGGTGAGATGTCACCACCGTCGAATTCCCCAAGGAATTCGGACTCTACCGCAGAAACTTGCTGTGTACCGGCCCCACCGGCTCCTACCATCAGTGCGGAGATCTGGGTCGAAAGCAAGTCAAACTTGCTTGAAAGTTTGTCGACGTCCTTGACTCTGTGTATACCCCCAGTTCTTGGTGTGGCTCTCTCGTCACACCACCGCTCATTGTTGGATGCCATATTTTCCAGAATATTTCCGGCATCTTCCTCGCTTCTAGACATGAAGGAACCCCCAGCCGCGGCGTCCATAGAAGATTTCAGGTCATCCCTCAACCCATTGTAGAACAGATTGATAATCTGCCACTTCGGAAGCTCATGGTGAGGGCATCTTCTTTGCATCTCTTTATATCTCGTCCAAGCTTCATGCAAGGACTCGTGGCTGGCCTGGGAGAAGGAGGAGATTTCACTCCTCAACTTCATGGTCTTCCCCGGAGGAAAGAACTTTGTCAGAAAAGCATTGGAGAGCTTCTCCCAGGTGTTGAAAGTGTTGGGGTCCTTCCCCCTTAGCCATTGCTTTGCTTTGTCTCGCAAGGAGAAGGGGAACAGCTTCAGACGGATAGCCTCTGTCGTGACACCATTAATCCGGAAGGTGTCACACTTCTCCAAGAAGGAGTCCAGGTGCTCTATCGGGCTCTCCATGGGTGCACCCGCAAACTGATCCTGCTGGATCCATGTCACTAGAGACGGCTTCAGCTCAAAGCTTTGGGCCGCAATAGCTGGAGATCGGATGGCGGAAGTTGACTCGATGGAGGGCATCGAGTACTCCAGCAGAGACTTGTGAGGTGGGGTGTTCTCCTCCATGGATTCGGGATCTTCCCTTCTTCGCTTCTCGGCGGCCAAGCGCCTAAGGGTGGCGTTAATCTCTGGATCGAGGGGGATCAAGTCGTCAAGACTCCTCGAACTCCTGCGCATGAAAAACAACAAACACCCGTGAAGCGACAAGTGGGAAAGAAACAGATAATATAAGAAATAAAAATAAGAAAAAGAAAAAAGAAAAAGGAGAATGCGAAAATTATCGCGAGGTAGGGATGTGAGCTAGACACGAGGGTTCATGAGATCCTAAAATAACAAGCACGTTGCCTCCCCGGCAACGGCGCCATAAACTTGACCGGCGCCCCGCTTGCGGCGCGGCGGCGCGGTGTCGTTTACCGCAAGTTTCACGGTTAGTGTAGGGTGCGGGAATATCGAACTCAGGGAGGCGAGGTTGTGCTTGGGTCAGGTAGGACCTAAATCACCCCGAGGGGCGAGCTAGCCCGAATCGGTGGTTGGTTGTCACGAAAGGGAATAAAAGCGTAAGAACGAAAAGAAAGTAAACCCGGGACTTTGGTTTCCAACCCGACGAGAGACTCTCGCCGATACGGCCTACGGGTATGGATAGCGATCGGGATTAGGGTCTAATGGTGAGACGTTGCCTCTGAAAGTGGTACCGGCGTCCTATGGGCCCGATATTCCGGTCGGTGCCCAGGATGATACACCGGACTTCCCGGATTCGATCAGTGGGCACTCCCGTGTCCATTAACACTGATCGATCCCGGGAGCACTAAGTCCGCAACGATATCTCCCAACGTCTCATCCTGCCGCTCCCATGTGCTAGGATTTGGCGTCTACGCTAAGGGCGTGAGCTATGGCTAGGGAGTCAACCGCCAAGTTTATTCCCCCTTGGCCCGACGGTCAAAGGCGGTCTTTTTCCCGCCGATGACAATGAAACACCCCGCGTAACCGTTAGATTCCTACTCCCTATCGATTTCCTAACCCTATGGACGCATCGGGAAGAGCCCCCGAAGGGGTTTCCACCAAAATCCCAGATTTGGGAACTACTCACAAAAATTCATGAAAAAGCAATCTAAATGAAATTTAACCGTTGAAATCATAATCGGACAATTGCAATGCGGAAGTAAAGGAGTAATAAAGACAATACTAAAATTTTAGAAAGATCTGAAAACTTACAAAAGAGTAACAATTACAGCCGTCACAAGGAAATAAAACAGTAGAAAAACAGCCACACACGTTTCTGGAACCCTAGGGGTTCTATATATAGGCCGTCGCATCAACCGATCGGTTGACAAGTCAACCGATCGGTTGATCCGTTACAAATAAATATCAGAAAACGGCGAGTTTTCACCCGATCACATGAACCGATCGGGTGAGTTCTTTAGCGACCGGTTGGATCTTGGAGCGGTCGGGTGAATCGGCCGGTTCGACGTCCGTGTCTTCAGCTCATCTTTCTCAGCTACAGATGAACCGATCGGGTGAGAGTCACCCGATCGGTTGGCGCTTTGCTGCGAGAAAACAGAGAATAGCCCCCGCTGAACCGGTCTGTGAACCGGTCGGGTGACTTCGTTGTGAGCTGCGGCAGAGACCGGTTGGTGCACGCGTGCATCACCCGATCGGTTGGAGATGACCAACCGACCGGGTGAGGGGCTAAAAGATGAATACTTCGCCGTTTGACCCCCTGGATCACGCGTGACTTCTCCCGTTGCTCCGGGGACTTGGGATATCATCGTAAAAGGTCCCCTACGTGGTCGAACTACTGCAATCATAGACAAACAAAGAAAAGTGAAAGAAAACGGGAAAATATACGAAAACGAATAAGAGACGGCAGAAAACACGGAGAAACACAAAAGAAAACGTGCGTGAATATATAAAATATAAGCGCATGTCACCCCCCGCCTCGCGCCGCCCGCCTGGCCCCCTAGCGCCGACCGCCCCCTCAGCCGGATCCCGCGCGCTGCTCCGCCCTTGGCCGCCGCTCCCCTTGCGCCGTGGCCCCTTGCTGCAACGAAGAAGAAGAAAAAAAAAGAGACAGACAGAGACAGAACGAAGGAAAGGGAGAAAGAGGGTAAGTAGGTATGAGTTAATATAAGTTAAAGTATTAGATTATTTAAGTTATATTGAAACTTATAGTTATTAAGTGAGGTTGGTTATTATATAAGTTTTTAAGTAAGTTAAGTTATTGTGCATTACAAGTACTGTCAATACTTGGTCTGCTGATGAATGGCACACCTATATACATAGCTCCTATTGACTAAATTAGTGCTTTATACAATAAGTTAGTTTTGATATAAGTTTTTTTTATATTAAGTTAAATAACTTATTAAATAAGTTATGGTTAAGTAATTTATATCTTTATAAGAGTTAAGTTATTTAAGTTAATTATTTAAGTTAATTAATAAGTTAAAAGTTAAATTAGTAATTATATATTATCCTATAAAAGTTTTATTTGTGTAGCTAACTTATTATGTAACGCATGTAAACCAGGTACATCGATCGCCTTTCAAAACGTGCCTTTCACTACAGGGCGAAACAGTAACTCATCGTACCCTAGCTATGTGGTTTAAAAGCAATATTGATGCATGCCAAATTAGTTTCTTTTAATTGGCAAAGTGTTTCACTTGAACAGTTAGCTAAACTTGATAAGTTGCACCGTACCGTAAATTGAATTGGACTCTGTGACATGCTTAACCGTTAACCGAAAGATGTAATTGGAAAAGTAAGAATGGTGATTGACTCGTAAATTGTAAGTACGGTAACCTGCACACACACACACACTGGGTTTTTGGGGTAACTTATAATTGTGGAAGTTCGGGAGCGACCAGTCCGATCTCCAGTGGATAGTACCGTATTGACTGAACAGTATCGTTTTGTTGAAAATTACCGTATTGATTGTATCGTATTGATTGTACCGTATCATTTTGTTGTAACCCGGGATATCAGGTGGACTCTTGGTTGCATATCATACTTCCCTTTATAAGTCACGTAGGCTCAGGCACAACTAGTAAATATTGTTATTGCTGATAGAAGTAGACTGTTATGTTACTTTTCTGCTCTATTGCTCGCACCTTACTTTTTAGTTTGCCATGCTAGTTTTGCCATGCTCGTTTATTGGTTTAAATATCATGCTAGAGTTACTTTGAGTTACGTCTGATCCTGGCGACCCTTTTTTTTGTGGTGGTCTCGCCAGATACAGCACAGGTTGAGGAAGTTGCACCAGGGACTGCAGACGCTGAGTTTGCTGTAGAATTTGACCAGGAGGACGCTGGTTACTAAGTGTGAGTGTGAGCGTGTTTATTTATTATATGTATCAGAGTGGCTTGCTTGGTGTGTATTTGTATTCTCGAGTTGTATTTCCTTTCATGTACGCTGCTGGTTTGTAATAAGGTTTACACCATTTTCATGTATGAGTATTTTGGCGCATTTCTGCAACAGAGCCTGTATTGATCTCATCGGTGCCTAGCAGGACTTGTGCATTTCCAAACAGTAACGGGCCCCGAGAGCGGGTCGTTACAGGTTTGGTGGCCCATGCAGGTCCGCGCTAAATACCACATGAGCAGTACAGGAAGTTTAGAATGTGCTGTATAAAATACTCAATGAAACTGATCAAGCCTTATGAAAACGCAGGAAAGCAATGGAAAGGAACACTTCAGGAAGCGAGGACAGTGCATTTGGATCCGGGATCAATCACCTGAATGGGGGTCCCAACCAAAATGATGCTGGCAATGGAGCTAACACCGGTCCGAACGCGACAGCATTTCCGACCGCACCATTGTCTGCAGAAGATTGCATGCGGGGCATGTATGCCCTTCATCAGCAGCTTGGACAGGCTTTGGAGCAGGCTTTGCACAGAGAGCAGAAAGCTGACCCGAGTGTTTATCACTTTCGCGGGATGAACCCGAAGACTTTCGCTGGGACCGAGAATCATCTCCAAGCGGAAGAATGGCTCAAGAGAATCACTGATGATCTGAGAGCATCTCAGATTCGAGAAGAAGCATGGGTGGCTACCGCCAAAAGGCAATTAACTGATGGAGCTCGAGATTGGTGGCAGGCGGTAGAAGACCGCTTGGGATTACCGATTTCGTGGGCTGTCTTCACCAAAACATTCAATGCTCAGTACTTCCCCCACAGGCAAAGATCCTGATGAGGAAGAAGTTCATTAACCTGAAGCAGGGTTCGATGACCGTGGATCAGTATGACGCTGAGTTCTCCAGGCTCAGCAGGTTTGCCCCGGAGATGGTTGTAGATCCATTGACTCGAGCCCAGCAGTTCCAGCAGGGGCTGAACATTGAGATTCGGAGGATGATGGTCGGTGCTAGTCCGACCACACATGCTGAAGTTTTAGCCATTGCTCGTAACCATGAGATGGTCGAAATGGAAGCGAAGGAAGAGCGAAGGCTGACAGCACCTGCAAGGCCTCCACCGACCCAAGCTGGGCCAAGCAGACGGCCACAGATACACCGCCCTATTCAGCAGGTTCAGTTTAAGAAACCAGGGCAACAGCAGCAGGCCCTCCCGGTCTGCCACTATTGTGGGAAGCCTGGACACATCAGGTCTGAGTGTCGAATTCTTTTAGGCCTTTGTCTGGTTTGCGGAGAGTCAGGACACATGGCTAGGGATTGTCCGCATCGTGCTACAGCTCCAGCTCCAGCCCCAGCTCCTCGTGCTGTCCCAACTGGGAACGCTCCACAGCGTCCACCTCTACCTCCACAGCAGAGGCAGTTTCAGCAAGCAAGGCAGCAGCCACCACCGAAACGCCAGGCTTACACCATGACCGTCGAAGAGGCTGAGGCTACCGGTGAAGTGATCACAGGTATATTTCTTGCGTAGTTCGTAATTCATTTCTTTCATTAGCATTGGTTGCTTAGATTAGTGTTTGGACCTAGGTGTCGTGCTAGTAGCTGGGCAACCCGCCCTCTCCTTGTTCGACTCAGGAGCATCACACTGCTTTCTGGCGAGTCGATTCGTTCGCACCCACACTATTCCTGTCAAACCTTTAGCATCCGGTTGGAACGTCAACACGGGTGGCGGAGTGATAAAGACGACCCGTGGGTATCCTCAATGCCCAGTGGTTATTTGTGGGCGAGCGTTATTTGCTGACTTTATGATGATAGACATACCAAACTTTGATGCTGTATTCGGGATGGATTGGTTGGGGACTTTCCATGCCACCATCGACTGTAATCGAAGGAGGGTAGTCTTCGAGATTCCTGATCATCCAAAGTTCGAGTTCATTAGTGGAAGCAGATCAGTAGGCCCAGTGGAGTTCAGAGCCAAATCGACCGAAGCAATGGCAGCTGCTATGGAAGCTGAGCCTGAGATACCAGAAGTGGTTCGAGAGTTCTTGGATGTGTTTCCAGACGACCTTACAGGTTTGCCTCCGGATCGCACTCTCAAATTTGCCATAGAACTAATGCCAGGAGCTCAACCAATATCTAAGGCACCGTATCGTCTAGCACCATCTGAGCTAGAAGAATTGCGGGCCCAACTAGATGAGCTTTTGAAGAAGGGATGGATACGACCCAGTGTATCTCCCTGGGGATCTCCTATATTGCTGGTGAATAAGAAAGATGGATCCCTTCGTATGTGCGTTGACTACCGTGAGCTGAACAAAGTCACCGTGAAGAACAAGTACCCTCTACCGCGCATCGACGATCTTTTCGACCAGCTCGGTGGATCAAGCATCTATTCGAAGCTGGATCTGAGGACGGGATACCATCAAGTGAAGGTGAAAGACGAAGATATTCCCAAGACTGCATTCAGGACCAGATACGGACACTATGAGTACTTAGTAATGCCGTTTGGTGTAACCAATGCACCCGCGGTATTTATGAGCCTCATGAACCAAGTATTGTATGAATACTTGGATAAGTTCGTAGTAGTCTACATCGACGACATTCTCATCTACTCGAAGAATGCAGTGGAGCATGCTGAGCATCTCAGGAAGGTTCTCGAGACCCTGAGAAGACACCAGCTTTATGCCAAACTTAGCAAATGCGAGTTCTGGCTGAACAAGGTGGCGTTTCTAGGCCACATAGTGTCCGGAGAAGGGATTTCTGTTGATCCTGAAAAAGTAGCCGCTGTTCAAAACTGGCCAGTCCCCCGAACGGTGACTGAGATTCGAAGTTTCTTGGGACTTGCTGGCTACTACCGGAGGTTTATCAAAGACTTCTCAAAGATCGCGGGAGCCTTGACGCGATTGACGAGAAAGGATGTGGTGTTTGTTTGGTCAAAAGCATGTGAGGATGCTTTCCAGGAGCTGAAGAAGAGGTTGACGACTGCGCCTATTCTGATCATTCCAGACCGATCAGGAGGATTTGAAGTCTTCTGTGATGCATCTGGTAAAGGACTTGGATGCGTGTTACATCAGCACGGTCGAGTCGTAGCATATGCATCCAGGCAGTTGAAGATCCATGAGAAGAACTACCCCACTCATGATCTTGAGTTGGCGGCAGTAATTTTTGCATTGAAGATTTGGAGGCATTTCCTATTGGGAGAGCATGTGAAGGTGTTCTCGGATCATAAGAGTCTGAAGTATCTCTTCACTCAGAAGGAGCTCAACATGCGTCAAAGACGATGGATAGAGCTCATGGCGGATTATGACATTGACCTTCAGTACCATCCTGGGAAAGTCAATGTCGTACCTGATGCATTGAGTCGTCTACCAGCGGTGATGACCCTTACGACTCAGTGGAGATTGCAACAAGAGATACGGGACATGGGTATAGAAGTGATTCTACCAGGGATGACTGCATCTTTGATGGGCATGCATATCCAGTCGACCTTGGTAGAGAGGATCAAGAATGCTCAGATGGATGATGAGAAGCTGCGGAAGATCAAAGATTTGGTGATAGCAGGCCAGAGGCCAGAATTTAAGATTCATGCAGATGGATCCTTAAGGTTTGGAGATAGGATCTGTGTACCGTCTGGCGCCATCAGAGAGGAGCTATTGGAGGAAGCTCACAGTTCTCCATACTCCATACATCCTGGAGGTACCAAGATGTACCAGGATCTGCGACAGCATTACTGGTGGCATGGCATGAAGAGAAGCGTCGCACGGAGCGTAGCGAAGTGTATTGTGTGCCAACAGGTGAAGGCTGAACATCAGAGGATTGCCGGCTTATTACAGCCATTGCCCATTCCTGAGTGGAAGTGGCAACACATCACGATGGACTTCGTGACTGGACTACCCAAGAGTACGAAGCAGAATGACGCTATCTGGGTGATCGTAGACCGATTGACCAAGACAGCGCACTTCATTCCTTTCCGAGTGGGCCAGTCTACAGAAGTTTTGGCCAAGAAGTACATGAATGAGATTGTGAAGCTGCATGGAGTTCCTATCAGCATTGTCTCAGACAGAGACACCAGATTCACTTCTCATTTCTGGAGGAGCCTACAGGAAAGCTTGGGGACTCACTTGAGTTTTAGTACGGCTTACCATCCGCAGACAGATGGCCAGTCAGAGCGTACTATTCAGATACTTGAAGACATGCTGCGGGCATGTATGCTAGACTTCAAAGGATCATGGGAAGACCATCTCCATTTGGTGGAGTTTGCATACAACAACAGCTATCAGTCTAGCATCGGTATGGCGCCTTTTGCGGCACTGTATGGGAGGAAGTGCCGATCCCCCTTGAGCTGGGATGATGTAGGAGATCGAGAGTTGGTTGGTCCTGAGCTAATCACAGAAGCCGTGGACGTGGTTCGAACCATCAGAGAGAAGCTGCAATTGGCTCAGGATAGGTACAAGCATTGGGCGGATGCGAAACGTCGACATCTAGAGTTTCAGCCCGGAGATCATGTTTTTCTAAAGATTTCGCCTAACCGAGGGATGATTCGTTTTGGGCGGAGAGGAAAGCTTAGTCCTCGATTCATTGGACCATTCGATATTTTGGAGCGAGTAGGAGAAGTGGCCTACAAGCTTGCATTGCCCCTGCCTTAGAGGGAGTGCACAATGTGTTTCACATCTCGCAGCTGCGTCGCTATGTGAGCGACCCTAGTCATGTCATGGACTACTCGGAGATCGCAGTTCGTCCGGACTTGACATACGAGCAGCAACCAGTGGAGATCTTAGATCGACGTCAGAAGGTCTTCAGGAACAGGACTATTGATCTAGTCAGGGTGATGTGGCGTCACGACTCACCTGGTGAATCTACCTGGGAGCGAGAGGACGAGATGCGAGAACGTTACCCCTATCTTTTCCATGCACTGTAGAGAATTCCGAGGACGGAATTATTCTAAGGAGGGTAGGATGTAACGGCCGGTATTTTCAGGTATATTTAATTGCGTGTGTGCTAGTATTTTACTTCCAATTGTCCGAGTGTTTGTTTTTATCCGTGGAGTCGACGCGAGCGCGTCTAAATTTTTCACCGTAGTTTAATAGTTACTACGGTTATTTTAAATTACGAATTACGATTACTAATTATTTTACTAATTACCATTAATTACTTTGGTTAATTAATTAGTTACTTAGTTAGTTAGTTAATTCTTCCCCCCCACGTTTTTCTCATCCCCAACCTGATACCTCCCCCAAATACATTCAGTTCATTCCATAACCTCCCCTCATTAATAATAAGTTTGATTTTAGTTCTAATACGTCTTTTCCACTGCCAAAAAATTCTTCCCGTAATTAAATGAAAACCTAATCTTTGACTAAGCGTGAACCATGTCCCCCTGCCCCTTCCTACTTCAAGGATCAACCCTGCAACGTTTATCAGTCACCACCTCCACCTCCTTACACGACGATTAGCCACCACCTCCTCCACCATACAATTCCACCAAACAACTCCACCAAACAAGCAACCAGCAAACACCAAATCATCACCATCCCTCTCCCCCAAATCAGCCACCACCATCAACCCCTTCACCATCAGCAACCTCTTACAATCAAAAAGAAATCAACCCAAAAATCAAAACAAAAATTGGCAAGAGGGAGATAGAGAATTCGGATCTGTACCCTACAAAATCAACACTACAACCCCCAAATTTTCCCTAAATTACAACATCAAAATCCTTTCTCCTCCACCTCAGATCCACCACCAGGCCCCCCGTTGCCGGAGCTCCCCAGGCCGGCCACCCTCCAGACCGCCGGCCCCCTCACCCTCGCGCCGCCCCCGGCCACCCTCCAGGCCGCCGCCGCCCTACCGGATCGCGCTGCGCCGGCCCCGCCTCGCGCCGCCCGCCGGCCCCCATCGCGCTGCGCTGCCGCCCGCCTCGCGTCGCCCGCCTGGCCCCCTAGCGCCGACCGTCCCCTCAGCCGGATCCCGCGCGCTGCTCCGCCCTTGGCCGCCGCTCCCCTTGCGCCGTGGCCCCTTGCTGCAACGAAGAAGAAGAAAAAAAAGAGACAGACAGAGACAGAACGAAGGAAAGGGTGAAAGAGGGTAAGTAGGTATGAGTTAATATAAGTTAAAGAATTAGATTATTTAAGTTATATTGAAACTTATAGTTATTAAGTGAGGTTGGTTATTATATAAGTTTTTAAGTAAGTTAAGTTATTGTGCATTACAAGTACTGTCAATACTTGGTCTGCTGATGAATGGCACACCTATATACATAGCTCCTATTGACTAAATTAGTGCTTTATACAATAAGTTAGTTTTGATATAAGTTTTTTTATATTAAGTTAGATAACTTATTAAATAAGTTATGGTTAAGTAATTTATATCTTTATAAGAGTTAAGTTATTTAAGTTAATTATTTAAGTTAATTAATAAGTTAAAAGTTAAATTAGTAATTATATATTATCCTATAAAAGTTTTATTTGTGTAGCTAACTTATTATGTAACGCATGTAAACCAGGTACATCGACCGCCTTTCAAAACGTGCCTTTCACTACAGGGCGAAACGGTAACTCATCGTACCCTAGCTATGGGGTTTAAAAGCAATATTGATGCATGCCAAATTAGTTTCTTTTAATTGGCAAAGTGTTTCACTTGAACAGTTAGCTAAACTTGATAAGTTGCACCGTACCGTAAATTGAATTGGACTCTGTGACATGCTTAACCGTTAACCGAAAGATGTAATTGGAAAAGTAAGAATGGTGATTGACTCGTAAATTGTAAGTACGGTAACCTGCACACACACACACACTGGGTTTTTGGGGTAACTTATAATTGTGGAAGTTCGGGAGCGACCAGTCCGATCTCCAGTGGATAGTACCGTATTGACTGAACAGTATCGTTTTGTTGAAAATTACTGTATTGATTGTATCGTATTGATTGTACCGTATCGTTTTGTTGTAACCCGGGATATCAGGTGGACTCTTGGTTGCATATCGTACTTCCCTTTATAAGTCACGTAGGCTCAGGCACAACTAGTAAATATTGTTATTGCTGATAGAAGTAGACTGTTATGTTACTTTTCTGCTCTATTGATCGCACTTTACTTTTTAGTTTGCCATGCTAGTTTTGCCATGCTCGTTTATTGGTTTAAATATCATGCTAGAGTTACTTTGAGTTACGTCTGATCCTGGCGACCCTTCTTTTTGTGGTGGTCTCGCCAGATACAGCACAGGTTGAGGAAGCTGCACCAGGGACTGCAGACGCTGAGTTTGCTGTAGAATTTGACCAGGAGGACGCTGGTTACTAAGTGTGAGTGTGAGCGTGTTTATTTTATTATATGTATCAGAGTGGCTTGCTTGGTGTGTATTTGTATTCTCGAGTGTTATTTCTTTTCATGTACGCTGCTGGTTTGTAATAAGGTTTCACCACTTTCATGTATGAGTATTTTGGCGCATTTCTGCAACAGAGCCTGTATTGATCTCATCGGTGCCTAGCAGGACTTGTGCATTTCCAAACAGTAACGGGCCTCGAGAGCGGGTCGTTACAGTGTGTGATTCTGTGGTAATTCATCATATGGGGTCATCTCTAGGAGAGAGAGAGGACAAAAGATGAGAAGAAGAAAAGAAAAACACGGTGAAAACGACACAAAAACGAAGAAAAAGACACAAATGACGCACGAAGTGCGACTCCCCCAAGCTGAAACTTGCATTGCCCCCAATGCAATAAAAGTAAATACGAGAGGAAAATGAAAATGGGGGAAATATGCACCGACACAAAGAGAATAAAAAACGAGAAAAACACACATACGAAACTGAAAAAATAAAGAAAAAGAAGAAAAAAGAAATATGGAAGATAAAAGATAGAAAATCACACCACACGACATATATAGACAAACACACCACGACGAAAAACACTACAAAACACACAAATGTCGACTTCCCCCAAGCTGGACATGATAATGCTAGCAATAAGATATGAGCATGAAGATGCAGAAATATGCAAGGGGGAAGTCAATCGGAGTCGCTTTCGCTAGAATGGTAAGGAGATGGCGAGGAGGGTGGTGAATAATGGAGGAAGGAATCCTCTGAGGACGAAGGAGAGTGTGTGCCGATAGGAGAAGGAGGGGCAACAGGCTGGGCCACCGGAGGATCGAAATTTATTGGTGGATCGTGGTGGTTAATGATGGCCCCGGGTGAGCCGACACACGGGTGCCAATCGGGAGGTTCCAAGGGTGGAAAGTGTACGAGTGTGGCATACCAAGGATCTGGGTAGAACTCCCATGGCAGATGTGAAATGCGAATGGGAAGGCGCTCAGGAGATGAGGGTGGGAGGATGGAAAACAGAGTATTGGCAGGACCGTAGAGGTAGATGCCACGCTCCTCACTAAAGGGAGTTAGCGTACCGATATCGATCAAGTAGTCGCGATCGATACGGCTATGCCCCGGTAAAATGGATAGGTGGGACGGCAGCCTCAAAACACAACTGACTATTAGAGTGATCATCCCACCACATCAGATAGATCCAGAGGTCGCGCAGCTAACAGATAAGATCTCGTGGATGATCCAATCAGTGGTGTTGATGGGTAATGGGATATGCCCATGAATCCTGTCGTGGGACATGGCATAAAGAAAGAGGAGCTCATCTCTAGACACTGTGGAAACGTCCACGCAGGAGAAAATGGTGTTGGCAAGGAAGCAATGGGCGAAGCAGTAGCACGGATGTATGATGTAGGAGGCGAGAGCTACCGAGGGAAAGGTGGCATACCGGGTGAACCATTGCTAGACACCATCGTCACGAAAGTAAGAAAAGATATCAGACCAATCGTGAGTTGAACATTCAACATGAAGGGGTGAGGGAAATTTAGAATATTGTTAAGCTCATGAAAACTCATGGAAAAATTGCAATTGAAGGTGTGGAAGGTGAAACCATGCTCGGACACTTCCAGAGAACTGAGGAATTCGAGTGTGAGATTCCTGTGTGTATGCGCGTGGGTATGTAGAAGGTAATCGCAACCTATGAAGCAAAAAAGTGCGCTGACGCCCCTAAAGAGTCCAAGATATTCGAGAGTGGGGGAGTCGACGAAAAGAGTCGGTCGCATGGGGCGATGAAGAAGGGCTTGCAAACGATCGGATTGCTCTTCAAAAGAAGGGTTGATGCCAAGGAAAGAAGGGGAAAAAGGGCCGTATAGGGGATGTCTGCGTGATGATGAGGCAGTCTCCTTTCCCTTCCTAGACATGGTGACGGCGTGGGGGAAGAATGATAAAGTGGGATATGGTGTCTATGAAGATGATGAAGCAGATGAAGAGTGCAAACAAAAATTTAAGACATTGCATATAATTGAAAGAAATGTGAAGAGTGGAAAGAGGTTACCCATAAATTTTGTAAGATCAAGCACCCGAAAGATCCCACGTAGTATGAGGAAGCGATTTGGGAAGCCGTCGCTCGCTGATCCGACAAGAATTGAAATTTTCGAAAATTTGGGGGCTAGGGTTAGGGTTTGGACGTTTGGCGAGTGAATGTTGTTGATGGGAAGGGTGTTGATGGTGGGGGAGTATGGGAATGAGTGAGGTTGTGGATTTAGGGGTGGATGTGTTGTTGGAGGAGACCAATTTGGAAGATGGAGAGAGGGGAGACATGCGAACAGAAATGTGGGGGTCGGGTGAATAAGGCCGGGTGAGGGGTGTATGTATAGGGGCAAAAGCGAACCGATCGGGTAAGGGTTCACCCGATCGGTTGGGTAAGTTCCGAAAATCTTCTGTCGGTCAACAGCTACAAGTGAATTGATCGGGTGAGTTTTCACCCGATCGGTTGACCGCTTCCCAAATTTTCCTGAGATCACTGTGCTTTTCACCCGGACGGCCACACGACCACTGCTTCTATCAACCGATCGGTTGATTTAAATCCCAAAAAATCCGAGAGTTCAGCTCTTCTCACACGATCTGCCACCCGGTCTCTGTTTGCTCCACCCGACCGGTTCGCTGAAGAACAGATATAGGGCATTTTTTGATACGTCCCACCGGATCGGTTGAGAGCTCAACCGATCGGTTGGGGGCTAGTTTCCTGCAAAAGTCCACAAATACCCTAAGTCTCTTGACGAAAGTTCCCGTTGCTGAATTTATTAAACAAAATAAGAGAAATAAACCTAAAAATAATCATAAAAACAAAGGTAAGGGTTTAGAACATGGGTTGCCTCCCATGAAGCGCTTTTGTTTAACGTCGTTTGCTCGACGCCTCATTTAGTGGTCAAATCGGATCCGGAGGGTTTGAAGAAGAGTCATCGGTCGTTGAGATTCCGACCGGAGAGAATGCTGGTTCTCCTACCGCATAATGTTTTAGGCGCTACCCGTTGACTTTGAACGGCTCATCTCTTCCCGTTATCTCAATAGCGCCGTGTGGGAAGACCTTGGTGATGCGGAAGGGTCCCGACCACCTCGACTTGAGCTTTCCAAGAAAAAGCTTCAGTCTCGAGTTGAATAGGAGAACTAAGTCTCCTTCCTTGAATTCCCTCTTCAGGATGCGCTTATCGTGCCACCGCTTCTACTTCTCCTTGTAGATCCGGGCATTTTCATAAGCATTGAGCCGGATCTCGTCGAGCTCGTTAAGTTGTAGCTGTCGGTGGCCTCCAACCTCCTTGGCGTCAAAATTTAGGTTCTTGATTGCCCAAAACGCCTTGTGTTCCAATTCCAGGGTAGATGGCATGCCTTCCTGTAGACAAGCCGGTAGGGAGTTGTGCCGATTGGAGTCTTGAACGCCGTCCTGTAAGCCCAGAGCGTGTCAGAAAGTTTTGATGACCAATCCTTCCTAGAGTTGGCCACCGTCTTCTCCAGTATGATTTTGATCTCCCTGTTAGAAACTTCCACTTGGCCACTAGTCTGCAGGTAACAGGCACGTCCGATTCGGTGTTTTAGCCCGTACTTCTTCAAGAGAGCTTCGAATTTCTTCTCTATAAAGTGGCTTCCTCTGTCACTGATTAAAACTCGAGGCACGCCGAACCGCGGGAAGATATTGTTTTTAAAGAACTTGGCGACCACCTGGAAATCATTAGTAGGACTGGCTATCGCTTCTACCCACTTCGACATGTAGTCCACGGCTAACAAGATATACTGATTTCCAGAGGACGAGGGGAATGGTCCCATGAAGTCGACTCCCCACACATCGAAGATCTCGACCTTTAAAATGTAGTGCTGAGGCATCTCGTTCCTCTTAGAGATGTTTCCCGTCCTTTGGCATTTGTCGCAAGCCTGGACATAAGCGTGGGTGTCCTTAAAGAGGGTCGGCCAATAGAATCCACTCTGGAGGATTTTCGTCGTCGTCTTATAAGCGCTCGCATGTCCTCCACACTGCTGATCATGGCAATGGGAAATTATGGAGGTCACCTCAGTTTCAGTAATGCACCTCCGTATCACCACATCATTACATGTCTTATACAAATGAGGGTCGTCCCAATAAAATTTACGGACCTCGTGAAAGATTTTCTTCTTCTGCTGATAGCTCACGTTATGGGGGACGATGGCACATGTCAGATAATTTGCGATGTCGACGTACCAACGAGTCCAAGCGGAAGAGATGGAGAAGAGATGCTCGTCAGGGAGTGATTCATCAACCAGAGTATCATTCAAATCGAGAGTAGGCATTCTGGACAAGTGATCGGCAACGACATTCTCCGCCCCCTTCTTGTCTTTGATCTCCAGGTCGAATTCCTGGAGGAGGAGAATCCACCTAAGGAGCCGCGGCTTAGCCTCCTTCTTGCTCAATAGGTATTTGAGAGCCGCGTGATCCGTGTGCACGATTACCTTGGCACCAACGAGATACTGCCGGAACTTGTCCATGGCATAGATGACTGCTAGCAATTCTTTCTCCGTGGTCGTATAATTTCTTTAGACAACGTCAAGGGTCTTGCTCGTATAGTATATAACATGCAGATTTTTATCCTTCCTCTGCCCCAAGACGGCTCCAACGGCATAATCGCTAGCATCACACATTAACTCGAAAGGCAGATTCCAGTCCGGCGGCTTGAATTATGGGTGCAGAAATCAAGGATTGCTTCAGAAGGCGAAAGGCTTCCATACATTCGTCGTTGAAGACGAAAGGTGCATCCTTCACAAGGAGTTCAGTCAACGGCCTGGAAATCTTGGAGAAGTCTTTTATGAAGCGGTGGTAGAATCCCGCGTGCCCTAAAAAACCACGGACCCCTCGAAGATTGAGTGGGGGCGGAAGCTTTTCAATCACCTCTACTTTTGCCTTGTTTACCTCGATCCCCCTTGAAGAAATGACGTGTCCCAGTACAACTCCTTCTTGGACCATGAAATGGCATTTTTCCCAGTTCAGAACTAGACCCTTATCTTGACACCTCTCTAGGACTTTAATTAGATTGCGGAGGCATGAGTCAAACTCTGTTCCATAGACGGAAAAATCGTCCATGAAAACCTCCATGATATCCTGGGAGTAGTCGGAGAAGATTGCGGACATTAATCTTTGGAATGTAGCCGGGGTGTTGCAAAGCCAAACGACATTCTCCTGTAAGCATATGTCCCAAACGGATAAGTAAAAGTTGTCTTCTCCTGGTCATCATTATGGATGGGGATTTGAAGAAAATCGGAGTACCCGTCCATGAAGCAGAAGTAGTTATGCTTTGCCAGCCTCTCGAGCATCTGATCAATTAAAGGAAGAGGATAGTGATCCTTCCTTGTGGCCTTGTTCAGCTTCCTATAGTCGATGCACATTCGGTACCCCGTGACGGTACTTGTGGGTATGAGCTTGTTTTTCTCGTTGCGAATCACCGTCGTTCCTCCTTACTTGTGGGTATGAGCTCGTTTTTCTCGTTGCGAATCACCGTCATTCCTCCTTTCTTGGGTACAATGTGCACCGGGCTAACCCAGCGACTGTCGGAGATAGGATATATGATCCAGGTATGCAGGAGTCTAATAATCTCCTTCTTGACCACCTCCATCATGATGGGATTCAGTCTTCGTTATGGCTCAATTGAGGAGGCTTGCTCGTCTTCAAGCAGTATCCTATGCGAGCAAAGCCCCAGGCTCACTCCCTTCAAATCTTCGATTACATACCCGAAAACATTCTTAAATCTCTTTAAAACACCAAGTAGTTTGGTCATCTGGTCTTCAGGCAGCGAGGAGTTCCCTATGATTGGCAGCGTCGAATTCTCCCCTAAATATTCATACTTCAGTCTCGGAGGTAACTCTTTCATCTCAACCTCTTGGGGTCCTGACACGTATTTCTCAAGCAGAGTATCCTCCAGCGAAAGGACTTCTTCCTGGGTCTCCTGGAAGCCAACATCCGGAATTTCACTTCCACCCGTGGTTTTGCAAGACGAAGCTTCGCAAGGCAAAGAGGGGATAGGTTGGGAGGGCTTTGGGTCTTTCTCAGGTAAATGATGATGATCTGGGTAGAAGGCCTCAACGCGAAAACAGGTTTCACCAATTGATGGTTCTTCACCACTGCTTTCAGCCTCCTCACTGCCCCAAGATCCAAGGTGCTCTATAGATATCTGCAAGGGATAGATTGATTCCGGTTCGACGTACTAGATGAGCTCCGTCTGATAGTCCTCCGAGCAAAAATCCTCGTGGGTGCATAATTCCTCCCCACCGATGTCAGAACTGGGTACTTCGATATACATCGCTTCATCTGGAGGAAAGAAGGCTGTCGCGACTGAATGCTGATGCACATCATGATACCTCCTCTGGTTTTCTACAACAGCTGACAGAAGGGATATGATGTTCGAGGCGCTCAGAGATTCTGTCAAATTCTGTGCCAAACAGCTGACGTGGTGTGAATGATCCCAGATATCTCCCGAAACAGCACACAACATCCTTGTCGTGGAGCAGAAAACCTGTAGGAAAAAGGAGAGAGAGAGAACTGCACAGATAGAAAGCACGTCAATAGCACAGGTTGTATGAATGGGGAGGCGAGGAGCAGTGATGGTACCAATTCTATACAACTAGTATATACAATATGTCGAAGTAAAATCAAAAAGGTGTAGAATGCGAAAAATTTCGCGGAGTGCGGATATGAACTAGACTCAAGGGTTCAAAGGTCCTAAAATAACAAGCACGTTGCCTTCCCGGCAACAGCGCCATAAAGCTTGTCGTCCCCCGGTTTTTAAACTCATAAGAGTGCAGTCGGATTGGGGGATACCAGATTTAAAATATTTGTACCGCAAGCGTACGGTGTTGTAGTGTGGCTTGGGGGTTGAACATAGGGAGGCACGGTTGTGCTTGTTTCTAAGAGGAACCAATTCAGCCTATGGGTGAGCTAGCCAGAATCGATCGATGGTTTGTCACAAATTGTAGATGCGAGGGATAAACAATATAAAAGGAAATCTAGGACTTCAGTTTCCACCCTATCATGTGTTCTCACTATTACGACCTGTGGATAGGAATACGATCGGAATTAGGGTTTAGTGGTGAGACGTTGCCTCTAAGAGTGATACCAGCGTCCCATGGGCCCGATATTCCAGTCGGTGCCCAGGATGATACGTCGTACTACCCGGGGTTCGGTCAGTGGGCATTCCCATGTCCATTAACACTGACCGACTCCGGGAGCACTAAGCTCGCAACGATAACTCCCAACATCTCATCCTGCTGTTCCCATGCGCTAGGATTCGATGTCTACGCTAAGGGCGTGAGCTATGGCTAGGGAGTTAACCGCCAAGTTTATTCCCCCTTGGCCCTACGATCAAAGGCGGTCTTTTTCCCGTCGATGACTATGAAACACCCAGCGTAACCTCTAAATTCCTAATCCCTATCGAAATCCTAGTCCTATGGACGCATCAGGTAGAACCCACGAAGGGGTTTCCACCAAAATCCCAGATTTGGGAACTGCTCACACATTATAGCTAAAAAGCAATCTAAATGAAAATCAACCGTAAAAATCATAATCAGGCAATTGAAACACGGTAGTAGCAATGCTATTAATACTATATTAAATGTTGACAAAGATCAGAAAACTTACAGATAACAATAAAATTCCAGCCATCACAAATAGAGAAAAAGACAGAAAAATACAAAAGCTTCGTTTTCTGAAAACCTAGGCAACTATATATAGAAAACGACTTCACCCGATCGGTTGAAGTATCAACCAATCAGGTGAGCTGCTTGATTCTTCAGCTGCGGTCTTCAGAAACTTCAACCGGACGCTTGGAACGATCGGGCGAAGCAAGCCGATCGTCGTTTGAGGAGATGCGGTCATCAGGTGAACCGATCGGTTGAGAATTCAACCGATCGGTTGGAAAAACGCCCCAAAAGACAGAGACTTCAGACGATTTGGCACGGTCAGCGAGCCGTCGGGGGTGAGCTCTCCGGGTCGTCGTTTGGGAGAATCAGCTACAGATGAACCGATCGGGTGAGGTATCACCCGATCGGTTGGAATTCAGCTCTAAATTCACGAGAACTCTATTGTGTTCAACCGGTCGTCGAACCGGTCGGTTGGGCTGCACTTTGCTCCAGCTTGAGTCCGGGTCGGATACACGTGCATCACCCGATCGGTTGGTTGTGTCCAACTGATCGGGTGGGGGCTAAAAAATGGCAATCTTCATCGTTTGGCCCCTTGGATCACGCGTGACTCTTCCCGTTGCTCCGGGGACTCATGATATCTTCGTTATATGTCCCCTACACTGGCGATCTCCTACAAATACACAAAAACACCAAAAAGTGAAAGAAAACTAAAAATCCCAAGAAAATAGGCACGAGACGACGGAAAACAACGAAAAAACACAAAGAAGACGTGCGTGAATATATAAAATATACACACACGTCAGAAACCAAGTGAACAAATAGAGTCTTGATCTCATCCTAGCTCAATTATCACAAAGGATTCAATATGAGGCATAATGTGACAACACGTCTTTTGAGCAAAGGCATGGAGTTTGACATGAACAAAGATATAATGAAGATAATCTAGGTTTAAAGTCATAAGGTAGGATATAAATGAATAAAGTTACCATGAGCATCGCATGTATGCATACCAATTGTGCGAATAAAACAAAAGCTTATGTAATCACAATTTAATCGGAGGTAGCATTAATGATGTTATAGTGCATCAGGATATATTCATGGAAGAATATCTATAACAAAATATACATATCATCAAACACAATATAAAACTTATATGATCTTGTATAGCACAAATTATCTCTAACATCTCATAAAAATAGCATACAATATAAGCATGAGATGAGGAATGACATAGTGAGAAATATAACATGAAGATCACTAATCAATATGCATGAGTGTTATGTCACTTGTGAAAATATCATACATAAAAGATTTAGCTATAGACTTGAAAGATCTCTCAAATAAAGTTATAGCCAAACATCAGTCATGAAGAAATAAAAATGACAAGTAACATACATTGATCACCCCAAATCATATCAATGCGTCTTAGAAAGATAATCATACCAACTGTAAGAAAAGTATGAGATGTGTGGTGATACAATGAACAAATATGCATAAAGATCCTAAATCAATTAACCTTATTCATGGCATGAATTATATATAACATGATGAAGTATAGCATGCCATAGGAAAATGAATGATTCTAGTTGGAAAACAAGATTAGATATGGAGATTTAGGGCTTTTGTATGAAATGAGAGCTTGAACTTTGAAATCAAATCAATAGAGTTTAGAGGGTTCCAAGAGTTCTCCAATGGAATAGTAAAAGCCATATTTATAAGCTCTCTAAAACCCCCAAACGATTTACCCAAAACTCACAACACAATCAGCTGGAAAAAGGCTCAATGGCTAAAAAAATCCTGACAGGACATGCAACTGATGAAGGATCATCAGGCGTCTGTGTGGCAAAAGTGCGTAAGTTGCCAAAATCAAGAATTCTGGATAAGCAAGGACATGCGACTGATGTGGTATCCACAGGCGCCTGTGCCATGGGCAGGCAACCATGAAACCAACATCAGTCATTGTCACGCCCCGCTTCCCAAAAATGTGGAGGCGAGACGTGAGAAGGTCCGCTCAGACTTGAAGCTGCAAGGCTCCAAGCCCGATAAGCATCAATCAACAATAAATTGGCAGGTCCTTGCAACACGATACGAAACAAAGATAATAAAGAAGGGAAATGCGACAAAGGCAAATCTCAGAATATCCATTATATTAAATTCCAACATCACAGGAAAAAAAACCACCAGGTTTAAAGAGAAAAGAATCTAAGGCCCCAGCATGGCCACAAAAGTACAAGGCACAAAAACAAAGTAAATGTGCCACGCACCGACAACTTAACCAAACTAAACAAACGGAAACTCAGCAGGGGGACACTAAGAATAGTCACCGGAAGCATCGTGCTCAACGTCAACAACGGATCGGGCACGTACTCTACGAACACGTCACCCTCGACTGCAGTCTCTGGCTCAACAACTAACATGCGTCACCCAAAGAGAAGGGGCACATGTCAGCAAGTCTAAAAGACTTGTGCAAGGAAACTATAAAAGGAAGCAACCTAACAGTTCTAAAGTAAAGTATGACAACTTTGAATGTAAAGCAACCTAGCAGTTCTAAAGTAAAGTATGGCATGGTATAGCATGGCAAATAACATGGCATGGCAAGTAAACAAGTAAAAGACAAGTACTGGAATTGTAATCACGTCGTGCACAGAGATTCCACCCTTTGGCTAGAGTGGCTGTACAGGCCAACTCTTACGCTCAAGTGACCGTTTATCCCTACCCCTCCACGTGTGTCGAGCCAGGGCATTACCCCCGAACACGGAATGCTCACTTCTGGATCACGAGCCAGGAAGTGTTTTTAACACGGATGGCGTAGGGTTATGCCCGCATAACGGGTGCCTAGCCGATAACACGGAAACACGGATTTGGTACATGTGGTGTAGCGTGTGCTACGATGCAAATTTAACTAGGATGACATGTAAGATGCAATGCATGGCAGTTAACAATTCAAATGCGTACAGTTAAGGAATTTAAACATGACAGTTATCGATGCATGAATGATATGGCAAGGTGTCGGATCTAGCTTCGTTGTCAAGCTAGATCTCAAAGTTGCGCCTAGATCGCTATCATTTCACGATCTAGTCTCTTTCACGCTAGTACAAGGAATTGGCCTAAAAACATGGCCTAAAGTAAAGATGGCAAGTTTCACTTGCCTGTTCCCGGTGATTTCGGTTGTCGTGTGTCCGTACGGAAGGCGTGAATGGTAAAGTACGACCGATTCTCTGTTTGATTAAACACGTGTCTGAATTAGGTTCATCCCAACACAACCAAAACATTAAATAATAATCCGTTTTATTAGGTTTTCTACCCTAGGGATGTTCATCATATTATTACTAACTGTTCATACCATTAACTTTAGTCATAATACTAACTGCATTGCGTTAACATCCTAACCCTACTGAATTACTGACTAACATTATCTATATATTAGCAAATAACAGTACTAACAACCTAAGTTACAGTAATAAAGAACCTGCAGGCAGTAAGCTGTTTATAACATTCTTATAACAATTTTAACTCTATTATAATATGATAAACACTGCTAGACCTATATGTTACTCATTACTTCCGGGGTACGGTTCACGTAAGTATGGTACAGTTCATCCCAAATAGGGTATGGTTCCTTCAATATCTCAATGCTACAACACCTGCTCTCATTAATAATTACTCATATGATTTAACAATATACATATGGTAAATCAACTCACGTGTTATCAACAGCCTACGGTGTAACACGCGCATGTAGAAATTTCTTATGAACGCTAGTTACAGTTCACGCAGGCACTCACCGTATAAGCTAAGTTCTGCATGCTATCATATGCAAAGGTACAGCTATTTGATTTGTAAAACCTACTGCTAAGTTTAAGTGCATGCAAAAATCAACTTACGTGTATGGCGCGAGTGTGTGTTGACGCGGTGGAATGACGGCGACTCGTCGGGGCGTTCGGCTCTCGGACGTCAGGGAGGGTTCGTCGAGGATGCACGAGGAGCGGCGTTGGGTGACGACTTCGGAGGAGCGCGAAGTTGCCGTGAGGTGGTTGAAGAAGGGGTTGCGCATTGGTCGGGATGTCGAATGGCTGGGTAGGCCTGGGATGAAGTGCGTGCGACGAACGGGGCCCGTGAAACGTCGGAGGATGGCGGTGTCTGCGGCGAGGTCGCTGGGCGTCGAAGCTCAGGTGCAGGGGTAAGGGGTTCACAGCGCTGGCGGGCGCAGAAGGCGGTGGGAGGAGGTATGGCCGGCGTTCTCCGGCGATCTGTGCGGGGGCGATGGTGGTAGGCGAGGTCTGGGGCAAGGCGGATGGCTTGTGTGGAGGTCGAGAAGATGGATGGCGGGGTTGCTCGGTGGTTATGGTGGCCGGAGAATAGAGGGCACCTGGGGTTTGTTTTTCGAATGAGGAAGAAGGCTGAACTCTTATTGTTTTGTTTGGATTTCAAGGTGAGAGGGTGAACGTGTGGGGATAAGGCGCAGTACTTGGGAGAGGTTAGCTGATAACATGGGATGTACGGTGACGTGGTGATAGGAGACGTGGAAGAGCCAAGGTTTGTTGGGATATAGATTTAAAAAGATTTTAAATATATATAAGTTCGTTGCAGTAGGACCGTTGCATGAAGAAAACCCTCATTTGCTCAAGAACAAGTGTTAAAACTTGCAAACCTGGTGGTTAAAAAAAGAGATCTGATTGCTCTTTTTTTCTTTTAGTTTTTTTATATATAAACAGTTGACTAACCGCATAATCATAATATAGTTGCCTTTAGCATTAGGTTTAAAAACGTACATGACATTATTTTGGAAATTCAAAATTTTATATTAAAAAGGTTTAATAAATAATAATGAATATATAGTAGATTGGCCCACAGACATCTAAAATTAAAAAGAAAATAATGGGGTGATCGTGCCTCCGAGAGGATCGTGGGTACAGGGTCCGGTCATGCGTCCGGACTATGGAAACACAATGATAAAACCAGATACGAAAAATACGCACACGAATCAACCTACGCACAAATTACGTACGACCGGAAAGTGGCCGTGACATCCTACCCACCTTAGTGTAAAGTCCGTCCTCGGACTTTCTAACTATAAATATACCTAGCCACTCTAGTAACTATCCCAATCACGTCACATTATAATTCAAAACAGGTATAGCTACTACAAGTGCCTATATATGCACTAGATAGTCAAACATTTACACTACAAACATGTATATATATACACGCACATTTTATACTTATACCTATCTTAGACAGTAAATTCATACGCGTACTTCAATTATTCCTTTAGTCGCGTACACCCCTTATGTAGCTATCACACACTATCACATAACCAAGTTACATATACTTACATCAAAATAGTTTCACACTAGCAAATACAATAGTAATTCTTCACCTATAGATAATTACCTATGTACAAACAAACATGGATATACTACTCCCTATATCTCATAATATACACCCAACACCAAACATATCAACACATGTAATCACACCACACAATATTAAATCATGCTTACTATATCTAATATACATTCACCACTGCTATAATTTCACAAAGATATAGTTATTCAAATGCACACAAACACTTCACCATTATAACTAAGCACCCACTTAATCTCGCACGGTGCACGCCCACACACGCTATCATAACATTCATACATACCGCTCATACCACTATATACTTAGTACCACTAAACACCTAGTTCAGCTAGCACATATACAATCAACATGTAAGTCCTTAGTAATTAACTATACCACAAGACCAACACATATAACTATATTATAGTATAGCCACCCACAATCATGTGCGTAACACCACCAGACACAACCAATCCTATCACTATACATACATCATCCATTACTACATTTATAGTACTACACGCCATCCACAGACATATGTAACAATATACTTAATATACCCACTCAAGCTTGAGTGAGACTCCAAAACCCACATCAGAAAACTCTATATACATAACACGGTATCTATACATATACCAACACCACTCCAATATATACATCTACCAACATAACCACATACATAACATATCATCAATCACTATATTTAGTCAAGTAAAGCCCACATAATGCAAACACTTTTCACCCTATATTAATATTGCCAATATCAGCACACATATAACTTTAATACACTCTCTACTACCTGCATTCATCGTATAGTCACATACATGTAATATATATTCGCACCATATCCATTCTACCCATAATTATTATACCAACACATCTACTTATCTATACATAGTTTAAGACATACCATAATCGTCTATACTCCACGGTACACACATACACGCATAACATTCCGTAAAGGCAAGCAATACCAACCAAAATCATAATCCTATTACCATACGTATATCACATATATACTCATGCAGCAAATACATAACTACTTACGTCCAAGCACAATACGTATCTACGTATGAGCACACACTCACACGTACCAACATACAGGTCATATAATAGGCCTACTTACTTAACTATACGTTCACCTATTACCATTACACCTAACATACACGTAACTTTACCAACGTATTATTTCAACCATTATACGTATTTCCAACAATGTACAACCCATTAGATATTCCAACACTGATTCATTTATACACAGACATCCCTAGAGTGGTATAGCTATCCTCACACATATCTATAAATACTAACACACATACAACTTCATAACATAATGGATAACTCAGAGTATGTATATATCACACAATAGGCAATCATTAATATACTACCGGAAGTACACTCATTCAAGCCCACATACTCAACTTAGGTGCATGCGCCACGACAACATCACAAAGGTCCAAGGGCCCACTACTAAACTGGTGTGACGTAAACAACGGCAAGCACTAGTGGGATGACTAAGCAGAAGGAAGGAAACCAAGATTAGATAGCGTAACGAAGCAAGCTCGTAAGAATGGGTTCAGGTAGGACGAGGACACGGAGGTAAATAGATCAAGTGAAACTGAGATAAAATTGTGGATGTTTAGGTGGGGAAGAAAGATGTAAATATTGCCCTCATAAGTTACCGAAAATAGGACGTAAATGGTATAAGTCAACAACACTAAAAGTATAAAACGGTCATATTTGAAAAGTTGGAGTTCTCCTCCGTATAGGCAATATTTGGATATCGATAAAATAAGTTGCTCGAAATAAGTTTGATTTGAATATATATAATAAGATGAAATGATTTATTGGCTTAACGGAAATCATTATGAAAGAAAGTAAATCATTCATGCGAACATTAAGGACGTAGTTTAGAAAAATATTATACGGCAGTAATTTAATATAATTTTGGCAAAATTTTGAAATTCAAGGAACGAAATGAACTGAAGAATTTTAAGTTCATGTTAAATACTTTCAAAGTCTTTAAGCTAGGGAAAAATTTTAAAATAACCAATACTGTACTACTTTTTAGAGGTGCCGGAATTTGCCAAAAAGAAACTGATTTACACAAGGTTCTTAACATACGAGCACAACGAGCATGGTACGGGTATAAAAATAATTGAAATTCTATTTAGTTTAGAATTTATTCTAAAGTATGTATGGGGGACGGAAAGATAATAATATTTTAGTAGTAAAATTATCAAAATCTGTAATAAAGCTTTAAAACCAACTTATGGAGGGTCTAGATCAGGAAGTGGTTACGAAATAGTAATTTTCCAAAAATCTGTAATAGGGAAAAATGTTGAACATAACTTTGATTGTTGGAAGCTGAAATCATATGTGACTTGAAAAGTATATTAAGGGAGCGTGATGAGTCATTTGAATGGCATAAATAAGAAAGGAAAATTATAAATCGAATTGGGAAAAATAGAAATTCGACTCAGAATTAAATTGATATATGAAAGGGACAAGATATTTAAATAGGTATGAAAAGTAAAGGCTGGAAAACATTGTGAAACAGTAATCAAAATCTCGTCAAAACTTTCGAATTTCAAAAATAAATTTAAGTCAAAATCCCTTTATATTAAAAAGTTTTCGAACGAAGAGCATGATTTCGGGAAGAGCATGAAGTCCAAATATGTATATATTTAAAATTTTTCTAATGAGTTTAAAATTTAGCCGTCGTGAGGCAATCTCGCGAATCGAGGGCAAAGAATTTGGTCGCATGATCGAACATAAACACCCCTAGGATAAGACTCAGGAAAATCAACGGGGAACTCCTACGGTCGACTAATTAGGGTTCAGGAAACTTGGCGCTAAAGCTTTCTAAGGAGCTGGACAGCAATGAAATGCGTTCAGCTTGGTCCGAAATCGATGAACCCAAGCGAACGACAAAAGAATTGGATGGTCAAGCTAGACGGGAACCACTAAGGTAACTCCTACAACGAATAAATCAATTCCTAGCAGGGGGTCTAACTAACAATCAGGGGCCTCTAACTAGCAAGCACAGACGTCTAACTAAGTCTTCCTACCACCTAGTGACATAGTAAAACGACTAGACTCAAGGCTTATGACTCGGATGTTGCAATTTATTTAATGGACATTCTATAGATATTATCGTTGTTCCGATATTTCGCAGTTGCAAGATGGACCTGCATGAGCCACCAACAAAACCTGTCACGCCCCGCTTCCCAAAAATGTGGAGGCGAGACGTGAGAAGGTCCGCTCAGACTTGAAGCTGCAAGGCTCCAAGCCCGATAAGCGTCAATCAATAATAAATTGGCAGGTCCTTGCAACGCGATACGAAACAAAGATAATAAAGAAGGGAAATGCGACAAAGGCAAATCTCAGAATATCCATTATATTAAATTCCAACATCACAGGAAAAAAAACCACCAGGCTTAAAGAGAAAAGAATCTAAGGCCCCAGCATGGCCACAAAAGTACAAGGCACAAAAACAAAGTAAATGTGCCACGCACCGACAACTTAACCAAACTAAACAAACAGAAACTCAGCAGGGGGACACTAAGAATAGTCACCGGAAGCATCGTGCTCAACGTCAACAACGGATCGGGCACGTACTCTACGAACACGTCACCCTCGACTGCAGTCTCTGGCTCAGCAACTAACATGCGTCACCCAAAGAGAAGGGGCACATGTCAGCAAGTCTAAAAGGTAAAGTATGTCATGGTGCTCGCTTCTGGATTATGAGCCAGGAAGTGTTTTTAACACGGATGCGTAGGGTTATGCCCGCATAACGGTGCCTAGCCGGTAACACGGAAACACGGATTTGGTACATGTGGTGTAGCGTGTGCTACGATGCAAATTTAACTAGGATGACATGTAAGATGCAATGCATGGCAGTTAACAATTCAAATGCGTACAGTTAAGGAATTTAAACATGACAGTTATCGATGCATGAATGATATGGCAAGGTGTCGGATCTAGCTTCGTTGTCAAGCTAGATCTCAAAGTTGCGCCTAGATCGCTATCATTTCACGATCTAGTCTCTTTCACGCTAGTACAAGGAATTGGCCTAAAAACATGGCCTAAAGTAAAGATGGCAAGTTTCACTTGCCTGTTCCCGGTGATTTCGGTTGTCGTGTGTCCGTACGGAAGGCGTGAATGGTAAAGTACGACCGATTCTCTGTTTGATTAAACACGTGTCTGAATTAGGTTCATCCCAACACAACCAAAACATTAAATAATAATCTGTTTTTATTAGGTTCTCTACCCTAGGGATGTTCATCATATTATTACTAACTGTTCATACCATTAACTTTAGTCATAATACTAACTGCATTGCGTTAACATCCTAACCCTACTGAATTACTGACTAACATTATCTATATATTAGCAAATAACAGTACTAACAACCTAAGTTAATAGGCAGTAAGCTGTTTAACGGTTCACGTAAGTATGGTACAGTTCATCCCAAATAGGGTATGGTTCCTTCAATATCTCAATGCTACAACACCTGCTCTCATTAATAATTACTCATATGATTTAACAATATACATAGGGTAAATCAACTCACGTGTTATCAACAGCCTACGGTGTAACACACATATGCAAAGGTACATCTTACGTGTATGGCGCGAGTGTGTGTTGACGCGGTGGAATGACGGCGACTCGTCGGGGCGTTCGGCTCTCGGACGTCAGGGAGGGTTCGTCGAGGATGCACGAGGAGTATGAAGTGCGTGCAACGCGGAGGATGGCGGTTTCGAGGTCGCTGGGCGTTGAAGCTCAGGTGCAGGGGTAAGGGGTTCACAGCGCCGGGCGCAGAAGGCGGTGTGGCCGGCGTTCTCCAGCGATCTGTGCGGGGGCTTGGTGGTAGGCAAGGTCCAAGGCTGAGGGCTTGTAGGGCACCTGGGGTTTGTTTTTCGAATGAGGAAGAAGGCTGAACTCTTATTGTTTTGTTTGGATTTCAAGGTGAGAGGGTGAACGTGTAGCTGATAACATGTGATGCCAAGGTTTGTTGGGATATAAGTTCGTTGCAGTGCATGAAGCAAACCCTCCGAACACGTGTTAAAACTGGTGGTTAAAAAAAGAATATGTAAACAGTTGACGCATTATCATAATATAGGAATTAGGTTTAAAAACATAGTAGATTGGCCCACTCTGGTCATGCGTCTAGACTATGGAAACACAATAATAAAACCAGATACGAAAAATGCGCACACGAATCAACCTACGCACAAATTACGTACGACCGGAAAGTGGTCGTGACAGTCATTTGGCCAAAACTTGCATAGCTTGCCAAACCCAAAGTGTTAGGACAATGATCGACAGGTGACTGAAGAAGCATTCACAGGTGCCTGCTATGGGCAGGTGCCTGTGAAATCAACATCAGTCGTCTGACCGAATGATGACAAGTTATGGATCTTTGGACAATAGAGAGACACGCGACTGACTAACAAGTCACAGGCGCCTGCAAGGAGCCAAGTGCTTGTATATTGTATAGAAGTCACCTGTTAGAAATGGATAATGAAAACCCAAAGTATCCTAAAAAATGTGTGCATTACAGATAACTGTAGAACAAATCACAGGCGCCTGTAAGGAGATATGCGCCTAAAACTTGTTCAAAGGTCGCCTGAAGATCAACCAAAATGCACATGTTAGGGAAGAAATAACTGATTCTACTAGACTGACATGGCATATCATGATAGGATCTAAATAATCCTTGAACATAATCATATAAGAAAATTAGGTCCAGGTTGTAGAATCAAAACAACGTCTTTAATGAAAGAATTGAACGATTTTCATTGAATGTTAATATCTAAATATACTTAATACAATCTAATAACTAACAAGCATGTCATACACATCAGTTATCATATCCATAATTTTTAACAATCTTCACTAAGAAGCATGTATGTGAGGAATGAGATGTGTAATGACTACGTGTTCCAAAGATATGAAAATCAATAAATAACCAACTCATTATATGAATGTTATAGCTACCATGATACATGAGTCATAATAAGACATATATGGCATACATGAACATGGTAGTCACATAAACAAACAATCTCCATGAGGGTGTGACATGAATGAGCTAATGAAGAAGTATGTTATATTACACAAATCCAATATATTAAAATACCTATTGTACTAAACACATACTTACACCCATTTATCTCTCCCTATATGTGTGCATCTCCAAGGCACCATCCTCTCCTTTGAATTGATCCTTCATTTGTAAACTAAGGAGATCGGGTAGGCATCTTGTACAACAATCTGACAATTAAACAATTGGTGGTATCCAAAAACTTTTTAGATCAAAGGGGTTAAGGAACAAAATCAAGTAGTCCAATAACCAATCATATACCAATTTTAAATAACAACCATCGATAAAAATGCATGACATGCATTGATAGGAGTTATTATAATAATGAAAAGCATACACACAAGAAATTAACAATTCTCAACCATTAGGAATTTCGATACACCTAGTCTAAGAATTCCTATGCATATGATTTAATCATAATACATAATGCAAGCAACATCACTATGAATACACACATCTAATACAATAGTGTGTGCTAGAAAGATTCTCCGTTCAATATGCATTTGTGCACAAAATAAACATTCACGTCACAACACATATTGATGGATGGCATGAAAAGTAATACCACAAAGAGTGTGCATGAAAAGCATATGGTATAATTTTTCATATACAAATTTCTACTCCCCTTTGGCATATCAACAAAATGGAAAGGTGCAAATTGATAATCACCAAGGGTTAGGGAAGCATACTAATCTATATGCACAACATAATATGAATGAAATGCAATGACATATAAATGAAAACAACATGATAGCAATCAAACATTTCATACTCCCATATAATCATACAAAATATGCAAACTTGGGAGTAATGGACGAACTCAAACATATATGGGTACAAAAAGTAATCATACAAGCAAGATACCCAAGCAATGAAGTGCAATATGAGTGAGTTAGCAAGGTGGAAATCAAACAAAGGCTGATTTTGATTTTTATATATATTCGCATGAGAATATGTTATTCCTAATATACGAGTCTATATATGTGTTCCTATCATGCCTAGAAACATTCTTAGGAATCCACAAAGATAGTGATTTGGGATTCTTTAGGAGAGGTTGTTGACTCTCCTTGAAAGGTGATACTCGCAAGTGTACGAGGTCGACAAATAATATACCCGGTAAGTACGGGATCGTATCCACAGAGACGGAACTAATCTGCAGATTCACACAAATAGTTAGAGCATGTAAGAATGGTTAAGGGTTCTTACCACCCTATAGGGGTGAATGATTGTGTGGATAATAGGTTTATCTAGATACCCTAGAGTTAGGGTAATGTCCTAAGTTTGGATGCAAGGGAGAGAAAGAGTGTGGGTGTTGAGGATATCAGTAGGATTACTCAATTGCTCTGCTAAATATTAATTCCATGATAACTCAATCGCTCATCCATTTCAAGGTATGAGAATCGGGAAATAATCAATTAAGAACATATGAGGTGCACCAAAGGTAATTGCTAACTGGGTTCTTCCCTTAATTAAAGCTCATGAATCACTCTCACACCCATTTCAAGGTATGTGAGGGTAGTGCATATAGGTTGTGGTGCGCAGCGCACAACCACCGTTCTGCGGCCCCTTTCAGGTAATGCATGATTCGATAGATGGGTCACAACCCAATTAACAATTTGAATTGATGGATGAATTAAACTTCTAAATTACGAAATATGGATTGAATGGGTCTTGCATTCATTTCAAGATATGCAATACCCATTGGATACATAGATGCAACAATTACGAAGCACCACTGTTCTTCGGCTCCTCCATGGATAGTATCAAACCCAATTACTCATAAGTTTAATTCACCCGACAACATAGCTTAAAAACGGGGTGCTGTATATTAACATTAGCAAGGCAATCAATACATCCTACACCAATCCAGAACACCCACACAATTGCTGCCTCGCATATCAAGAACAGAATCAACATTCATAAAAATAGACATAATTCAATGCAAAGGATGAAAGAAACTATGTATTAGAAAGAGGGTTGGAGATTTTTCACCAAATACAAGCTTCTTCAATCTGTAATCAATCTCACCAATAGCAAAACCGAAATCAGAAAGCTCAAAACCATGGTTTGAGGTATCGGCCGTATCGTATCGGTATTAGCAGTTGACGATACCAAAACCAAGGGTTAGTTTCAGTATCGGCTGATACTGAACGATATCGGTCAGTTTCGACAGATACCGATCGAAACTGACCGATACCGTTCTGTATTGGTCGAAGACGGAGGAAGAATAATGTGTAATTAAATAAAAATTCTCTAAAAAAACCCCAAAAAATTTCGTGGATTAATAGGTTGCATAGAAAGCTCGGTTAAAAGAGAGAAGAAAATCCTAGGGTTTCGGCTTGAAAATGATGAAGAATTAGACAAAGAAGAGGCAGAACCAACAAAAAAATTGCTGAAAAAAGAAGAAAAAGGACAAAAGAAAGATGATGAAAAAATTGTACTCACCTCATCACGTCGCTGCCTCGCTGAACCTGCCTCCTGCCTCGTTGAACCTGTCTCGACCATCTAGCGTGAGAGTGAGAGAGAGCAAAGGGGGAGAGAGAAAGAGGCCCGAGTTGCCTTTCAAGAGATGTTGCGTTCTTTAAAAGGGCAAACTTGTAAATAAGTGGTTTGTGCGTAAAGTAAAACAGTCGGTGCACATATCAAGTGGATATTTTGTGGCAACCCTATAAATAAGTGGTATGTGCGCAACACAAAATGGTGGATGTGCAAAGCAACGCCCAGCGATTTTTTGGCAAACTTGTAAATAAGTGGTATGTGCCCAAGGTAAAACGGTAGGTGCGCAAGGCAAGCTTTAGGATCTATTCATTTATCTAATATTTAGCATTTAAGTACCAAACTTTAGGTATTTAGTCTTTGATATGATTACGAACTCGAATTTAGTTTATTTATTTAGTATTTAGTATTTGATAGTATATGGTTAATATTTTAGTTTGTTAAGTATTTAATAGTATTTGATTGGTTTATATTTAAGAACTTCCGAAACCAGCACTGTGTGTATATAGTATATACATATTTAAAGTATCTCCAAAACCGAAATCGATACCTGAAACGAAACTACTGAAACTAGCGATACGGACGAAACCGAAACTTTCTTCCGAAACTGTCGAAACGGTCGATACCGATACCGAAACCTAAATTTTGGGAAGAATGATACCCAGACCGAAACCGAGACCTAAAACCTTGCTCAAAACTCTCCCAAATCCTAATTCCCTTCTCAAGGAAGAAGATGACCTAAAAATAGCAAAAGATTAAGTTCTATTTCGTTGTCCTCCTTTTTTTACATCTGAATAATAGTGTTTTATACCCCCTAGGGGTTACATCTCATCCATCTGAATCCTCATCCAACGATTCACAGCAACTGGAGAGAAATCGGGTGAAGAAAAACTCGTTTCTTGTAACCCAGACAGCGGTCGAAAAACCCCGATCAGTCGACTGTCGAATAAATGGCAGTCGACTGATGACAGACAATTCTTATTGCTTCCAAAGAGGGACATGCGACTGTCTTAAAATATCACAGTCGACTGTGTGATCCACAGGCGACTGTTTTCTGTTCTTCAGTCTCCTGCTGCAGAAATGTCAAAATAACAGAGAGTTGGCTCTTTTTGCTCCCTCAGGAATCTGAAATATCAGTCGACTGATGCGAAGATGACATGCGACCGTATGAGATTACAGTCGACTGTCAATCCTCTTTCAGGCAACTGTCATTGAGCTTTAGCTTCGCCAGCTTCAGTTCTTTAAAGGCAGGCGACTGCCGTTGTTTGGGCAGTCGACTGTTGGGTTCCCAGGCGACTGTCTTAGCTTCTGCAGGTGCCTTTTTTGCACTCCTCTTCTTGAGTTGATTTAGTCCCTTTCGGAACACCTGAAAATTCCAAAAAAATCCCAATAAATATAATAGACATTTATAATGCTTAGGGAAGTGAAATTGTGCAAGAATAAAATCAAATGCTCACAAATAATGATTTAGCGTAAATGTAGTTAAGAGAGCATGATTCCATGAATTATATGCACAAGAGGAGGATGATTATGAGGTTAGAATATGCATTATTTATTCATAATCAGTTGTGTAGTGGCATGAATAGGAAGTTAGGATGCACGCTTGTAAGGTGGAACATAAATATTAGCGCATCCTGTGTGTGAAACATGCAAATGAGCATTCATTCTAGCATGAAATTTTTTAAGCCACATGTTATAAATAATCCATGAATAAACATATGAATACGGATTATGAATACACAACGCACATGAGTCAAGAATTTGACACAAATGACATACATAGACATGAATGGTATAAAAGACACATAATATGCAAACTTAGGTTATGCATGAGATAGTCTCAAACACAAAGTGGCATGTATATGCATCAAACACACATATATACCAAATTTAAGAATATACTTACAATATTAAGCTCCCCCTACTTTGGTGCATCACTTAAGCACCATCAACTCCATTTGAATGGAAATCTTTTCAAATCAAGGAGTTGGTAGAGTTGGTATCCCAAAGTGGATTGAACCTAGAAAACATAATTTTGGTATCCAAAAACCTTTTTGGACCCTATGTATTAGGGAACAAATTTAAATACTAAATTCAAATAATTGTAACCCATATCCTAATGTAATTACACACAATTTTCATGATACATGTAATCATATCACTATAAATATTTAACCATATACATGTATGTACCAATTGTACCAAAAGTAAATATGTATATTAATCCAAAAGCATGACATGTATCACATGTAACGAAACATAAATATGAACCAAAGCATGTATTGCATGAGAAAGTATTAAATATTATAGATATGAAAATCCTAAACACAATGATTTACTAATAATCAATCAATGGAAATCAAATTCAATAAGAATTTAAGTTTCCAACAAACATGAGCATCTAAGACCAATATGCAAACAAAAGAATAAACCTATTCTTAACACAAATGCTTTGGTACCCATAAAATGAATATAAACTTATGGTACCAAGCATGTTGGGTCAACGGAAACTAACCCTTTGGAAACCAAGTCCAAGAGGACCTTGATTTTCCAACATAATCATCATTCAAAATAATATCTAAATATAAGATTGCACATACATATCCTTAGCATGATTGCTAGTATTCTTAGGATCCCAAATAGTGTATGTTTTGGGTATCCTCTTCCTAGTGGTGCATGCACAAAAGGTTAATCTTTTCGTGGTGCATGTGGCCTAGGAACATGGGATCTAGCCAGAGCATGTGGATATGTGTATGGAACATTATGTTGTGCTAAAGCATGATGATGGGCATGTGATCCATGGTGTGGTGTTGCATACATACGTGGATAAACATGAGGTGCGTATACATGAAGGTGATCATTAGAATAAGCATGCATACGTGGATGTGATGTGTGATCATAAGCATATGAAGGTGCATGAGCATGAGTAAGTGCATGAGTGTGTCTCAAATGGGTGTTTGCACGTGCTTGTTGGTATGAAACATAAAAACTAGTAGGAATGTGAGGAGTGGAGGCATTCCTATGAGTATTGGTGTATGTGAAAGCATGTCCCTTCCTTTGATGTCCACCCTTGGTAGGTTTCTTTGCAAAGGAGGGAGGAATAGGAGTGGTGGTTTCCTTGGTAGTAGAATTACTCAAGTTGTTATAGACACCACTCGTGCATGCACCGGAGGATGGCCTCACAAAATTTATAGTTACATCATTATATGAGGTGCGTGCATTGGATGCACTTGCCATAGAATAATCAAGGCCAACATGATGGTTTGTCGGTAGTTGATTCTTTAGCAAATCATCCAAAATGTCCTTTCCCTTATTGAATCCCTCAACAGTGGAGGACATGAGTTCATATTTCTTCTAAATTGAAGAAATAGTGGCATTCAAGGTGGATGCATGTGTGTTGAGCTCGTGCACTTGGGATTTGAGAGCCTCCTTCTCAATGCCCAAACTAGTGTTTTGAGATTGAAGAATTTCATTCTCAAGATCGTTACTATCCCCAATGGAAACACGATCAAGTTGAGATTTGAGGGACTCCACCTCTTTACTCAACATGCCATTTTGTGTAAGCAAACTTGCTTTCTCAATGGCGAGTGTCTCAACAATGGTGTCATTGTTTGAGGTGCTACATGTAGATGTGTTAGTGAGACTAGCAATCTAATTCTTAGCATCACAATATTTACTCATAATCTTTTGATATTTATCAAATAATTGTTCATTTGCAATTCTAAGATCATCCATTGTTACCTCTTCATCGTCGCTGTCACTTCCACTAGAATCACTTGATTCTTCATTAAAATCACATGCAGTGGCATCGTCTCGTGCCATCAAACCCATGAACGAATCCCTTTCATCATTGGAGGAAGAACACTTTAGGTGGACTCTTCTTACTCTGCTAGCATGTTCCATATTTGATATGCCATCGTTGCCTTGGACACACGCATAAGAATGTCATAAGTTAAATAATCAAGCAAGATATCCATTACCTCTTCATTTTTCTCCATCAATTCTTTTTGCTCATTTGTCCATTCATGTTTGGAAGTGGTAGTGCACGAAGAGGCTTCTCCACAAACTTCCAATAATTATCATCAATGAATTGAATATAGGCCTTCATCTTTACACATCAAATTTGGTAGTTCGGTCCAATAAGAAATGGTGGAGTAGGCCTTCGTGTGTTATTGTTGTTGGTTACCATAGCTATAACCTCGCTCTGATACCAATTGTAAGGACCATGTGCTATGAGGAAGAAACACTAGAGGGGGGTGAATAGTGTTTTATAGAATTATAAGGAATTTACGCCAAATAAAATCCTAATTAACCAACAAATGCGAAATTACAGAAATGATCAACAACACAATGAATAATGCAATGCAAACATGCAATGTATCCTGGTTCGGTACCACCCCGACTTGTTACCGGTGCCCTAATCTAGCAACACCCAAGATCACACTCGGATACTCTAGTAAATACCACTAGAGCTTCCTTTAGGCCACTTTTGGAAACCCCAAGAAGTGCAATCGACCTACAATCGATGTCCGTGTATCCCACAACCCAGGAACATGCAAATACCTTAATCCCACAACTTGGAACTAAGAACACTCTCACAAACTGAGAGAAAATCCTTTCCTTGACTCCCACAACTTGGGATCAAGCCAACCCTCTCACCAATCGAGAGTACTCAACAAAATAGAAGTATTGAGAATGAAATATACAACTTGAAATACACTCACCTATGCCTTGAATAAGAACTTACTTGTAAAGGATATAGTGTGTATATGAAGTGCTTAATGAGGGAGGAGATATCTCTTGAGATGCTTGCCCAAAGATGAAAGCAAATCTAGCTTAGATGTGTGATTTAGAGCATATAGGGCAAGAGAGAATTAGAGAGCACTTGAGAGGAGAAAGAGGCTTGAAAATGTTTTCTTAAAAGACCAAGAGTTCTCACATATTCAACCTATCTCCTATATATATTAGCTCAAGGGAAGCCCAAAATCCTAAGCAAAAAAGACCCAAAAATCAATCTCCCAACGACTAGAATTGGGTTGAAAACGACTCGGACAGTCGACTGTAGAAGGGGGGACAGAATCTGCAGTTTTTCTGTACAACTGATCACTAAAACATCTATATCTCTCACTACAGTTATCCAATTGGAGTGATTCAAATTAGGTTGGAAATCTAACAAAATTTTCTTTCAAATGAGCTTTAAATGGACACAAAATTCCAACTACAGAAAAACGGACATCACTTTGAATCAGACTGATACGTGCAGGAAATCTGATATCGGCTCACGAAACAATCATAACGTGAACTACAGATATCCGATTGGAGCGATTCAAGTTGAGTTGGAAATCTTAGTTCGTTAGATAACTACTGCAAGTGGCTTCGATGAAAAATTCCAACTACAGAAAAATTGGCATCAGTTTGAAGGCAGACTGGTCAGAAAAACAGAATATAGCTTCAAACAGATTTGGGCTCTGTTTAGAAACATGCAACTGTTGAAGGGTAACCAGGCCTCTGGTGAGCACACCAGTCAACTGGTGATCCTTCATCAGGCCCCTGTTTTGATCAAAAGTTCAGATTCAAGTTTTGAAAGCCTAGAAGCATATGTGGTCAACTAAGGCTATACTAATGATGTGTATAGGTAGTATAGGTGCCTCTAAGTAGTTCTAATTCTAGTCTTAACATTATAAGATTCACAAAGAAGTAAATACTAAAGATTACAATGAATATCCTTACTTCTTCATGGTTTTGAGTCTTTTAGTTGTATGTCTTGAATGTCTCCAACGTCATCTAGTTTTTGATCCTTAAGATGTTCATTGAAGCTTTTTGATCATCCATTCATTTCTTCTCTTTGGCTTGAATCTCCATTCATTTTTTGAAGCCATTGGCTTGAGGTTTGATGTAGTCTTTGAGTTCTTCAAGCCAATGCTTCACCTTTGTTAATCTACCAAGTTCTCCACTTGAATCAACACGTGTAGTCACTTTTGATTTTCTTGAATCTAATTGGTGACTCTTTAGTTAACTGTAATCACATGGGTTAATCATAATGATTTATATTTGATCATCATCAAAACCAAGGTGGAGAGTCCAATACTCAATAAATTGACTCTTTATCTAGAGTGGTAGAGAGATTTTAGAGGAAGCTGACTGAGCCATTTAGTGCACCGGACACATCGACAGCAGTTGGGCACACAAATGATTGGCAAGGCCAAGTCATGTACGTAAGAGGCGAAGCACATGAGGAACCTATGTAGTAGGTTCAGTATGTTTCATATTACAAGCCAGGTAGGACAAATAATGGGTCTTAGGTGAATCTGGCTTTGAAGACTCACCCCGGATTTTCATATGCAAATAATAATGGAGCCTTAACTCCTCCTCAGCAACAACCATAACAACAACAAGCTCGCCCACCACCTCAGCAGCAATCCTACCAACCAAGGCCACTAGAGCAACAATTTCAACAGAGGCAACAAGCGGGGCCTTATAGACCCATCGAATACAATCAAAGTTGGAGGCCACAAAACTCACCGACATCGCCGCAAAGATCCGAACATGAGACAAGAGTTGAGAAATTTATGGCCGAGCAAAAGAAGACAAATGCTAAATTATCGGCGGGGCAAGATAGCCTTAACACCATAGTGGCGCAACTAGCAGAGCAAATCACATTGCTAAACAAGGCCCAAAACCAATTGCCGGCTCGACTGGAGGCAAATCCAAGGAGCAACACCGGCCACATCAATGCGGTAGTGGCGGTGACTACTAGATTCGGGAAGGACACTACCTTCGTCATGATTCAAACTCGAAGCCTAAAGCATGGCGCTTCGGTTGAGAAAGAGGGAAACATTGAGGAAGAAAGGCCCACGACGACCCTAAATGAAGAGGAAAAATCTGAAGTTGACGAGCCCCAGAAGGAGAGAGTATATGTGCAACCAGTATCATTTCCATAACGGTTGGAAAAGGCAAAATTGGAGAAGAAATTCACTCGATTTCTAGAGTATTTGAGAGGTATAAGCCTAATCATCTCATTCCTAGATGCCATCGTCGAAATCCTGACATCAAAGTTCCTCAAAGACTTGATTACGAGAAGGAAAAGAACTGAGAATATTATGATTGTCGACCAAGATACATGGTTCGTCAAGGAAGACAAGGTGCCAAAGAAATTGAAGGACCCCGAAAGCTTTAGAATTCCATGCACACTGGCCAGAATCCCCATACAAAAGGCTTTGGTTGATTTGGGTGCGAGTGTGAGTCTCATGTCTCTCACAATGTTCAAATAGCTGAATACGGGGACCGATCTCAAGTCCACCGACATGAAGATTCAACTCGCCATTAGGCGTATCATTAGGCCGGTGGGGATCGCTGAAAATGTGCCACTACAAATTCCGGGAGGACTTTGCGTGCCTTGTGACTTCGTCATCATGGACGTGAAGGAAGTTAGAGACATGTCTCTTATTCTTGGGTGTCCCTTCTTAGCCACCGTCGGAGTCTTCGTGGATGTTAGAGATGGAACGTTGTCACTCAACGTTGGAAATATTGAAGTTGAATTCCATCTCCCACATGCCATGAAGAATAGATCTTCACTTGAGGAAAATGACTATGTGGACCTACTTGAAGAGGTCATTGAGGAAGCTACGCCATACGCCATCAACGCCTTCCACATGGATGATTTTGAAGAGGAGCCAAATTCTTAAGATGGCCCTCATCTAGAGATACCACATACCATCTCACCAAAGAAGAGGAGAACGAAGCAGATGTCGTAAGTGATCGCACCCCGGATACACGTCCCAGAGCGGCGACACTGTAGTCTTACCGCAAGCGCACAGTGTAGCGGCGAGCGGGTATCGAACACAGGGAGGCCTAATAACAGTGTCTTCTTCAATCACCTGGCTATAAGAAAAGTCGAGAAACGTTCGCAGTAATGCGGTCACAGTCATTCAATTGTATAAAAGAAATAACAAATTAATAAAGACGCCTAGGGATAGGGAATCCCCGCTACTTGCAGTATCTCATCATTGTGATTTGTAGGTTTCACAATTGCTAGACTTGAAATTTGGGTGAACTAGTTGCAACTAAATGTAGAACCAAGCTCACGCTCTCCGCTATTACCGGTCTATAGCCAACCTAGGGTAGGGTCCAATCTCTTGCAAACCCTAACCTAGGCAAACTAGCGTGAAGAACAACATCATTGTTCAATCGTATCTCGAGCCCACTCTCGTGCAAACTCGAGCTACGACCAAGGATTGGGATAGTTCTTACCCATCCAATCTCTTGCAAACGGGTATTGGTATAGAATTACAATCGAAAACCCTAGTTTCGGTCCAATCTCTTACAAACCGATTCCGGAGAAATTCAATTGCAACCCAATTCGAATTTCTAGGGCTTCCTATCGAGTTGGGATCCAATCTCTTACAAATCCCAATTTGTATGAATCCCTAGCTATTCGTATTATAGAAATCCCAAACTAACCCTAATCAATTCTAGCAATAATTTCACCAATTTATCACAAATTAGAAATATGGTTCGTTGGGTTCATCCCTACGCCCTAAGACGATAGAACTACTCACAATTCATCATGCAATTTAATAGAAATTCACAAATAAAATCAATGGAATTCATAGCAATATTCAAAATATCAATAAAAATGGAGTTTTTGAGGGAGAGAGAGACAAACCAATGAAGAACAAGATAGCATCCAACAAATTATCACTTTTCTCTCCTCTCTAAAAGCTAAATCTAATCCCTAAAAAGTTAATCTAAAAAGGCTGCAAAAAGTTCTGAAAAAGCTCTCTAAACTGGTTAAAAACTGGGGTTAAATACCCCCCCAAAATCGCCCAAAAATCCTGACGAAAATGCCCCTGCGCAGCCTCAAAATCGCAGTTTACGCTACAGGCAGCGCGGCTCACTCGGCCGAGTGACAAATGGCACTCGGTCGAGTGATAGACCCTGACAGATTCCAGAGAGTTGGGGGTCTTGGGGGTCGTCTCCTCGGGGGTCGCTCGACCGAGTGACTTTTCTTCACTCGGCCGATGGGCGTTCTTCACTCGGGCGGACGATCGTTCGTCACTCGGCCGAGTCGGTCTTTGGGGCTGACTGACAGATTCCAGAGAGTTGGACGATTTTGGTTGCCGTCGTCTTGGCTCCACTCGGGCGAGGGGTGGCTCGGTGCTCGGCCGAGTGGTCTGGTGATGCTCGGCCGAGTGCACCCTGATATTCGCTCTGTTGCGTGCCCGTTCTGGCCGGCCGAGCGGGCTGTCTATGCTCGGCCGAGTGACTCCTTCACTCGGCCGAGTGGCATGCTGAAAGTGCACATTCTTCATATTTTTGCCTCCTCGTCGCTCCTACGACGTTCTTTCTTCTTCCACTCCTCTCCAATCGCAGAATACCCCTCAAGAGAGTCGTCGGTGACACTCCGGAGTGGGTGCATCTCAGAATCACTCCAAATCGCTCCAAATATCCTGAAATATGAAAAAAACAACAAATCGTGAAAAGCATCGCAATATTGTCGAATAAACGTAAAAACACGATTTGAGCGATCTAAATGGCATGCAAACATGCAGAAAAAAGGTGTAAAATACGGAGTGATCAAAATCCCCCAAGCTTACCTCTTACTCGTCCTCGAGGAAGATGAGTAAAAAGCGAACTCGGTGGATAAAGATAAAATAAAAACGAAGGAGAAATGGAAAACGAAAAAATGAAAAACAAAGTAGAAAACGAAGATGGAAGTCGCTAGATCATTTTTCTCAGGACGTGGGTTTTGCTTACTCATATAGCATGCATCGAATATAAAACACGTGTCAAAGACTTTTATTTTGATATCATAGTATAATGGTGCATTTGAAATAGAAAACCCAAGAATATCAATATAGCATGAAAAATGGAATAATTCTAAGATTAACTTCGTCTGAAGCATCTAAAGCAGTATACAATATCGTAGATCACACACTTTTCAATTGAATGCTTTCTATAAGGAGTATATGAGATATCACACGATAGAGCAGTAAGAATAGAAAAAATGTGGTTTTCATGAAATGAGTGCTAAGCGTAGATTTCTGGATTTCGTGAAACTTTAGCAATCTCACCGAGTATAAAATATTACTTAGCCTAGGTTGTCATGCACCGTCAGGTGGTCACTCTCTCAAACATCATCGGATTCTCTCCCCCAAGCTTATCTATAAGCGTGGTGGCATACACAAAACGATATTTACATCCCCGTTTCTTATGAAGCTCCAAAAGTCAAAGAAAACAAAAATAAAAGCAAAAGAGGGAAGAAAGAGAGAAAGGACAAGAGATGGGATCGTTTTCGAACTTCTTTTCTCTTTTCTTTTCTTATTCTCAAATCTTTTTCATTTTTCTTTTCTTTTTCTTTTTCTCTCTTTTTTTCATAGCAATATTTACACAAATGATCCCAAATCAAAGAGAATGATATACAAGTATTTTTTTCTTTGGGTTTTGGGGAATTTGGAGCATGTGATATAATAACGGGGGAATGCCAATAATAGAGCCGCTAAGGGGAGATTCACCAATGAATTTAAAATAGAGAAATTACGTTCAAGATATGAGGAGAAAGAAATAAATGTATCTCTTAGTTCACTCTATAGGACGTGCATGACAACTTCAGCAGGGTAATCTAATCTACTCAGTTTGATCTTAAAAAGTAAACTAGTCCAGATTTATCAATGCTAGCAGACATTCAATCACCTGAAGTGAATCATACAAATCATGCAATAAGAAGTGATATGAGAAAAGAAAGCAGTACTTCAGATATAAGTAATCAATGCGTGAATCTTGGTGTGTTTTCTACGATGGCATACATATGAATCATCAGACATCAGCTAATAATAGAATTTCATCCATTTTCATACAACAAAAGAGAGTGGGTTACCATTTCTAAATGCAAAGCAGAACATAGCATATGATATCAAAAATAAAAAGCTATGACACGACAAATATAGTATGCATATAGAGAAAAGCTAACACCACGTCATCATCATCACAGGAAAATCATCTCTAGCAAAAGATGAAAGAAACAAAGGTAAAATAAAATAAAAACTATTTACAATGCAACACACAAAGAAAATAAGAAAAACGTGATGCATGGTAAAAAATAAAAAAATGATGAAAAATGGGTGCAAAAGTGGATAAAACGTGGAAAAACTAAAAATAAAGGTGATAAAAGCGGAAAGCGTGAGAACTCACTCCCCCAAGCTGAAGTGCACAGTGTCCTCAATGTGCGGAGTGTGGCACACCGAGAGACGTGTAATGGGTGGGGGGGGTGGTGATGCATGCATGATAAAAATAAAAAAAAGAACAAAATATGATGCGGATGTGATGCATGCAAGGATAAGAGTGATGCAGATATGTGTGTCACCAAAAATACTCTCCCTCACTCCCGAAAAAAGGATATAGAATGATATGATCAAAATGTGGACAAAAATAGTGAGGGGATGAGGGGTGGGCAAAAATCATCAGGACCAAGCAGAGAATGGGCAGCATGACGGTAAAAAATATCAATGGCATCAAGGGCGTGCCTAAGCTGGTGGTGCTGCGCCATCTCCGTCCTGAGGCGGAGGTGGATGTGGTGGTGGCTGGGTAACAGTCTGCTGGGTGGGTGGTGGTCGTCGTGGCAGTTGCTCGAGAATCTGGGTCAGGCAAAAGTGCCGGGAAGTAGCTCGAGGCGGTGCTGCATGGCGGTGACTGTGGAAGACAGAGCCCTAAAATCGCCCCTGAGTCCACTCATCACCCCCTCAAGAGCACGAACACTCTGAACTAAGGCGTCAGGGGGTGGTGGAGCGGAGGGACGGACAGGTCTAGGCTGAGCAGGTCAGGGCTGTCTGATACGGGTGGTGTAGGTGATCGGGACAGCAGGCATGGGTGGAAAGGGGGCTGTGCTCACTAGTGGATGCCCAGCCTTAGTGCGAGGCTGGGACGCAGGCTAGTGTGAGGTGGAAGCAGCAGCAGTGGAAGTGGAAGACAAAATCGGTGACGAGACGGCAAGAGAGGTCAGTGACACAGACGTGGGAACAGATGTCACGACACTCTCAGACAGGACAGCTACGGTGGAGACAGAAGGGTCGACCGTTGGGGAGGAAGTGTGGGGAACAAAAGGCGAAACCCTAGCGGAGATCAAAGTGGATAGGGTCTCCACGACGGAAGCGAAGGAAGACTCGCCGCTCTCAAGTATGGTGGGTGGACGCTCGGGTAGCAGAGAGGTGAGTGGCTCAACCAACAGGGGCACAGTAGTGGTGGGGGTGGTGGTAGACGTGGTGGGCGTGGAGGACGGCTCAGCACGTGTACTCCTGACACCGGCAGAAGTGTGGACAGAGGTGTCAGGAGCGGCAGAAAGTGCAGGCTCAGGCTGAGGGATCACAGAGTCAACAGGTGCAGGGTGTGCCTGCTCAGCCTCCTCGGCCTCAAGCACGTAGGCGGCGAGGATCAGGATATCCATCACCGGAAGCCAGTCCTCGTGTGCTGGTCCTATGTGTGTCCGACCAGGGCTCGGGAGGATCATGTAGTCAGCACCGAAGGTGGAGATGGCAGTAATGGCCTGACCCGCCCGGCCCGACCTGGCCCGACCCGGTTTTAACCCGGCCCGACCCGACCCGCAGCCAGGTCGGGGCAAGCTTGGGCTTTGTATGCGCCCCGGCCCGACCCGACCCGTCCCGGTAAACTATAGAGGTTCTAAAAAACTTACTATTTTGATGCGGACCATACAATCAGCGAATAACCCATAACTCATACTCTATCCACGGTTCTCCTAATTGGGCCATTTCCCAATTTCAAATTACCAAATAAATCAAAATTCTCCCAATTCACAATTAAAATGTTTATTTAGGATTCATATGGAGGGCACTAATAACCTGACCCGACCGGCCCGACCCGGCCCGACCCGGTTTTGGTAAGAAAGAACCCGCCCCGCCCCGGCTCGCGACCTGCCCCGCCCCGGCCTGTAGATGGGTCGGGGCAAGCTTGGGTAGTTAATACCCGCCCCGCCCCGTAATATTTCCATTCCTAACCGAAGGGACCGTGCAACCATACCCAGTGCCGCTGGCCGTGGGGACGAAGCATCTTCATCCGGGCCATGACGTCTATCGAAAGTGAAGTGGGGCCCGAATGTCGACGCAGGTCGGTCGGAAGGTCCTCGCCGGTCATCAGGGCTAGTAGGGTGATCAGGCCGCCGCAACATATCGGGGAGCGAGCGCCCACCGATACGATGATGCGGTCCAAAAAACAGCTAGCGACGTCAATCTCAACAGCGGGGACCATCGTAACACCATCCATATCCAGAACTCTGGGGCGAGTCATCGCGTAGAGCATATAGAGCTCAGGCGTCGACATCGTCCCAGGCTCGTACCTCGCTAGAAAGGTGGTCGCCATAAGGCGCTGTGCTATGCGGAGGCAGGGGTGGACAATGGCCGAGGCCTTGGCCCTACTAGGGTCAAAGGCCTATGGTAAACCCGTGATCCTGGCCCAAAAGGCGTGTGAATCGAAAGATGGGGGAGGGATGTGTGTGGGGGCGTAGGCTCGGTCGGGTGCGGGGACTGCGGGCCACTGAAAGAATGCTCTAAGCATATCGAGAGTGATCTGACACTCTCGATCCATGAGTCTAAAGGAGCATCCCTCAGCGGTCCGGGCGATCGAGCTAAGTACCTCGAGTGTCGGACGGACGTAGGTGTCCACCGACACAGACAGAAAATCTCGCCAGCCCACGTTGTCGTACAACGTGAGCATCCCCTCAAGTACCCCAGGCGGTCTAGGTCAGCTAAATGGGAGAACCTGGAGGGTACTATTGGGCGCGGGGCGATACGCTCGAATCGGATGCGCTGTGCGTCGTCTCTGAATGTGATGCCCAGCGGCCCGACAACGGGAGCCGGTGGTGGTTGTGCGTGAACGAGATCGGCTGGAAGTGGCTGCGGGTGGATGGGGTCGGCTGGTAATGGCTGTGTGGGGTGAGGTGGTGAAGGTGGAGGGGAGTCCTCCCTAGCGTGGGAGGGGCCGGGCTCATCCATCCGCTTCCGCTTGGCGGAAGCTCCCCGAGTGCGTGGCTGTGTTCGGGGCGGCATGTGTGCCCCGAGTGCTCACCCAACTAAATGAAAAATGCGGCATGCTAAAAAGATGGAACGAAGGTACCTGAACGCCGCTGTGTTCGGTGGGGCTTTCCTTGGAGTCTTCATCTTTGAGAGCTTGTAGAGCTCTCGTATCCTCGCGACATCAGCGTCGCCTTCATCAATTTCCATGGAGAGGTCGGGGGAATGCTCCATCTTTTCTTCTTGGTCCAAATCCGGCCCTTCCTCAAAATCTTCCTTGAATAGAGCGCCGATCGAATGGGGGATCGCCTCCTCAATAACCTCGTCAAGGAGGTCCATATAGTCCAGCTCCTCATGATAAGGCATATGTCATTGCCTTGGGAATATGAAGCTCCACCTTGATGTTGCCGACATTCAATGTTAGAGTCCCTTCACTTACGTCGACAATGACACCGGCGGTGGCGAGGAACGGGCGTCCAAGTATTAGCGACATATCTCCCTCCTCCTTGACATCCATGATCACGAAGTCACATGGCAAACATATGCCCCCCGGGACTTGTAACGGAATATCCTCTGCGATCCCTACCGGCCTTGGGATCCGACCATCGGCTAGTTGTATCCGCATGTCGGTAGGCTTCAATTTTACGCCGGTGTTTAGTCTTAGAAACATAGAGAGAGGCATGAGGCTAACGCTAGCCCCTAAGTCCACTAACGCCTTTTGTAGAGGGACGCCGCCTAAGGTGCAAGGAATTCGGAAACTCCCCGGGTCTTTGAATTTGGCAGGCTCCTTCTCTCTCTTGGTGAACCAAGAGCCCTCCTCGACGAGCATGATTTTCTCCTTCCTCTTTCTTCCCGTAATCAAATCTTTCAGGAACTTGGCGTATGTCGGGATTTCCACGATAGCGTCGAGGAAAGGAATGTTGAGGCTTACCCCTCTCAAATACTCGAGAAACTTGGCTAGCCATTTCTCCATATTTGCTCTAGCAAGCCTCTGAGGGAATGGGATCGGTGGCATAAAACGCATCTCTTCAATCAATTGCTCCGCTCTAGACTTTTCTTCCCTTTGCGGCTCTTTCTCTCTCTCAACTTCAATGGCCGGCTCGCTTGGCTCTACAATCTCCACCACGGGCTCATCGGTAGGAATCATGACGGGGGTGGTGTCCTTCCCGCCCCTCGTAGTAACTGCAACCACGGTGTTGATATGCCCGATGGTGCCTCGTGGATTTTGCTCGGGTTGAGCCGGCAATTGTTGACTATTTCGATTTAGCAATGCAAGTTGCTCCGCAATTTGTCCAACGACAGTTGTAAGAGAGTCTTGGCCCGCCTTCAAGGAAGAATTGATCTTCTTCTACTCGACCATAAACTCCTCCACCTTAGCTTCAAATTCAGATCGTTGTTGAGCTTGTGGAGGGTTTTGATTTCTCCACCCTTGATTGTATCCGGGCGGCCTATAGGGTCCAACTTGTTGCTTTGGTAGGAATTTTTGTTGAGGAGGCCCCCTCGGTGGATAATGTTGTTGTTGTTGTTGTTGTTGTTGTTGTTGTGGTCGAGCTTGTTGAGGTAGTTGTTGCGGCGGATTCAATGCTCCATCATTGTTTGCGTAGGAGAAACCGGGATGGTTTCTTGTGGCCGGATTGGCCCAATATCCTTAGTTCCCCGCGATGTATTGAACTTGCTCCAAAGATCCCTCTCCTTGTTCTCCTCCCAAATACATAGTTTGGGATTGGTCTTGCCAATCACACATTTGATTTGTTGTTGCGGATGTGGAAGGGGGTCCTTGGGGCTCTGTAATATACTTCTCCAGTCTCTCCACCACCTTGTGGAGAGAATCGAACTTGTTTGTCAGCTCCGCTACGGCCTTTGCCTCATAGATGCTAGATGGCTTCAAGGAGGACGAAGAGTGTCCTCGCTCGTCGCCCCATTGTTGATTGTTTGAGGCCATCTCCTCAATTAGGGTCATAGCTTCGTTGGGAGTCTTCGATAGGATGGCCCCATTTGCCGCGACATCAATAATCTGCTTGGTCCCCGGTTGGAGACCAATGTAGAAGCTATGGACTAGCTCCCAATCTTCAATGCTATGGCGGGGGCACTGATGCTGCAGGTCTTTGAAGCGCTCCCAAGCCTCGTAGAGTGTCTCTTGAGGTCCTTGCTTGAAGGACATTAGAGCACTCCTAATCTTTACCGTCTTGGAAGGCGGATAGAACTTGTCGATGAACGCGCTTGCCAACTCATCCCATGTGGTAAAGACTTCCTCAGCTTGCGTCCTCAACCAATAAAGAGCTTTATCCTTTAATGTGAAGGGGAAGAGGCGCAGTCTGATGGCATCCAGGGTAACGCCCGGCATCTGGAAGGTGGCGCACTTTGATAGGAAGAGCTGGATGTGGTAGTGGGGATTTTCATGGGCGTTCCCATGAAATGGATCCTGCTGCATCAGAACCACAAGCCCAGTCCTCAACTCAAAATTCTTGTCGGCCGCAAACTTCGGCATGGCTATAGACGAGGTCGTGGAGGAAGTCTTTGGCCGGAGCCTATCTCGAATAGAAATAATCCTCGCCATTCTTGCCGCTAACTCTTCAGGCATCTCCCGGACGTTCATAAACCTTCCTTCCGTATTGGGTCTCCTCTCCGCTCTGATTCTCCGCAATGTACGCTCGATCTCAGGATCAAACAATATATCAATGGAGTCCGCAGTGGATCTCGTGTACATGCACGGGAAAATAAAGTTTCAAAGAAGTGATTAGCACTATGAAAGGGTTAGATAAAAATAAAGCAATAAAACAAAAAGAAAGAAATAGCTAGGGTGGTAGGATCAAACACAATCGCCTCCCCGGCAACGGCGCCAAAAACTTGGTCGCTCCAAAATGTAACCCAAAAGGGCGACCGTGTAGTTTTACCGCAAGCGCACGGTGTAGCGGCGAGCGGGTTATCGAACACAGGGAGGACGTATGACAGTGCCTGCTCTGAACAACCTGGCTATAGGAACAGAAAAGAGGGAATTTGCCTTTTGGCGATCCAGTCACAATCGTCAGACAAAGTATGGAGATATAAAATCAAATAAAGACGCCTAGGGAATAGGGAATCCCCGCTACTCGCCGTATCTCGTCAATGTGATTCATTGGTATCACAATTTCTAGGGTAGAATTTCGGATGAACTAGTTGCAACTGAATGTAAAACCTAGCTCACGCTCTCGCGCTGTTGTCGGTCTATAGCTATCCTAGGTTTGGGTCCAATCTCTTGCAAACCCTAGCCTAGGCAAGCTAGCATTAGGATCAACATCATCGTTCAATCGCATCCCGAGCCCACTCTCGTGCAAACTCGGGCCACGACCTAGGTTGGGATAGTTCCTACCCGTCCAATCTCTTGCAAACGGGTATCGGTATGGAATTGCAACCGAGAACCCTAGTATCGGTCCAATCTCTTGCAAACCGATACTACAGAAACTCAATTTCAACCCAATTCGGATTTCTAGGGTTTCCTATCGAATTGGGATCCAATCTCTTGCAAATCCCAATCGATATGAACACCTAGCTATCCGTAACAAATCGATCCCCAACTAACCCTAATAGCAATTCTAGCAATATTTCTACCAAATCATCACAAATCGGAAATTGGGCTCGTAGGGTTCATCCCCACGCCCCAAGACGTTAGGACTACTCACAATTCATATCACAATTGCAAAAATAATCAATTGAAATAACAATAGAATTCATGGCAATATTCAAATAAGCAATAAAAATGAGATTTTTAATGAAGAGAAAGACAAACCAATAGAGTTCTCCAAGAATCCAACAAAAATAAACTTTTCTCTCCTCTCCAATCACAAGACTCAAAAGCTAAAAAGTTTAATCTAAAAAGCTGCAAAAAGCCAAGGAAAAAGCTCTCTAACCTAGGTTAAAAACTGGGGTTAAATACCCCCCAAAACTGCCCAAAAATCCGTGACCAAAATGCCCCTGCGCAGCCTGAAAATCGCAATTTAAGCTACAGGCAGCGCGGCTCACTCGGCCGAGTGACAAAAGTCGCTCAGCCGAGCGAGAAACCCTGAGAATTTCCAGTAAGTCTGGGGTCTTGGGGGTCTTCACTTCGGGCGTCGCTCGACCGAGTGAGTTGTCGTCACTCGGCCGATGGCTTCTATTCACTCGGGCGGTCGGCAATTTCCACTCGGCCGAGTGGGTCTTCTGTTGCTCAGGCAGACGAAAAACAGTAAGTTGGCTCTTTTTGATGGGCGTCGTCTGAGTGCCACTCGGGCGGACGGGGTTTCGTCACTCGGCCGATGTGGCTTCTGATGCTCGACCGAGTGCACACATGAAGCGTGGCCGATCTGGTCGGCCGATCGGTGTCTCGCTGGTCGGCCGAGTGACTCCTTCACTCGGCCGAGTGAGACACCAAAAATGCCCATTCTGATTGTTTTTGCCTCCTCGTCGCTCCTACGACGTTCTTTCTTCTTCCGCTCCTCTCCAATAGCAAAATACCCCTCGGGGAAGTCATCGGTGACACTCTGGAGTAGGTGTATCTCGGGATCACTCCAAATCGCTCCAAATCTCCTGAAATACGACAAAAACAACAAATCGTGAAAAGTATCGCAATATTGTCGATAAATTACGAAAAGCGTGATTTGAGCGATTTAAATGGCATGCAATCATGCGGAAAAAAGGTGTAAAACACGGAGTGATCAAAATCCCCCAAGCTTACCTCTTACTCGTCCTCGAGGAAGATAAGTAAAAGGCGAACCCGGTGGATTCAGAAAACGAAAACGACGAAAAACGAAAAACGAAAAACGAAGAAGACAGAAGAAAGCGAAGAGGGAAGCTGCTAGATCATTTTTCTCAGGACGTGGGTTTTGCTTACTCATATAGCATGCACCGAATGTAAAACACATGTCAAAGGCTTTTATTTCGATATCATAGTATAATGGTGCAAATAGAAATAGAAAACCCAAGAATATCGATATAGCATGAAAAACGGAATAATTTTAGAATTAACATCGTCTGAATCATTTAAAGCGGTATACAATATCGCAGATCACACACTTTTCAATTAAATGCTTTCTATGAGGAGTATAAGAATATCACGGAATAGAATAGAAAGAATAGATAAGCGTGGATTTCATGAAATGAGTGCTAGGCATAGATTTCTGGATTTCGTGAAGCTAAAACAATCTCACCGAGTATAGAATATTACTTAGCCTAGGTTGTCGTGCACCGTCAAGTAGTCACTCTCTCACACGTCATTGGATTCCCTCCCCCAAGCTTATCTATAAGCGTGGTGGCACAAAAAACAATATTTACATCCCCATTTTTATGAAGCTCCAAAAGTAATAAAAAATAAAAACAAAAAGAGGGAAGAAAGAGAGAGAACATGAGATGGGATCGTTTATTGAGATTCTTTTCACTTTTCTTTTCTTTTTCTCTTTTTTTTTCAATAGCATATATACACAATGATCCCAAATCAAAGAGAAATAAGGATATACAAGAATTTTTCTTTTTTTTCTTTTTGGTTTTGGGAAATTTGGAGCTAGGAATTAATAGCGGGGGAAATGCCATATATTAGAATCGCTAAGGGGAGATTCACCAATGATTTTAAAATAGAGAATTTATGTTCAAGATATGTGGAGAAAGAAATAAATATGTCTCTCAGTTCACTCTATAAGACGTGCACGACAACTTCAGCAGGGTAATCTAATCTACTCAGTTTCGGTCACAAAAAAGCAAAACTAATCCAGATTTATCATAGCTAACATCATTCAATCATCCTGAAGTGAAATGTACAAATCATGCAAATAGAAGTGATATAGGAAAAAGAAAACGGTACTCCAGATATAAGCATCCAATGCGTGAATCTTGGTGTGTTTTCTGCGATAGCATACATATGAATATCCATACTCAGCTAATAATAAAATTTCATCCATTTTCATGCGGAAAAAGTGTGGGTTACTATCTCTAAATGCAAGGCAAATCACAGCATATGATATCAGAAATAAAATCTAAGACATGACAAATATAGCATGCATATAGAGAAAGCTAACTCCACGTCATCATCATCACAGAAAAGTCATCTCTAGCATGAGATGAAAAAGAAATAAAGATAAAGAGGGAAAATAAAGAAAAGTCATCTCTAGTGTGGACAGAGGTGTCGGGAGCAGCAGAAATATCAGGCTGCTGAGGGGCCACGGGGTCAGCAGGTGCAGCGGGGTCAGCGGGTGCAGCATGGGCAGCATGGGCCTGCTCAGCCTGCTCAGCCTCCTCGGCCTCAAGCACGTAGGCGACGGGGATCAGGAGATCCAACGCCGGAAGCCAGTCCACCTGTGCTGGTGATATCTGCGTCCGAGCTGGGCTCGGAAGGATCATGTAATCCGCACCGTAGGGACCGTGCAACCAAATCCAGTGCCGCTGACCGTGCGGACGTAGCATCTTCATCCGGGCCATGACGTCTATGGACAGTGAAGTGGGGCCCGGGGCTCGTCGCAGGTCATCTGTAAAGTCCTCGCCGGTCATCAGGGCGAGCAGGGTGATCAGACCGCCGCAACATATCGGTGAGCGAGCTCCCATCGATACGATGATGCGATCCAAAAACCAGCTCGCGATATCAATCACGACGGCGGGGACCAACTCGTCGCCCTCCCTAGATAGAGCTCTGGGGCGCGTCATCGTGTAGAGAATATATAGCTCCGGCGTGGACATCGTCCCAGGCTCATATCTCGCCAAAAAGGTAGTCGCCATAAGGCGCTGAGCTATGCGGAGGCAAGGGTGGACGATGGCCGAGGCCTTGGCCCTACTAGGGTCGAAGGCGGCAGGTAAACCCGTAATCCGGGCCCAGAAAGCGCCAGAATCGAAGGAAGGTGGGGGGATGTGAGTGGGGGCGTAGCCACGGTCGGCCCCGAGGACATCGGGCCATGAAAAGAAAGCTCTCATCATACTGAGAGTGACCTGGCACTCTCGGTCCATGAACCTAAACGAGCATCCCTCGTCGGTCCGGGCGATAGAACTAAGCACCTCAAGTGTCGGACGGATGAACGTGTCCACCGACACCTGGAAAAAATCTCGCCAACCCACGTTGTCATACAACGTGAGCATCCCCTCAAGTACCCCCAGGTGTCCTAGGTCTGCAAGGTGTGCGAACCTGGAGGGTACAATCGAGCGCTGGGAAATGCTCTCGAAGACGACGCGGTGTGCGTCGTCCCGGAACGTAATCCCCAGCGGCCCGACAAGTGGAGCCGGTGGTGGCTGTGGGACGACAGGGAGTGGCTGTGCGGGGTGAATGGGCTCTGCAGGCTGTGCGGGGTGTGCGGGGTCTGCAGGCTGTGCGGGGTGAACGGGGTGTGGTGGTGTAGGCGGAGGAGAGTCTTCCACCTCGTGGGAGGGGCCGGGCTCATCCGGCCGCTTCCGCTTGGCGGAAGCTCTCCTGGTGCGAGGCCGTGTCCGGGGCGGCATGTGGGCCCTGGGTGCTCACCAAAAGCAGTAAAAATGCGGCGTGCAAAAATAAATGGAACGAGTATACCGTGACACGCCGCGAGAGCAAGGAAGTGGATGCATGCGAAGACGACGCCTCCACGAAGCCAAAATCGCTCCCCGGAAGCTCCCCTGGGCTCCCCTAAGCTCCCCAATATACCCTACACATCAAACGAAGATATCAGCGAGTAATATTCAAAATGTATGTGGGGTTAGGGGTATGATAGAGAGATAATGAAGTTGATTTGGTTTTGGGGCTCGTTAAACACATGGATCGTCGAAAAATACGCAAAAGAGGAGGAAATAGGCGAAATAATCGCTACCGGAGCTCAACCGACGAGGTGGTCGCCGGCGGCGACTCGGGCGAGGCGGAGGTGGCGTCGGCCGGCGGTGGTCGGCCGAGCGCGGCGGCGGGGCGCGTGGTCGGGCGAGTGAGGGTGGGAGATCACTACGCTGGGGAATCGCGGCTCGGGCTCGGGTGCTGGAGAGAAACGACGCTTCGTATTTCACGCACGAGCCCGCCGTGCTTAAATAGGGAAAGTTACGATTCGGCCGAGTGACATTGTCACTCGGCCGAGTGACGTAACGGAAATATTTTTTGAAAATTCCTCCCCGCTTACGATTCGACCGAGTGGCCTTGCCACCCTCGGCCGAGTGGAATAAGTCCATTCGGCCGAGTGGCTCAAGCTACTCGGCAAGACTCGCCCTAGGAGTGTATCAGTTTTACTCGGCCGAGTGAATATATATACTCGGCCGAGTGGTAATTATTTTGAAATCAAGAAAAGAAACAGAGAGTTGGGTACAGCAGACTTCCCTCGTTCGTGAGCTGCTCGGGTGGACGAACTTATGTGCTCGGCCGAGTGACTAGTATACTCGGCCGAGTGAACCCTGTTTTCTGTTGTTTGGCTTCGTTTGGGCTCTAAACTCTGTTTTTCTTCCTCCAGTCGATTTCATCTTTCTCCTAGGCTTCGATCGCATTCCTGGAGCGCTCCTCGTCGCCTTGTTCATCCTCCTAATGGTAGATATCCCTTTCTCCTCTCCTGTCAAAGAAAAATAGGACCCGTTATCACGAAATTTTTGGGCAAACGACTCAAAACACTAATAATTTCTAAAACAAAAAGAAAGGAAAAGTAAAAATAAAGCGATAACCGTCGGGTTGCCTCCCGACAAGCGCTCGTTTAAGGTCGTGAGCTCGACCCCCTTTGATTTTCTATTCAATACGGGATATTGGGTGCATATGAGATGCACACGTCAAATTTATTGGGAAGAACGCTTAAATTTGGATGTTGTGGCAGGGCGTTCTTCCTCGGTACTCCTTTTCCTCGGGTAGTGTTGGAGGGTGGCTCCCCCAAGCTAGTGCTTGCTCCGGGCCTCGGCTTAACCGGTGACACCGATTTCCGTATCTGTGGGGCTTTCCTTGGAGTCTTCATCTTTGAGAGCTTGCAGAGCTCTCGTATCCTCGCGACATCAGCGTCGCCTTCATCAATTTCCATGGAGAGGTCGGGGGAATGCTCCATCTTTTCTTCTTGGTCCAAATCCGACCCTTCCTCAAAATCTTCCTTGAATAGAGCGCCGATCGAATGGGGGATCGCCTCCTCAATAACCTCGTCAAGGAGGTCCATATAGTCCAGCTCCTCATGATAAGGCATATGTTTCATTGCCTTGGGAATATGAAGCTCCACCTCGATGTTGCCGACATTCAATGTTAGAGTCCCTTCACGTACGTCGACAATGACACCGGTGGTGGCGAGGAACGGGCGTCCAAGTATTAGCGACGTATCTCCCTCCTCCTTGACATCCATGATCACGAAGTCACATGGCAAACATATGCCCCCCGGGACTTGTAACATGATATCCTCTGTGATCCCTACCGGCCTTGTGATCCGACCATCGGCTAGTTGTATCCGCATGTTGGTAGGCTTCAATTTTACGCCGGTGTTTAGTCTTAGGAACATAGAGAGAGGCATGAGGCTAACGCTAGCCCCTAAGTCCACTAACGCCTTTTGTAGAGGGACGCCGCCTAAGGTGCAAGGAATTCGGAAACTCCCCGGGTCTTTGAATTTGGCAGGCTCCTTCTCTCTCTTGGTGAACCAAGAGCCATCCTCGGCGAGCATGATTTTCTCCTTCCTCTTTCTTCCCGTAATCAAATCTTTCAGGAACTTGGCGTATGTCGGGATTTCCATGATAGCGTCGAGGAAAGGAATGTTGATGCTTACCCCTCTTAAATACTCGAGAAACTTGGCTAGCCGTTTCTCCATTTTTGCTCTAGCAAGCCTCAGAGGGAATGGGATCGGTGGCATAAAACGCCTCTCTTCAATCAATTGCTCCGCTCTAGACTTTTCTTCCCTTTGCAGCTCTTTCTCTCTCTCAACTTCAATGGCCGGCTCGCTTGGCTCTACAATCTCCACCACGGGCTCATCGGTAGGAATCATGACAGGGGTGGTGTCCTTCCCGCCCCTCGTAGTAACCACAACCACGGCGTTGATATGCCCGGTGGTGCCTCGTGGATTTTGCTCGGTTTGTGCCGGCAATTGTTGACTATTTCGATTTAGCAACGCAAGTTGCTCCGTAATTTGTCCAACGACAGTTGTAAGAGAGTCTTGGCCCGCCTTCAAGGAAGCATTGATCTTCTTCTGCTCGACCATAAACTCCTCCACCTTAGCTTCAAATTCAGATCGTTGTTGAGCTTGTGGTGGGTTTTGATTTCTCCACCCTTGATTGTATCCGGGCGGCCTATAGGGTCCAACTTGTTGCTTTGGTGGGAAATTCTGTTGAGGAGGCCCCCTCGGTGGATAATGTTGTTGTTTTTGTTGTTGTTGTGGTCGAGCTTTTTGAGGTAGTTGTTGCGGCGGATTCAATGCTCCATCATTGTTTGCGTAGGAGAAACCGGGATGGTTTCTTGTGGCCGGATTGGCCCAATATCCTTGGTTCCCCGTGACGTATTGAACTTGCTCCAAAGATCCCTCTCCTTTTTCTCCTCCCAAATACATAGCTTGGGATTGGTCTTGCCAATCACACATTTGATTTGTTGGTGCGGATGTGGAAGGGGGTCCTTGGGGCTCCGTAATATACTTCTCCAGTCTCTCCACCACCTTGTGGAGAGAATCGAACTTGTTTGTCAGCTCCGCTACGGCCTTTGCCTCATAGATGCTAGATGGCTTCAAGGAGGACGAAGAGTTTCCTCGCTCTTCGCCCCATTGTTGATTGTTTGAGGCCATCTCCTCAATTAGGGCCGTAGCTTCGTTGGGAGTCTTCGATAGGATGGCCCCATTTGCCACGGCATCAATAATCTGCTTGGTCCCCGGTTGTAGACCATTGTAGAAGCTATGGACTAGCTCCCAATCTTCAATGCTATGGTGGGGGCACTGATGCTGCAGGTCTTTGAAGCGCTCCCAAGCCTCGTAGAGTGTCTCTTGAGGTCCTTGCTTGAAGGACATGAGAGCACTCCTAATCTTTACCGTCTTGGAAGGCGGATAGAACTTGTCGATGAACGCGCTTGCCAACTCATCCCATGTGGTAAAGACTCCCTCAGCTTGCGTCCTCATCCAATAAAGAGCTTTATCCTTTAATGTGAAGGGGAAGAGGCGCAGTCTGATGGCATCCAGGGTAACGCCCGACATCTGGAAGGTGGCGCACTTTGATAGGAAGAGCTGGATGTGGTAGTGGGGATTTTCATGGGTGTTCCCATGAAATGGATCCTGCTGCATCAGAACCACAAGCCCAGTCTTCAACTCAAAATTCTTGTCTGCCGCCAACTCCGGCATGGCTATGGACGAGGTCGTGGAGGAAGTCTTAGGCCGGAGCCTATCTCAAATAGAAATAATCCTCGCCATTCTTGCCGCTAACTCTTCAGGCGTCTCCCGGACGTTCATAAACCTTCCTTCCGTATTGGGTCTCCTCTCCGCTCTGATTCTCCGCAATGTACGCTCGATCTCAGGATCAAACAATATATCAATGGGGTCCGCAGTGGATCTTGTGTACATGCACAGGAAAATAAAGTTTCAAAGAAGTGATTAGCACTATGGAAGGGTTAGATAAAAATAAAGCAATAAAACAAAAAGAAAGAAATAGCTAGGGTGGTAGGATCAAACACAATCGCCTCCCTGGCAACGGCGCCAAAAACTTGGTCGCTCCAAAATGTAACCCAACAGGGCGACCGTGTAGTTTTACCGCAAGCGCACGGTGTAGCGGCGAGCAGGTTATCGAACACAGGGAGGACGTATGACAGTGCCTGCTCTGAACAACCTGGCTATAGGAACAGAAAAGAGGGAATTTGCCTTTTGGCGATCCTGTCACAATTGTCAGACAAAGTATGGAGATATAAAATCAAATTAAGACGCCTAGGGAATAGGGAATCCCCGCTACTCGCCGTATCTCGTCAATGTGATTCATTGGTATCACAATTTCTAGGGTAGAATTTCGGATGAACTAGTTGCAACTGAATGTAAAACCTAGCTCACGCTCTCGCGCTGTTGCTGGTCTATAGCTATCCTAGGTTTGGGTCCAATCTCTTGCAAACCCTAGCCTAGGCAAGCTAGCATTAGGATCAACATCATCGTTCAATCGCATCCCGAGCCCACTCTCGTGCAAACTCGGGCCACGACCTAGGTTGGGATAGTTCCTACCCGTCCAATCTCTTGCAAACGGGTATCGGTATGGAATTGCAACCGAGAACCCTAGTATCGGTCCAATCTCTTGCAAACCGATACTACGGAAACTCAATTTCAACCCAATTCGGATTTCTAGGGTTTCCTATTGAATTGGGATCCAATCTCTTGCAAATCCCAATCGATATGAACACCTAGCTATCCGTAACAAATCGATCCCAAACTAACCCTAATAGCAATTCTAGCAATATTTCTACCAAATCATCACAAATCGGAAATTGGGCTCGTAGGGTTCATCCCCACGCCCCAAGACGTTAGGACTACTCACAATTCATATCACAATTGCAAAAATAATCAATTGAAATAACAATAGAATTCATGGCAATATTCAAATAAGCAATAAAAATGAGATTTTTAATGAAGAGAAAGACAAACCAATAGAGTTCTCCAAGAATCCAACAAAAATAAACTTTTCTCTCCTCTCCAATCACAAGACTCAAAAGCTAAAAAGTTTAATCTAAAAAGATGCAAAAAGCCAAGGAAAAAGCTCTCTAACCTAGGTTAAAAACTGGGGTTAAATACCCCCCAAAACTGCCCAAAAATCCGTGACCAAAATGCCCCTGCGCAGCCTGAAAATCGCAATTTACGCTACAGGCAGCGCGGCTCACTCGGCCGAGTGACAAAAGTCGCTCGGTCGAGCGAGAAACCCTGAGAATTTCCAGTAAGTCTGGGGTCTTGGGGGTCTTCACTTCGGGCGTCGCTCGGCCGAGTGAGTTGTCGTCACTCGGCCGATGGCTTCTATTCACTCGGGCGGTCGGCAATTTCCACTCTGCCGAGTGGGTCTTCTGATGCTCAGGCAGACGAACAACAGTAAGTTGGCTCTTTTTGATGGGCGTCGTCTGAGTGCCACTCGGGCGGACGGGGTTTCGTCACTCGGCCGATGTGGCTTCTGATGCTCGGCCGAGTGCACACATGAAGCGTGTCCGATCTGGTCGGCCGAGCGGGGTCTCGCTGGTCGGCCGAGTGACTCCTTCACTCGGCCGAGTGAGACACCAAAAATGCCCATTCTGATTGTTTTTGCCTCCTCGTCGCTCCTACGACGTTCTTTCTTCTTCCACTCCTCTCCAATAGCAAAATACCCCTCGGGGAAGTCATCGGTGACACTCTGGAGTAGGTGTATCTCAGGATCACTCCAAATCGCTCCAAATCTCCTGAAATACGACAAAAACAACAAATCGTGAAAAGTATCGCAATATTGTCGATAAATCGCGAAAAGCGTGATTTGAGCGATCTAAATGGCATGCAATCATGCGGAAAAAAGGTGTAAAACACGGAGTGATCAGTTACGACTCGGCCGAGTGACTAAGTCACTCGGTTGAGTGATCGTAACGAAAAAGTTTTTAAATTTTCTCCCTCCGCTTACGACTCGGCTGAGTGGCTTTGCCACCCTCGGCCGAGTGGGAAAAGTCCATTCGGCCTAGTGGCACAAGCTACTCGGAAATTTTCACCCTAGGAGGGTATCAGTTTCACTCGGCCGAGTGAAGAAATATACTCGGCCAAGTGGCAGTTTATACTGAAGTCACAAAAAGGACAGAGAGTTAGGTACAGTAGACTTCCCTCGTTGGTGCGCCACTCAGGCGGACGGCTTTCTTTGCTCGGCCGAGTGGCTATGGTACTCGGCCGAGTGGGGCTCTGTTTTCTGCTTCGGGGCTCCGTTTTGGCTCTACTCTCTGTTTTTCTTCCTCCAGGTGGTTTCTTCTTCCTCCTAAGCCTCGAACGCATTCTTGGAGCGCTCTTCTTTGCCTCGGGCATCCTCCTTATGATAGATATCCTTTTCTCCTCCTCCTGTCAAAGAAAATATGACACGTTGTCACGATTTTTTCGGGCAAAAGACTCAAAAAACACTAATAAAGTCTAAAACAAAAATAAAAACTAAAATAGAAATAACGCGATAACCGTCGGGTTGCCTCCCGACAAGCGCTCGTTTATGGTCTTGAGCTCGACCCCTTTAAATTTTCAATTTAGCGCGGGATGTTGGGTCCACATGAGATGCACCCGTCGAATTTGCCGGGAAGACCGCTCGGATTTGGATCATGATGGTGTGTGGTCTTCCTCAGCGCCCCTTCGTCATGGGAAATGTTGGGGGGTGGCTCCCCCAAGCTAGAGCTTGCTCCTATCTTCGACTTTGCCGGTGACACCGATCGTCGTATCAGTGGAGCTTTCTTCGGAGTCCTCAATTTCGAGAGCTTGCAGAGCTCCCGTATTCTTGCGACATCAGCGTCGCCATCATCAATCGCCATGGAGATATTGGGGGAGTGCTCCACCTTCTCTTCCTCGACCAAATCTAGGCCTTCTTCGAAGCTATCTTCGTGGGGTGCACTGATGGAGTGGGGGATCGCCTCTTTGATGACCTCATCAAGGAGGTCCATGTAATCTAGCTCCTCATGATACGGCATATGCTTCATTGCCTTCGGTATATGGAGCTCCACTTCGATGTTGCCGACGTTCAAGGTAAGAGTCACCTCCCGCACATCGACTATGACACTGGCGGTGGCGAGGAATGGGCGTCCAAGTATGAGCGATGTATCGCCCTCCTCTTTGATGTCCATTATCACGAAATCGCATGGCAAACATATGCCCCCCGTAACTTGGAGTGGGATGTCCTGTGCGATCCCAACCGGCCTTGTAATCCGCCCGTCCGCTAATTGAATCCGCATGTCGGTAGGCTTTAAATCTGTGCCGGTATTCAACTTCCGGAACATGGAGAGAGGCATGCGGCTAACACTAGCCCCCAAATCTACCAATGCTTTTTGTAGGGAGACGCCGTCTAGAGTGCAAGGAATCCGGAAACTCCCTGGATCTTTAAATTTGGCGGGCTCTTTTTCCCTCTTTGTGAACCAAGTCCCTTCCTCCGCGAGCATGATCTTCTCCTTCCTCTTCCTTCCCGTAATCAAGTCCTTTAAGAACTTGGCGTAAGATGGGATTTCCACTATAGCATCGAGGAAGGGGATATTGAGGCTCACCCCTCGTAAATACTCGAGAAACTTGGCGTAAGTTTTGTTGCAGTGGCCCCCTTGGTTGATAATTGGCTTGTGGTGGTGGAGCCCGAGCTTGAGGAGGTTGTTGAGGCGGGGGGGTTCAATGCACCATCATTATTGGCATATGAGAAGCCCGGATGGTTTCTAGCTGCCGGATTGGCCCAATATCCAGAATTCCCCGCGGTATATTGAATTTGCTCCAAAGGTCCTTCTCCTTGCTCTCCTCCTACATACATGGCTTGGGATTAGTCTTGCCAATCGCTCATATGATTTTTCGGCGTGGATGTAGAAGGGGCTCCTTGAGGCTCCGTAATGAATTTCTCCAATCTCTCCACCACCTTGTGGAGAGAATCAAATTTGTTGGCTAGCTCCACGACGGCCTTGGCCTCATAAATGCTAGACAGCTTCAAGGAGGACGAAGAGTGTCCTCGATCGTCGCCCCACTATTGGTTGTTCAAGGCCATCTCCTCAAGCAAGGCCGTAGCTTCATCAGGAGCCTTAGACAAAATGGCTCCATTTGCGGTGGCATCAATAATCTGCTTCGTGCCCGGTTGGAGTCCATTGTAGAAACTGTGGACGAGCTCCAATCCTCAATGCTATGATATGGGCATTGATGTTGCAAGTCCTTGAATCGCTCCCATGCTTCATAGAGAGTTTCTTGTGGTCCTTGCTTGAAGGACATGAGAGCACTTCTTATCTTCACCGTCTTGGAGGGCGGGTAAAATTTGTCGACGAAGGCACTCGCCAATTCATCCCAAGTGGTGAGGATTCCTTCAGCTTGCGTCCTCAAACAAGATAATGCCTTGTCCTTGAGTGTGAAAGGGAAGAGGCGCAGTCTGATAGCATCCACAGAGGTGGCACACTTTGATAGGAAGAGCTGGATGTGGTAATGAGGGTTTTCATGGGAGTTCCCATGAAAAGGATCTTGTTGCATAAGAACCACCAATCCGGTCTTCAACTCGAAATTTTTGTCGGCCGCCAACTCCGGCATGGCTATGGACGAGGTCGTGGAAGAAGTCTTAGGCCGAAGCCTATCTCTTATGGAAATAATCCTCGCCATTCACTCTGCCAATTCTTCAGGTGTCTCAGGATGGGTCATAAAATTTCCTTCTGTAACGGGTCTCCTCTCCGCTCGGATCCTCCTCAATGTACGCTCGATCTCCGGATCGTATAGTATCTCTTCGGGGTTCGCCGAGGATCTCGTGTACATGCAAGGGAAAACAGAGTTTCAAAGAAATAGTTAGCACAACAGAAGGGCAAAATAAAAATAGAAATAATAAAACAAAAAAAGGAAATAGCTAGGTGGGTAGAATCAAACACTATTGCCTCCCGGCAATGCCGCCAAAAACTTGATCGTGCCCCGGATACACGTCCCGGAGCGGCGACACTGTAGTCTTACCGCAAGCGCACGGTGTAGCGGCGAGCGGGTATCGAACACAGGGAGGCCTAAAAGCAGTGTCTTCTTCAATCACCTGGCTATAAGAAAAGTCGAGAAACGTTCGCAGTAATGCGGTCACAGTCGTTCAATTGTATAAAAGAAATACCAAATTAATAAAGACGTCTGGGGATAGAGAATCCACGCTACTTGCCGTATCTCATCATTGTGATTCGTAGGTTTCACAATTGCTAGACTTGAAATTTGGGTGAACTAGTTGCAACTAAATGTAGAACCAAGCTTTGGGTGAACTAGTTGCAACTAAATGTAGAACCAAGCTCACGCTCTCGCGCTATTGCCGGTCTATAGCCAACCTAGGGTAGGGTCCAATCTCTTGCAAACCCTAACCTAGGCAAACTAGCATGAAGAACAATATCATCGTTCAATCGTATCTCGAGCCCACTCTCGTGCAAACTTGAGCTACGACCAAGGATTGTGATAGTTCTTACCCGTCCAATCTCTTGCAAATGGGTATTGGTATAGAATTACAATCGAAAACCCTAGTTTCGGTCCAATCTCTTGCAAACCGATTCCGGAGAAATTCAATTGCAACCCAATTCGAATTTCTAGGGCTTCCTATCGAGTTGGGATCCAATCTCTTGCAAATCCCAATCGGTATGAATCCCTAGCTATTCGTATTATAGCAATCCCAAACTAACCCTAATCAATTCTAGCAATAATTTCACCAATTTATCACAAATTAGAAATATGGTTCGTAGGGTTCATCCCTACGCCCTAAGACGATAGAACTACTCACAATTCATCATACAATTCAATAGAAATTCACAAATAAAATCAATGGAATTCATAGCAATATTCAAAATATCAATAAAAATGGAGTTTTTGAGGGAGAGAGAGACAAACCAATGAAGAACAAGATAGCATCCAACAAATTATCACTTTTCTCTCCTCTCTAAAAGCTTAATCTAATCACTAAAAATTTAATCTAAAAAGGCTGCAAAAAGTTCTGAAAAATCTCTCTAAACTAGGTTAAAAACTGGGGTTAAATACCCCCCCCCCCAAATCGCCCAAAAAATCCTGACGAAAATGCCCCTGCGCAGCCTCAAAATCGTAGTTTACGCTACAGGCAGCGCGGCTCACTCGGCCGAGTGACAAATGGCACTCGGTCGAGTGATAGACCCTGACAGATTCCAGAGAGTTGGGGGTCTTGGGGGTCGTCTCCTCGGGGGTCGCTCGGCCGAGTGACTTTTCTTCACTCGGCCGATGGGCATTCTTCACTCGGGCGGACGATCGTTCGTCACTCGGCCGAGTCGGTCTTTGGGGCTGACTGACGGATTCCAGAGAGTTGGACGTTTTTGGTTGCCGTTGTCTTGGCTCCACTCGGGCGAGGGGTGGTTCGGTGCTCGGCCGAGTGGTCTGGCGATGCTCGGCCGAGTGCACGCTGATATTCGCTCTGTTGCGTGCCTGTTCTGGCCGACCGAACAGGCTGTCTATGCTCGACCGAGTGACTCCTTCACTCGGCCGAGTGGCATGCTGAAAGTGCCCATTCTTCGTATTTTTGCCTCCTCGTCGCTCCTACGACGTTCTTTCTTCTTCCACTCCTCTCCAATCGCAGAATACCCCTCAAGAGAGTCGTCAGTGACACTTCGGAGTGGGTGCATCTCAGAATCACTCCAAATCGCTCCAAATCTCCTGAAATACGACAAAAACAACAAATCGTGAAAAGCATCGCAATATTGTCGAATAAACGTGAAAAACACGATTTGAGCGATCTAAATGGCATGCAAACATGCAGAAAAAAGGTGTAAAATACGGAGTGATCAGTAAGGATAAAAGAGCTCTGCAAACTCTCTTCCAGGAACCAAAGAAAGCATGTGCCACCAGTAAAGTCTTCATCACCATCGGGAAAGAACTTGGAGCGCTCTAAAGCCAAGAATGAAATCTTGGGGGATTCATCCCCCACCATCATTAGAGAGGAGGAGCTCATAGAGGAGGCAAAACAAGAAGAAATAGAACATCTCAATTCTACCGACCTCATCACCAAATTTGATACGTGCATCTTCTATGCACCGAATATCACATGCTCAACTTAGATCATAAGGGGTTGAGCTCAAGACCTTAAACGAGCGCTTATCAGGAGGCAACCCAACATTTCTATTTTACTTTAAGTTGAATTTTAGTTTTCACTTTTGTTTTAGATTCTTATTACTTTTATAGATTAAGAGTTTAAAAAAACTAACAATGGGCAACGTTTTTATTTAAGGAAGAAGATAAGAGGATGCCAATCAAATGGAAGGCAGCCATGGTGATGGAGAGTAGTGCTAGAGACATGCTTAAATGAGAAAGGAAGGAGGAAACTGAAGAAAGAGGGAGCAACAGAATATGGAGAAAAACAGAGAACATGGAGGTTAAAAACCCAGCTCACTCGGCCGAGTGAAATTTTCACTCGCCCGAGTGAAGAGATCACTCGACCGAGTGACACTCTAATTAGGGAAGCTTCTAAAACTCACTCTGAAATTTTTATACCACTCGATCGAGTGACTATGTCACTCGACCGAGTGGATCCCTGTAGCAGAAAGCTAAATTTCAATGCTCTGTAAGGCCTCTCCACTTGGCGGAGTCATTAGTTCACTCGACCAAGTGACTAATTCCACTCGACCGAGTGGGAGACTGTAGCAGAGGACTCAAAATCCACACTCTGTCCCATCTTCTCACTCAGCCGAGTAACTCTTATCACTCGACCGAGTGACTTGACCTACTCGGCTGAGTCACTCGACTCAGATGATGCCCAAAATCTTAAATTTTTTCGCCTAATGGGCTACTCGACCGAGTGATCATCGCTGCTCGATCGAGTGACTTAAGTCGGCACAGCCCCTATTTAAATCAAAAAACGACTCGCTCGAGCATCTCCCCCAAATCGAGCCCGCATCCCCCTCCTCCTTTCGACCTAGCTCACTCGACCACGTCTCCAGCTCACTCGACCATGGTGACGACCCTGATCACCGACGGCAGACGATCCCCCGACCGAGTCCGACCTCTCTCCTCCCCGTTAAGCCCTATTTCACTCTCTATCTTCTCATATCCATCCAGTAAGCCAAATCCAACCCCTAATCCTATTCAACCATATTAATCTCTAATTTCTCTAGATTAACCCCAATTATTATGGATTCTTAACGCTAATTATCTGTTTTTGTGCAACAGAAAAGCTTGGGGGAGATCATTTGCGAATACTGCGGAGTTGAAGCTTTGGGGAGCCACCTCACACTTATATACTTGTTTGGAGTCGCATTGATTGCTCGGTTGTCACGTCCTGCTTCCCATTAGGCTTGGGGGCGAGGACGCGAACGGGCCCGCTTGTGCAAGTAAGGAGGATGTACTTTTTCTTTTCTTTCCTCCTTGACTTAACACAATAAGCGTCTGTGTGAAAACTGCAGGTTCTTGCTTGCATTACTCAAAAACAACACAGATAAATAAAACATTATTACAATCTCATTCGTCTCAAAGTTACAATAATGCAGGGATAGAAAAGAGAGGGACTTATGACCCGTACAACAAATGAGAGAAATACAATGAAAGTTCACTAGTCAACAATTCTTGGCCCACTGGTTCAGCTATTGCAACTAGTCCTCCTGGTACTATAGCTCGGGATCTGACATACATCCAAAAACATGAATGTATGTCAACAAGGGTCTGCAAGTAGATGTTAGAACCCAAGGCAAGGTATACAAAATTATACTGAATTTAAGAGGCATTTAAAGAATTAAACGTGATAATGACAACGAGTTTTAAATATGCTGATTAAGAATAATGAAGTAAAGTAAAGTACATCCTAGCATGCAGTTCTAAGCAGTTCAACAAGTAAGGTGAGCAGGTATGACATGGCAGTTATAACGAAGTAAAAAGTAACACTATAACATGGCAACCCTGATGTGCAAGCAAGTAACACGATTATTACAATTACAATGCAATGCTTTCTATCATGCATAGGGTTCTCGCCTTTAGGTTGTGATGAGTGGGTCGTTCTTCACACGGGGGCCTACCGTGTTTGGCGCTAACCCACCCCATACGGGTGGTGCCCTTGAAGAGAGTACCCCGTCATACGCCTAGTAGCCGCTCAACCCTAACCCCACCCAAGAATGTTGTGCTGGACACGAGCCAGGTGCTAAACCGACATATACTGGAACACGAGCCAGACTAGTCATATGTGACCCTACTGGAACACGAGCCAGACTAGTCACACATGACCGACGGAGTAGCCATATTACAAGCACGAATTCACGAATTTGCCAACTCACATGACATCACGAAAATCACGATTTTGCCTTCGAGGCGCACGATTTCACGATGTCTCACGCTAGGTAATTATTTCAAGGCATGCCGCAATTAAATAGCATAAACATTTACTTCCATGCAGCATTTTCCATGTTACAAGGGTATCGAAACAGCATTCACAATAATTTAGCAAAAAGGGTGAACATGCGAGTTTAACGAAAACGAACATAAAGTTGATTTTTCTTGTTATTGTTCTAAACTAAGTTATATCAAGTTATATGCCGTTGGGTCACATTTCTAATCACGGATGTCATGGTAGTGTTTTCACGCGTCATTTCACGTGCAGGTTTTGAGTTATACCACTTTGCATGCAATAGACCAAATGAGTATCTACCTTCAGAAATTCAATATAAATTGCATACTTGCCTGTTTTGGGTGATTTTGGTGCCGTTGGGTTCGTCTTGATGGGTACTTAGTTACGGTGATAGTGGTTCTCTGTTTTAGTTAAACAAATAAATGAATTAGATATTTTGTGAAATATGTGCAATATTAAAATAACACCCGAATTGGGTTCGCCTAATTCTACCGGGTTCTCCGGCTAGTGTAACGTTGTATAGGGTTATACTAACATAGTACGCCTTATTTATTTAATATTTTAATACTCTAACATTATTTACAATTAACAACATGCTAAAATAGCCCTTACATTCAAATAACACTAATTAGCAACTAAATAACATTAACTAAGTTAATCCCATGGTTAACATCTTAATAAATGGTACACCTACCACACCTACTAGGTTGGACTTTGACTAAAGGTTATAACATGTTAAAACTTACTACTAACAATATAATAAAACCCTACCTAACTTCTCTCTCTTTCTCATTCTTATCTTATTTCTTTATTCAATATGGCTGACACCTCCTCTTAACATATTCTATTCATTCAACCCTATCTATTACTCATAGCTCTTTACTGTCTCCTTTCTCTCATGTTCCCTTCTTCAGTTCGTTTCTTTTTTTTTGTTCCTTCAAGGTTCGACAACCAACCTCCAGGCACAAGGAAGAAGGCTACTCACATCGCGCGACGACGTAATGAGGGAGGGGCGCCGGCGGTCAGGGGCAGCTCCGGTGGTCTCCTGGACGGCGCAAGCGCGCGCTCCTCCGGACAGGCGACGGTGGACAGGGCTAGGCGGCGTCCATGGCTGGGCAGCTTCTCTTCGGGTGGTGTGCGCACAGCAAGGGGTAGAGGGAGGAGAAAGATGGGAGAGAGTTTGATTCTTGTAAGAATCTGAACAAATTTTCAGATCTAAAATTGTTTCAAAGTTGGTTGTTATCCCTTCTTTCTTCACGATTTCTGATTTCGAAGAAATCAGTTTTGAGTGTGTTTGGAAAATGGATTTTGGGAGGAATTTGTTTGGAGAATTGATTTTGGGGGTTTGAATCTGAAATTAATTTTAGTTTTGGGTTGTTTGTGTTTGATTTCTTGTTTTTGGGTTCTGGTTTTCTCTGATTTTGGGGAAGAACTTGTTGGGGCTGATTTGGTTGGGAAGATTGAGGAAATTGGTTTGTTTGAGGGGCTGAATTTGATTGAGAGACTATTTGGTTTGCAGGATGGTTTCTTGTTTTGATTGTTTGTTGGTGTTTTGGTTGGCTTGGGAATTTGCAGGGAGTTGGGTTGGATGGATTTAGCAGGGAAGAAGAGGGTTTGCTAACTGGTTTGTTTGCAGGAGAAGATGAAGATTGCAGGGAAGGAGGAGGTTTGCAGGTTGTAATTCTCTTGTAGGTGGAGAGACGCGTCCCATGCTGTTGAAATACAGCAGTGAAGGGAACCAGATGATGGGAGTGTTAGCTGGAGGTGGGGGGAAGATTTCAAAGCGTATGTTGGATCTCACCAAAACAATCGGTGGAATTCAACCTGGTAGGTAGGTTAATCAATTAATTAGTTAGGGTAATTAAGTTAAGGTAATTAGTAACTAGGAAATGGTCATTAGTAAAAATAATTAGTTAAAAGTAATTAGCAAGAAAAATAGTTAGTAAAGATTACATGGTGAAAGGTAAAAGTAATTACTAAATGTAAATAGTGATTGGTAAGAGTAATTAGAGAATAGTAAAACTAATTAGTAAATGTAATTAGTAAAAATATTTGTTAAATGGTAGAAAGGTAAACGTAATTAGGGAAGAGTAATTTATTTAAACACTAAAATACCGATTTTCACAACCTACTCCGAAAATTTCGAAGATGCCATGAGTTCGTATCCTCGCGAGAAGTACGGATACAAAGTCCATTTTAAGATCGTATTTGCATCAAATTCATATACGATAATACGTAAAAATATTTAAACTCAAAGTCATATTTTAAAATTGTATAAACTATTTTTTTTCAAATCCTTCGGACGTATTTGAACCTTTTTGTAATAGTAATACGTAAGAGACGTAAAATGTGGAAATACGTGTATTGCTGGATACGGGTCATTACACCCTACACACCTTATAAAAATTCCGTCCTCGAAATTTCTCAAGATTTGGGTTCATTAAACAGATTCCGATTATGCACCTTATCGTATTTCTAAGAGGTAAACTCTGACCTGAAAATACTTCTAGATGAAGAAGTGAAACTAGTCAGGAAGTGATACATGTGATGTGGTTAAGATTGAGTTTCAAAAAGAGGTTCGAATGACTAAGCACCATCGACGGCCTTAATCGTTAGTGGGCAAGAGAAAAGACTAGGGACGGATACCCAAGATGTGCAGGGATGCGGATGAGTGATGAATAATGTATATACGTATACTCTTAACAGCAACCCCAATATCTTAACACACATGTTGTTAAACTCATAACCTCAAACAGTGTTACTAAAATAGATCATCATTACTCGTCTCATCGCCGAATCATGTTACAACTATAAGCATATCATAAAACTTAGCTACAAATCCGAGCTCATCTTTTGAATCCTAGCCCAAGGTTCTTGCTTCAAAATAATCAATACTTTACACCAAATAACCTTTGAAGGAAAAACACTAAGTATCCTCAACCAATACCATTTGCAAATTTCTTCACCCTCCACTTGTTATTGATATTAGAGCAATAACATCTCCTATGAAATCTCTAATGTATAGTTCACATATAGTCAAATTCTCCAAAATTATTTACTCTCCTAAGTTGTCTCCTCCATTATATATCATCACATCGCCCAATGCATGACCTAACTGGTAACACTACAATTGTGATATCTCCCGACCCAATCTTATCTTTATATCAAGCAATCAATATAATGATGAACAACAATTACTAATGTATGACGACAATTACAAATACGCCTAGTGTACATCACTATTTACCTTCAATAATTGTCCTGCTCCCAACACATCCTTCCTCGTGACAACTCATAAATTTATTCACCATACTTAACAACTACTAAATCACATCTTGCCATTTCCATTGTATCTTATTCTAAACAATTTCAATCAATCCACATAATTATCCGTCAACATAACACATCATTTCTAATATCTTCATTACCTTGGCTACTTCCGATCTATCAAGTAGCCAAAATATGAGATAATGGCATTAAATGAAAATGATAGCTATTATGATAATGACACATATTCGAACTTGGAACCTGAGGTGATAGGTCAGTAGCAAGCTATATTTAAACTACATAAAAAGGAAGGACATAAAGTTTAAAATTTCAATCCTTGTCAAGGATGACTATTGGGTCTTAATCATGTAAATCATTGACATCACATACAAAAGCATGAGGACTAATCCAAATTCATCTGCGCTGTTACAACTTAACCAGCCGAGCACAAAATACATCATCTGCCATGCTACCCAATTACAAGCCAATATCCAGAACGACACCAAAAGGCGGATATAAGGCCAACTCTCAAGGATCAAGATCATTGCTACCACTACTTCCAGCAATCTCCACAACATCGAACAATAAGCCAGCAACATAGCTGTCTCCCAAATCCGAGCACAAGACTGGCATCCAATTTCAACACCTAAGGCCAAAAGCAAGCCGATACTCATCCCCAATGATACTTCCTGCCAACACCATTGGTCGACATCTACGGTTATCACCATCAGCCCTAAACAATTCAGCGACCAAAAACTCACGAACTCGCAAACACGAAGGAGTGGCCCTAAGAAGGAATCGAAGCGGGGCAGCTCAAGGGGGAAGAACCCGAAAAAGGAGCTCCAAAGAATACCAAGAACGTTGAATTCCCAAGAACTCAACCACACGGCAACAACAAGGGTGACGGCGAGGGTTGTTGCTAAGCCCAACAATCCCCAAACTCGTCGGTGGGCCATCGGCGGCTGTCGATCCATGTTGGCGACGGCTGCGCAACATGGCGGGTGCCTCCAGGATGGGGTGGAGCTTCGGTGAGGCCGAAGGAGCTCGAGGCAAGATGGGTAGGTTTCGACGGGAACGGGGTTTGAGGAGAGGATAAGGACAAAAGGAAATAATGAGGGGAAAGGTGGTAGGCGGGAAAGAATTCAAACACATGGAAAAATCGGGTACAAGATAAAAGTAGGGTTAGAAAATAAATACGAGCTCAAGAAGGATGCAAAACGCAACAGCCTACACGTGTCCGTCACATTTGTCTCGTCCTAAATTCTCTAGTACCATCCTCGAATACTTCTGAGCGTCCTTTCGATCGGCTTCAGTTGTCGAACTCAAACTCTTGATGATCGAAGATCCAAACGCTACTCTCCGTAGCTAGAGTTCAAGCGTACTAAAAATAGGAATATTCTAAGTAGGTCAATCAAGCTAAAGGAAGGTTGATAGTGAATAAGATCGATGGCGTTACATAATCATGATTTACGTCATTGCGGTCCAGCGGACACGGCCAGGGAAGTGACTAAGCCAGGATCACTTACCCCCAGTCTAGCTAGGGTGATCCAACAAACTTAGCCAAGCACATTGACCGGATCATGGTCCATTGAAGGAAGTTTATCATTTATATGTGTGCCATCAACAAAGGTTTTTTTAATATATATAACAACTAACTAATCCTATTAACTAGTTAAATCCTAAAATTCAAAATTTTAGGTTTTGTTAATGACTTTTATCAAGTCTCTATCAATTGTACGGTTTTATTCATATCGAAGATTACTTGGATTATCGACGAAGGAGATTATTAGCGAAAGTAGAATCAGTATAGTAATGTGGATGATTCAAAAGGATAAAGTTGGCTGTCGGGGAGATCACGTGGGTCGAAAGCAAGGTTTAGGATAATCAATTGTGAGTACGGGTAGGAAATGACTTGTGAAAAGTCTACGATAGATTCCTAATTTCAAAAATGAAAAAAAAATCAAGGATATACTGGTTTGGTTGGCTAAGTATCAGGAAACTTAGGACTGGAATTTTCTAATGAAGTTGATCGGGGTAGAAGATTCTAGGGAGGGTGTTGTTTAAGAGTCAAGATTGTAATATTATCCATGCTGTTTTAAAGTATTTTGCATGAGCATTGCCCTGCGTGGGCCACCACTAAAACCTGTCATACCCCGCTTCCCATTATGCTTGGGGGCGAGAACGCGAACGAGCCCGCTTGTGCAAGTAAGGAGGAGGTACTTTTGCTTTTCTTTCCTCCTTGACTTAACACAATAAGCGTCTGTGTGAAAACTGCAGGTTCTTGCTTGCATTACTCAAAAACAACACAGATAAATAAAACATTATTACAATCTCACTCGTCTCAAAGTTACAATAATGCAGGGATAGAAAAGAGAGGGTCGTATGACCCGTACAACAAATGAGAGAAATACAATGAAAGTTCACTAGTCAACAATTCTTGGCCCACTGGTTCAGCTATTGCAACTAGTCCTCCTGGTACTATAGCTCGGGATCTGACATACATCCAAAGACATGAATGTATGTCAGCAAGGGTCTGCAAGTAGATGTTAGAACCCAAGGCAAGGTATACAAAATTATACTGAATTTAAGAGGCATTTAAATAATTAAACGTGATAAAGACAACGAGTTTTAAACATGCTGATTAAGAATAATGAAGTAAAGTAAAGTACATCCTAGCATGCAGTTCTAAGCAGTTCAACAAGTAAGGTGAGCAGGTATGACATGGCAGTTATAACGAAGTAAAAAGTAACACTATAACATGGCAACCCTGATGTGCAAGCAAGTAACACGATTATTACAATTACAATGCAATGCTTTCTATCATGCATATGGTTCTCGCCTTTAGGTCGTGATGAGTGGGTCGTTCTTCACACGGGGGCCTACCGTGTTTGGCGCAAACCCACCCCATACGGGTGGTGCCTTTGAAGAGAGTACCCCGGCATACGCCTAGTAGTTGCTCAACCCTAACCCCACCCAAGAATGTTGTGCTGGACACGAGCCAGTCGCTAAACCGACATATACTGGAACACGAGCCAGACTAGTCATATGTGACCCTACTGGAACACGAGCCAGACTAGTCACACATGAACGATGGAGTAGCCATATTACAAGCACGAATTCACGAATTTGCCAACTCACATGACATCACGAAAATCACGATTTCGCCTTCGAGGCGCATGACCGGCGCCCCGCTTGCGTTGCGGTGGCGCGGTGTCGTTTACCGCAAGTTTCACGGTTAGTGTAGGGTGCGGGAATATCAAACTCAGGGAGGCGAGGTTGTGCTTGGGTCAGGTAGGACCTAAATCACCCCGAGAGGCGAGCTAGTCCGAATCGGTGAATGGTTGTCACGAAAGGAAATAAAAGGGTATGAACAACAAGAAAGAAAACCCGGGACTTTGGTTTCCAACCCGACGAGAGACTTTCGCCGATACGGCCTATGGGTATGGATAGCGATCGGGAATAGGGTCTAATGGTGAGACGTTTCCTCTGAAAGTGGTACCGGCGTCCCATGGGCCCGATATTCCGGTCGGTGCCCAGGATGATACACCGGACTTCCCGGATTCGATCAGTAGGCACCCCCGTGTCCATTAACACTGATCGATCCCGGGAGCACTAAGCCCGCAACGATATCTCCCAACGTCTCATCCTGCCGCTCCCACGTGCTAGGATTCGGCGTCTACGCTAAGGGTGTGAGCTATGGCTAGGGAGTCAACCGCCAAGTTTATTCCCCCTTGGCCCAACGGTCAAAGGCGGTCTTTTTCCCGCCGATGACAATGAAACACCCCGCGTAACCGTTAGATTCCTACTCCCTATCGATTTCCTAACCCTATGGACGCATAGGGAAGAGCCCCCGAAGGGGTTTCCACCAAAATCCCAGATTTGGGAACTACTCACAAAAATTCATGAAAAAGCGATCTAAACGAAATTTAACCGTTGGAATCATAATCGGACAATTGCAATGCGGAAGTAATAGAGTAATAAAGACAATACTAAAATTTTAGAAAGATCTGAAAACTTACAAAAGAGTAACAATTACAGCCGTCACAAGGAGATAAAACTGTAGAAAAAATAACAGCTCCCGTTTCTGGAACCCTAGGGGTTCTATTTATAGACCTTCGTATCAACCGTTCGGTTGACAAGTCAACCGATCGGTTGATCCGTTACAAATTAATAACAGAAAACGGCGAGCTTTCACCCGATCACATGAACCGGTCGGGCGAGTTCTTGAGTGACCGGTTGGATCTTGGAGCAGTCGGGTGAATCGATCGGTTCGACGTCCGTGTCTTCAGCTCTTCTTCTTCAGCTACAGATGAACCGATTGGGTGAGAGTCACCCGATCGGTTGGCGTTTTGCTTCGAGAAAACAGAGAACAGCCCCCGCTGAACCGGTCTGCGAACCGGTCGGGTGACTTCTTTGTGAGCTGCGGCAGAGACCGGGTGGTGCACGCGTGCATCACCCGATCGGTTGGAGATGACCAACCGACCGGGTGAGGGGCTGAAAGATGAATTCTTCGACGTTTGACCCCCTGGATCATGCGTGACTTCTCCCGTTGCTCCGGGGACTTGGGATATCATCGTTAAACGTCCCCTACGTTGTCAATCCCCTGCAATCATGGATAAACAAAGAAAAGTGAAAGAAAACGGGAAAATACACGAAAACGAATAAGAGACGGCGGAAAAACACGGAGAAACACAAAAGAAAACGTGCGTGAATATATGAAATATAAACGCACGTCAAAATCCCCCAAGCTAAACTCTTCCTCGTCCTCGAGGAAGACGAGTGAGAGTAGGAGCTCGGAAGGGAAAATAGATAGGAAGAAAGAAAAAGAAAACTCTAAACCCTAGATCGTCCATCAGAGCCAACAAAATCAGAAACGACACACCAAGCAAGCAAACGCCAAATCACACCACTAAACCTAGGAAAGCGAGTCCAAATAAGTGTCGTGGGTCCACGCGGTGAAGCGCGAGTGAGCGTGGTCGTGTGCTAGCAAATGGTGATGCTTTCTACAATGTGCTATGAGGCTCGATATACACAAATCCAAGATATGACCCAAAATATCGATCCGAATTGAATTAAGCGACGAATATAGGTTCAAGCATGCATGAGAAGAGTGAGAATAGAAGCGTATCATGCATCGGGGACTCCACAACTAGGGTTAAGGAAATCACGCCACTATAGCCTAGATACTAGCTAAAAAGTTCCTAAGCCAAGTGTTTTCTCGCCTTCCCTTTATTCTTGGCGAGTAGGAAAAAATATTCACACGGAAATTTTTTTGGGTTTTGGGCATTTGTATTTTTTTGGATTTTGGGCTATACACAATTTTTCTTTTCTTTTCTTTTTGGGTTTTTCTTTTCTTTTCTCCTTTTTTTTGGATTTTTGGGTTTTTGGCTATACACATGTGTACTCTCCCAAGTGGGAGAACGGTACACGACGAGGGGATTTGCACCAAGTAAAACAAAAAAGAAGTCGAAATCTAAACACTCGGGCAAAGGAAACTATTCTCGCTAAATAGAGCATAGGCTAAATGGGTTATCCTAGTCCTTAGTTGTGGAATCCCGACGCATGTGAATTGAAGTATACGATATAAATATAGCATGCATATAGTGGAAACAAATACCGCATATTCAAATCGGAGCATGATAATCTAGGGGTCATTCCTAGACAGGTATATAAAGTAACATCATAAAGCAGAAGCACACCAAATGCTAGTCACGACACACGACTCACAAAAAGCTAAGTGGACCCACGATGCGTGAAATGCAAGAGGACTCGAAATCCTAGGGTTAGTGAGTGTGATTATCGATGCAATGCTAGGTGTGTGTGACTTTGTGGCGATTCATCATAGGATTCATCTCTAGGAGAAAGAGCTAAAAAGGAAGAAAAGAAAAAAAAAGAAAAACACGGAGAAAAACGACTCAAATAAACGAAAAAGAAGGACTCAAACGACGCACACAGTGCGACTCCCCCAAGCTGAAGTTTGCATTGTCATCAATGCGATATGAGTGAGTACGGGAGGGCAATGAAGATGGGGGGAAACGCACTGACACAAAAAGAAATGAAAACCAGGAAAACACATAGATGAAACTGAAAAAGAAAGAAAGATCAGAATCAAAATCAAACAAAATGAAAATAAAAATAAAAACACAAGCACGACACTCAAAAAATGAAAAATAAGCACACACACAAAAATGAGAAAAACAAACAAAACACGACAGCACACCAAAATAGACGTCCCCCAAGCTAGACCAGAAAGTGCTAGCGAAATGATGTGATCGATGAAATGTAGAGATATGCAAGGGGTGGTCAATCAGATTCGCTGGTACTGGAATGGTAGGGGGAGGGGGAGGAGGGAGGGGAATAGTGAATGAAAGAATCCTCAGAGGAAGAGGAGGGTGTGCCTATGGGTGAAGGAGGGGCAACAGGCTGGAGCACGGGAGGATCGATGTGCACCGGTGGGCTGTGGTGGAAGAAGATCGTACCAGGTGGGCCGACAGTTGGGTGCCAATCGGGAGGATCCAAGGGTGGTAGATGCACTAATGGAGAATACCAAGGATCGGGGTAAAACTCCCAAGGAAGGTGAGACGGGGTATAGGGTACCCGCAAAGGGGCCAGAGGTGGCAGGATCGCGAAAGGTTCGCAGGCGGGGCCGTAGAGGTAGACATCACGGTCTTCACCGAAGGGAGTGAGCATATTGATGTCGATCAAGTAATCGCGATCAATACCGCTACGTCCAGGCAAAATAGGGAGGTCGGGAGGTACCCTCAGAACACAGCTGACAATAAGAGTGATCATCCCACCACAACAGATGGAACCAGAAGTGGCGCGGCTAACAGCGAAAATTTCGTGGACGATCCAATGAGCGGCGTTTATGGGCATAGGGACGTGCCCAAGGATCTTGTCATCGGACATGGCATAGAGAAAGAAGAGCTCATCCCTAGATACAGTGGACACATCCACGCGGGCGAAAACAGTGTTGGCGAGGATGTAATGGGCAAGGCGGTAACACGGGTGAATAATGTAGGAGGCAGGAGCCTCGGGTGGAAAGGTGGTGTACCGGGTAAATCGTTGCCAAACACCATCAGCTCGAAATTGAGAGTAGATGTCAGTTCGATCGTGGGTGGAATGTTCAGTATTAAGATCGGGGTGACGGAGATTAAGGATATTGTTCAGCTCGATGAAACCCAGAGAAAAGTCACAATTGAAAGCGCGGAAGGAGAAACCTCCATCAAACAACTCGAGGGAACTGAGGAATTCAAGCGTGAGATTTCTGTGTGTGTGAGCATGGATGTGAGAGAGGGTATGGCACCCGATACAGTTGAAAATTCTGGCGACGCCGTTCGAAAGCCCTAGAGCTTCGAGTGTGGGGCGATCGGTGAAGAGTGTAGGTCTCATCGGACGATGAAGCAGTGCTCGCAAACGGTCAGACTGCTCTTCCGTAGAAGGGTTTATGCCAAGGAAAGAGGGGGGAAAAAGGGGCCGTGGAGCGGATCACAGCGCGAAGATGATGCAATCTCTTTCCCTTTCTTAGACATGGCGGCTATGTGGGTGGCGAACTTAAGATGAATATAGGGCAAGTGAAGCAGATACCACACCAATTTAGGATATTACAGATAAAGTTGAAGATGTGCAGAGTGGAAGAATGTTACGCATCGATGTAGCAAGATCGAGCGCCCGGGGGTCTCGCGTAGTAGGAGGAAACAATCCGGGAAGTCGCCGCTCGCTGATCCAACAAGAACAGAATTTTGAAAATTTTGGGGCTAGGGTTAGGGTTTGGGGGTTTTGATGATGGAATGTCGACGATGGCGAGGTGGCGGAGGTGGGGAAGTATGGGAGCGAGTGGGGATGAGGGTTTAGGGACAGTATGTGGGGTCGAGGAAGTCGATTCTACAGCTGGAGGGTGTGAAATCGCGTGAAGGGGATTTTCTGAGGTCGGGTGGCGGTCGACGTGTGTCAAGGTTATTTATAGGGGCGAAAGTGAACCGATCGGGTGGGAACCCACCCGATCGGGTAGCCAAATTTCGAAAGTTCTAGTCGGTCAACAGCTACAGGCGAACCGGTCGGTCGAAATGTCAACCGATCGGTTGGCCGGTTACCAAGTTTTTCCTGAGAATTGAGGGCTGCTCACCCGGTTGCTTCAACCGATCGCGCTCGAACTCAACCGATCGGGTGGTATTCCCCGAAAATTTCCCGAGAGTTCTCCCCAGCTCACCCGGTCTGTCACCCGGTCTCCTCATTTTTCAACCGATCGGTTCATTCGGGGACAGTTCTTGGTTTGTATCTGACACATCCCAACCGATCGTGTGGGAACCCACCCGAGCGGTTGAGGCCTTGTTTTTCTGCAAAACCCAAGAAATGCCTGAGTTCCTTCATAGAAGTTGATTCGGCTGGATTTATTTATAAAAATAGAGAAAAATAAAGTGGAAAAAATACTACAAAACGAAGCATAAGTTTAGAACATGGGTTGCCTCCCATGAAGCGCACTTGTTTAACGTCGTTGGCTCGACGCCCGCAGCGGTGGTCAATTAGGATCCGGAGGGTTAGAGGAAGAGTTGTCGCTCGTGGGGGATCCGACCGGAGAGAATTCTGGTTCTCCTACTGCATAGTGTTTCAGACGCTGCCCGTTTACTTTAAACGGCTCATCCCTTCCCATTATCTCGATAGCCCCATGCGGGAAAACCTTGGTGACGCGGAACGGTCCCGACCATCTTGACTTGAGTTTCCCAGGAAAGAGCTTCAGCCGTGAGTTGAACAGGAGAACTAAGTCCCCTTCTTTGAATTCCCTCCTTAAGATTCGCTTATCGTGCCACCGCTTCAGCTTCTCCTTGTAGATCTTAGCGTTCTCATAGGCATTGAGCCGGATTTCGTCGAGTTCGTTGAGTTGTAGCTGCCGGTGCACTCCTACCTTCTTGGTGTCGAAGTTCAGATTCTTAACTGCCCAATATGCCTTATGTTCCAATTCCACAGGAAGATGGCAAGCTTTCCCATAGACGAGCCGGTAGGGAGTTGTGCCGATAGGAGTTTTAAATGCCGTCCTGTAAGCCCAAAGCGCGTCAGGGAGCTTTGATGACCAGTCCTTCCTGGAATTGGCCATCGTCTTTTCTAGCATGCTTTTAATCTCCCGGTTAGAGACTTCCGCCTGACCGATGGTCTGCGGGTGGTAGGCACGCCCCACCTGGTGTTGTACCCCGTATTTTTTTAAGAGGGCCTCAAATTTCTTCTCTATAAAGTGGCTCCCTCCGTCACTGATCAGGACACGAGACACACCAAACCGCGGGAAGATGTTGCTTTTAAAGAACTTGGCCACCACTCTGGAGTCGTTGGTTGGACTGGCCACCGCTTCAACCCATTTCGACACGTAGTCTACGGCCACCAAGATATATTGGTTCCCCGAGGAAGAAGGGAACGGTCCCATGAAGTCCACTCCCCATACATCGAAGATTTCTATCTCCAGGATGTAGTGTTGAGGCATCTCATTTCTTTTGGAGATATTCCCAGCTCTTTGGCATCTATCGCAGGCTTTGACGTAAACATGTGTGTCCTTGAAGAGTGTAGGCCAGTAAAATCCGCTTTGGAGAATTTTTGCGGTGGTCTTGTAGGTGCTCGCGTGCCCTCCACATTGCTGCCCGTGGCAGTGGGAAATGATGGAAGTCGCCTCAGTTTCATGTATGCATCTTCGTATCACCCCATCATTGCAGGTTTTGTATAGGTGGGGGTCATCCCAATAGAATTTGCGGACCTCATGGAAAAATTTCTTCTTCTGCTGAAAGCTCACATTGTGGGGAACGATGGCACAAGCCAGATAATTTGCGATGTCGGCGTACCAGGGGGTCCAGGAGGAAGAGACAGAGAAGAGATGCTCGTCAGGGAGTGAATCATCGATCGGTGTAGCATTTAAATCGAGAGTGGGCATCCTGGACAGGTGATCGGCAACAACATTCTCCACCCCCTTCTTGTCTCTAATTTCCAGGTCAAACTCCTGGAGGAGGAGAATCCATCTAATGAGTCATGGCTTGGCTTCTTTCTTGTTCAATAGGTATTTAAGAGCCGCGTGATCCGTGTGTATGATCACCTTGGCGCCAACGAGATATTGTCGGAACTTATCCATGGCGTAGATCACCGCGAGCAATTCCTTTTCCGTGGTAGTATAATTTCTTTGGGCGGCATCAAGGGTTTTGCTCGTATAATATATGACATGAAGATTTTTATCTTTCCTATGCCCTAGGACGGCACCAACCGCATAATCACTAGCATCACACATCAGCTCAAAGGGGAGTTTCCAGTTTGGTGGCTGTATTATGGGTGCGGAAATCAATGCTTGCTTCAAAGTGTGGAAGGCCTCCATACACTCCTCGCTGAAGACGAAAGGTGCGTCCTTCACGAGGAGCTGGGTCAGAGGCCTGGAAATCTTCGAGAAGTCTTTTATGAAGCGGCGATAAAATCCCGCGTGTCCTAAGAAACCACGGACTCCTCGAAGATTGTGCGGTGGTGGAAGCTTTTCAATCACTTCGAATTTAGCCTTATCAACCTCGATTCCCATCGAAGAGATGATGTGTCCCAGCACAACTCCCTCTTGGACCATGAAGTGACACTTCTCCCAGTTTAGGACTAGTCCCTTTTCCTGACATCTCTCCAGGACCTTAGTGAGATTACTGAGGCACGAGTCAAATTTAGTTCCGTTGACTGAGAAGTCGTCCATGAAAACCTCCATGATGTCTTGGGAGTAGTCGGAGAAGATAGCGGACATGAGTCTTTGGAATGTAGCAGGGGCGTTACAAAGTCCGAACGGCATTCTTCTATAGGCATACGTCCCGAAAGGGCAAGTGAAAGTCGTCTTCTCCTGGTCATCGTTATGAATAGGGATTTGAAGAAATCCTGAATACCCGTCCATGAAACAGAAATAATTATGCTTTGCCAGCCTCTCGAGCATCTGGTCAATAAATGGGAGGGGTAATGATCCTTCCTTGTAGCCTTGTTCAGCTTTCTATAGTCAATGCACATCCTGTACCCCGTGACGGTCCTCGTTGGTACAAGCTCGTTCTTTTCATTGTGAACCACCGTCATCCCTCCTTTCTTGGGTACAACGTGCACCGGGCTAACCCAGCGACTATCGGAGATAGGGTATATAATACCGGCATGTAGAAGCCTAACAATCTCTTTCTTCACAACTTCCATCATTATGGGATTTAACCTCCGCTGTGGCTCAATCAAGGAGGCTTGCTCATCTTCAAGCAGAATTCTATGTGAGCAGAGTCCTAAGCTAACCCCTTTTAAATCCTCAATTGCATATCCGAAAACTCCTTTAAACCCTTTTAGAACTCCAAGAATTTTGGCCATTTGGTCTTCGGGTAGTGAAGAGTTGACTATAACCAGAAGGGTCGAGCCTGCTCCCAAATATTCATATTTAAGCCCCGGCGGTAATTCTTTCATCTCAACTTCTTGGGGCCCTGACGCATACTTTTCAAGCTGAGCATCCTCAAGGGAAAGGAGTTATTCGTGGATTTCATGGAAGCCAGCATCCGGAATCTCACCCTCGGCCGTGGCTCCGCACGGCGAAATTTCGCAGGGTATAGTGGGAACGATCGAGGGATGCACCGGGTCTCTTCCGAGCTCATCATAATTATCCGAGAAGAAGGCTTGTAGGTGAAAACAGGTTTCAGTCATCGATGATTCTCCACAACCGTTTCCAGCTTCTCCATTGTCCAAAGACCGGGGACGCTCAATAGAAGTCTGCAAGGGATAGATTGATTCCTGTTCAGCGTAGCCTACAAACCCGGTTGGGTGGCTCTCCTGACACAACTCTGCGGTTAACTCTTCTTCACTACATTCGAGACCATGGTTGTCGATATACGCCACTTCTCCGTGGGGAAAGGGAGTTGCCATGGCAAGGTGCTCCTGCGCATCTCGATATCTTTGGCCTTCCACGGCGGCAGACAGGAGGGATAGTATATTCGAAGTATTCAGTGATTCTGCTAAGCTCTGCGCCAAACAGCGGATATGGTGAGAGTGATCCCAGATGTCTCCTGAAACTGCATGCAACATCTTTGCCGTGGGGCCGGGATCTTATACGAAAGGAGAGAGAGAGAACTGCACAAGTGGCAAACACGTCAAAAGCACATGTTGCATAAACGGGAACCGCAAGTTGCGATGGAAGCACGGCGATCCAGTCAATTAGCTCTATACAATTACTATCCAAAGTATATCCAAGTGAAATCTAAAAGTGTAGAGAGTGCGAAAATTATCGCGAGGTAGGGATGTGAGCTAGACACGAGGGTTCAAGAGATCCTAAAATAACAAGCACGTTGCCTCCCCGGCAACGGCGCCATAAACTTGACCGGCGCCCCGCTTGCGTTGCGGCGGCGCGGTTTCGTTTACCGCAAGTTTCACGGTTAGTGTAGGGTGCGGGAATATCGAACTCAGGGAGGCGAGGTTGTGCTTGGGTCAGGTAGGACCTAAATCACCCCGAGGGGCGAGCTAGCCCGAATCGGTGAATGGTTGTCACGAAAGGAAATAAAAGGGTATGAACAACAAGAAAGAAAACCCGTGACTTTGGTTTCCAACCCGACGAGAGACTCTCGCTGATACGGCCTACGGGTATGGATAGCGATCGGGATTAGGGTCTAATGGAGAGACGTTGCCTCTGAAAGTGGTACCGGCGTCCCATGGGCCGGATATTCTGGTCGGTGCCCATGATGATACACCGGACTTCCCGGATTCGATCAGTGGGCACTCCCGTGTCCATTAACACTGATCGATCCCGGGAGCACTAAGCCCGCAACAATATCTCCCAACGTCTCATCATGCCGCTCCCGCGTGCTAGGATTCGGCGTCTACGCTAAGGGTGTGAGATATGGCTAGGGAGTCAACCGCCAAGTTTCTTCCCCCTTGGCCCAACGGTTAAAGGCGGTCTTTTTCCCGTCGATGACAATGAAACACCCCGCGTAACCGTTAGATTCCTACTCCCTATCGATTTCCTAACCCTATGGACGCATAGGGAAGAGCCCCCGAAGGGGTTTCCACCAAAATCCCAGATTTGGGAACTACTCACAAAAATTCATGAAAAAGCGATCTAAACGAAATTTAACCGTTGGAATCATAATCGGACAATTGCAATGCGGAAGTAATAGAGTAATAAAGGCAATACTAAAATTTTAGAAAGATCTGAAAACTTACAAAAGAGTAACAATTACAGCCGTCACAAGGAGAAAAAACAGTAGAAAAAATAACAGCTCCCGTTTTTGGAACCCTAGGGGTTCTATTTATAGACCTTCGTATCAACCGTTCGGTTGACAAGTCAACCGTTCGGTTGATCCGTTACAAATTAATAACAGAAAACAGCGAGCTTTCACCCGATCACATAAACCGGTCGGGCGAGTTCTTGAGTGACCGGTTGGATCTTGGAGCAGTCGGGTGAATCGATCGGTTCGACGTCCGTGTCTTCAGCTCTTCTTCTTCAGCTACAGATGAACCGATCGGGTGAGAGTCACCCGATCGGTTGGCGTTTTGCTTCGAGAAAACAGAGAACAGCCCCCGCTGAACCGGTCTACGAACAGGTCGGGTGACTTCTTTGTGAGCTGCGGCAGAGACCGGGTGGTGCACGCGTGCACAAGGTTGTAAAAAACGCTAGGCGCTAGGCGTTCGGATTGCTAGCGCCTAGCGCCCAGAGCATTAATCGGGGATTAATCGGGGATTAATCGGCCTAGGCGGATTTGCAGTTTTTAATTATTTTATTTATTTTTATATAATATATTTATGTTTATATATAAATAAATATATATATTATTTAAAATACATCAAATATTTAATACATACTAAATCAAATCCAGTTTACCTACTTTAGAGTATTTGTGTGCAACAAAATAAAATTTAAAATACTCTTGTGCAATTAAGCAATTTACCAAAAACGCCCAGAAACCGCCCAGAAACCGCCTAGGAACCGCCTAGGAACCGCCCAGGAACCGCCCAGAGCACCCAGACACCGCCCAGAACGCTTAGGCGGCCGATTAATCCCAAAAACGCCCAGATTGACCGCCCAGACCATAATCGGGGCGTTTACTGGCCGCCTAGCGCCTAGGCGCCGCCTAGGCGGCCGCCCAGGCCGATTTTTAGAACACTGCGCGTGCATCACCCGATCAGTTGGAGATGACCAACTGACCGGGTGAGGGGCTGAAAGATGAATTCTTCGATGTTTGACCCCCTGGATCACGCGTGACTTCTCCCGTTGCTCCGGGGACTTGGGATATCATCGTTAAACGTCCCCTACGTGGTCAATCCCCTGCAATCATGGATAAACAAAGAAAAGTGAAAGAAAACAGGAAAATACACGAAAACGAATAAGAGACGGCGGAAAAACACGGAGAAACACAAAAGAAAACGTGCGTGAATATATGAAATATAAACGCACGTCAGCGCACGATTTCACGATGTCTCACGCTAGGTAATTATTTCAAGGCATGCCGCAATTAAATAACATAAACATTTACTTCCATGCAGCATTTTCCATGTTACAAGGGTATCGAAACAGCATTCACAATAATTTAGCAAAAAGGGTGAACATGCGAGTTTAACGAAAACGAACATAAAGTTGATTTTTCTTGTTATTGTTCTAAACTAAGTTATATCAAGTTATATGCCGTTGGGTCACATTTCTAATCACGGATGTCATGGTAGTGTTTTCACGCGTCATTTCACGTGCAGGTTTTGAGTTATACCACTTTGCATGCAATAGACCAAATGAGTATCTACCTTCAGAAATTCAATATAAATTACATACTTGCCTGTTTTGGGTGATTTTGGTGCCGTTGGGTTCGTCTTGATGGGTACTTCGTTATGGTGATAGTGGTTCTCTGTTTTAGTTAAACAAATAAATGAATTAGATATTTTGTGAAATACGTGCAATATTAAAATAACACCCGAATTGGGTTCGCCTAATTCTACTGGGTTCTCCAACTAGTGTAACGTTGTATAGGGTTATACTAACATGATACGCCTTATTTATTTAATATTTTAATACTCTAACATTATTTACAATTAACAACATGCTGAAATAGCCCTTACATTCAAATAACACTAATTAGCAACTAAGTAACATTAACTAAGTTAATCCCATGGTTAACATCTTAATTAATGGTACACCTACCACACCTACTAGGTTGGACTTTGACTAAGGGTTATAACATGTTAAAACTTACTACTAACAATATAATAAAACCCTACCTAACTTCTCTCTCTTTCTCATTCTTATCTTATTTCTTTATTCAATATGGCTGACACCTCCTCTTAACATATTCTATTCATTCAACCCTATCTATTACTCATAGCTCTTTACTGTCTCCTTTCTCTCATGTTCCCTTCTTCAGTTCGTTTCTTTTTTTTTGTGTTCCTTCAAGGTTCGGCAACCAACCTCCAGGCGCAAGGAAGAAGGCTACTCACATCGCGCGACGACGGAATGAGGGAGGGGCACCGACGGTCAGGGGCAGCTCCGACGGTCTCCTAGATGGCGCAGGCGCGCGCTCCTCCGGCCAGGCGACGACGGACAGGGCCAGGCGGCGGCCATGGCTAGGCGGCTTCTCTCCCGGTGGTGCGCGCACAGCGAGGGGTAGAGGGAGGAGAAAGATGGGAGAGAGTTTGATTCTTGTAAGAATCTGAACAAATTTTCAGATCTAAAATTGTTTCAAAGTTGGTTGTTATCCCTTCTTTCTTCACGATTTTTGATTTCGAAGAAATCGGTTTTGAGTGTGTTTGGGAAATGGATTTTAGGAGGAATTTGTTTGGAGAATTGATTTTGGGGGTTTGAATCTGAAATTTCAATTTCAGTTTTGGGTTGTTTGTGTTTGATTTCTTGTTTTTGGGTTCTGGTTTTCTCTGATTTTGGGAAGAACTTGTTGGGGCTGATTTGGTTGGGAAGATTGAGCAAATTGGTTTGTTTGAGGGGCTGAATTTGATTGAGATAGTATTTGGTTTGCAGGATGGTTTCTGGTTTTGATTGTTTGTTGATGTTTTGGTTGCCTTGAGAATTTGTAGGGAGTTGGGTTGGATGGATTTAGCAGGGAAGAAGAGGGGTTGCTAACTGGTTTGTTTGCAGGAGAAGATGAAGATTGCAGGGAAGGAGGAGGGTTTGCAGGTTGTAATTCTCTTGTAGGTGGAGAGACGCTTCCCATGCTGTTGAAATACAGTAGTGAAGGGAACCAGATGATGGGAGTGTTAGCTGGAGGTGGGGGGGAAGATTTCAAAGCGTATGTTGGATCTCACCAAAACAATCGGTGGAATTCAACCTGGTAGGTAGGTTAATCAATTAATTAGTTAGGGTAATTAAGTTAAGGTAATTAGTAACTAGGAAATGGTCATTAGTAAAAATAATTAGTTAAAAGTAATTAGCAAGAAGAATAGTTAGTAAAGATTACGTGGTGAAAGGTAAAAGTAATTACTAAATGTAAATAGTGATTGGTAAGAGTAATTAGAGAATAGTAAAACTAATTAGTAAATGTAATTAGTAAAAATATTTGGTAGACGGTAGAAAGGTAAACGTAATTAGGGAAGAGTAATTTATTTAAACACTAAAATACCGATTTTCACAACCTACTCCGAAAATTTCGAAGATGCCATGAGTTCGTATCCTCGCGAGAAGTACGAATACAAAGTCCATTTTAAGATCGTATTTGCATCAAATTCATATACGATAATACGTAAAAATATTTAAACTCAAAGTCATATTTTAAAATTGTATAAACTATTTTTTTTCAAATCCTTCGGACGTATTTGAACCTTTTTGTAATAGTAATACGTAAGAGACGTAAAATGTGGAAATACGTGTAGTGCTGGATACAGGTCATTACATCGGTACACTCGTTCCTTATTATTTTCGAGCATCCCATTTGCATTTCATGTAGTGTGCGTCATTTTCACGGCATCCATCGATGCCTCCATGCACTCGTTCTGGTGGTTGGCAGCCCGCTACCAAAAGGAAGAAGACTAGCAACCCCAGTCCTTCTTCCTCTGGGACGGCGCCTCCACCACGCAGCGACCCCACCCCTGCACTACATGCACCGCCAGCACATCCCCTCACATCGGTCGAGATGTATGGGATCACCTTTAGAGATGGTGCAAATCGTGCCAAATTTGAGAGGATCTCTGGCCGCCAGATCATGCCCACTTGGTTCACTCACATTCCTACACTCGAGTGCCTAAAGGTATTTGAGGGGATGCACCAGCTGTATGACAATGTCAGGTGGGGTGTTTTCCTGTCCGTGTCGGCGAGCACTTACATTTTCCCGACACTCGATGTCTTGAGTTCTATCCATAGGACTCTTAGGGGCTACTCATTTAGACTCATAGAGCGGGAGTGCGAGATCTCGTACGACATGGCTCCTGCATACTTTCATTAGCCCCTTGTTCCAGATCCCAACCATGCTTATGGTCCTTCACACCACATCCCCTTTGTCTTTGCGGCTGATGCATTTTGGGAGATGATCACTGGCACGCCACACTTCGACCCGGGCAGGGCAAATGCCTCTTCCATCGTCCACCCCTATCTGTGGCTTGCACAACACCTTTTGGCGACCACCATACTAGCCAGGCCAGAGGTTGGGACCTTGTCCATGCCCAAGATGCTCATACTCTAGGCGATGACCGGGGAGAGAGCCTATGAGACTGGTGGGGACGCCTTAGTCCCTGCCATTTCTATTGATATATCTAGATGATTTTTCGACCGCATCTTTTCCACGGTCGCCTCCACCAAGGCGATATGCTGTGGCAGTCGGATCACCCTCCTAGCACCCATCTTCGACATTCAGCTTCCTGCAGACCTGCACCGCTACGGGCCACACCTTACTGTCTGATTACGTTTTGGCCCGCATGCACATAATCCGCCCTCACGGACGACGTCATTGGGTCTGGTTATATGGTCCATTTTCTGCAGACTATATTGTGCTTCTGAATCCTATTCGGACCTATGTTGGACCAGTAGGTGCAGAGTGGAGGTTCCCCGTGGACCTCCTCATCCCACCTGTATATGTACTAAAGGCCGACGATGAGCAACAGGAGTGCCCTGTCGAGCCTCTTCACCCTGAGATCCCCATTCCTGAGCCCGTCACTGTATCACTTCCCGAGCCCAACACACCTGTCTTCACTTATACTTGTGCTGAGAGCTTCACTTCTGCACCCGTCTCTATGAGCATTGTGGCTGTGCTCAATCCTGTCCATACCATCCCTATGAGTGTTGATCTAATCACGTATATCATTTCTGAGAGTGATGCCCCATTATTTCCTGAGTGTGTAATCATTCCTCCTCCGTAAACGTAGAGACCCTGATCTCTTCTGATATCTCAACTCCTGGTGTGTCCTTATCTTCAGTTTCCCATCCACCCCATCTGTCGTTGTTCCAGTATCTACCGTCGCCGTCCTTAGCGAGAGTGTCATGGTGTCTGTCACCATAGCTGTTGTCACGACCTCTGACTCTTCTTCCACCTCTGTTGATATTCCGATCACTACCTCTGTTGCACTGATCTTTGAGAGCATTCCTGCATCTCAGTCTCACCTGGAGGCTGAGCGTTCTGCCGTAAGCACCGCTCTGCACACACACCCTGTCGTAGCCCCACTAGTTTTTAGAGGCCGTGTGAGTCCAGCTCACACACGTGCACATCCCTCTACCTCCACTCCTGACAATAGAGACCTGTGCATGTGCGCGATTGAGATGGTCGTGACTGGACTTAGAGTTGATTTTCAAGCTCTCACGCAGGCCGTTTCTGCTCAGCAGGCCCATATTGCCCTTATTCTTGGTATTTAGCAGACACTGAACTAGATCATTTACCTCTTGCAGCAGCATCAACAGCCAGTACCTCCGTCACCGCCACCACTACCACAGGGAGATGAGGGCGATGCACCTCAGTAGGCACTTCACTTGATGCCTGTCATACTTTTGCTCCCATCTCACCCCACCATTTTGCATGCTCACTTATCTTCACTTTTTGCAGGGCAACATATATTCCAGCTTGGGGGAGAGCATTATATTTCTGACCACCATTTTGCATCCATCCATCATTTTGCATGCTTGCTTTGCACATATCCTTTGCATATATCATCATGCTTTCCATTTATTTTCCTTTATTTTCCATTTTCTTTGCATCATACTCGCATCCACACCCTCCCACCCCTATCTTATATATCCTAGTGCCACACTTTGCACATTGAGGACAATGTGATGTTTAGCTTCGGGGAGTGAGTGTACTCACACACTTTAAATTTCTTTATTTTCATCTTTATTTTCTTTACTTTCCACTTATTTTCACACTTTTTCATTTTTCCCCATGCGTCATATTTTCCTTACTTTTGGAGTGCTTGCATGTGTATAGTTAGATTTTATTTTATCATTACCTCTTTTACTTTCTTTGACAGAAATGAATTCGATGTGATGAATATAGCTTGGATGTCGCTTTACTTATACGCACATCTTTTGCCATGCTATTGCTTTCTATTTCTGATATGATTTGCTATATATTGGTTACGCACTTGAGAAAAAGAAAATCCAATGTGTTATTATTTGTCTATGAATGAATTTTAACGTTGACTCGTTTAAGAATTACTTTATTGTATACTCTTTATAAAAAACACACCAAGATTCACGTATTGACTGCATTATACTTGGAGTACTGCTTTCTTATCTTAATATCACTTCTTATTGCATGAATTGTGTATTAAACATTCAGGTTGAATGAATTGATTGTCATTTGATATGAATATACTAGTTTACTTTTAGAAATTAAACTGAGTAGATGACATTACCCTGCTGAAGTAGTTATGCACATATAAAGAGTGAACTGAGTGATATGATATATTCTTTCTCCACATATCTTGAATTACATTTCTATACATATTATCATTGGTGATCCTTCCCTAAAGTGATTTCTTATTCGTGCATCTTTCCCTTCCTTAAAAAAATAAGCTTCATGATCCCAAAAGCTCAAACAAAATAATGTATATGTATGCACCTTTCTATAGGATTTACTTGTGTATAAAAGGAAAAATAGAAAAAAGGGGATAAAAAACGAAAGGAAAAAAAGAAAAGGAGAACTTCATTGTATATACACAATCCCTTGCTTTCTTTTCTTTCATTTTACTTTCTTAATATGGAGCTACAAAAGGTTGGAAGAGACTTTATATTCCATACTTAATGCCACCATGCTTATAGATAAGCTTGGGGGAGGAAATCCAATAATGTGTGAGAGAGTGATTACTTATATGTGCATGACGACCTAAGCTAGGTAATCTCTAATACTTAGAGAGATGACTTCAAGTATAACGACATCTATGAATTGAAAAATTGACATGAAATTCATGCAACCATATCTTTCTATTCATATTACTTTGAATTGTGTGATATCTCTTATACTCGAAATAGAAGCAGTGACGTGCGTTTATATTTCATATATTTACACACGTTTTCTTCCGTGTTTTTTCCGTATTTTACCGCCGTCTTTTATTCGTTTTCTCGTGTTTTCTTGTGTTTTCTTGTTTTCTTTCACTTTTCCGTGTTTTCCGTGTTTTGCAGGAGATTACTGGCATTTGGGGCATAAAACGATGATATCATGTGTCCCCGGAGCAATGGGAGGAGTCACGCGTGATCCAGGGGGTCAAACGAAGAAGATTGCATCTTTCAGCCCCTCACCCGGTCGGTTGGTCATCACCAACCGATCGGGTGATGCACGCGTGCACCACCTGAGCGCAGCTTGGAGCTCACGAGAAGTCACCCGGTCGGTTCAGTGACCGGGTCAAAAGCTCAAAGTCTCTGGAAATTCGAAGCTGATTGCCAACCGATCGGGTGACCTTCACCCGATCGGTTCACCTGTAGCTGAATTTCAACAGCCCAAACTCGAAGATCCAACCGGTCTCTTCACCCGGTCCGCACCAAGATCCAACCGGTCGGCACCAAGATCCAACCGACCGCACCAAGTTCCAACCGACCGGTTCATACTGACCGGGTGAAACCCCGCTTTGCGCTGTAATTTTGTGAAGCGGCTCACCCGACCGGTTGACTTGTCAACCGATCGGGTGATGTCGTTTTCTATAAATAGAACCCTAGGTTTCCCAGATTCGGGAGTTGGTTATTTTCTACTGTTTTCTTCATTTTGTGACGGCTGTAATTTTCCAGTTTTTGTAAGTTTTCGGATCTTTGTAAAACTTTAGTATTATCTTAATTGCTTTACTACCATTGCATTTCTATTGTCTGATTATGATTTTGACGGTTCATTTTCGTTTAGATCGCTTTTTAATGAATATTTGTGAGTAGTTCCCAAATCTGGGATTTTGGCGGAAACCCCTTCGGGGGCTCTTCCCGATGTGTCCATAGGGTTAGGAAATCGATAGGGATTAGGAATCTAACGGTTACGCGGGGTGTTTTATTGTCATCGGTGGGAAAAAGACCGCCTTTGACCGTCGGGCCAAGGGGGAATAAACTTGGCGGTTGACTCCCTAGCCATAGCTCACGCCCTTAGCGTAGACGCCGAATCCTAGCGCGCGGGAGCGGCAGGATGAGACGTTGGGAGTTATCGTTGCGAGCTTAGTGCTCCCGGAGTCGATCAGTGTTAATGGACACGGGAGTGCCCACTGATCGAACCTGGGAAGTCCGGCGTATCATCCTGGGCACCGACCGGAATATCGGGCCCATGGGATGCCGGTACCACTTTCAGAGGCAACGTCTCACCATTAGACCCTAATTCCGATCGCCATCCTACCCGTAGGCCGTATCGGCGAGAGTCGCTCGTTGGGGTCGAAACCAAATTCCCGGGTTTTTCCTTCATATTGTCTATACCTTGCATTCATTTACCGTGACAACCCATCAATCGATCTGGGCTAGCTCGCCCATGGGGTGATTTTGACCCTCTTTGACACAAGCACATCCTCGCCTCCCTGTGTTCGACCCCCAAGCCACACTACAACACCGTGCGCTTGCGGTTACAAATATTTAGATTTCCCACGCCCCCGTTCGCATCATTGCACACATCCGGCGCGCAAGAGCCGCGCCCGGCGGGGCACCGGTCAAGTTTATGGCGCCGTTGCCGGGGAGGCAATGTGCTTGTTATTTTTGGATCTCATGAACCCTAGTGTCTAGCTCTCATCCCTACCTCGCGATAATTTTCGCATTCTTCTTTTTCCTTTTTATTTTCTCATTTTTTATCTTTATTTTTATTTTTATTTCTTATCTTATCTGTTTCTTTCCCACTTGTCGCTTCACGTGTGTTTGTTGTTTTTCATGCGCAGGAGTTCGAGAAGTCTTGACGACTTGATCCCCGTTGATCCAGAGATAAACGCCACCCTAAGGCGTTTGGCCGCCGAGAAGCGAAGAAGAGAGGATCCTGAAGCCATGGGGGAGAACACCCCGCCTCACAAGTCCCTGTTGGAGTACTCGATGCCTTCCATCGAGTCCACCTCCGCCATCCGTCCTCCAGCTATTACGGCCCAAAGCTTCGAGCTTAAGCCATCTTTGGTGACGTGGATCCAGCAGGATCAATTTTCGGGTGCACCCATGGAGAGCCCGATTGAGCATCTAGACTCCTTCTTGGAGAAATGTGACACCTTTCGGATAAACGGTGTCACAACTGAGGCGATCCGACTGAAGCTGTTCCCCTTCTCCTTGCGAGATAAAGCCAAGCTGTGGCTTAGGGGGAAGGACCCAAATACATTCAACACCTGGGAGAAGCTCTCAAATGCTTTCCTGACGAAGTTCTTTCCCCCGGGGAAGACCATGAAGCTGAGGAGTGAGATCTCCTCCTTCTCCCAGGCCAGCCACGAGTCCTTGCATGAGGCTTGGACAAGATACAAGGAGATGCAGAGAAGATGTCCCCACCATGAGCTCCCCAAGTGGCAGATCATAAATCTGTTTTATAATGGGTTGAGGGACGATTTAAAATCTTCCATGGATGCCACGGCTGGAGGGTCCTTCGTGTCGAGAAGCGAAGAAGATGCCGGACAGATTCTTGAAAATATGGCATCCAACAATGAACGGTGGTATGACGAGAGAGCCACACCAAGATCTGGGGGCATCCATAGAGTGGAAGACGTCGACAAATTGTCAAGCAAGTTTGACTTGCTGTCAACCCAGATCTCCGCATTGATGGTAGGCGCCGATGGCGCCGGTTCACAACAGATTGCTGCGGTAGAATCCGAAGTTTTTGGAGAGTTCGACGGTGGTGACATCTCACCACCGTTGGATCAGGCGAGCGCATTGTTTTACAATCCTACGGGGAATGCGCCATTTCCACCACGAACCAACTCAAACCCGGCCTACTCTCCCAACAACCGGAATCATCCGAACCTCAGTTACCGGGCACCTTACCAACAGCCGGCTCAACAACAGCAGATATATCAGCCGGCTAGGCCCCAGCAGCAGTTTCAGCAGCAGCAATTTCAGCAGCAACAACCTCCACCGCAGTATCAACAGTATGCTCCTAGGAATCAACAGCCCACCCAGCAGCAATACGGCCAGCAGAGGGCCATTTCTCCAGTTGAGTCCCTCCTGACTCAATACATCGCCAATCAGGAGAAAATAAATCTGAAGCTGGAGATGGGACAAAGAGTCCTCACTGATCAGGTGACCCAGCTGGGGTTGCAAGTGGCTAACCTTCAGAGACCGCAGAATCTTTTACCGCCACAGCCTGAGGTGAACCCGAGGGGGGTAAATCGGACCTTGGCGCTCACACATGAGCATGAGAACGTGTCCGCCATCGTCTTGAGGAGTGGAACTCAAATACCTATGAGAGAGCCCCCCAAAGGACCGGAAGCACCGTTGGTCGTGGAACGACCAACTGAGAAATTTAATGACGACGGTGCTTCGTCACCCAAGACAACTACTCCGGAGGGAGTTCATAGAGAGGAGAAGAAGAAGGATGAGGAAGGGAACCCAAGAGTGTTCAAGCCCGTTGTGCCTTTCCCACAACGGCTTGCCAAAGCCAAAATCGATGAGAAATATGGCAAATTCTTTGCCATGGTGAAAGATATGAGCTTACAAATCCCCTTCCTCGAGGCCATCGAGACAATTCCCTCATATGCCAAATTTCTGAAAGACTTGGTGACACGGGGATCTAGAAAAGAGAAGGTCGTGTTAATGGCGGAGTGCAGCGCACTTATTCAGCGCGCAAATCTGCCCAAGCTCAAGGACCCCGGAAGTTTCTCCATCCCTTGCTCTATTGGGGAAGTGCAAATTCAGAGGGCGCTCGTCGATCTAGGCGCGAGCGTCAGCTTAATGCCCCTATCGCTGTACAAGAGAATAGGGATGGGAGACTTAGAGCCCACCGACATGACATTACAACTTGCTGACCGTTCGGTCAAGTATCCGGTAGGAGTAGTGGACGACCTCCCTGTCGATGTGAAGGGAGTACATGTACCGGTTGATTTTGTTGTGATGGACATGCCGGAAGACAAGCATACCCCGATTATTCTTGGACGACCCTTTATGGCAACCGCCGGAGTGTTGATAGACGTGAAGAATGGGAAGCTTTCCCTCAATGTGGGCCAAGAAAGAGTCGAATTTGACGTAGGCTTGTCGATGAAGCATCCAAATCCCCCGGACGATCCGAGTATCAGTATGCTGGAGAATGAAGAAGATAGAGCTGTTGAAACAAGTGCCTGGGAAGTGCTCTCAAGGAATCCCCCCGATAGCTTGGGGGACCTTGGAGAGCAAGTTGGCTCCCCGAAGAATGAAGTTGCTAATGAGGCGGTCGCGTGACATGTGATCCCTCCCGGATTTCCTAAGTCTCCTCCTACGAGGAGAAAAGGGAAAGAACCCATGGAACTCACCGGCGATGAGGTCCGGATCCTGAAAAAGATGGCGGTAGACGCCAATTTGAGGGGGAAGCCCCCGGATCCTGTCGACAAAGGGAGGGTAGTCGAGCAAATCTTTTTACAGCCGCCGACTACACCAATAGCCACAACCTCTGGAGCTGAAGAGATGCCGAATTTTGGGCATCACCCGTATCGCCCACCATGAACATCATCAACGGGCGTCGAGCTAACGACGTTAAACAAAAGCGCTTCATGGGAGGCAACCCATGTTCTAAACTTTTACTTCCGCTTTTTAGGACTTTTTCTTAACTTTATTTTATCTATTTTTATAAATAAATCCAGCCGGAAGAACTCTCGTCGTGAAACTTAGGCGATTTTTGGGTTTTGCAGGAAACAAGGCCCCAACCGATCGGGTGATAACTCACCCGATCGGTTGGGATGTATCAGCTATCGGCCGTGTCTGTCACCAAATGAACCGACCGGGTGGAGAATGATGAGACCGGGTGAGCAGACCGGGTGACCTGGGGAAACTCTCGGGAAAATTTCAGAATTCATCAACCGACCGGGTGACAATATGCGAGACCGGTTGAGGGACCGGGTGAGAAACTCTGAGTTCTCGGGAAAATGTGTGGAGCGGCGAACCGATCGGTTGAGTTCTCAACCGATCGGGTCGCCTGTAGCGTTTCTTCAGCATCAAATTTTCGACCTAAGGTCAACCGATCGGGTGAAAACTCACCCGACCGGTTCGACTTAAAACCTATAAATAACCCCCGACCCACCTGTTCACAAACCCTCGCCCGATCTCGTCGTCTCGCCGTCGTTTCGTCTCCTCCAACCACCCGACTGCCAAAAACCCCTCTCCCACAACCTCAAATCCTCCATTAACCTCTCTCTCCACCTCCCCCTTGCATCTCTCCGTCTATTTCTCTCTCTCCCTCTCCTATTTCGCATTTCTCTAGCCTTAATTCCCAACACCAACCCCCACTTTCGAATTTTTTGCTGAAGAAGAGTGCCGCGGCTCCACACTTCTCCCATTGCACGGCATTGGGGTCATCTACAAGCGAGGAGCTCTAATTTCTGCGGGGTAACTTCGCTCCACTTCTCGAATTTCAATTTTTACCCTAGATATTTGATTTGCTTGGTTTTTGTGTGTGTGCACTTTGATAGTACTTTGCACCCATTTGCACCACTCACGCACACACATGGCCCGGGAGAGAGATAAAGGGACGAGTATCATGCGGGAGGAGGAACCGTCTCGTAAGAGACGTAAACAAACACGTCCTCCTCCCCACACACGCGAACTGACACTTGCCCCTCCCGCACCTATCATTCCCCCTGTGGACCCCATGTTGGGCCCGCATGGGTACCTATTTAGGAACCAAGAGCAGAAAGACTTCTACCACAGACTAGATGCTCGGGGGCATTTATCAACCAAGTTTGCCCACACCCAATCACTCGTCGACCTCGGTGTCTTCACCGAGGTCGAGACTCTTTTCGCTAACCTTGGTTGGTTGGGCTTCCTGAATGCATCTGCGGTATCCTACCCGTCACTCACCCTAGAATTCCTTTCCTCCCTCGTTTGTGAGTCGGGGTCGACTGTCACTTTCCGGGTGCGTAACCAAACCATACGCACCAACCTGGATACCATCAATCGTATATTTGGTTTCCCTGTTCTAGGGAATGACGCTATCCGGCACTACAGATACCCCCCGGAATTTGACGTCGATAACTTTTGGTTCGCCCTCACCCTAATAGGTCGCTATCCCCGGGGTAAGGCCAAGGCCTCCTCCATCATCCATCCTATATTCCGTCTGGCCCATAGGATCATATCATCCACATTTTTTCCGCGGGATGAGTCAGGCACCGTGACTATCCCCGATCTTTTCATTCTTTGGGCCATGACTTTCCCTTTTGTGCCTGACGATGATGGGATTAGCTTTAGGGCCCCGACTGTCCCTGTCCATGTCGGTGATTGGATTGTTTACAAGCTTCTTAAGATTAGCAGGGCCGGGAAGGGCAAGATCTACTGTGGGGGCATTATCACTATTATTGCTTCTTACCCCCCGTTTAATATCCATATCCCCTGTGGTCTTCCCATCGCCGCAGGACCCTCACGTCTAGATCTTGACGTCCTGCGGCACATTCATATGATTAAGCCCCGCCCCGACGGTCGCTTCGAATTCAATTACGGCCATCCCCCTCGCCCCTACACCATTCTCCCCAACCCTGCTCGCATGACTATTGCTCTTAGGGGAGATTGGACCTTTCCGCCCGACCCTGAGTTCTTTGAGGGGTTGCGCCTTCCTTTCCTTCCCGCGGACGCACGTAGACCACCTTCCCCTGCCGCCCACTTAGGCATGCAGGATATTCCTGTGTCCCTGGGAGATATTGGGGCTGGCCCGAGTCACCCTGTTTCTGCTCCCGGCCCCATCACTTCTGAGCACCTTCTTACGACCATCTCTGGCCTTGTGTCCAGTGCCGGCATGACCACTGCCGCCGGCAATACTTCCACATCACCTACCGGCACCACTTCTGCCTCACATCAGTCCACTTCCTTCGGTGGCCGCCAGGTCTCTGCCTGTATTGCTCTTGAGAGGGAGGTCGCTGCCCTCTGTGATCTTGCTATGTCCTCTACCCCCTCGGACCCATCACCGTCCTCCTTTTTCACTCACCCACGGTTCCTCACACTTGAGAGGAACGTGGCCGCCATTCTTTGCCTTCTCACTCACATCCACGGACCTCCTCCACCTTCACCACCTCGACGATCTTCTCCTCCACCCTCCCACACATCACCTCCCCCATCACATTCTTCTCGTCCACCATCCCACCCATCCTCACCTCCTCCACCCCCACCTAGGCGGTCATCTCCCCCACCCACATCCATTCCCATCCCTGTATCCACTTCTCCTCTCACGACCACCTCCGTCGCGCCCACACCACCTTCTACCTTCTCCACCGTCACATCATATGTGCGTCGCAGGAAATTGTCGGTGCGCTTCAAATCTCTCCCACCTCCACCCACTACCGTCACCATCACATCTTCTCCCCCTATTTCTATTCCTTTCACCACCGCCTTGATCGCCGTCCTTCCACCACCACCCACCTCCACCGACACTCCTCCCATCGTTCACACCACCACTGCACCTATTCCTCCACCTCTTTCCCCGCTTCTCCGCACACCCCCTGTTTCCCCCACCCACCCATCCACACCCTCTTCCGAGGAGGGCGAGGATTCGCCTTCTCCTGATTTTTGATTTCACTTTGTTTTTTTTTTGACATCCCCCTGGCATATTTCTGCACTTTCACGTTCATATTTCATTGCTAGCATTGTCATGACTAGCTTGGGGGAAGTCTGTTTTGCTGTGTTGTCGTGTTTTGTTTTCTCTTTGTGTGTGTGTGTGTGTGTGTGTGTGTGTGTGTGTGTGTGCTTGTTTTACTTTTTGTCGTGCCATGTCGTGTGCTTTGATCGTGTCGTGTCGTGTCGTGTAGTTTGTTCATTTTTCTTTTTCTTACTTTTTCTATTTTCGTGTCGTGTGGTTTGATTTTGATTTTTCTTTATTTTAAGTTTCGTGTCGTATCTGTGTTTTTCATTTCTTTTTCTATCGGTGCGTATTCCCCCCCATTTTCATTGCCCTCCCGTACTCACTCTTATTGCATTGAGGGCAATGCAAGCTTCAGCTTGGGGGAGTCGCACCTTGTGCATCATTTGAGTCTTTCTTTTTCGTTTTTGTGTCGTTTTCATCGTGTTTTTAATTTTTCTTCTCTTCTTTTTATCTCTTTCTCCTAGAGATGAACCCTATGATGAATTGCCACAAAATCACACACACCTAGCGTAGCATCGATAATCACACTCACTGACCCTAGGATATCGAGTCCCTCTGCATTTCACGCATCGTGGGTCCACTTAGCTTTTTCGTGAGTCGTGTGTCGTGCCTAGCCGTGTGGTGTGCTTCTACTTTGTGATTCACTTTATATACCTGTCCAGGAATGACCCCTAGATTATCATGTTATCGATATGAATATGCTGTACTTATTTCTACTGTCTGCTTCTTCTGCATGCTATATATATCGTACGCTTCATTTCGCATGTGTCGGGATTCCACAATTAAGGACTAGGATAACCCATTACTCCCATGCTCTATTTAGCGAGAATAGTTTCCTTTGCCCAAGTGTTTAGATTCCGACTTCTTTTTTGTTTTACTTGGTGCAAATCCCCTCGCCGTGTACCGTTCTCCCACTTGGGAGAGTACACATGTGTATAGCCAAAAAAACCCCAAAAAAATCCAAAAAAAGGAGAAAAGAAAAGCATAACACAAAAAGAAGAGAAATGAAAAGTAAAGAAAAAAAAATATTGTATAGCCAAAAATCCAAAAAAAATTCACAAATACCCAAAACCCAAAAAAAATTCCCGTGTGAATATTTTCCTACTTGCCGAGAATAAAGGGAAGGCGAGAACTTGCACCGAGTGTTCTTCTCCACATCATCTCAACCCCCATCGGTTTCGAAAACACTTGGCTTAGGAACCTTTTAGCTAGTATCTAGGCTATAGTGGCGTGATTTCCCTAACCCTAGTTGTGGAGTCCCCGACGCATGATATGTTTCGATTCTCTCTATTCTCATGCATGCTTGAACTATAAATTCACCGCTTTATTCAATTCGAATCGATATTTGGGTCGTTTCCTGGATTTGTGTATATCGAGCTTTATTGCACATCGTAGATAGTGACACCGTCTGCTAGCACACGACCACACTCACTCGCGCTTCACCGCGTGGGCCCACGGCACTTGTTTGGACTCGTATTCCTAGGTTTAGTGATGTGATTTTGCGTTTGCTTGCTTGGTGTGTCATTTTTGATTTTGTTGGCCCTGACGGGCGATCTAGGATATAGAGTTTTCTTTTTCTCTCTTTCTCTCTATTTTCCCCTCCGAGCTCCTACTCTCACTCGTCTTCCTCGAGGACGAGGAAGAGTTCAGCTTGGGGGATTTTGACGTGCGTTTATATTTCATATATTTACGCACGTTTTCTTCCGTGTTTTTCCGTATTTTACCGTTGTCTTTTATTCGTTTTCTCGTGTTTTCTTGTGTTTTCTTGTTTTCTTTCACTTTTCCGTGTTTTCCATGTTTTCTGTGTTTTGCAGGAGATTACTAGCATTTGGGGCATAAAACGATGATATCATGTGTCCCCGGAGCAACGGGAGGAGTCACGCGTGATCCAGGGGGTCAAACGACGAAGATTGCATCTTTCAGCCCCTCACCCGGTCGGTTGGTCATCACCAACCGATCGGGTGATGCACGCGTGCACCACCAGGGCGCAGCTTGGAGCTCACGAGAAGTCACCCGGTCGGTTGAATGACCGGGTCAAAATCTCAAAGTCTCTGGAAATTCGAAGCTGATTGCCAACCGATCGGTTCACCTGTAGCTGAATTTCAACAGCCCAAACTCGAAGATCCAACCGGTCTCTTCACCCGGTCCGCACCAAGATCCAACCGGTCGGCACCAAGATCCAACCGACCGCACCAAGTTCCAACCGACCGGTTCATACTGACCGGGTGAAACCTCGCTTTACGCTGTAATTTTGTGAAGCGGCTCACCCGACCGGTTGACTTGTCAACCGATCGGGTGATGTCGTTTTCTATAAATAGAACCCTAGGTTTCCCAGATTCGGGAGTTGGTTATTTTCTACTGTTTTCTTCATTTTGTGACGGCTGTAATTTTCCAGTTTTTGTAAGTTTTCGGATCTTTGTAAAACTTAAGTATTATCTTAATTGCTTTACTACCATTGCATTTCTATTGTCTGATTATGATTTTGACGGTTCATTTTTGTTTAGATCTCTTTTTAATGAATATTTGTGATTAGTTCCCAAATCTGGGATTTTGGCGGAAACCCCTTCGGGGGCTCTTCCCGATGCGTACATAGGGTTAGGAAATCGATAGGGATTAGGAATCTAACGGTTAAGCTGGGTGTTTTATTGTCATTGGTGGGAAAAATACCGCCTTTGACCGTCGGGCCAAGGGGGAATAAACTTGGCGGTTGACTCCCTAGCCATAGCTCACGCCTTTAGCGTAGACGCCGAATCCTAGCACGCGGGAGCGGCAGGATGAGAAGTTGGGAGTTATCGTTGCGAGCTTAGTGCTCCCGGAGTCGATCAGTGTTAATGGACACGAGAGTGTCCACTGATCGAACCCGGGAAGTCCGGCGTATCATCCTGGGCACCGACCGAAATATCGGGCCCATGGGATGCCGGTACCACTTTCAGAGGCAACGTCTCACCATAAGACCCTAATTCCGATCGCCATCCTACCCGTAGGCCGTATCGGCGAGAGTCGCTCGTTGGGGTCGAAACCAAATTCCCGGGTTTTTCCTTCATATTGTCTATACCTTGCATTCATTTACCGTGACAACCCATCAATCGATCTGGGCTAGCTCGCCCATGGGGTGATTTTGACCCTCTTTGACACAAGCACATCCTCGCCTCCCTGTGTTCGACCCCCAAGCCACACTACAACACCGTACGCTTGCGGTTACAAATATTTAGATTTCACATGCCCCCGTTCGCATCATTGCACACATCCGGCGCGTAAGAGCCGCGCCCGGCGGGGCACCGGTCAAGCAGTCAATTGAAAAGTGTGTTGTCCATGATTATGTATATCATTTTCTTTGCCTTAGACGATGTTTAACATTAAAATGATTTCATATTTCATAAGATTCACATTGTTCTTAGTTTTTATATTACGTGTACCCCATATGAAATGATATCGAAATAAAAGCTTTATTGATGTTTATATTCCTTATTGGTGCATTTAAGTAAGCAAATTTGAGTTCTGAGAAAATGATCTAGCATTTCCACTCTTCACCTTCTTTTCTATTTATTTGATTTTTTTTCTTTTATTCGCCTAGTTAGCTTTTTACTTATTTTCCTCGAGGACGAGTAAGAGGTAAGCTTGGGGGATTTTGATATGCTCATATTTTACACTTTATTTCTGCATTTTTTCATGCCATAATGATGGCTCGTATTGCGAATTTAACGTTTAAATGACGATTTTACGATGAATTTCACTATTTCTATTTTTCGTTGGATTTCAGGAAATATGAAGCAATCAGGAGCAATTTGGAGCTATGTCAATCACGATGATATCGAGGAGTTAACGGCACTTGATGATGAAAAGAATAGGAAGAAAGGCGAGAGAATAGAGAAAGGAGCAAGAAGGAGGAGATTATGAAGAAGAAGAAGCCTACTCGGCCGAGTGAGACAGCTCACTCGACCGAGTGACACTGACATGGCCAAATCCACCTGAAAGAATAAGAGACAATGTACTCGGTAGAGTGGAATTTCCACTCGACCGAGTGGAGGCAGAAATTTATCAAACAGAACGGAGGGTTCTGCAGAAGACCCCACTCGACCGAGTGAGAAGCTCACTCGACCGAGTGAGCAGACCAATCGACCAGTGGCCTGAACAGTACAGGAGGCCAATTTTCCCAGATTTTCCACACAAAAGCCACTCGACCGAGTGACATTTCTACTCGGCCGAGTGCGCCGCCGGCCCATTTCGACCTTGGGTTTTTCCAGCCTTCTGGGGGTATTTTTGTCAAGATTTTTTGGACGTTTTGAGTTAGTATAAATAGCTAGTTTTGAGAGCCATCAAAGAGAGACGAGATAGCTATAGTTCTTAGGAAAAATAGTTTTGAAGTGCAAGATCTTAATTTTCTTATTATTTGGAGCTTGAACATCATTGGTTTGTCTAAACTTTTGCAAGTTCTTATTTTATACTATATTTCTGTTTAGATATGATTTTTATGATGAATTCTCCTGCACTTCTCAATTCTATTGCTTTTTCTTCGATGAATCGTGAGTAATCTCCTTACTCTAGGGCAAAGGGATGAACCCTATGGATTTAAAGTTTGATATGTAAAATGTAATGAAAACCTATGTTGCTAAGCTTGTAAAAGGGTTAGATTGTGATCGATTTACTACGGATAGCTAATGATTACCATTGGATCTTAAGAGCTCGAGAGAGGATCTTGATCTATGGGAAGCCCTAGATATTCGATTTAGATCTATAATCGAGATTCCCCAGAATTAGTGCACGAGAGCGACCAAAGCTAGCATCTTTATTATATTTCTATAATTATATTCATTTGTACGATGGTAAAACTACGAACCATCACGAAGTAGATTCTAGCTTACGTTGCGTGAGAGCGAGCTTGAGTTAGAATTGAATAATATTGTCGATCTTAATGCTAGTGGTTTGAACTAGGCTTGCACGAGAGTGAGGCTCTAGTTTAGATTGCTATAGACTTGCGTAGCGCGAGAGTGTGTGTTGGTTCACAACCTAGTTGCGACAAGTTCATCCTAAACCAAGAGTAGTGATATGGAGATTCATATTTCACATTGATGCTTGAGATCTATAGTGGGGATTCACAAGCCCTAGGCATTTTTATTAATTGAATTCATAAACAATACTTTGCACGACTGTGACACCAACATTTCTTGATCATCGTTTCACCTTCGCCAAGTAATCAATATAGATACCAATAGTTCCTTCCCGTGATTCGATACCTGCTCACCACTTAACCGTGAGCTTGCGGTAAAACTACATTGTTTTCGGTGTACATTCGGGCGCGATCAATGGCGAGGTTGTTGTACCAAAGTATTCACGTATCCCCTACTCTCGTGATTCTATGATAGGGATACCTACTCCATACCCAAGCCAACTCACATTGGTCATCGACATGTGGTAGGTGCATTATGCTTGACAAATGTCCCCAATTCTCCTTCATGCCACTGTCGTGGATAGAATTTGGATCAATGTTAGGAGGGCTCTAATCCACACCTAACTCTCATTGGTGACGTGGATAGTAGGAATTGACATAGGGATCGAAGACCCTAGATTAGCCCTAGCTATCACTAGTGACTAATCTATAATCCGCGAATAGGAAGATCGATTTACACCAATAATAATCATCCTAACAAACCCCTAATCATCAATTATTCAACAACCCATCACAAGCATATCAATCCATAGCAAATCTTAATAGGGTTCAACACATTGCCCTAGATGAATGACTACTCACAATCCATTGATAAAAGCATGGTTAGATGCAATAGATAATTCATAAAAACATCAATGGAGAGATGATAATAACTATCTAATTGATCCACAATAATCGAGAACAAATAAAACCCTATATTTGATTCAAATCCAATACCAAAGTTACAAAGAACAAAAGAGAATAAAACTCTGTAGCAGAGAATAAGGACCAAAACACCTGAAGAAAAAAATCTGAAATTCCTCTGAAAAGGTCTAAAAAATCAGCCCCCCTAAAAAATTAGAAACAGAAAACTATATATACTAACACAAGAAATCACCCAAAAGACCAAAAATGCTCCTTGGCGGCGCCCAAATCTCCTAAGAAAACCCTAGGTGACATGGTCACATTGAATCCCTCACGATTGCGTGGCTACAGTGCCCGAAACAGTACTTTTGTTTTTAATTTATCCGTCTGCGATGCGATCGCATGGATTCCCACGCTACTGCATCGATCCGCTCAGCTACCTTCTTTAAAGTTCAACCCAAATGGTCACGTGCGCGCCTGTTTGGGGCCTTCTGATGGCTCATGCAATGTGGTCATATGGTGTGACACACGTGACCACGTCACCCCTGTTTTAGATTCTCTTCTGGGTTCTTGGCGATGCGACCGCGTTATGTAACATATACGGCCGCGTTACCTTCTTTGCCAGCTTCTCATTTGGGGCTATGGTGACGTGTCCGCGTGTCATGCGGCTGTGTGGATCTATTCTTCATCTTCATTTCCTTCTACGATTAGGCTCTCGTTTGTTTCTCGTTTCGGTCCAATGCTTTCTCCTCTGATCTAGGGTTCCAAAACTCCATGTTTATGCCTAAAATATGCAAAGGAGACCCCAAGAGATAAAAAGGGAATAAAAGATGAAAGCAATGTCATGGAATACATGGCAAAGTGGCTTGAAATTCATGTGAATACTATTTGAAAAATATACAAAATAAACACTCATCAAAATCCCCCAAGCTAAACTCTTCCTTGTCCTCAAGGAAGACACGAAAGGGTAAGAAATGTGGCCGAGACTGCCTATAGTTACTTCCATAGCATGTTCATTTCCATGCTTTTGCACTGCTTTTAATTCCATTTTTAGAATTATTGTGACTTACCTATGGTTTCATACTTCGTGGCACCGTAGACGACGCACAGGTTGACGTAGAGGCTCCTTAGTCTGAGGAGCCAGAGTTCGATTCAGAGGCCATAGACTTTTAGAGTTCGAGTCATGATGTATTTCCATATGTACTTCTTTTCCCTTCATGTATCATTGTGTGAGCTATTTGGAGTGTGTTGTATACAGATATGGTTTGTAATAATTGTACAGTTATTTGAGTATTAGTACATCTTTGCATCGTATGCAATGTTGTTTTCACTAGTAAACTGCAGGACTTGCGATTGTATCAAATAAGTAATGGCCCCCTGAGAGCGGCTCGTTACAAGTTTGGTGGCCCAAGCAGGTCCGTGCTAATTTCCTCGTGAACTATATAGTAAGATCAGGATGTACAGTATAAAATACTCAAATGAAAACTCTCGAGTATGGGATGTCTCGAGTGTTCACCTGTATGGGATGTATAGGCAGAGAGTCCTTATTACCCATCTTCCTTGGTCTCTATAACCTTCTTTGGAACTCTTGAACCCTCGTTCCATCCTTTGGATATAAATTTATACTCACTTTTGCTAGTAACCTCCTTCATCGACAATTAGAGTGATCTTCCATATGTCAAACCATATAGTACTTACTTCATAATCAGACTTCCTTTAGTTTGATAGACTTTCGATTGACCATCTTATTCTTAGAGTACTTCCAGTTGCGTTAGAAACCCGGGCTACACCCTTTTGTAAGGAGGGTAGCATTAGATATTTTCGACCATCCGAAGTTCGAGCTCGACAACTGTAACGCTCTGCTCCCCAGGATACCCAGAAAGTACAAATCCATCTCAAGTATTCCTGGAGCAGTGAGTGTTACGGAGAAAGAGCGAGAGAGAGAGAGAGAGAGAGAGAGAGTACAAGAAGAATTTGTTCGTCACTGCGCACGTGTTGGAAAGTACAAATAATGCTCCATCACAAAAATAATGCTGAGAAATAAACAAAAGTCCAAAGTCCAAACTTCTTTTATTATTACAAAAGTACATCTTTATGATATACATCATCCCAACACTTGAGTACAAAAGTGGTAAAATAAAGGAACTCCCCAAAGAACCCACAAAGAAGAAAAGTATTCACACACTGTATTAAGCATACCTCACTCCCTATCTACCACTGGAAGTATAGATGAAGACTGCCCTATGTGGGCTTCATCCCTGAGAAGTCTCCTGAGTCAAACTCTGCTCGGACTGTATGGTTCCTAATCCTAAAAAAATAAATGGGACACATCAACGCGTGACCCAGTAGGAAACATAACTAAACTAGGTAGGACCAGTCTCAGAATCGGTCTACCTACTAAGGTCTTGTCTCATATATTAAACATGTCAACTATTAACAAATAACGGAAACAAGTAAGCATACAAGTACTAAAAGTAAGACAACAGATTTAACGTGCATAAAAAGGAAACAACATCACAGGCAGATATTATAAAGTAAGAACTTCAGAATTAAATAAATGTAAAGTAAAAGAAGACATTCACAGATATGCATATGATGCACATGGGATGATATGAACGGATGATATGAATGCAATGTAGTGCCTAAGGGATCCCATCTATGCCAACATGCGTACATTGTGAACCATAGATTCTAGATGTGGCTCCCATGGATTCAGGAGGTGGCCCTGGTGTTTTCGTAGCACGCTGGTCCATGTAGCACGTAGGTCCGTGTCATTTATTTACCACACATAGATTCAAGAGGTGGTCCCCATGGATTCAGGAGGTGGCCTTCGGCATTTCCGTGGCACGATGGTCCATGTGGCACTATGATCTATGCGGGGTTAATTCTGTGGAGTTATCTATCTTTCATTTCATTTCCATTAGTATCATGATTTACACAACGAAGATCATACCACAATCACATAAAGAAACTTTACAACTAACACACTTCCATGGTTTGGATTCCATTAACATTAACACTGCATAATCACATAATGATAAAGAGTGCATGGTAAACTTTAACATGGACATTACTTGAATATGGATAAAATCGTAATCTCAACAAGTATAACATCATATCTCAATGTGAATAAGCAAGCATGGTATGTGAATAAGCAAACACAGAGTTAACTACTATTCAAGCATGGCTTAAATATGAACATGAATTTAAGCATGCTTTATGTCTCCATAGTGCTAAGTCCAAATTACGACATGATAAGTGACATACTACCAGGACCAATAATCATGGATGTTAAATACAAGATTAACAGGGAAGTCTCAACCTTTATGCTAAGCTTAAACCATGAAGTACAATATTAACATGAGACTGTTATTCTATAACAACCATGATTCTACAAGGCATGATAATGATCATCAAAAACCAGACATTAACACCCAACGGATAGATTTTGGGGTCGATTAGACGTCTGGGGTTCAAGTCCCAGGCATCTGGAGCACTGCTCACTCAATAGATGGAGTTTAGTGGTTGATCAGGCGTTTCGTGTACATGGACCAGACGTCTGGTTAGACGTTTTTGCATCTGGCAGAAGCTGTCCAGACTGACACACGCTCAGTAAAATAGGCATAACTCCCTCAGTTTAACTTCGATTGGAATGATTCAAGTTGGGTTGGAATGCTAACAAACTTTTCTAACAAATGGACTTTAAAAGGACAGTAAATTCTAACTACAGAAAAAGTTATGGCAGTTTGAATACAGACTATTCGCAGAAAACAGCTTCTACAAACCGATAACACGGAGATTTTTGGGTTTCGTCAACTAGACCTTTGGCGTACATCCATCAGACATCTGGACCACTGTTTCAGGCACCTGATGGTTTTACTTCAGACATCTGGAGCACATGAAATTGAACTTTTTAAATAAAACGACAGTTTGAGTACATTCGACGATTTATTTGATTCCTCGACGGTTAATACCATTCCGTTATGATTTTGGAAAAAAACGTTCTAAATGAAAGTTGTAGAAAACGTAGTCTTCTATTCACATACCAAAAATCATAAATTTAGAGTAATCGAACTAATTAATATGGGTTAAACACCACATGTTAACGATTCTATTTTTCAAAAAACATTGTTGGATTCTAAAGATCTATTATTTGCTGCTTTACGATCAGATTCTAAGTGATGTCCGAACATAAAAGTTGTAGGTATTGAAGATAGATTTCCAAAATGACAAAGATCATAATTATTGGATCACTACATAGGGCGTTCTATTCGTTTTAGTAAAAGTATGCAGATTTTGATAGAATCTGTCATTACGGCATAGTTCATGGGTGCAGTCACAATAGAGACAGAATTTGATCATGGTTCCTAAAAAAAAGTTGTAAAGGACTCCTTAAGATTTCCAGATCATATTTTTCCATAATTTTTGGCACACTATACAGAGAGTTATGCAAGGTTGAACTTGCAGCCAAAATCAATTTTCAGAAACAGTTAACTAAACTAACTCTTATCGTTTCTAAAACTAAATCCTATCTAATTTAGTTAGATTCCTACCTAAAATAGTCCTCCAATCAATCTATGTCCATTCTTCTCCTTGAAGACCCCAACAATTCTAAAATTTCACCTTAGAATCTTCTTCAAGTCCTAAGGAGATGAATTTTTGGTTGTTTGAGGAATGATGGTGGCATAGTGGTTGCATGAGAGGGAGGAGGGGAAATGGAATGGAGTTCAGTTGGGGGTGGCTGGTTGCTTGCATGAAGAAGAGGGAGGCTAGCTTCTCTTCTCTTCTTTCTATTTTTCTTTTCTTTCCTTTGTTTCTAAAGAATTAATCCTCTATTCTCCACCTCATGCTTAATCCTTAAACAAAGGCCAAGTTTCCCATAAGGTGGCAAGTTATGGTTAAACGTACCTTAGCTAATGACATCTTGAGGCCTAGGTGCTGTCTTGGGAAAATTTTGCATTTTGGTATTTAGGGAAAAATAGAAATGCATCTAATTTACCCTATACACACACCCTATACTATGTATTTTCCATTTTATACCTCATCCATTATAACTCAAAAAAATTCTTTAAAAATGATTTTATCATTTTAAAATTAGGAATTTTTTCGAAAAATACATAACAATAATACCCGTATAAACACGATTACGAATATGTATATAATATCGTATAAGTGAATACGGGGTATTACATTCTACCCACATTAAAAACAAAGTCCGCCCTCGGACTTTCTTAAGGTTAATGTCTAATCGAAGGTGGAATAGATTTAAGGGTCGTCTTACTCACGAAACACTAATAACTCTACATATACTTTAACCATACATATAGATATGTATCACGTATATACACTGTACACACTTAACACTCAAGTACATACATACACCTCAGCATTAATACACCACAATTCATACAAGTAATTCACAGAATTATACAAACATACAAGTATTCATAACACATACATGCAATACACAACACATCAGGCATTAGCAATATCATACACATGTTCACTCATATCCTGAAGAGGGTATCGCATCATATTCACATCAATACAATACACCCATACCTAACTATACCTAACTGTATTATAATTATTCATATACATACCTATATCACATCACTTCATATATTTAATTATATCACATTCACTCAATACACCTATCACATACATAGTATAGCCATATGCATACATCTTTATAAGCATAGATACCGAGACATATAAGTATTATACATACTTACACACATACAAGTGTTCATTCCTATAGATATCACGCATATGTATACTAGTTACATATACAATAGGAGGCACGCTCACATACACAGATACATTTAGACATATCAACATACTATATCTGCATATACATAATAATATACTTACTTATGCTTATATTGTCTTCATAACAAATGTTTATAACATACATCTTACATATGCAACCCATAGCATATGTAAAGTACTAATCATACTACTCATGAATACCTAATCACTGTACCTAAGTACAAAGCAGGGTACTCCGTAGGACACCACCGAAAGGTAGCAAGCTATTTTAACCAGAATCAGATCCATCCTTAGACTTCTAAATTTAAGACCCGACTTAGCTAGACTCTAAGGTCACTACCAACCTTAGGACATAACTACCTCTATGGAGCATTACTCGCATTATCCTTACGCATGCCGCCGTTTGGTGACCAACATGGGCTGCCAAATGTAACGCCACGCTCCTCAGGATACCCCAAAAGTATGAATCCATCTCAAGTATACCCAGAGTAGCGAGTGTTACGTAGAAAGAGAAAGAGAGAGAGAGAGAGAGAGAGAGAGAGAGAGAGTACAATAAGAATTTGTGGGTCACTGCGTACATGCTGGGAAGTACAAATAATGCTCCATCACAGAAATAACACTGAGAAATAAACAAAAGTCCAAACTTCTTTTATTATTACAAAAGTACATCTTTATGATATACATCATCTCAACACTTGAGTACAAAAGTGGTAAACTAAAGAAACTCCCCAAAGAACCCACAAATAAGAAAAGTATTCACATACTGTACAAAAGCACAACTCACGTCATATCTACCCTGGAAGTATAGCCGAAGATTGCCCTTTGTGGGCTCCACCCCTGAGTAGTCTCCTGAGTCAAACTCTGCTCAGACTGTATGGTTCCTAATACTGAAAGAGTAAATGGGACACGTCAATGCGTGACTCAGTAGGAAATCTAACTAAACTAGGTATGACCAGACTCAGAACCGGTCTACCTACTAAGGTCTTGTCTCATATATTAAACATGTCAACTATTAACGAATAAGGGAAACAAGTAAGCATACAAGTACTAAAAGTAAGACAACAGATTTAACGTGTATAAAAAGGAAACAACATCACAGGCAGATATTATAAAGTAAGAACTTCAGAATTAAATAAATGTAAACTAAAAGAAGACATTCACAGATATGCATATGATGCACATGGGATGATATGAATGTAATGCAGTGCCTAAGGGATCCCATCCATGCCAGCGTGCCTACATTGTGAACCATGAATTCTAGATGTGGCTCCCAAGGATTCAGGAGCTGGCCCCTGTTGTTTTCGTGGCACGATGATCCATGTAGCACATAGGTCCATGTCGCCTATTACCACACATAGATTCAAGAGGTGGCCCCATGGATTCAGGAGGTAGCTCGGCATTTTCGTGGCACGCTAGTTCATGTGGCACTATGGTCTATGCGGGGTTAATTCTGTGGAGTTATCTATCTTTCATTTCATTTCCACTAGTATCATGATTTGCACAACGAAGATCATACCATAATCACATAAAGAAACTTTACACGTAGCACACTTCCATGGTTTGGATTCCATTAACATTAACACTGCATAATCACATAACGATAAAGAGTGCATGGTAAACTTTAACATGGCCATTACTTGAATATGGATAACATCGTAATCTCAGCAAGTATAACATCATATCTCAATGTGAATAAGCAAGCATGGTATGTAAATAAGCAAACACGGAGTTCACTACTATTCAAGCATGGCTTAAATATGAACATGAATTTAAGCATACTTTATGTCTCCATAGTGCTAAGTCCAAATTACGACATGCTAAGTGACATACTACCAGTACCAATAATCATGGATGTTAAATACAAGATTAACAGGGAAGTCTAACCTTTATGCTAAGCTTAAACCATGAAGTACAATATTTACATGAGACTTTTATTCTATAACAACCATGATTCTACAAGGCATGATAATGATCATCAAAAACCAGACATTAACACCCATTGGATAGATTTTGGGGTCAATCAGACATCTGGGGTTCAAGTCCCAGGTGTCTGGAGCAATGCTTACTCAATAGATGGATTTTAGTGGTTGATCAGGCATCTGGTGTACATGGACCAGATGTCTGGTTAGACGTTCCAGCGTCTGGCAGAAGCTGTCCAGACTGACGCACGCTCACTAAAATTGGCATAACTCTCTCAGTTTAATTCCGATTTGAACAAGTTGGGTTGGAAAGCTAACAAACTTTCCTAACAGATGGAATTTAAATGTACAATAAATTCTAACTACAAAAAAGTTTTGGCAGTTTGAATACAGACTGTTCACAGAAACTAGCTCCTAGAAACTGATAACAAGGAGATTTTGGGTTCCGTCAACTAGACCTCTGGCGTACATCACCAAACATCTAGACCACTGTTCCAGGCACCTGATGGTTGAACTTTAGACATTTGGAGCACACGAAATTGGCCTTTTAAAATAAAACGATAGTTTGAGTATATTCGACGATTAATCTGATTCCTCGACGGTTAACACCCATTTTTGTTATGATTTTGGAAAAACTTTCTAAATTAAAGTTGTAGAAAATGTAGTCTTCTACTCATATACCAAAAATCATAAATTTAGAGTAATCGAACTAATTAATATGGGTTAAACACCACAGGTTACTGATTCTGTTTTTCTAACCGAATTGTTGGGTTCTAAAGATCTGTTATTTCTGCTGCTTTACAATTAGATTCTCAGTGAGGGCCAAACGTAAAAGTTGTAGGTATTGAAGAAAGATTTCCAAAATGACCAAGATCATAATTATTGGATCACTATAGCGGGCGTTCTATTCGTTTTAGTAAAAGTATACAGATTCTTACAAAATCTATCATTACGGCATAGTTCATGGGTGCAGTCATAATAGAGACAGAATTTGATCATTGTTCCTAAACAAAAGTTGTAAAGGACTCCTTATGATTTCCAGATCATATTTTTTTCATAATTTTTGACACACTACATAGAGAGTTATGCATGGTTGAACTTGCAGCCAAAATCAATTTCAAGAAACAGTTAATTAAACTAACTCCTATCGATTCTAAAACTAAATCCTATCTAATTTAGTTAGATTCCTATTTAATAGTCCTCCAATCAATCTTTGTCCCTTCGTCTCCTTGAAGACCCAAACAATTCTCAAATTTCCCCTTACAATCTTTTTCAAGCCCTAAGGAGATGAATTTTTGGTTGTGTGAGGAATGATGGTAGCCTAGTGGTTGCATGAGAGGGAGGAAGGTAAATTGAATGGAGTTCAGTTTGGGGTGGCTGGTTGCTTGCGTGAAGAAGAGGGAGGCTAGCTTCTCTTCTCTTCTTTCTATTTTACTTTTATTGTCTTTGTTTCTAAAGAATTAATCCTCTATTCTCCACCTCATGCTTAATCCTTAAACAAAGGCCAAGTTTCCCATAAGGTGGCAAGTTATGGTTAAACATACCTTAGCTAATGACACCTAGAGGCCTAGGTGGTGTCTTGGGAAAATTTGCATTTTGGTATTTAGGGAAAAATAGAAATACATTTACCCTATACACACCCTATACTATGTATTTCCCATTTTTATATCTCATCAATTATAACTCAAAAAAATATTTAAAAATGATTTTATCATTTTAAAATTAGGAAAAAAATTTCGCAAAATACATAACAATAATACCCATATAAACACGATTACGAATACATATATAATACTGTATAAGTGAATACGGGGTATTACAACAACAGAAGCAGATCAAGAAGAATCAGTATAGTTCGGAGTCAGATCAACGAAGGCAGTAATAACTGTGATGGAAGTTGAGCCAGAGAAACCTGAAGTTGTTCAAGAACTCATGGACGTATTTTCAGACGATCTCATAGGATTATCCCTGGATCACATAGAGTTTTCAATCAATTTGGTGCCAGTCACCCAACTAATATCAAAGGTACTCTACGCACAATGCCACCGGAGCTTCATGCCCAGTTGGATGATTGTTGCAAAATGAATGAATTAACGGGTCACCTTGGAATGCTCCAGTATTATTGGAAGAATGGATCTTGGTGCAAGAGTATCGACTATCAATCATTGAATAAGATGACTATGAAGAACAAACGTCATCTTCCTTACATTGATTATTGTCACGACCCGCTTCCCTAAAATGGAGGCGAGACGTGAAAAGGTCCGCACGGGAGTGGAGCTGTGAAGCCCCAAACCCGATAAGCGTCAATAATACATAAGCAGGTCCATGTAACCACAACAGAATAACAATAATAACACAAGGAGAGACTGAAATAAAATTTCACATCTCATACATTGTCCAACAAGAAAAATAAGTTCAACATCCAGAAAAGCCACCAGGCTAAAAGAAAGAGTCTAAAGGCCCAGAACAAGGCCAACAAAAGCAACGACATAACAAAGTGTAGGTGCTACGCACCGATAACAAAACAACTGTCTAACAAAAGTAAAACACGACGAAGACACTAGGACTGGTCCCCAGTGTCCACGTACTCCCCGTCAAACACAAGCTCGGGCTCGGCGTCAGCAAACACCTCGTCCTCAACTGTTGGATATTGGACTCCCCGGATTTGGTTTTGGATGATGAACAAACATAAATAAAATATGAACTAACACTTTGTGAGCGCAGTTATGGAGATCGTCGCCAAATTCATATGAATATCAATAACGACGTCTCGAGACTTCTCAAAGCACGTGATCGTATGCCTAAAGCTTCGTTGAAGCTTATGGACCTTTTTAGAAGTCATGAAGATTCGATCGAAGCTATTGAAGACGGTATCGTCAAGTTTATTTTATAGTCTTTAAGCTTCTTTCGTAGAATGTTAAGCCTTGAGTAGGTCTTACGTTTTAATTCTTCATAACGCTCATATCTTAGCTCTAGGATCTTAGTAGAAGTCCATACAATTCTTCCCGAAGCTTCGCGCTTCGATTCGGGACTTCTTGTGCATGTTAGTTGGTTCAAGAAGAAGAACTGACCGACTAGATGGTGATCTAGTCGGTCAGCCAAGCTTCTTGGACCGACTAGTTTCTGTCAGTTAATTCTTAGCTCTTTACTGTTTACAGTTAGTCGGTCTAAGTTGACTCACCGACCGACTAGTTGATGAACTAGTCGGTCAGTGATGCTTCTGTGACCGACTAGTTGAGCTTTCCCTGAACATGCACATTTTCACTTGAGCTACTGTTTATCATTAGTCGGTCTGTGCTCATTGATCGACCGACTAGTTGATGAACTAGTCGGTCAACTTTCCTTCTTGGACCGACTAGTTTAGTTTACTGTACATGCCAAATTTTTCACCATACTTACTGTTTATTATTAGTCGGTCTATGTTCATTTGGTGACCGACTAGTTGATGAATTAGTCGGTCAACATTTGTTCTTGGACCGACTAAATCTAATTCTTCTCAGACTTCAGTTTTATCTGTTAGTCGGTCCACGTTGAGTAACCGACCGACTAGTTGTGAAACTAGTCGGTCAGCTACTCTTCTTAGACCGACTAGTTCCTTAGTCTGTACTTTGATCTTTTCTCAGTTTACTCATTAGTCGGTTTACGTTCAGTGACCGACCGACTAGTTGATAAACTAGTCGGTCGGTGATTGTTCTTTGACCGACTAGTTGGGTTCAGAAAAGAGCCGTTGGAGCCCTAATTGAAACGTTTTTCTCTCTCTCTCTCTTCATTCCTATAAATACTTGTTGGGCTGCATTCATTGCTGCCAAGGCTGATATTAATGCAAGTTTAGAGATTCAAGAGAAATCAATCCAAGCTCATTCAAAGCTCATTCCCTCCATTCATTAATCTCTCCTAACTCTTACTTCCAAAGAGAGATTCATTGAGTGTGAAGCCTTCCAAGCCAAGTGCTTGATTCTAGGTCACCAACATCCCCAAAGCTCTCCATCGCTGTTCTACATCTTGGAGCTAGGGTTTGGTGCCACTTCTTCCTCAAAATCATCCTTGCCCTAATTCGTAAGCAATACTCAAGGCATAGGTATTTTGTTCGGTAAGAAGTTTCTTTATTTCATTTCATATTTGATTTGTAAGATTCACTCTCGGTTGTGAGAGTGTGGTTGTGATCCCGGGTTGTGGGAGTCACAAATTACATTTTGTATGATTTGACTTGTGGAGGTTTTTCACAAGTATTTCATAGTGGAAATCTTGAGTTAGGGTTTCTAACTCAAGTATCCGGAGGGGATCCGGGTGGTTGGGACGTAGGATCACCGGGAACAAGTCGGGGAGACTTGGGTGGATCCGAACCCAGTAACATCTCTTGTTAGCGTTGTTAATTTTGTGTTGTCATTTCAATTTAAGCTTCCGCAAATTGAATTGGTAGTTGTTTGCATTTTAATTTGGAATTATACTCCTTATTATTTTAAAGTACTATTCACCCCCCCCCCCTCTAGTACTTGTGCAGTAGCTTGTAGGGCATTACATTTGGTATCAGAGCCAGATACACAGCTATGTCTGCCAACGACAACAAGACCGTGCGTCCACCTTCCAACTATGACACCTTCAGGAACCGTGAAGGAGCATCTTCGGTGATGGAGGGACATTCCTCTACGAGGCCTCCATTTTTCAACGGTACCAACTACGGGTACTGGAAATGTAGGATGGAAACCTTCCTCCGAAGTGCATCTTTATGGAGGACTACAATGAAGGAGTACATCGAGCCCGAAGAAGAAGACTTCGAGAAATGGACAACCGCGGAGGTCGCCGCGGAGGTAAGCAATGCCAAGGCAATGAACGCCTTGCAATGCGCATTGGAGCCCGAGGACTTCAATAAGATATGCACATGTAAGAGTGCATATCAAATTTGGAACTCCCTCCTCATACTTCATGAAGGAACGAGTCGGGTAAGAGACTCTAAACTCGTAGTTGTAAACAAAGACTACGAAATGTTTCATATGCAACAGGGCGAGAAGATGAAGGAGTATTACGCTCGCTTCGTCGACATAATAAACGAGTTAGAGGCTCTTGGCAAATCCTATACCCAAAAGGAGAAGTGTTCGAAGCTTATCGAAGGACTTCCTTCTTCTTGGGAAAAGCGTACCTTCGCCATCGAGGAAGGTAATGACATGAACAAGTACACCGTAGTTCAACTAATGGGTACTTTAATGTCATACGAGGTACGCAAGGATAGCAAGCTCAAATTGCAGGAAAAGATGAAGTCCTACCTAAAGCAAGACGAGCCAAAGAAGAAGGCCATTTCTTTCAAGGCCGCTCCATCCACATCCACATCAACCGATGATGAAGACTCGGAAAACGAGTTGGACTTGGAGTCCATGGCACTCATGGCCAAGAAGTTTAACCGTTTCTTCCGAAAAGGTAACTTCAAGAACAAAGCTAAATTTGGTTCTACTAACGCCTCTTCCTTTCCTTTATGTTTCAAGTGCAATAAGCCGGGACACATGAAAGCGGAGTGTCCCCTCAATAAGCACAAGGAGAAGTGGAAGGCGCCAAAGTATGACAAGTCCAAGAAGTACACGAAAGGAAACAAGAAGGGACTTGTCGGAGCTACCTTCACCGACTCCGATGATTCTTCAAGTGGTGAGTCGGACGATGAGCACGTGGAGCAAGCGCACATGTGTTTCATGGCAAGAGAGGAGCACGATCAAGGATCCTCCTCTTCCGATGATAGTGATGAAGAAAGCGATGAGGTAACCATGGATGACCTTAGGAATGCTAACTCTCAATTATGGTCAAAATACACTAAATTAGTAAATAGATATACTAAGGTAAAAGATGACCTAGCTAGCATTCAAACATCGCCTAAGACTATCACCACCAACAACGAAACCGTTGTTGAAGAGTTAAGAAATGAGATTGTTAATCTCAAATCTAAACTTGAACATGTTAGCATTGAGGATGCGGAAGAACATAAGATAGCGGATTTAACTTCTCGAAACTCGACTTTGAGTATTGAGAACGAGAATCTTAAATCTCGTGTTTATGTGCTCACATCGCAAATATCCACTTTGGATATTTCTTTGCGTTCTCTCAAAGAGAAATATGAGGACACATTGGGCCGAATCAACAAATTCAACAAGGGTAAGGGCCACTTGGATAATATCCTAAAAGATTTACTTCCGGCCAAACACCACATTGGCTTGGGGTATATGATGGGAAATTCATCCAAGTCGGTCACTACTTTTGTAAGGCCAACTTCCGAAGCCTCAACGAGTGGGAGCAAACACTCTATTGGTAGTTCATCTACCAATGGTGCTTCCACCTCGTCCACACCCTCTTTTGGAAAGAAACCCACTTTGGGTGGACCTCCAAAGAAGGGGCATGCCTACATGTACACCAATACCATGCCACGTAGGAACACACGTCCTACTCCACCGGCTCACACATATGATGATTTTTATGCAACACATTCTCGGGCACGTGCACACAATGTGAGACACCCTCATGCACGTGTTCCCTCACATGCATATGTTCACCCACAACATCATATGAATAATTCTCATCGTGCACCATTCCATCATGTTCCTTATGCCTATCCACAACATGCATCACGTAGAAATCAACGTCGAATGCATGCACCCAATAGGATGAGGGCTCCCAAGATTTTCACAATTTGGAGCCCAAAGGACACAAGCATGGACGAAAAACAAATGTATATGAATGCTTATTTTTCGGATGTTGTGCATAGTAGAAATTATGGGGGAAAGTCTAAGTCCAATTGGACTTGGCTTCCAAAGGTCTAATCTTTTGGACCCAATGACCTTGGGTACCATGATATGAAATTCTCTACCTTTAGGTACTCAAGAAAAAGAAAAAGGAAAGGAGCAACAAATTTAAATTTGGCTCCAAGGGAAATTGGATACTCGATAGCGGGTGTTCAAAACACATGACGGGTGACGCTAGTTTGCTCTCCGGAGTGGTTCCCATAGCAAATGGAAACCGCGTCGTATTTGGAGGCAACGAGAGCGGAACCATCATAGGTGTTGGTAAAGTGGGTAACCCTTCTAAACCCCTAATTAGTGATGTTTATCTTGTTAGTGGTTTAAATCACAATCTTATTTCAATAAGCCAACTTTGTGACAAAGGTTACAAAGTTAGCTTTGCGAAAGGATTGTGTCACATTTTAAGAAAAGATAATGATAGATTATTATTTTCCGGAACTCGTCATAAAGACATTTATATTTTGGATCTTCCTAAGTCTTATGAACAATGCCTCGTTGCCAACACAAGTGAACAACACTTATGGCATCGACGCTTTGGACATGTGAACTTTGGAACACTATATAAGCTTTCAAAATTAAATTCCATTAAAGGTTTTCCGAAGCTTGTTTTTGAAAAGAAAAGTTTTTGTGATTGTTGTCAACGTGGCAAGCTTCCTAAATCTTCATTTAAACCTAAGAAAAGCATTTCTACTAAACGGCCACTAGAGCTATTACATCTAGATTTATTTGGGCCAACTAGAGTTGCTTCATTAGGAAATGCTAGATATGGACTTGTCATCGTAGATGACTATTCGAGATTTACATGGGTATTTTCATTATGTAATAAAAATGAAGCTTTTGAAAACTTCACAATTTTTGTTAAGAAAGTACAAAATCTCTTAGGAACCACCATTGTCACTATTCGTAGTGATCATGGAGGCGAATTTGAGAATGAGTCTTTTGGGACATTTTGTGATGAAGTTGGTATTACTCACACCTTCTCTTTCCCTCGTGCACCTCCTCAAAATGGTGTAGTTGAGAGAAAGAATAGGACGCTAGTGGAGTGTGCTCGCACTATGCTTGATGATAGCCAACTTGGCCATCAGTTTTGGGCGGAAGCGGTACACACCGCTTGCTATGTGTTTAATAGAATACTTTTGAGGCCCGGCACTAAACAAACTTGTTATGAATTGTTGTTTGGTAGGTTGCCTCAAGTTAAACATTTTCGTGTTTTTGGTTCGAAATGTTTTATTAAGAACACGTATGGTAGTTTGGACAAATTCGATCCAAGATCCGATGAGGGGATTTTTGTTGGATATTCTTCGCGTAGCAAAGCCTACCGGATATTCAACAAACGAACCTCAACGATCGAGGAGTCGCTTCATGTCTCATTTAATGAAGGATTTGTTCCAACTAGAATTTCAAATGATAATGACTCTATGGATGTTTTATGTGATTCGTTTGATAATTCTAAGTCTAATAATTCTATTGATTCTATTGAGACTAACCCAACTAATGAAGTTGTTGAGAATGTTCCTAGTGATCAAGGTATTCCCAAACGGCTTCATACCGTTCGTGACCATCCTCATGAGCAAGTCATTGGCAATATCTATGATAGTGTCAAGACGAGATCGCAAGTGAACTACTTCGCTCATTGTGCCTTTGCCTCCTCGATAGAGCCAAAGAATATTAATGAAGCATGCGAAGATAGCGCTTGGATCTTAGCCATGGAGGAGGAGCTCATTCAATTCGAGAGAAATGAAGTTTGGAAGCTTGTTCCATTGCCATCGAAGAACCACACCGTCATAGGGACAAAGTGGATCTTCAAGAACAAAACCGACGAAAACCAAGTCGTCGTCCGGAATAAAGCTCGGTTAGTTGCTCAAGGCTATCGACAAGAGGAAGGTATTGATTTCGAAGAATCCTTCGCTCCGGTAGCTAGATTAGAATCAATTAGATTATTATTGTCTTTTGCATGCCATAAGGATTTTAAATTATTTCAAATGGATGTTAAAAGTGCATTTTTAAACGGAGATGTTGTTGAGGAAGTTTACGTTTCTCAACCTCCGGGCTTCATAAATGAAAAATTTCCAAATCATGTTTTTAAACTAAAGAAAGCGCTTTACGGCTTAAGACAAGCTCCTCGAGCTTGGTATGATCGCCTAAAGAATTTTCTTTTGGATTTAAATTTTAAAATGGGAGAAGCCGATTCTACACTTTTTGTTAAGCATGCGAATAATGATATAATTTTAGTTCAAATATATGTTGATGATATCATTTTCGGTGCTACTAACTTTGCTCTTTGCGAAGAGTTTTCTAATGTTATGAAGGAACAATTTGAGATGAGCCACATGGGTGAGCTCAAGTATTTCTTAGGTCTCCAAATTCGCCAAATGGACGATGCAATCTTCATCCACCAAACGAAGTATACGGTGGAGTTGCTAAAGCGATTTGGAATGGAGAGTGCTTCCGGGAAAAAGACTCCAATGAGCACGACAACGCATCTTGATAAAGATACGGGCGGTAAAGATGTAGACATTCGTCTATATCGAGGTATGATAGGTAGCTTACTTTATCTTACCGCAAGTAGGCCCGATATTATGTTCGCAGTATGCGTATGTGCTCGTTATCAATCTCAACCTAAGGAATCTCACTTAGTAGCGGTAAAGCGTATTTTTCGCTATCTAAGTTACACTTTAGATTTTGGATTACTTTATCCGAAATCTAGCACATATGAGTTAATCTCATATAGTGATGCCGATTATGCGGGATGCAAATCCGACAGGAAAAGTACTAGTGGCACTTGCCATTTTGTAGGAAATTCTCTTGTCTCTTGGTTTTCCAAGAAGCAAAATTCCGTATCACTTTCAACCACCGAGGCGGAATATATTGCCGCCGGTGCCACGTGTGCTCAAGTTCTTTGGATGAGACACACACTTAAAGACTTTGGTATTAATTGTGATACTTGCCCTATTATGGTTGACAACCAAAGTGCAATATGTCTTTCCAAGAACCCGGTACACCATTCCCGTTCGAAACACATAGATGTCCGACACCACTTTTTAGATGATCATGTTGCAAAAAAGGACATCATTTTAGTGTACGTTGAAACCCAAAAGCAAATCGCCGATATTTTCACGAAACCCCTAAAGGAGGACTCCTTTGTGCGGTTGCGTCGAGAATTGGGGATTATGGGTGAATCCGAGATATAGGATTCATGTTTCATTCAATAATTTTGCATGCTATTATATCTGGCAATATCTCATTCATGCTAGAATTATTGGATTTTTCGGGAATTTATTGATATCTTGATTT